>CM040117.1:91316813-92030926 GCA_022559845.1 Amorphophallus konjac | reverse complement strand
CTCGGTTAGGGCAGAGCGCCGCTAGACCGGGAAAAGGGTATCTCGGTTAGGGCGGAGTGCCGCTAGACGAAGAAAAGGGTGTAGCTGGGCTAGGGCGGAGTGCCGCTAGACCAGACAATGGGTGTAGCTTGGCTAGGGCGGAGTGCCGTTATACCAAGAAATGGGTAGCTCGGTTAGGGCGGAGTGCCGCCAGACCAAGAAATGGGTAGCTCGGTTAGGGCGGAGCGCTGCTAGACCGGGAAAATGGTAGCTCGGCTAGGGCGGAGTGCCGCTATACCAAGAAAAGGGTATCTCGGTTAGGGCGGAGTGCCGCTAGACCACGGAAAGGGTAGCTTGGTTAGGGCGGAATGCCGCTAGACCAAGGAAAGGGTAGCTCAGTTAGGGCGGAGTGCCGCTAGACCGGGAAAAGGGTGTAGCTGGGCTAGGGTGGAGTGCCGCTAGACCGGGAAAGGGATAGCTCGGCTAGGGCGGAGTGCCGCTAGACGAAGAAAAGGGTGTAGCTTGGCTAGGGCGGAGTGCCGCTATACCAAGAAAAGGGTGTCTCGGTTAGGGCGGAGTGCCCCTAGACCAAGGAAAGGGTAGCTCAGTTAGGGCGGAGTGCTGCTAGACCAAGGAAAGGGTAGCTCGGTTAGGGCGGAGTGCCGCTAGACCGGGAAAAGGGTGTAGCTTGGCTAGGGCGGAGTGCCGCTATACCAAGAAAAGGGTATCTCGGCTAGGGCGGAGTGCCGCTAGGCCGGGAAAGGGGTAGCTTTGCCTGATCACTCGGGGAATGCCGGTTGTGCCGCATGATACAGCTTTAGATGTCTTTCGTTGAGTGGGGAGAATTTGATTTCCCCTCGATGGTTAACAACCACGTAGGCCCCTCCTTCGTAGACCCTCTGTATCACATAAGGACCTTCCCAGTTAGCATTCAGCTTTCCTTTTGGGTTGGACGCCATGACTTCTTTTTTCTTGACCATGACGAGGTCACCTTTCTTGAATTCTCGTCCTCTTACGAGTTTGTTGAATGCAGTGGCCATGCGGGCCTGATACATTTGGATACTCTTCTGAGCTTGGAGGCGCTTCCCTTCCAACTCAGCCAGTTCTTCTAGTCTTCTTTCTGCATTGGTCTGTTCGCCACGGGCCAGGCCATATTGGACTGCCACTCTGAGTGACGGGACTTCCAGCTCTAGCGGAACCACTGCCTCTGAACCGTATACCAGCGAGTATGGTGAGCACCCTGTAGGTGTCTTGAAGATGGTGCGGTATGCCCACAGAGCTTCATACATTTTCTCTTCCCAGTCCTTCTTATTAGAACTGACGACCTTGGCCAGCAAGGTGCAGAGAGTCTTGTTAAAAGCTTCTGCCAATCCGTTTGCCTGCGGGTTGTAGGGAGTGGAGGTCCTCCATTCGATCTTATATTTCTCAGCAAGCCGATAGACCTTCTGATTTCTGAAATGACTTCCATTGTCGGATATTATTCGGCTGGGGATCCCGAACTGGAAGATAATGTTCTGTTTGATTAATCTGGCGACCAATTCACCCGTTACTTCTCTTAATGCTATAGCCTCCGCCCATCAGGAGAAGTAATCTGTTATGGCCAGTATGTACTTATGTTCGGCCGAGGAAGTCGGCAGTGGCCCGACTACATCAGTTCCCCATTGTGCAAATGGCCAGCTGGGAACTGTAGGGTGCAGAGTCGCAGGAGGCCTTCTAGGCACAGTAGCATGCTCCTGGCATTTCTGGCATGATTTTACAAATTTACAGCAGTCTTCAAACATGGTGGGCCAATAGTAGCCCAGCTTCTTGATTTCTATCTTCATCTTGGGACCAGCCTGGTGGGCACCTGCTGTCCCAGCATGTGTTTCTTTCATCGCTTGCCAGGCTTCCTCAGTGGACAGACAGCGGAGTAGAATCTTCTTGCGTGCATCTGCCATTATTCGGAACAAAATTCCATTCCTGATTTCATAAGAGTCTTTGATTCTTAGGAGTTTCATCTTTTCTTCTCTTATCTGCGGCAGTTGTTGGTGAAGAAACCACTGCAGCAGGTGCTGTCTCCAATCAGACGCTTGTTCTGTGCTGATGGTGGCAACTTCATCTTCTTCGGGGCACCCTTCTAGCATACTGGGGACTTGTCGCCGGTTCATGACGACAATGTTCAGTGTCTTATTTGGCGGAACTGCTAGTGAGCTGGCCAGCTTTACCAGTGCATCAGCCTGGGCATTGTATCCACGGCCCACATGCTTGAGCTCAATATGGTAGAACTTCGCCATGAGGCGCACAACTTCTTGGTGGTAGGGATTCAGTTCTGGATTCCGCACTTTGAACTCCCCTTGGATCTGTTTTATTATCAACATCGAATCCCCGAATACTTGAAGCATTTGGATACCCATGTTGAGGCTGACATATAGCCCGATTATCAGAGCTTCATACTCGGCCTCATTATTGGTGCAGGGCTTGTTTATAGAACAGGAGGTATGCACGACCTCCCCCTCCGGTGATTTCAACACAATACCGGCTCCAGCCCGTATTCTGGTCTTTCCATCGGAGTCTGTCTCTGTTCTAGATGCTCCATCAAAGAATAGTTGCCACATAACTGACTGAGCCTGGCAGGCCTCGAGTGTTTCATCATCGGGTAACTCAGTCCCTAGCATATCATTTTCCGGCACAGGATGCTCTGCGAAGAAATCAGCCACGGCCTATCCTTTTATCGCCCTCTAGGGTGTATAGGTAATATCGAATTCCATCAGGATCACTGCCCATTTGCCCAACCGGCCCTTCAGTACTGGCTGAGTCAATATATATTTGAGCGGATCTGCTGCAGATATCAATCTGACTTCATGTGACAACATATAGTGTCGGTGCTTTTTGACAGCAAAGACTAGTGCGAAGCAGGTCTTTTCTATGTAGCTGTAGCTTTCTTCAGTTCTAATCAGCCTCCTACTCAGATAGTATAAGGCTTGCTCTTTGCCTTCTTCATTTATCTGTGCCAGCATTGCCCCTAGGGAACAGTATGTGGCTGCGATATACAGTATCAAGGGCCTGCCCTTAATTGGTGCCCCCAGCACCGGAGGGGTCTTGAGGTATTCTTTCAGCTTCTCAAAGGCTTCCTGACAGCCATCGTCCCAGAGGAACGGCACATCTTTCATCATGAGCTTGTGAAAGGGGTGGCATCTTCCCGACAGATTTGATATAAATCGTCGGATATAGGCCAGACGCCCTTGCAGAGATCTCAGCTCGGACATATTCCTTGGCGGAGGGAGCTCCTGGATAGCCTTAATCTTGGATGGGTCAATTTCAATGCCCCTATGACGGACAATAAACCCGAGGAATTTTCCACTGGACACGCCGAAGGCGCATTTCATGGGATTCATCTTGAGTTCATATTTACGCAGCCTCTGGAATACTACCCTCAGGTCTTGCAAATGGTCTTCTCTTCTTTTAGTTTTTACTTCCAAATCATCAATGTAGCACTCTACTTTCTTGAAGAGCAAATCATCAAAGATCTTGGTCATAGCTCTTTGGTAGGTAGCGTCGGCATTCTTGAGGCCAAACGGCATCCTTTTATAGTGGAATATCCCCTTCGGGGTACGGAATGCAGTGTGCACTCTGTCTTCCTCAGCAATCCAGATCTGGTTGTATCCGGATGACCCATCCATAAATGATAGAGCCTCATGACCAGTAGCCACATCGATCATCACTTCAGTGATTGGCACTGGAAAGTCATCTTTCGGGCAAGCCTTATTAAGGTCCCGGAAATCAACACATATTCTAATCTGCCCATTCTTCTTCTTTACGGGCACTATATTGGCTAGCCATGTAGTATACTGGTTCTCTTCAACAAAGCCTACATCAATTAGCTTGTCAACCTCTTTGTTAATCTGATTTATTAATTCAGGGCGCATTCTCCTGGAAGGCTGCTTTACAGGGCTAGCCTCTGGGTTTATTGCCAATCGGTGCTGTGCCACATCAGAACTCAGTCCCGGCATTTCATCATATGTCCATGCAAAGCAGTCTCGGAATTCCTTCAAAAACTGTATATACTGTTCCCTGGTAGCTGGCTCCAGCAGTGCATTGAGGAATGTCGGCCTTGGCTCATCTGCGGTCCCCAGATTTATTTCCACAAGCTCATCGACGGTGGCATGACCTCCATCTTCGACCTCTGGCGGGGCTTCTTGCAGGTCAATGAAGCCTCCCGGGATATAATCTTCTTCAGTTTCATGATTCTCTGTTTCATCATACTGGTTATAAGCGGGTGCTGGCTCATCATATACGGCCAATATTGTTGTATTCTATTCAGTCTGCCCCGAAGACGTAACTGGATCAGCAGGAAACTCAAAGATGGAGTCTTCCGCCCTTAGAGGCTCTTCTGATACAGACTCCTTTGAGAGATCATCATTCTGTAGAGCCCGGGCTTCTTCCAGGATGCGCTCAAACTCCAGGCATTCTCTCAGCTCTTTGGCTACTTGGTCTTCATCCGGGGTTCCCGTGTCAAACTTTGCTTCAGCATGGAACAGATCCTCTTTGCAAGGTAGGTCTTCCCAGCACCAATCTTTCTTTGCTTCATCAGACGTCCCCGTCTCCGGCCGACTGTCTGGGGCTTCATTGTTCATTATGGATTGATAAATGATTTCTTCATCTTCCGCGGGGTATTTGTCATATCCTACCTCGGGAGGGTCTTCATGCTGGTAGGAGACAGATATGACGTCCACCTCAGCTTCATAGTATTCTTGAAGGGTATAACCCAATCCTGGGTGCTGAGTGATCTTCCTCAGTTCTTTATTATCCCGAGGCGGATCCCATAGCTCCTTGAACGCCTTCTTCTGGGCAGCAGGCTGCAATGACGGCATTCGCATCTTAAAGAACATCTGCGAAACCCATCGGGTAGTATAATCCAAGCCTATAATTGGCACCATCTGGTTTACGGCCTCTTCAGGTGTCACGCCCCGATGCGGAATCTCGGGACGTACGGTTAGGGGCAAGCGAGCAATAATTCCGAACCATTGCAAACCATTGCACAAAAGGTTGGAAAAGATAATAATCAGAGTTTTATTGATAATAAAGTTGAGTACACTGGGTAGAACAACTACATCCAAATAATAAGCAAAATACTAGAACAATCTCTCACTAATACTAAGGGTACAAACTGACTCAATAAACTAAAACTATCTCTCGATATCACTCCAGTCCATTCCCGACAAGTTCATCACCTGGAAAGAGGGGAAAAGTAGGAGTGAGCTAAACGCGCTCAGTAGATAACCACAAACAGATTTACGTAATTAACCATTGATTTCCAATTTATATGAAATGCAGTAAATAAAGAATGACGATACGATAAAAGAAACAATGTAAAAGATATCTTGCAAAGTCAAGAAATATAACAATTTACCAAGTAATGAACAAGTAAAGTAACAGTAGAGAATTTGGCCAGCAAGTATGTTACACATGTAGCCAAGTAAATACGCACGAGTCAAGTAACAAGAGTTTGTCATAGACGTAACATGTCAAGTCAAGTATTCGGGTGCAATGCCTCACCCTGTCATAAACATCCCAATGGGCTCAATATCTTTTCGGGCGCTCTCCCCAGGACCAGACCGGGCCCTTATGATGCGTTGGCATTTCATTTCAATTGGATCACCGATCCCCCGTCTAGACATAGTCAATTATGGCCAATATAATCAGATGAATTTCTGTCGGGTACAAGATGTAAAGGACGACACTTGCCTCCTTTGATTCAAGAGTATAACCACGATGAAAAACTCAAAACAAGGTAGTCGTACGGCAAACACCGGGCCGTACTCACATGAGTAACGAGTCACGGGGCCAAGAATGAACGGTTGACAGTAAGCCGTTCGAGAGAGAGAAGTAAGTTCCGAAGAACGAATATACGAACCATTCGGGTCGTATTTTAAGAAATACGGTTCAAGAGAATCCGTATTAAGCATAACGATAATGTCTAATTATAAGATAATTTATGCAAAATAGTTACCGGGTTGCCAATAACAATTAAACCAACCAATTTCAGTTTAATGTCCATTGATCAATTCCGGGCTCAAATATGACCGAAGATTATCCAAGGGTAATCGATCAATTAATCAAGTTAAAACAATAGTCATGATGTAACCGTAATTTACCACGGTAAAAATGTTCTACGGTAAAAAAAAATGTAAAGTTTACCGGATGGAGTGTCCGGCTAATTGGTCAAAGACTTGCCATAAGTCGGCCAGTAATTTTCTGGTTTACAGTAATTTACAGAAATTACCTATGGTAAAGTTTAGCTATTTACCATACTTATTCAATTTATCCAAAGTTACAAGTGAATTTCAATGATTTTCACTTTAAACAATTTATCAAAATAGATATTGCAAATAACAGAAATTTACTCATGTCATTATCTGTTATTTATGTGGATTGTCAATTTTTACTAATTAACATTGTTAAATGGGTCAAAATAGCAAAAAAATCAGTTTTCTGGAAGTTAAACGGATGACAGTGGGCCGTTAAACCTACTGGCTGTAAAACGGTTATCATTGGGCCGTTTTATACAAGGCGGGCGGTTCTAATTGGGCCGTTTGTATAAGTCGGGCGGGCAGTTCTGAACCGTCTAAGAGATAAAGCGGTCCGGTTGGAACCGTTAATCCCTGTAACACGGGAATAGCGAAACAGAAGCATAAATCCGGCGTTTTATGCATTTGAGTACGTAAATAAATGGAAAAGCATGGTTTCTACAAGCTAACATGATGCCCTTTCATTCCATTTATCAAATTCAAGGTTTGTGCCATGGTTACCTACCTTAACCGATGAAATAAGGAAAGATGAATGGGGAAGAAGATGAACAGTAGACTTGCAGAGCTTCTTCACAGCAGCAAGAACCCTTTTGTGTTTAAGAGATGTTTAAGGGGGCTTCCTCTACTTATAGGTTTGGAAGAGGAGTGTTTAATCTTCACACACGGTTTGGTCAGAGCCGCAAAATCCTTTGCATTGTTGACAACGTGTTTCTGCCAACCAAAACACGGTTTCACGTGTTTCTCAAGGTAAGGTTAGCCTAATCTAAGCCTAATCCAAAAGATTAAGGAATGGTTAACTAAGACCTCAATTTAATGTTACTAAATGATTTTTAATGAATTGGACCCAGAAGACAAAATTACTAATCAAGACATGCTCTTTCATAATATGATTTTTATGGAATTTTATCACGAGGTTTATTGTTAATCTCCCAATCTTAAGATTAAAATAATAATTTAACCCAATGTTCAACGGTTTAGTCGATAGAGAGAGTTTCTGATTTTTACCGATGAAACTTCAGAAGACAAAGTTGCTAAGAAAAATACCCTCTATCAGATGTGATTTTTACAGATTTTTCTAAGGTAGTTGTATTTTCGTATGAATAGTATTTTCCGCGTTTTTAAGTCAGGCTTAAATCACTGATTAAGCCATGTAAATGATTTTATTAGGGTCAAGTACAGAAGACCAAAGTGTTTACCATGGTCTTTACTAATTGATTACCATTTTTCAGAATTTTTTTTATATGATAGTCAAAATTTTTACTATTTACTATTTACCACAGTCACTATTCAACATTTAATATTTGTACAGAAACTCGGGGTCTTACACCCTCCCCCACTTAAAGAATTTGGTCCTCCAAATTCACTGGACCAAAATATAGTAAGGAAAAAATAGCTTACCTAGAATAGATCGGGATAACGCTTCCGTATGGCGTCCTCGGATTCCCATGTAGCTTCCTCTATTCCACGCCGACTCCATTGGATTTTAACCATCGGTATGGAACGATTTCGAAGTTGTTGCTCTTTCCGATCCAGAACCTTCACTGGTCTTTCTTCATAAGATAGATCCTTCTTAAATTCAAAGTCCACATGTTGAATGATGTGACTAGGGTCGTACACGTATTTCCGAAGCATAGATACATGGAATACGTTATGTACACCAGATAATTGAGGAGGTAAGGCCAATCTATAGGCGACTTCACCCACTCGATCAAGGATCTCAAATGGACCAATATACCTTGGGCTTAACTTGCCATGAATACCGAATCGACGAATACCTCTTGAAGGAGAGACTTTTAAGAACACATGCTCGCCAATTTGAAATTCCAAATCTCTTCTTCTATTATCAGCATAGCTCTTTTGCCTCGATTGAGCCACAAGTAACCGGTCTCGGATAATACGAATATTTTGTGATGACTCCGAGATAAGATCCGGTCCAAGCCATTGCTTCTCGCCAACCTCATCCCAACATAATGGAGAACGACAGCTCCTTCCATACAAAGCCTCGAAAGGTGTCATCTGTATGCTGGATTGATAACTATTGTTGTAGGCGAATTCTATCAATGCTAAATGATCGCTCCAACTTCCACCGAAGTCGATCATACAAGCTCTCAACATATCTTCCACTATTTGATTAGTTCTCTCGGTCTGTCCATCTGTTTGCGGATGAAATGCAGTGCTAAAATTCAGACGGGTACCAAGAGATTCTTGCAATCCTTTCCAAAAATGAGAAGTAAATCTCGGATCTCTATCGGATATAATGTTGACTGGGATACCATGAAGCCTAACCACTTCCTTTAAATATAATGCTGCCAGCACATCGACTGTCCACTTGGACTTAATAGATAAGAAATGTGCGGATTTAGTCAGTCGATCCACAATTACCCATATAGCATCATAACCACCTCGAGTCTTAGGAAGACCCAGAATGAAATCCATACCAATACTCTCCCACTTCCATTGGGGTATATCAAGTGGTTTCAATTTACCTGCCGGTCTGAAATGCTCGGCCTTTACTTGTTGACAAACAAGACATGTACTCACGAAATTTGCAATTTCCCTTTTCATGTTCGGCCACCAAAATGACCTTTTCAAATCCTTGAACATCTTAGTGCCTCCCGGATGGATAGTATATTTGGATCTATGGGCTTCTTCAAGAATCCGATTCTTTATATTAGCCTCATTCGGTACACAAGTTCTACCTTGAAATAATAATCTTCCATCATCGGCTATCGAGAAATCAGGTCTGCTACTCAAGCTTTCCTTAATCTCGACTAGCTCGGGATCAATATCTTGCAATAACTTGATTTCTACCAACAATTCGGGCTTCAGTTGCAACTGGGAAATCAATATCCGGTCATTATCAATATTGATATCCAGACTAGCCATTTGCTCCAGTAATTTCCATTCTTGTAACATAAGACTAGATATCTTAGCCACAGGCTTCCGACTTAAAGCATCAGCAACCACATTGCCTTTGCCCGGGTGATACTCAATAGAAAAGTCGAAATCCTTTATATACTCCAACCATCTTCTTTGTCTCATGTTCAATTCCTTTTGAGAAAATAAGTATTTCAGACTTTTGTGATCCGAAAATACCGTAAATGATTCACCATATAAGTAGTGCCTCCAAATCTTCAAAGCAAATACCACGGCTGCCAATTCCAAATCATGAACTGGATAATTAACTTCATGCTTTCTTAACTGCCTAGAAGAATAGGCAATCACCTTGCCGTGCTGCATAAGCACACAGCCTAAGCCAATACCAGAAGCATCAGTGTAAACCACGAAACCACCCTCACCAGAAGGTAAGGTTAAAATAGGGGCAGTAGTCAGACAATCCTTCAGAGTCTGAAAACTCCGTTGGCATTCAATTGACCACTCAAACTTAATCTCTTTGCGGGTTAACTTCGTCAGAGGTACCGCAATCTTAGAGAAATCTTGAATAAACCTTCGATAGTAACCAGCCAGGCCAAGAAAACTCCTCACTTCAGTAACACTGGTAGGTTGTTCCCAATTCTTTACTGCTTCCACCTTCGATGGATCTACAGAAATACCATCCTTGGTAATAATATGTCCTAGAAAAGACACCTCTTGTAACCAGAAATCACACTTGCTCAACTTAGCATATAATTGGTGATCTCTCAATAATTGCAAAGCCATCCTCAGATGCTCGGCATGTTCTCTTTCACTCTTGGAATATATCAAAATATCATCTATGAATACCACAACCCATTGATCAAGGTAGGGTCGGAACACACTGTTCATTAACTGCATGAAAGCTGCCGGTGCATTCGTTAACCCAAAAGGCATAACGACAAACTCATAATGGCCATACCGGCTACGGAAAGCTGATTTATAAATATCCTCTTCTTTAATCCGTAACTGGTGATATCCAGATCGAAGATCGATCTTAGAAAAATAAGAAGCTCCAGTAATCTGGTCAAATAACTCATCAATCCTTGGCAAAGGATACTTGTTCTTGACAGTCAACTGGTTAAGTTGCCGATAATCGATGCATAATCTCATCGAACCATCTTTCTTCCGAACAAACAATACATGAGCTCCCCAAGGGGAAACACTCGGGCGAATAAAACCCTTCTCGAGTAATTCCAACAATTGCTGCTTCAATTCCCGTAATTCCGCAGGAGACATGCGATAAGGGGCTTTAGAAACAGGAGACGATCCAGGAATAAGATCAATAGAGAATGTAACTTCACGCAGAGGCGGAAGTCCTGGTAACTCCTCTGGAAATACGTCCGGAAATTCTCGGACAATAGAAATGTCCTTAATCTCCATCTGCTGTTCAGGGGACGCAAGAACAAAAGCCAGAAAAGCTTCGCATCCACGCCTCAATAACTTATCAGCACGAAGAGTCGAGATAAGAGAGATAGAACTAGGGTGTTTCACTCCCTTGAAGGATAATCCGGGGTGTCTAGAAAAAGACACGGAACAAGAACTACAATGAACATTGGCCTCATACCGAGCCAACCAATCAGCTCCTAGGATTACATCGTAATCCTTCATGTCCATACAAATCAAATCAGCTGGAAAATTCTGATCGTTTACCATAACCTTACTAGAAGGATAGTAATGCTGAATTGCTGATTTAGAACCAATAGGGGTTGATATTTCTAACGGAGAACTCAACAAAGCAGGTGCCATAGCTAAAGATTTAGCAAATCTCCGTGAAATAAAAGAATGTGTTGCACCAGTATCAATTAGAACAAAAGCTGGCAAGTCGAATATAACAAGAGTACCTTCGACGAGTCCACCCTCCTCGGCGATATCTTTTTCCTTTGCATGGAGAGCCTGGAGCCTGCCTTGAGGCTTCTTGAAATTCAGAGGTTTTGCCGGGATAGCTTGTTCGATAATAAAGGACAGTTGGGTATACGGTGTTCTTTGCTTCCACACCGCAGACATGCACCTAGCTTGCGCCAACAATCTTCCATCTTGTGACCAGGACGATCACAATATCGGCATACGCCCTTGAATGGAATCATAGAATCAGGTTTCTTGTCTTCTTGTCGCGGCATTTTGCCTTTCCACGAACCAGAACCAGAACTTGAACCAGAACTAGTAAAGGGTCTTTTCTTGCTCGGGTCAGTGCCAAATCCAGGTTTAACATTCTTGAGTGCCTTCGGTTGCTCTTTCTTGTTACCTTGACCACGAATCCTTTCAGTCATTTCCAAAGTATCTTCTAATATTTGTGCCTTTCTTACCATCTCAGAATATGTAGAAATTTCCAGTGGTGCAAGTTGATTGATATAATGAAGTCGAAGACCATTGAGGAAACGCTTCGCCTTCATTCTCTCAGTCGAAATAAGATGTCTTGCATAACGAGAGAGTCGTGAAAACTGAGCCTCATATTCTGATACCGATAAACTTCGCTGTTTTAAAGCTGCGAATTCTGCTCCCTTCTTTTCTTGCACGCGGTCAGAAAAATATTTATCATTGAAATATTCCTCGAATTCCTCCCACGAGACTTGTTGATCTCCGAGAGTCGGCTTAACAGACTCCCACCAAGCACGTGCATCACGTTCCAGTTGGAAAATGGATAAAAGAACACGTTCTTGGTCAGTGCATTGCATGACCTCAAAAATTCTTGCCATCTCGTCGAGCCAATTCTCGGCTTCATCGGGATCAGTTGAACCAGCGAATCTAGGCGGGATCACCAGTGCCATGAGCTGCGCCATGAGGTGCCGCTCCAGCTCCAGCTCCTGCCTGAGCCAGTGCATTCAAGGCTTGCGTAAGTCCTTGAACTGTACGCTGTAAATTCCTCATCTCAGCACGATTGGCTGCCATTTCTAGTTAAGTGCCTATATAAAATAGTTACTCGGATTATTTATGAGAGAAGAACTTCTTAGATGAGAAGAGAAGAACTAGATAAGAAGAACATGATTATGGTTAAATAACTTAACCCAAATTTCTACCCAATTCTCACAAGGTTGTTTTCTTAAGCCTATAACCAATAAACCTATAACTTTAAAGTGAAATACCTAGGACAAATTGAACTTGGCTCTGATACCAACTAAACTGTCACGCCCCGATGCGGAATCTCGGGACGTACGGTTAGGGGCAAGCGAGCAATAATTCCGAACCATTGCAAACCATTGCACAAAAGGTTGGAAAAGATAATAATCAGAGTTTTATTGATAATAAAGTTGAGTACACTGGGTAGAACAACTACATCCAAATAATAAGCAAAATACTAGAACAATCTCTCACTAATACTAAGGGTACAAACTGACTCAATAAACTAAAACTATCTCTCGATATCACTCCAGTCCATTCCCGACAAGTTCATCACCTGGAAAGAGGGGAAAAGTAGGAGTGAGCTAAACGCGCTCAGTAGATAACCACAAACAGATTTACGTAATTAACCATTGATTTCCAATTTATATGAAATGCAGTAAATAAAGAATGACGATACGATAAAAGAAACAATGTAAAAGATATCTTGCAAAGTCAAGAAATATAACAATTTACCAAGTAATGAACAAGTAAAGTAACAGTAGAGAATTTGGCCAGCAAGTATGTTACACATGTAGCCAAGTAAATACGCACGAGTCAAGTAACAAGAGTTTGTCATAGACGTAACATGTCAAGTCAAGTATTCGGGTGCAATGCCTCACCCTGTCATAAACATCCCAATGGGCTCAATATCTTTTCGGGCGCTCTCCCCAGGACCAGACCGGGCCCTTATGATGCGTTGGCATTTCATTTCAATTGGATCACCGATCCCCCGTCTAGACATAGTCAATTATGGCCAATATAATCAGATGAATTTCTGTCGGGTACAAGATGTAAAGGACGACACTTGCCTCCTTTGATTCAAGAGTATAACCACGATGAAAAACTCAAAACAAGGTAGTCGTACGGCAAACACCGGGCCGTACTCACATGAGTAACGAGTCACGGGGCCAAGAATGAACGGTTGACAGTAAGCCGTTCGAGAGAGAGAAGTAAGTTCCGAAGAACGAATATACGAACCATTCGGGTCGTATTTTAAGAAATACGGTTCAAGAGAATCCGTATTAAGCATAACGATAATGTCTAATTATAAGATAATTTATGCAAAATAGTTACCGGGTTGCCAATAACAATTAAACCAACCAATTTCAGTTTAATGTCCATTGATCAATTCCGGGCTCAAATATGACCGAAGATTATCCAAGGGTAATCGATCAATTAATCAAGTTAAAACAATAGTCATGATGTAACCGTAATTTACCACGGTAAAAATGTTCTACGGTAAAAAAAAATGTAAAGTTTGCCGGATGGAGTGTCCGGCTAATTGGTCAAAGACTTGCCATAAGTCGGCCAGTAATTTTCTGGTTTACAGTAATTTACAGAAATTACCTATGGTAAAGTTTAGCTATTTACCATACTTATTCAATTTATCCAAAGTTACAAGTGAATTTCAATGATTTTCACTTTAAACAATTTATCAAAATAGATATTGCAAATAACAGAAATTTACTCATGTCATTATCTGTTATTTATGTGGATTGTCAATTTTTACTAATTAACATTGTTAAATGGGTCAAAATAGCAAAAAAATCAGTTTTCTGGAAGTTAAACGGATGACAGTGGGCCGTTAAACCTACTGGCTGTAAAACGGTTATCATTGGGCCGTTTTATACAAGGCGGGCGGTTCTAATTGGGCCGTTTGTATAAGTCGGGCGGGCAGTTCTGAACCGTCTAAGAGATAAAGCGGTCCGGTTGGAACCGTTAATCCCTGTAACACGGGAATAGCGAAACAGAAGCATAAATCCGGCGTTTTATGCATTTGAGTACGTAAATAAATGGAAAAGCATGGTTTCTACAAGCTAACATGATGCCCTTTCATTCCATTTATCAAATTCAAGGTTTGTGCCATGGTTACCTACCTTAACCGATGAAATAAGGAAAGATGAATGGGGAAGAAGATGAACAGTAGACTTGCAGAGCTTCTTCACAGCAGCAAGAACCCTTTTGTGTTTAAGAGATGTTTAAGGGGGCTTCCTCTACTTATAGGTTTGGAAGAGGAGTGTTTAATCTTCACACACGGTTTGGTCAGAGCCGCAAAATCCTTTGCATTGTTGACAACGTGTTTCTGCCAACCAAAACACGGTTTCACGTGTTTCTCAAGGTAAGGTTAGCCTAATCTAAGCCTAATCCAAAAGATTAAGGAATGGTTAACTAAGACCTCAATTTAATGTTACTAAATGATTTTTAATGAATTGGACCCAGAAGACAAAATTACTAATCAAGACATGCTCTTTCATAATATGATTTTTATGGAATTTTATCACGAGGTTTATTGTTAATCTCCCAATCTTAAGATTAAAATAATAATTTAACCCAATGTTCAACGGTTTAGTCGATAGAGAGAGTTTCTGATTTTTACCGATGAAACTTCAGAAGACAAAGTTGCTAAGAAAAATACCCTCTATCAGATGTGATTTTTACAGATTTTTCTAAGGTAGTTGTATTTTCGTATGAATAGTGTTTTCCGCGTTTTTCAGTCAGGCTTAAATCACTGATTAAGCCATGTAAATGATTTTATTAGGGTCAAGTACAGAAGACCAAAGTGTTTACCATGGTCTTTACTAATTGATTACCATTTTTCGGAATTTTTTTTTTATATGATAGTCAAAAAATTTACTATTTACTATTTACCACAGTCACTATTCAACATTTAATATTTGTACAGAAACTCGGGGTCTTACATCAGGGACCATGCAGTCTTGATCATCTTCCTCGACTGACTCCCCAGTGTAGAATATGGTAGGAGGCTCGCAGAAGCGAGATACTTCCATAGTCTTCAGTGGTAGCACCGTCTGGTACTCGAGGCTGACGATGGGTTTAAATAAACCCTGCGGCACCTCCACTTGCGTGTATTTTTCTTTCATTTCTTCATTGATATCATCCGGGTGAATGCTAGGAGGGGTGATCCGAGCAAAGTCACCGGCATAAGAGATGTGAGATACCTCATGCTTTTTAATATATCCCTTTGGTGGCGGTGGAGACCAATTTCTTGCCTTCATCGCCGGCTTTTTCTGGCTGACCACAACCTCTTTCTCTTCACCCTTTCGCGACACCTCCGTGTAGTAGGATGCATCGAGCATATGGCACTCGAATACTTCGAAGGGATGCAGATCCGGAAACACCCTCTCTTCTTTTCCTTCATGGCAGTATTTAATGCACTGATGCAGCGTGGACGGCACTATCTGATATTCATGCAGCCACGGTCTCCCCAGCAGGGCCTTATATGTGGTGTTGGAGTCGATTACATAGAATCGTGCCACGGTAGTGAGATCCCCCAATGTGAGGTTAAAATCAGCCACCCCAAGGGGCGTCTCACATTTCTGGTTGAATCCTGCAATTTTCATGTCTCTGACCTTAGTAAGCTGCAGATCAAAGTAATATTTTTGGTAGATGCGGTATGGGAGAATGTTCACGACAGCCCCGGGATCTATCAGTATCCTGTTCAGTGGCTGACAGTTCAGGGAGCCCCTCATATACAGCGGTCTGTTATGGCCGGAATTCGGAATCAGCATGTCATCCTCTGAGAATGTAACTGACGGCCCAGAATTCACTTCTGTCAAGAGTGCTTCATATTGTGCCGGTGACTGCAAGGCATCAACAATTGCTTGGCGAGCCTCTTCACTCAGAGAGAGAATCTCCGAGATGGAGAATCTGGTAGGGAGCTTCTTTAGCATTTTCATGATCCGGCTGCCCACCCTGACATTAGATAGTCTCATTTCTTCCGCCCATCGGGGTTTTGGAGGTTCATGTGGTGCCCGTGGCCTCTGCTGCCCAGAGCTGGTTTCATCCCCGGGACTGATTTCTTGGGGGGCTTCTTCTATAGCAACAGCCCCTGGTGCCGTCAAAGGGTTATCCCCTTCTTTCTCATTCTGCTCGTAGGCTGCAGACGCTGATTGCTGAGGTGTTAGCGCAGCAAGAGTGATATAGAAGGGGGGGATGAATAGATCACTCCCAATTTGTAGAAACTCAGGCGAAAAATAGATTCTACTGCTAACGCACCTTCTTAACCCGTACACAGAGAAATATAGATGAGAGTGAAGAACTGATCACTTGAAGGCAAAGGGACAAGCAGATGAAGAGCACAGAAATCAATGGCAAACCACAGAGAAGGCACTCGATTTTTAGGTGGTTCGATTGCAGTCCGCAATCTACATCCACCCCTCACTCCAACTAGAGTGAGGATTCCACTAGACAAAGCCAGATCACAGCAGACTCAGTCTGCGTACAAGATGCTGCCACACAGCTTGAGCACCCAAGGGAAACAAATCCCTCGACCAAGCTCTGCTACCCACAGAACTTGAAACCTGTTCTAGCTCCCAGCTAGAACACAACCGGAGAATCCTCTCCCTTCCTCCACACACGGAGGGAAACTGTTAATGACAACCTGTCACTAACAACACCAGAGATCACCGATCTCTCTTCCTCTGCAACTCAGAGGGAAACTGGAGTAGTACTCCCTTCCTCCACACACTGGAGGGAAACCAATTCAAATCAGAATGGAAGAACAAAATAAACGAAAGCAAAATAGAAAGAAGAAACCAATGAAGAAGAGATCGGTTCTGAAACCCAATACAAATGTAGCTTCAAATGAAGCAATTCATCAATCCACACACACACTCTCTCTCTCGAACAATCTCCTCTCAGATATGGAACTCTCTTCTCTTTTTCTTTTCTGGATCGTGCAGACTCTCACCAATGGCTTCTGCTTTTTCTTTTCACGATCAAACTTCTACTTAAGGATGAAGCTCTATATTTATAGCAGACAATGGCGTGTGGCTGCCAGGTTCCCGCCCATGCACTTTTGGCCAGATCATTTGAATTTCGACCACATGGCAGCATCCTGACAAGGCTGCCATCCACGTGTCATGCGCCTGTTATCTTGGATCACGTGTCAGGTGCCAACCTCGATTCACGTGCCCAATCATCAGCCTGAATCACCTGCAGACAGACAGATGGAATGTATAGACTTAGTTTGTTCAGGCTTTTAGCAAGAATGTATATACTTCAGAAACATCAACTGAGTAACTGTATACAATCGTGAGAGAATATATAGACTTAATGAATAAACGCATGTATAGACTTTACCAGGGTATGCACAATGCAATGCGTTGACGCTACACTACGTGCCTATGCACTACGTTGACGCAGTGCAATGTGTCTTTGAAAAAACTGTAAACAGCAAGGCATGCTGTACAGACTTCAGACAGCATGCATCAGATGACTCTGTATGGACTAGAAGTCCTTTAGCCAATGTATAGACCTCTAGAGGAGACAAATGTGTAGACTTGTAAAAGGTGGACAATTGTCAGACTTTGATGCTGATCAAAAGACCCTTGGTCAACAGCCAAGGCGTCAACGCTACCAGCGTGCAGCGTCGCCTCAGCACCTCAAGAAAAATGCTCACTCCCTAGCCAAGCTGACCAATGCATCAACGCATCCAGTGTCAGCGTCGACGTAGTGAACAAGAAGGAAGTGAAAGACGCACCATTGCGTCTACGCAGCCAGCCAAGTGCGTCAACGCACTAAAGGCATGCTACCCATGAAGTCAGATAGGCTGTACGGACTCTGTGGATGTAAAGCAATGTAGAGTTCAGACTGTATAGAATTGAACCAAGATGAGGTGAGGACTTCACGTTGTATAGACTTGCCAAATCAGTTGGGCGATGTACAGACTTGAACAGATCCAGCTGAAGGATGTATAGACTTGGAATCCACTGTACACGACTATACAGACTTTGAGGCTTAATGCAAAGGCTAGTGTACAGACTTCTAAAAACTGATGCGTTGTATAGACTTTCATGAGACGCTAAAGTCTATGCAGACTAGACCAGTGAGACACTGATAGAGACGATGCAATGCGATGTGGAGACTTTAACATTAGACGCTGCAAGAGACGGTAGGCTGTACAGACTTGCAAAGAGTGAGTGAGACGATCGGCTGTAGGACCGATGTACAGACTCTTAGTGTGAAGGCAGACTGTATAGACTAGAATCGCTTGAAGCGATGTACATACTTGGTGAGGCTCAAGCAGTGTACAGAGTTGAAGGTCTCACAAACGAGTGTATAGACTTAGGCTTTGAGCACTTGGGCTGAAGGCAATGTGCAGACAAAGCGATGTATAGACTTTGCCCAAGGAACCGAATGTATAGACTTTATGAGATGCAAACGGCTGAACAGACTTGAATGAGTATAAGGTGTATAGACTTGAAAGTCTGAAGGCGAAGTGCAAACATGCTGAGTTGACGCTGCAGCCCAATGAGTTGACGCTGCAACGTATTACTTTTACGTTCAACTGATGATGTATAGACTTAATCAAATGAAGAACCTGAACAAAAGAGTCTACGCATCAGCACACTGAGTTGACGCACTGGTGCGAGAACAGATACAAGCAATGACTGAAGGGTCGACGCATCAGCACATTGAGTTGACGCACTGGTGTGAAGACTGTGCAGACAGAGTGTAGGCAGAATAAAGGTAGAGCATGTTATCTGATAGCCATTGAACTGTACTCACTCACATGATGAAACAGCATTAATCTAGAGATAGAAGATTGATTTATAGTATGGGACATCATCAAAACCATAAGGATGCAACAATATCCCCCTTTTTGATGATGACAACACTATGAATCAAGCAATATCAAGTTTCAACAAAAAGTTAATACCAGCTGCAACAAGCAGAATAAATTCAAGACATGCTCATGCAAATGAATTAAACATTCCCTACAGCACACTCTCATCTCCCCCACAACTCATAACCATATCTTCCACGAAGCAACATGACTCCTCTCACAGCTCAAGATAAAACCAATACTCACTGATATTGCAAACTTCTCTCCCCCTTTGACATCAGCAAAAAGAACTACAGAATGTATGACAGTGCTGGAAACATGAGGACTCAGGGCAGTAACTGCTTAGTGCAGAAAGTCACGAGTAGGTCTTAAGAGAATAAGTGAGTTTCTAATCTCAAGACAAGATTCTTTAGACTTCAGTACACAAGAGAGAAGTAGAATGATAGACAAGTTTATCAGCATACATAGTGGATGATTTAGAGTAGGAGTTCACAAGTATGGCCAAATATAGCTGATCATTCAACTATTCCACAAGACAGCAAGAGACTAAATCAGAGAGGTGTTCTCAAGGTATTGAAGACAAGCAATCCATTAGTTGCATAACATCAAGGAATTTTTGTTGGAGATGATTTTCAAGAAGATCAATGAGTAAGTTGGTAGTTCACTTCCTTTGACATTAGGGAGACACCTTGATTAGAGGCCTGAATCCCCAGTTACTCAGAGTGAGTACCTCATTACTTACTTCCTTTTTTTTTATTAAGGAACAGAGTTAGTAACTGTGGCTTTTGACATGAGGAAACACCTTGATTAGAGGCCAGAGTCCCCAGTTACTCACCAGCAAGCCACCATTGCTCTGTCATGACTTTTCATTCATTTTAAGCATTTGACACCTCATGACTTGGGAGAAATATTCATTTCATTGATGAAGCTCCCAGTTTCTCAGTGATCAAAACAGAACATGTTTGTTCAGTTAAGCCCTTGAGTTAAAGAGATAGAATGATTGAAGACAATACCAAAAAGGACTTTTCTTGAATTGAGTCTTGAAGTCTAGATTTCAAGTTGATTGGGTCAGATATCAAGACATACAAGTTTTTGGCCTGAACCATAATCAATGACAATGTAGGAAGATATACTTTATGCAATTAGTCCAGATCTCTGAAGGAGTACCAAAGGAAAGATTCTAACTTGGAGATTAGAGTCACTGACTTATAGACTTAAGAGATAAGTGACACTCTACTTTCTGAGAGAACCACACTAAATCAGTCATGCAAGACCAGCAAAGGTACACATCTGGACAGCCCTTTTGAATCTGTCAAAGAACTTCTCTTCTCACATCACAACTCAGCTCCCCCTAAGACATAGCATTCCTCAATAAAACATTCCAGCAAAATCTCAAGGCTTTCCCTTACTTAGAGCATTCCTGAAAGCTAACCAGTAAGCATTCTGAACTCCCCCTTAAACCAGCATGCAAGAAGGCTAAACATCAGATAGACACAACTCCCCCTCACAACAAGAACAGGCTTCATAATTAAGACAATTTGTATAAGCCTAATTCTCTTCTCAATGTGGAAAATTTTTCATTATCCAGAGGTTTTGTGAATATGTCAGCAATCTGATTATCTGTGCCTACATGAATCAGTTCAAAATTATTCTTAGACACCTCATCTCTTATAAAATGATGTCTTATTTCTATGTGTTTGGTTCGTGAATGCAAAACAGGATTTTTAGCAAGATTGATGGCACTAGTATTATCACAGTAAATAGGTGTGCACCCCAGGTCTACTTGGTAGTCCTGAAGCTGGTGTTTAATCCATATGACTTGTGTTCCACAACTCCCTGCAGCCACATATTCAGCTTCTGCAGTGGAGAGGGCCACAGAATGTTGTTTCTTGGAGCCCCAAGACACTAAACACCCACCCAAGAATTCACAATGGCCACTTGTGCTTTTCCTGTCAAGTTTACAGCCTGCATAGTCAGCATCTGTGTATGCTACTAGGTTAAGTGTGTGAGATGCAGGAAACCATAAACCAAGAGAGTGACTAGCTGACAAATATCTGAAGATTCTTTTAACTGCAGCTAAGTGTAGTTCAGTAGGTCTAGACTGATACCTTGCACACATTCCTACACTGAATTGTATATCAGGTCTAGAGGCTGTCAAGTAAAGTAGTGATCCAATCATACCTCTATAAAGTTTGGCATTTACTTCTTTACCTGTCTCATCTGCATCCAATGAAGTATTGGTGCCCATGGGTGTAGTAATGTGCTTTAAGTTTTCCATGCCAAACCTTTTGAACAGTTCCATTGTGTATTTGGTTTGGTTGATGAAGCACCCATCTTCTAGCTGCTGTACCTGCAATCCAAGAAAATATTTTAGTTCACCAACCAAGCTCATTTCAAATTCAGCAGACATCATGGTAGAAAATTCATCACATAGTTCATGCTTAGTAGATCCAAATACAATGTCATCTACATATACCTGAACTATGATGAGATCTTTATTTATGCCCTTGGTAAATAAAGTTTGATCAACTTTACCTCTTTTGTAGCCCTTGCTGATCAGAAATTCAGATAATCTTTCATACCAAGCTCTTGGAGCCTGCTTTAGACCATACAAGGCTTTGTTTAACCTGAAAACTTGGTTAGGTTGAGGAGAATATTGAAATCCAGGAGGTTGTTCAACAAAAACTTCTTCTTTAATACTCCATTTAAAAAGGCACTTTTAACATCCATTTGTTGGAGTTTTATGTTCTTTGAGCATGCAAAGGCAAGCAACAATCTTATAGCTTCCATCCTAGCAACAGGTGCATAGGATTCATCAAAGTCTACACCGAATTCTTGACAGTAGCCTTTGGCTACTAGTCTGGCCTTATTCCTCGAGATAATTCCATCTTCATTCATCTTATTTTTGAACACCCACTTGGTTCCTATGACATTAATACCATCTGGTCTTGGGACAAGCTCCCAGACATTATTCCTTTCAAACTGACCTAATTCCTCACTCATAGCATTGACCCAAGCTTGATCAGCTAAGGCCTCTTCTACTGTTTTGGGTTCAATTTGTGAGACTAAAGCAATTAAGTCATCATTATTCACATTTCTAAAATGAGACCTAGTCCGAAGAGGATCTTCAGGATTGCCTATGACTTTATCTAAAGGATGGTCTTTAAGAAATCTGATATTTGTTGAAGACTCACCTGTTTCTCTTGGCCCTTCCTGATTGGGGGAATTTGTTTCTCCATTTGGCTGAGTCTTCTCTTCTTCCTGTTGGTCTTCTAGAAAGTCTCCACCATGATTGGAATCCCTGTCAAGATTTTCAACATTAGAGACATCTTTCTTTTCACTAAAAAGGATGTGTGGAGATTCTTCCACTTTCTGATCTGATATGTTAAATACCCTATATGCCCTTGACACTTCAGAGTAACCCAAGAATATTCCAGGTGAACTCTTGGCTTCAAACTTGTCTAAATCTTTCTTATCATTGTTATGAATAAAACATTTTGCTCCAAAAATTCTGAAATGAAACAAGTTTGGTTTCTTACCTTTTAGAAGCTCATAGGGTGTTTTCTTGTGTATGGGTCTTACCATGGCCCTGTTGATTATGTAGGTTGCTGTATTGGCCGCTTCTGCCCAAAACCTTCTAGGTAATTTACTTTCAATCAACATGGTTCGGGCCATTTCCACCACTGTTCTATTTCTTCTCTCCACAATCCCATTTTGTTCAGGTGTCCTGGGAGAAGAAAACCTGTGAGTTAGTCCTTCTTTGTCACAAAGATCAGTAAACATGGAGTTTTCAAACTCACCTCCATGGTCAGATTGAATAGAACTAACCTTGTACTTCCCTTCTTGTTTGACCTTATTGAAAAACAGATTAAACTTTTGAAATGCATCACTCTTATTTGCTAAGAAAAATATCCATGAATATCTAGAGAAGTCATCTATGATGACATAGCCAAACCTGTTTCCATTAAGACTCTGAGTTCTAGTTGGACCGAAAAGGTCCATATGAAGAAGTTCCATTGGTCTAGAAGACAATGGCTCAGATCTTAATTTAAAGAATTTCTGGTCTGTTTGCCTAGAGCACAGGCATCACATGCTTTTGATATTGAGTTGAATTTAATTCTAGGCATGCCTCTAACTAAATCATGCTTGACCAATTTATTTAAGGTTGAAAGCTAGCATGACCTAGACGTCTATGCCATTCAAAGGCATCATTTTCAGAATTAGCAGATAAGCAAATAGTAGATTCAGATTTCTCATCTAAGTCTACAATGTAGACATTATTAATCTTGTTAGCTACAAATTTAACCATGTCAGAATTTGTTTCAAGGATTTTACATGAACTATCATCAAATACAACCCTGTGACCCCTGTCACATAATTGGCTAATACTAATCAGGTTGTGTTGAAGCCCTTCCACAAGTAATACTTTTTCAATGGAATTTGTGGAAGACTTACCTACTGTGCCAACTCCAATTATTTTACCTTTGTTCTTTCCTCCAAACTTGACCAGACCCCCTGGCTTCATCTCTATCTTGCTGAACTTGGATCGGTCTCCTGTCATATGCCTGGAGCAGCCACTGTCGAGGTACCACTTGTTGTCTTCAGCTGCCAGGCCGACCTACACAGATATATCAAGCAGAGTGATTTGGAACCCAAGATGAGTTGGGTCCAAGGACATTGTTCAAATCTCTGATCAAGTGTTTAGGTATCCAGATTTGTTTCAGCATGGTTTTCTCTGGCACCTTCCTTTCTGGTTTATTAAAGTTGAATCCAGCTGAACTGGAGAAGTGAGTTCTATTCCATTCATTAGTCTTCCTATTCCTAGGAAATTTCCTGTAGGCTTGTTGATTAGCATATCTTTGACCATGAAAGTTATTTCTCCAGTAGGTCCTGTTTGGACCCATCTGATTGTTGTAATTCCAGCTCTTATTCTGATTTATTTTCTTGGTCCATCTACCATTTGTGTTCTGGTGAGTGGACTTAATGTTATTCTTCATAAATTTCATTCCCATCTTAAATGGTTGTCCAGTACTGGTTTTTGTGTTTTCTTTAGGACTTTGAGTTTCCTTAGAGCTGTTTGAGCTGGATGGTGTGTCCAGCTTTTCTTTTCCCTTCTCTGGACAGAAGGTAATGGTCTTGAATTGCAAGGGTCTCTTGTTGGTTGGGTCATAGCCTAGACCTTCCTTATTGAAATTGACCCTAGTCCCTAGTATAGCATCTAGGCTAGTTTTTCCTTGGACAAACTTTTCTAAGACTTTCTGTTTGTCTTCCAGCTCCTTTTGAAGAGACTCAGAATTCTTTAGGAGTTCAGCATTTACTTTCTTCACAGCTTCATATTTCTCTGAATTCACTCTAATTTCATTCATGCTTTCTTCAATTTTAGTTTTGAATTCATTGAGCTGTTTTTGACTTTCTTGAATTTCTCCCTTAAGCTTATCATTCTCTTTCCTTAGTGAGGTCATTTCTTCTAGTTGTTCTTTTAGCTTTTCATTTTCCTCACAGACCAGAGTTTGTTCTTCAATATTTGTGTTAAATTTTCTTTTCAGAACTCTGTGCTCTTTGCTAAGAGAATTAAATTTATCTAGCAAGTCACCATAAGCATCCTCCCAGTCATCAATTGAGAAATTTTCAAAAACGTTTATTACCTCCTCTTCACTGTTTGCCATAAGGCAAATTCCATCGTCATATTCTTCTGAGGAAGCATCTTCGGGGTCTTCTTCTTCCTCGCTCCATGTGCAGACCATCGCCTGTGGCTTCTTCTTCTTCTGCACCTTTATGTTTTTCTTCTGAAGATAGGGACCCTTCTTCTGGAGGTCTGGGCATTCGCCTCTCATGTGTCCCTGTTTGTTACAATTAAAACAAGTCAGTTTCTTAGGATTTCTATCCCTGTAACTGGTAAATTCAGCATTCTTGTTAAAGGGTTGTGGCTTCTTCTTCCTAAAGGTCTTTCCCTTTTTCTTCAAAAATTTTCTGAACTGTCTAGTGAGCATTGCCTGCTCCTCCTGGTCGAGATTTGATAAACCTTCAAGCTCGGACTCAGACTCGGGGCTACTGCTGCTGCTCCCACTGTTACTACCCTTGTTGCGGGAAGCTCTTAGAGCTACATTTTTACCCTTCCTCTCACTTCCTTCTCCACCTCCTTGGAAATTCATCTCATAGGTCATCAGGGATCCTATGAGTTCATTCACAGTTAAGACAGTCAAATCTTTTGACTCCTCAATCACAATGGCCTTAGTGTGCCATGCCGGGGATAAAGATCTAAGGATTTTCTGACTATATCTGCCTCAGCAAGATCCTTCCCTAGCCCTTTAAGAGTGTTAGTGATCAAGGATAACCTGGCATACATTTCGGTTATATTCTCATCTGCATTCATCTTAAACATTTCATACTTAGAAGTGTAGAGGTTTACCTTCGAGGCTTTCACTTGAGCTGTACCTTCATAGATCAATTGCAGCTCATCCCACATTCGCTTGGCAGTTCTGTATGCAGATATACGGGCATATTCCTCTGGATGAACAGCACACTGGATTATGTTCAGCGCCGTCCAGTTGAGTGAAGAGAGCTTGACATGGTCATCTGTCCAAGCATCCTCGTTTGGTGGCAGCTCATATGGCCCCACCGTGATTACTCTCCACAGTTTATGACTCTGAGCCCTGATGAACACTTCCATCCTGTTCTTCCAAAACAGATAGTTACTACCATCGAAATAAGGAGGGCGACTAATGGATTGACCTTCGGCCATGAAGGTTCTAGGACCACCAGCATTTCCTTGACCGTTCGTCCACATGGCGTAAACCTGCTCTGATACCAATTGTTAGCGCAGCAAGAGTGATATAGAAGGGGGGGATGAATAGATCACTCCCAATTTGTAGAAACTCAGGCGGAAAATAGATTCTACTGCTAACGCACCTTCTTAACCCGTACACAGAGAAATATAGATGAGAGTGAAGAACTGATCACTTGAAGGCAAAGGGACAAGCAGATGAAGAGCACAGAAATCAATAGCAAACCACAGAGGAGGCACTCGGTTTTTAGGTGGTTCGATTGCAGTCCGCAATCTACATCCACCCCTCACTCCAACTAGAGTGAGGATTCCACTAGACAAAGCTAGATCACAGCAGACTCAGTCTGCGTACAAGATGCTGCCACACAGCTTGAACACCCAAGGGAAACAAATCCCTCGACCAAGCTCTGCTACCCACAGAACTTGAAACCTGTTCTAGCTCCCAGCTAGAACACAACCGGAGAATCCTCTCCCTTCCTCCACACACGGAGGGAAACTGTTAATGACAACCTGTCACTAACAACACCAGAGATCACCGATCTCTCTTCCTCTGCAACTCAGAGGGAAACTGGAGTAGTACTCCCTTCCTCCACACACCGGAGGGAAACCAATTCAAATCAGAATGGAAGAACAAAATAAACGAAAGCAAAATAGAAAGAAAAACCAATGAAGAAGAAATCGGTTCTGAAACCCAATACAAATGTAGCTTCAAATGAAGCAATTCATCAATCCACACACACTCTCTCTCTCTCTCGAATAATATCCTCTCAGATATGGAACTCTCTTCTCTTTTTCTTTTCTGGATCGTGCAGACTCTCACCAATGGCTTCTGCTTTTTCTTTTCACGATCAAACTTCTACTGAAGGATGAAGCTCTATATTTATAGCAGACAATGGCGTGTGGCTGCCAGGTTCCCGCCCATGCACTTTTGGCCAGATCATTTGAATTTCGACCACATGGCAGCATCCTGACAAGGTTGCCATCCACGTGTCATGCGCCTGTTGTCTTGGATCACGTGTCAGGTGCCAACCTCGATTCACGTGCCCAATCATCAGCCTGAATCGCCTGCAGACAGACAGATGGAATGTATAGACTTAGTTAGTTCAGGCTTTTAGCAAGAATGTATATACTTCAGAAACATCAACTGAGTAACTGTGTACAATCGTGAGAGAATGTATAGACTTAATGAATAAACGCATGTATAGACTTTACCAGGGTATGCACAATGCAATGCGTTGACGCTACACTACGTGCCTATGCACTGCGTTGACGCAGTGCAATGTGTCTTTGAAAAAACTGTAAACAGCAAGGCATGCTGTACAGACTTCAGACAGCATGCATCAGATGACTCTGTATGGACTAGAAGTCCCTTAGCCAATGTATAGACCTCTAGAGGAGACAAATGTGTAGACTTGTAAAAGGTGGACAATTGTCAGACTTTGATGCTGATCAAAAGACCCTTGGTCAACAGCCAAGGCGTCAACGCTTCCAGCGTGCAGCGTCGCCTCAGCTCCTCAAGAAAAATGCTCACTCCCTAGCCAAGCTGACCAATGCGTCAACGCATCCAGTGTCAGCGTCGACGCAGTGAACAAGAAGGAAGCGAAAGACGCACCATTGCGTCTACGCAGCCAGCCAAGTGCGTCAACGCACTAAAGGCATGCTACCCATGAAGTCAGATAGGCTGTACAGACTCTGTGGATGTAAAGCAATGTAGACTTCAGACTGTATAGACTTGAACCAAGACGAGGTGAGGACTTCACGTTGTATAGACTTGCCAAATCAGTTGGGCGATGTACAGACTTGAACAGATCCAGCTGAAGGATGTATAGACTTGGAATCCACTGTACACGACTATACAGACTTTGAGGCTTAATGCAAAGGCCAGTGTACAGACTTCTAAAAACTGATGCGTTGTATAGACTTTCATGAGACGCTAAAGTCTATGCAGACTAGACCAGTGAGACACTGATAGAGACGATGCAATGCGATGTGGAGACTTTAACATTAGACGCTGCATGAGACGGTAGGCTGTACAGACTTGCAAAGAGTGAGTGAGACGATCGGCTGTAGGACCGATGTACAGACTCTTAGTGTGAAGGCAGACTGTATAGACTAGAATCGCTTGAAGCGATGTACATACTTGGTGAGGCTCAAGCAGTGTACAGAGTTGAAGGTCTCACAAACGAGTGTATAGACTTAGGCTTTGAGCACTTGGGCTGAAGGCAATGTGCAGACTAAGCGATGTATAGACTTTGCCCAAGGAACCGAATGTATAGACTTTATGAGATGCAAACGGCTGAACAGACTTGAATGAGTATAGGGTGTATAGACTTGAAAGTCTGAAGGCGAAGAGCAAACATGCTGAGTTGACGCTGCAGCCCAATGAGTTGACGCTGCAACGTATTACTTTTACGTTCAACTGATGATGTATAGACTTAATCAAATGAAGAACCTGAACAGAAGAGTCTACGCATCAGCACACTGAGTTGACGCACTGGTGCGAGAACAAATACAAGCAATGACTGAAGGGTCGACGCATCAGCACATTGAGTTGACGCACTGGTGTGAAGACTGTGTAGACATAGTGTAGGCAGAATAAAGGTAGAGCATGTTATCTGACAGCCATTGAACTGTACTCACTCACATGATGAAACAACATTAATCTAGAGATAGAAGATTGATTTATAGTGTGGGACATCATCAAAATCATAGGGATGCAACATGAGGTCCCTTGCCTTTATCTGGCCCGGCCTATATCGACTACCCATTTTCTAGACTAGACAGAAATTCTAGAAATGTTGGAGTTTGACCTCCTTTCTTCTTTTCTTGGTACAAGCCGGTAGGGGGAGGAACCTGGACACCTCGTACCTCCGGTTCGGGAATCTGGTAGGGCTGTTCTCCTCTGAACATAATGTTATGATTAGCTGGTGGTGGGCGCCCCCACCTTCTTCTGGAGCGTGTTGCATGTGCCGAGGTTGAGGCCTCGGCATGGTTGGCTTCTAGCGGGGCATTTGATGTTTCATCCTCATCGTCCTCTCCGGGTGAGGTAAAGAGTGCTGACAGGGTGTTACATTGTACTGTCACGACCCTTTTTCCCTTCTTGGACTTGGGCCGCCTCTTCTTTTTCTGGGAATTAGGCTTTATTGGCCCCTGCCCCCAGAAGGGTTTAGTCTCAGCCTTTTCTTGTTCTGCCTCTGACTGCTCTTTAATTTTCAATTCTTCGAGCTGTTCCCAGAGTATACAGTCTTTCACCAGTGTTGTGTAGTGGACAGCGGATCTAGAGGGGAGGGGTGAATAGATCAGCCCCACTTTTCGCAATGCGGCCCTCTAAACAGCTAGTTAAAATGAATTGCAGCGGAATAGAAACTAGCTTCCAAGAATGCTATGATTCACTTAGCAAGATAAGCAAGATATATAATAATTCGATCCTAAGCATGCACCTAGAACGATTCAATCACACAAGCAAACCACGCTAGACAGGATTTTTAAGGTTGTTCGGACTGAATCCTCAGCCCTACGTCCACCCCTCACCAAAACCCAGTGAGGCTTCACTTGTGCAGCGCACCAAACCGCAAATCGGAAACTACCGATTGCCTTCCTACTCACCACCTGGTAGGGACGTCAACCGCAAATTGGAACACCCTCCAATTGCCTTCCTACTAACCACCGGTAGGGATGAATCACACTTTCAATGTTTAAACAATAATGAAAATGAAACAAGATGTGAATGAACTAAAACAAGAGATTGAGTTATGAGTGAAAATGAATTGGCCCTTGTATGGAATGTTGATCAGCAACAAGGCTCCTCTTAGCTTCAACTCAATCTTCTTGATTCACCCTTGATTGGATGAATGTTCTTCACGGAGTACTGTTCACGTGAACAGTACCTCTTCCTTCAATTCTTCTCTCTTGATCTTCTCTTTGAACTTCTTTGAATGAATGAAGGAGATGATGAAGCTACCTTGAATCTTGATTGCTTCTTTAGCTTCTAGGAGTTTGAATGCTTAAAATATCACCTTGAATGAACTTGAAAGAACTTGAATGGATGAAGATGATTTCCCTTGATAGTGAGCTTCAATGGATCCCCTTGAGATGATGAAGAGGATGGAGGATGTAGCTTTCTCTTCTCTTGGCCTTGATCTTGATCTCCACTTGAAGAGGTTGAACACTTGAGGATGAAGATCTTCTTCACGGAGTACTGTTCACTGCTACAGTGCTCCGAATTCCTCTCCCTTGAACACACTCTAGCAGCCTCCCTTGTAACCCTCTTGAAGCCCTTAGGGTTTTCAACCCTCTTGTATTGATTTTATAGACCTTGAATGGTCTATAGACAAGCCTCAGACCAGATCCATAATTTGTGGGTGATTAGGTGACTTTAGGATTAAACAAATCAAGGTTGAATGGCCCTTTTCGAAGTTGGAAACAAAGTCAAAATTGAAGGCTCGGGGCTGGCGGTCGACCTACAGCTTCTGGCAGTCGACCGCCACTGTAAAACACTATAGACGGATGATCCCTGGGACTAGCGGTCGACCGCTACTAGCTGGCGGTCGACCGCCAGCTCAAACCCTGCAGACTGGCCATCCCTGGCTGGGGCGGTCGACCGCCCCTGTGCTGGCGGTCGACCGCCAGCTGGGCAGAGCCCGGGTCACCCCGGGTCGATCCGTTGGCTCCACCAGCTCCGTCGCTTGAGTCCGTTAGCCGCCCGTTCATGTCTGTGGCATCGACCTTGTTGGTCTAGAACGTATCAACTCAATCTTTAGGCTTGGATTCTCTTGGTTATACGTCTTCGTGCATTGACCTTGGAATGCCGACGTTTGCTTGTACATGTGATGAGATTTGTATCCTTGCTTGGGCGCGATCAATGAGCTTTCACTTTGGCCATTGCTAGGTGATTCCTTGGGCATTCATTGGTATATCTGTCATGAACAAAATATCACATATGTCAGTCATAAGGGCGTGGAAAATAACAATGACTAATAGTGTTAAACCATTATCAAAACCAAGAATACACAAAACTCATATGACTATAAAGTGATGTCGAAAGACCCATGTGACCACAGAATGACTCAAATGACCTCAGGGACACAACAACCAGCAGGTGCCCGGGCTTTTTCTGTTCATATTCATCGAGCCCATTAATATACTGCTGTAAACGCCTGGCTGCAGGACTTACTTCCTTATGTGCAGGTAGGGGGACTTGTCTTCTTCGATTATGAGTGGGGATCCGGATGACCGGCCCTGTCTCAGCTGTGCGCCATACTGGCTTTACTGGAGGTGGTTCGGGCCTTGGTGTGACACCGCGGATAATCGCTCCATTGGTTTTGGCTGCGGGAGTCTTCTTTCTATTCTTTATGGGTTTCATCTGCCATCCTTCCTGATCCTTCTGTGGGGTGAGGAAGCAAGCTTCATAAGTATGCCTGGTACATTCTTCAACGGCCTCCTTAGGCAGCTGCTGGTAGATTGAAATCATATTGGCGGCCATTTTTAATGCCGGAGGCTCATGTGGACGAGGTGGCTCTACCTGGTAATCTCCCAGCTGTAGCTCGCCCTTTTTGACCATGCCTTCCATAATATCTTTGAAGACGTAGCAATCTTCAATTGCATGCCCCAGCGCACGGTGATATGGACAGAACAGTGGATCACCTTTCTTCGCCACGTCCTCGGGTCTCTTTGGTTCAGGCAATGTTACCTTGTTGAACTTGTATGCCCAGTTGAATAGTGCGGATGTCTTATCTTTCGGGAAAGAGTACGGCTTTCTCATTTTGTTTCTCAGAGAGACCTTATCTTTTCTTTCTGCTGTGTCTGTTGGTGGGGGAGCTTCATCTGCCCCCTTCTTCCCTTTCTGTTGCTCGAAGGTTCTGAAATCGACGGTGTTGGCCTCAGAGTGCGTTGGTCGTCGATCATTAGATTTCCCTTTCAGCACAGTTGGAGCATTGGCGGTCGGACGCTTAGACAGGAACGTCTCGACCTCCGCCACTATATTGTTCAATCGGTCAAATGTTCTGACATCTGCACCAATCATCTTTTCCAGTACCTCTCTCCTGAGGCTCTGCTTACATATTTGCACTGCATCTTCTTTATGAGGAGGTCTTCTGCATCTCATAGCTAAGTTCCTCCACCTTTTGATGTAGTCCAGTGCTGTTTCATCTTGCTTTTGCCTGGTCGCATATAGTTCTGCTATTGTAATTTCTCTTTCCGTGACGTGAAATCTGTCGCGGAACTTTCTTTGCATGTCAGGCCAATCGGTCACTGACCCAGCCGGCAGGCTTGAATACCATTCAAAGGCTATCCCGGTGTGGGATGAGCCGAAGAACTTAAGCAGATAAGCTTCATCAGCTGCCAAGTCACCCATGATTGTGGTGTAGTAAGCTATGTGCTCCCTGGGAGAGCCCTGGCCATTAAACTTTTCAAACTTCGGTGGCTTACTGACGCCTGGAGGTAGTCTCTTAGCAGCATACTGGGGAGGATATGGTACCTTGTACACATCGTAGGTACTAGCATCATCACCAGTCTTTTCAGACAGCTTCATCTCCACAATCTTTTCAATCATCAGCTTCTGGGCTATGGCTGGATCTATGCTTTCCGGGAAGAAGTGAGCTTGTTGCTGACCATAAGGAGTTGTCATTACAGTTGCGCGCAAGGCTGGCACGGCAGGCTGCGTCTGCGATGCAGAGGGCTGAGCTATCGTCTGCTGCAGAACGGGTTGGCTCGGTGCTTTGCCCTTATTAGCCGGAAGAGGATTAGCTGGGATAGCCATTTCTGTTGAGCTGGCAGTCTGCCCCACAGGCTCGGCTTGCTTGGAGACCGGTGTAACTTCGTGCCTCTCATTTAGCTGTCTTCTGAGAGCATTGATCTCTTGTTGATATCTTCTAAACATCATCTGGATCATGGGATCTAGGGTTGACGGGATCTGTAGATCTTCTGAAGTCCCTTCAGCATCATCAACGAAGGGATTGTCTTCCTCTTCCACTGTCACCACATTAACTGTCATAGTGGTGATCTTGCAGGCTTCATCATTAGTCTTCATCTTATCTTTTGCCGCCTGGCCTCTTCTTGTGACGGGGCCTGGTCTGGTTGCTAGTCTGAGCAGTTCATCTGGCTGTGTCGGTAACATATCCTGGCCTTTGACAAGCCCGGCCATATTGCAGGCAAAGATCTGCATCTTTTCCCTCTGCCTGTAGACTTTCCTTCTCATCTGATCGGGGTATTTGAGCCGGTCAAAGACTGATATTCTTTCTCTAGCTTCTTCTCTATGCAGTCCTTCTTTTCCATACCCGGCTCTGTGGCCTTCTTCATAATCATTGGAATCGGAGGAGGAGACTCTGAGCATCACTTCTTGAAGGGTTTCTTCTTCTTCTTCATCCATGGTGCCCAAGGCACGGGATAATCTTTGCTGTCCGAGGGCGGAGTTCCCCAGGTAGTGAAAGTAGTCTTGAGCCACTTGTTTCATCTCCTCTTGATTGTGCCTTCGTGGCTTTGGTTAGAGCATCAATTATTCCTGTCTCTTCTGCTGATAAGCCAGTCTCCCCACCTGAGCAGTCAGGTGCTCGGCTTTGTAGTATTTGAGTATACCGGCCTGTCTGGCGCAGGCTCTTGGTCTTCTTCGAGTGACAGCAGCGACTGGTTCGCTTATTCTCATTTCCTCTTCCTCCCTGAACCTTCTACTCCCATCCTGGCAGCAGTTGGTAGCAGCAGCATAATTCTTTCTTTCCCATCTTTTGCCCCCAGCCATGGGGTGGGTGACTGTTAGGTCTTCCTTCTGCTCATATCTTCTGCCCCTTATCCTGGGGCGAATAGTAGTCAGATTTCTTCCTTCATTCTCTTCCTCATCTCTCCTACCCCGAGCCCCGGGGTGAACAGCAGCAGCGTTTCTTATGTCTCTTACTTTTCCTCTTTTGCTTCCTGCCCTGAAGCGGGCAACAGTGGTGTCAGCAATGTTTTCTTCATCTTGAGCTGGGGCCCAGCTCTGGGTCTTCTTCTGCCGCCAGATTTGCCTGAACTTGGGCGGCTTTGGTGCCAACGGCCTTCGGTGCTCTTTCTCGACGTCGGCCCTCCTAGTAGCCAGAGTTTGGAATCTGTTGGTGGTGGGTACTCTCGGGACGACCACATCTGGGTTGACCTCCCTCGGGTGGCCGTTGAGGTTCGTCCGGATTCCTCCAATCAGCATTGTCTTTCCTGAGTTGGATATCCGGCGTCCCGCAACAGTGGATCGGGCTCTCCTGTCGGATCTCCTTCTTCTTCCAGCAGCAGAGGGTGCGCCCCTTTTCGCCTCGTGATGGACGAAGCAGGCCACGACCTAAGGAGTATCCTGCATCCCCCGGCTCATTTTGGGGATGGTAGCTTGCGGCAATGTCTCGACAATAGTCTTTTGTTCCTGGTTGTCGATCTCGAGCAAGTCAGTGAAGATGAGGCCCAAGCAGTTGGGCATCCCGACAGCAGGCGGCATCGATCGAACGCAAGAGGTACCGCCAGGTAGCCCTCTCGAACATGTACATCGACCACTTGTTGATCAAAGTGTACAGAGATGATTCCAGCCATCATTGTAGTTTCCTGAAAATAAAGAAAGCACGGAATCAGAAATTTGAGGGGGGCCCACTGGGCCTCCTATCTTGGCGTAGAGATGAAGGGAAACTAAGTCCCACCGGGCGTGCCAGACTTATGGACGCGGGATTTTTCTTCCGGCGATCTTGTTTGATTTTTATTTGTTTTATTTGTTGATTTATTGGTTTGGTTAATTGGTGTGCCAGTCACATGTGTGACGATTTCATTGTGCGCTCGACTTGACTTGGTCAGTCGATTGTGAAGTTCGAGTCGAGACCAAAAGTCCGCCATACCATAAAGGCTATGACGTTAATTACGCCCTTCCTGAGAAGGACAACCCTTGATTAAACGCCGAAATAGGAGGCCTCATAAGGTAAACAGATATTCATATGCACCGTTTTAAACTTCATACCAGGGCCAGGAAGGCGGGTAAGATATGATGCGGGACCGACTGACTCGCTAGCTAACCTAGGACGCTAAAGAACGCGACCAGCACGCGCACGTGACAAGGCAAGCCGGTGTGACCGACTAACGTGAAATCCCTCCGGGCGGAGGCGTCTCTCAACAGAACTCCGAACCACGGCCGTCCCACGGAGGGAGGCGCGACGGGGTCACAACGGGCGAGAAGCCGCTGGACGACACGGGAGTCTAGTCCGAGCTCGGTGCTCGACTAGGGCCAAGGGAAAAGGTCGCTCTCATCTCTCTCAACCAGCAGTAATAAATGAAACTAGCTAGGCCCTACACTCACTCGCGCGGCACAATCAATCATATACGTGATAAGCAAGTACTACGGGCGGGAGCGAGACACGTACCTCCACGCCTAAGCGTGGGGAAGGAACCCCGGCCGAGTCCAACCACCCCGATACACGCGTGAGAGAACTAATACAAACATCAAAAGGGCCCACTCCTCGCAGGGAGGTAATAGGCTGCAACCACAACTACACACGGGGCGGCCGGCGCACGGGCTGACGGGCAGCAGCCGAGGTCGGGGATGAAGCCGGATGCCGACCCTCGCAATGCCGATCGCTCCTGTAGTGGCCTTTGAGGAGGAGGCCCACGTCGCCGTGGGCAATGCTGGGATGCCGAGCCGGATGGAGGGGCCCCACGCTGCTGCTACGGCCTCGGGGGGAATGTCGGTCCGGCGAGAGGTTGCTGGCTGGTCCCTGTGACAGCGGGCAGAGATGGCGCTGGTACACGGCCGTCCGGACAGCGTTTGAGGCGGCGTCTTCTCTGGTGGAAGGCTGACAGGGCGGCTATCCAGGGGCAGTGGTGGCCGATGGGGTCCTGTGGAGGGATTGGGTGCGAAGGGCGTGACAACAGGGGTGCACAGACTGCACTTCAGGACAGTCTGACCTGTGACCGTGGGTGGGGTGGTAATGGCGCAAGGGTACAGAAGGAGTTCCGGCCCGAGATGGTTACTGGAGGTGTGGTGGGATGTGAGGAGTCGACCTACCAAGTTGCAGATCGATCCGAGGACGGGAAATGATACCCCCTTTGGAGGCCCGCTGCTGACAGTCCCGCTCGGGTACTGTAGCGCAGGATTGCGCACTAAAAGTGTGCTTGAAGACAAAAGTTTACCCCGATGGAGTTTGAAGGCGAGGCCAGAGGGGCTGGATTCGTGACTGGGAGGGGAACAAATGTTATGAAGGGACTGGTGGTGCTTGGGGGCAGGAGCGGCATGCAAACGGGGACCCAAGTCGTCTCGGGTCACAGGCGAGACTGTCAGGGAGGTCGTCAGCGCGACGAAAGTGTCTGTAAAGACAACTTTCTCTGTGGGTGGAATTTTTGGCCAAGGCCGGTGGGGTTGGAAAGATGATTGGAAGGGGTACGAAAGTCGTGAAGAAACTCGGATGAGACGCTGCCGGGAAGCGGACGCACCGGACCGATCTCTGGACACCAAATCTGCTGTCAGCACAGGGACGCCCGGGGAAGAGGATGACGATCCTGCGTGCACCGTCGCTCCACCGAACTCGTCGCCGTGGACGATGATTGAAGGCTGCTGGCGTTGGAATCCCTTGGGGGAGGTCTCCAACCCCTGGGCGTCGCACCCAAGGACTGGAGAGGAGGTGAGGGCGTCGCACCCTCAAGGAGGAGGAAGAAGAAGGGGTCGCCCCTTTTTCACAATGTGGCACTCCACAATGAACACTCAAGCATCAATTTCTTCATTATCCCTTTGAAAAGAAAATACAAGGTCTTTTTATATGGGATGGGGAAATGCTAGGTTTAAACCCTAGCCAAGGGGAAAGGAGATGGGGGGGGCGGCCACATCCGGGGAAGGGCATTCAAAATCTCCTAGATTCTAGGAGTGAAAGGTGGGGGGGGCGGCCAAAAGAGGGAGAGGGCAAGGGGGGAAGGGCGGCTGCCATTCCCTCCAAGAGGGGAGGGAATGGTCCGCCCCCCAGCCCTAACCCTAGGTGGGGCACGCCTCCCAAGGTGGGCCCAGGGGGGGGGGGGAAGTGGACAGCCCTAGTGGGCCAGAGAAGTGAACCAAGAAGTGGCCCAATAACCCCCCTAGCCTCTAGCAAGCCTACAAAACACAAATAAAGCCTAATTGGCCTAAAAAAGGGTCCATGACTGAAAGAAAATTGTCCACACACGGACTAAACCAAGGCCCAACATGGCCCAAAGCATAAAATAAGTGATGATAGCTCCGCTAATCTGCCAACTGGTCGCCGAGCCAAAGGGATGCCGGCGAGATCCGTGTACTCCGTCGTAAAGTGTGACGCGTGTCCTCACCAATTCTCCCCGGGTGGGAAGAACTCGACCCCGTCGAGTAAGGGTCACGGTCGCTCAGGTAACGTTCCAGCAAGTCCGGGTCAATCCGCTCCAGCTCTCCCCGCGTGATCCAGGTGTCGTCTGTCTCAGGGCGCCCTCTCCAACGCACTAGGAAGCGCTGGTAGGCCCCGCTCCTGGTGGTGGTCACCTGCTCATCCAGTATACAATCGATGTGCTCGCGTCTCTGTAATGGGGCTGGAGGAGGTGGACTCTCAGAAGGTGTATCGCTCACAACAGGAAGGGGAGGCCCAAGAAGCTCACTGGGAATCACTGCTGGATCCCGATAGGCCACCAGATCAGAGACGTTGAACGTCGAACTGATCCCATAATCATCTGGCAGCTCAATCTCATACGCGTTAGACCCAATCCGCCTCAGAACTCGGAAGGGTCCGGCACCGCGGTCCTGGAGTTTCTTTACGGCCCCCGAAGGGAACCGTTCAGGTCTGACCCTGATCATGACATACTCTCCCTCGCGGAACTCACGCGTGCGTCGATGCACATCAGCTAACTCCTTATATCGTGCGTTGCTGGCCTCAATGTGACGACGTACATGCTCATGCAACTGCCTAACATGCTCAGCAAAGGACTCAGCTGACTCTGAGACACGGGCCTGGACAGGGGATGGGACCAAGTCTATTGGTTTCCTAGGCCTACGACCAGTGACTATCTCAAAAGGACTCAAACCAGTAGACCTATTGACCGAATCATTGTAAGCAAACTCCGCTAGAGGGAGAACTAAATCCCAATCCCGGTCACGCTCACGCACTAGACACCTCAAAAGATCCCCCAAACTCCTATTCACAACCTCTGTTTGACCATCGGTCTGGGGGTGGTAAGCAGTAGAAAACTTCAGCTGTGTGCCCATCATGTGCCATAGGGTCTTCCAGAAATAGCTAGTAAAGCGAACATCCCTATCTGACACAATAGTACGCGGCAACCCAAACCTAGAGACACAATGGGTGAAGAATAGACGGGCAACCCTAGAGGCATCTGATGTTTTAGAACATGGGATAAACAAGGCCATCTTAGAGAATCTGTCCACCACCACGAAAATGGAGTCGTGTCGGCGGAGGGTACGGGGCAAGCCTAAGACAAAGTCCATGCTAATGTCCTGCCATGGACTATCTGGTACCGGGAGGGGAGTGTAAAGGCCGGTATTCTGTTTCCTCTGTTTGGCCAAGGCACAAATGCGGCACTGGGCCACAATCCTAGCAACATCCCGCTTCAGGCTAGGCCAAAAGAAGCGGTACTCAACGGCCTCAATGGTCTTATTCCGGCCAAAGTGGCCGGCTAGACCCCCAGCATGCAACTCCCAAGTAAGAAAATCACGGACCGAGGTCCGTGGGACACAAAGCCTGCTCCCATAGAAAAGGTAGCCATCCTGCAACGTATAGTCGGGGTACTCATGGGACGGACCTGACTGGAGGGTGGTGAACATCGGACCGAAATCCGGGCAATCGGCATACAGCTCCCTCATCCTATCCATCCCAACCACCTCCACACTCATGGTGGTCAATAGGTGAGTACGGCGGCTCAAGGCATCAGCAACCCGGTTCTCCACACCGGCCTTGTGCTTCAGCACAAATGTGTACTCCTGGAGGAACTCGACCCATCGGCTATGGCGAGAGTTGAGCTTCTTTTGGGCATGGAGATATCGGAGTGCCTCATGATCAGAATACAACACAAACTCCTGATGTAACAAATAGTGTCTCCAATGCCTCAAAGCTTGCACAACTGCGTAGAATTCCTTATCGTATGTAGAGTAACGCAGTTTCGCATCACTCAGCTTCTCGCTAAAGAATGCAATGGGATGGGTCTCCTGACTAAGAACTCCTCCTATGCCTACCCCTGAGGCATCACAAGAGACCTCAAACACCTTCGTGAAGTCTGGAAGACGAAGGACGGGTGCCTGGGTCATGCGCTCTTTGAGGAGCGCGAAAGCGGCTGAAGCAGCCTTGGTCCACTCAAAGGCCCCTTTCCTAATGCAGTCCGTGATAGGGGCGGTGATGGAGCTAAAGCCTCGGATAAAACGGCGATAGAAGGTCGCCAGTCCGTGAAAGCTACGGACATCATGTAGGGTACGAGGCTCGGGCCACTCAACAATTGCCCTGACCTTCTCAGGGTCGGCAGACACTCCCTCACTAGAAACAATGAACCCTAGGAAGGTGACGTGAGTGGTCATGAACGCGCATTTCTTAGGGTTGGCAAATAAGCTCTCTCTCCTCAGAATCAAACAGACCTGCCGAAGGTGGTCTAAGTGGATCTCCCGGGTACGGCTGTAAATGAGGATGTCATCGAAGTAAACTACCACGAAGATTCCTATCAAGGGTCGCAAGACCTGAGTCATCAGCCTCATGAAGGTGCTGGGAGCATTGGTCAGCCCAAAGGGCATGACCAGCCACTCATAAAGACCATCCTTGGTCTTGAAGGCCGTCTTCCATTCATCTCCAGGTCTGATCCTTACCTGGTGATAGCCACTCTTTAGATCAATCTTGGAGAACACAGTGGCTCCCGCCATCATATCCATCATATCATCCAGACGGGGAATGGGAAACCTATATTTCACCGTGATCTTGTTGATAGCACGGCTGTCTATGCACATCCTCCAAGTACCGTCTTTCTTGGGGGCAAGTAGGGCGGGGACGGCACAAGGACTCATACTCTCTCGGAGAGATCCCCTAGACATCAACTCATTCACCTGGCGCTGGAGCTCAGCGTGGTCAGTGGGGCTCATCCTATAGTGTGGCAGGTTGGGCAATGAGGACCCCGGGATCAAATCTATAGCATGCTGGATGTCTCTCATGGGAGGAAGACCTTCGGGAAGGTCATCGGGGAAAACATCGGAGAACTCCTGAATAATAGCAGCCACATCGGGTGGGGACTCCCCCTCTGCCTCTCTAGGCCTCTCGCGGACTACTACAGCAAAGATGGGATCTCCTCTCGCAAAGTCGCGCTCCATCTCCCGGGAGCTGACTAACATCAACCTCCTAGCCGGAGGACCAGTGGTAGCAATGGGTGGGGCTGGGTCCTGGGCTGGGGAAGGGGCACTGGGCCCCGGGACATCAGTGCTCGGAGTGCTGGGACCGGTGGGTCCCCGAACGGGAGGAAGTGTGGGCTGGGAAGGGTGAAGGGTGATCCTCTGGCCGCTGTGATCAAAAGTGCATGTGTTCAAACGACCATGGAGGGTGGCATCCCTATCAAACAACCAAGGTCTCCCTAGAATGATACTACCTACCTCCATAGGCAAGACGTCACACCAGATCTCATCCTGGTAGGCGTGGAACTGTAAGGGCACTAGGCAACGCTGTCTGACCGGAATGGAGGTAGTGTCTACCCAAGACACACGGTAAGGGGAGGGGTGGTCCACGGGGGTCAATCCTAGGCGTTTCACTGTGCCCGTGGAGATGGCATTGATGCAACTCCCACTGTCTATAATCACCTTGCAGACTTTCCCTCCTAGTCTGCAGAAAGTATGAAAGATGGTGGTGCGACGCCAGTCATCACTCACCAAAGGCTGGGTCAAAATACACCTAACAACTCCCAGCTGAACATCATCCTGGTGCTGCGTACCCTGGGTGTCGACCTGCTCGCTTTCTAACAACTCATCGAAAAACTCCTCCGCGAGCTCAAGGTCGGCCTCATAGCTAACAGGTTCAACCTCAGGTACGGTCTCCCCTGCGGATGTCTCTCCTAGAGCCACGGTCTGCTGTCGGGTAGGGCACTGAACAGCGTAATGACCGGCTCCTCCACAACGATAGCAATCACCACGAGGCCTAGGGCCTTGCGGTGCTCCACCAGTCATCGGCCCTTTCCCCTTGTCATCACGACGAGCCGGGGGTGGTGGAAACTGGGACCTAGTAGGAATGGCAGGCTGCTGAGGGCGAGGAACCTCGGTGGCAGGGGCCTGGGGTCGAGGGAGGAAGTCCCTCGGGGCGGGAGGGCGAGGCCTAGGGGCAAGGTCCTGGCGAGGGGTCTCCCTAGCAATATCCTGAGGTCGGGTCAAGGGTCCCCTAGAAAACTGCCCCGTAGTGGCGCGAGGATCCGCTCCTCGAGAATAGGTGGGTGTGGGGCGCTGGGCGGGAGCAAAATCTAACTCGAACTGTTCCATCTCGCGGGCCACTTGGTAGGCCTCTTCTAATGTCTGCACATGACGGCGGAGTAACTCCATATGAAGGTGCCGTTTCAAACCCCGACGGAATCGAGCTACCGTCATGATAGTCTCTTCCCTGACCCCACATCTCAGCAGGCACTCATCAAATTCGGCAATGTACTCCATGACAGGCCGATTCCCCTGGGTAAGACTCTGCCACCGATCAATGAGCCGGTGGCGGTGGGATCGGGGGACATACTTCTGCTCTAGTTTCGCCCTCATCTCCTCCCAGGTCTCAATCGGGGGCTCATGCCGTTGCCCAATCAAACTCTCAACTGTAGCCCAGTAGGTCTGGGCCCTGCCAACCAGCTTCATCTTGGAAAACCTGACTTTCTTATGCTCGGCCATGTCTACCCACTCGAAATAGCGGTCCATGCTAGTGGCCCAGTCACTAAACAGGTCAGGGTCCAAGGACCCATCAAAAGAGGGTGGATCTACTCGCACAGATCGGAGGATACGCTCCTCATCCTCATCCCGATGGTACCGTCGGCCCTGTCGTCCACGGCCATAACCCTCACTCTCATTATCGGACCCAAAGTCCTCTACCTCACGTGCGTGGACCTGTCGACCACGGTTATGACCGTCGCCTCCCCTAGGCTGGTTGGGTCGAAGAGCGGGGTCACGTTGGCCATGGGCCTGCTCGGGAACATCTACGGGTGGGACTCTACCCTGGGGGCGATCAACTAGACCCTGAATGGTCCGGTTAGAGGCCTCAATCCGGTCCTCCATATCTCCCATTCGGTCCTCCATGACCTTCAACTGGCCCTCTATCCGGTCGGTCTGACCCCTAATCTCATGTCTCATGGACTCCATGATGGTCTGCATCATCTCCTGCATGGAGAGATCGCTGGGTACGGGGTTCCTAGGATCAGCCATAGGGAGCGGGCGGTGGTAGGAAGTACCACGCCGGGTGGGCATGCAAGACCCTAGGGAACAAGGGTGAAATAGACACGACCACAAAATGGGACACGGACTCAAATGCAAGATGAGACTCAATTGGCCTAGGACTACTAAGGATGCAAAGAACCTAAGACAAATCTAATGACTCAAATGGCCTAAGACCCCAATTTGTAGGAACAAACTGGTAACCTGGCTCTGATACCAAAATTTGATGCGGGACCGACTGACTCGCTAGCTAACCTAGGACGCTAAAGAACGCGACCAGCACGCGCACGTGACAAGGCAAGCCGGTGTGACCGACTAACGTGAAATCCCTCCGAGCGGAGGCGTCTCTCAACAGAACTCCGAACCACGGCCGTCCCACGGAGGGAGGCGCGACGGGGTCACAACGGGCGAGAAGCCGCTGGACGACACGGGAGTCTAGTCCGAGCTCGGTGCTCGACTAGGGCCAAGGGAAAAGGTCGCTCTCGTCTCTCTCAACCAGCAGTAATAAATGAAACTAGCTAGGCCCTACACTCACTCGCGCGGCACAATCAATCATATACGTGATAAGCAAGTACTACGGGCGGGAGCGAGACACGTACCTCCACGCCTAAGCGTGGGGAAGGAACCCCGGCCGAGTCCAACCACCCCGATACACGTGTGAGAGAACTAATACAAACATCAAAAGGGCCCACTCCTCGCAGGGAGGTAATAGGCTGCAACCACAACTACACACGGGGCGGCCGGCGCACGGGCTGACGGGCAGCAGCCGAGGTCGGGGATGAAGCCGGATGCCGACCCTCGCAATGCCGATCGCTCCTGTAGTGGCCTTTGAGGAGGAGGCCCACGTCGCCGTGGGCAATGCTGGGATGCCGAGCCGGATGGAGGGGCCCCACGCTGCTGCTACGGCCTCGGGGGGAATGTCGGTCCGGCGAGAGGTTGCTGGCTGGTCCCTGTGACAGCGGGCAGAGATGGCGCTGGTACACGGCCGTCCGGACAGCGTTTGAGGCGGCGTCTTCTCTGGTGGAAGGCTGACATGGGCGGCTATCCAGGGGCAGTGGTGGCCGATGGGGTCCTGTGGAGGGATTGGGTGCGAAGGGCGTGACAACAGGGGTGCACAGACTGCACTTCAGGACAGTCTGACCTGTGACCGTGGGTGGGGTGGTAATGGCGCAAGGGTACAGAAGGAGTTCCGGCCCGAGATGGTTACTGGAGGTGTGGTGGGATGTGAGGAGTCGACCTACCAAGTTGCAGATCGATCCGAGGACGGGAAATGATACCCCCTTTGGAGGCCCGCTGCTGACAGTCCCGCTCGGGTACTGTAGCGCAGGATTGCGCACTAAAAGTGTGCTTGAAGACAAAAGTTTACCCCGATGGAGTTTGAAGGCGAGGCCAGCGGGGCTGGATTCGTGACTGGGAGGGGAACAAATGTTATGAAGGGACTGGTGGTGCTTGGGGGCAGGAGCGGCATGCAAACGGGGACCCAAGTCGTCTCGGGTCACAGGCGAGACTGTCAGGGAGGTCGTCAGCGCGACGAAAGTGTCTGTAAAGACAACTTTCTCTGTGGGTGGAATTTTTGGCCAAGGCCGGTGGGGTTGGAAAGATGATTGGAAGGGGTACGAAAGTCGTGAAGAAACTCGGATGAGACGCTGCCGGGAAGCGGACGCACCGGACCGATCTCTGGACACCAAATCTGCTGTCAGCACAGGGACGCCCGGGGAAGAGGATGACGATCCTGCGTGCACCGTCGCTCCACCGAACTCGTCGCCGTGGACGATGATTGAAGGCTGCTGGCGTTGGAATCCCTTGGGGGAGGTCTCCAACCCCTGGGCGTCGCACCCAAGGACTGGAGAGGAGGTGAGGGCGTCGCACCCTCAAGGAGGAGGAAGAAGAAGGGGTCGCCCCTTTTTCACAATGTGGCACTCCACAATGAACACTCAAGCATCAATTTCTTCATTATCCCTTTGAAAAGAAAATACAAGGTCTTTTTATATGGGATGGGGAAATGCTAGGTTTAAACCCTAGCCAAGGGGAAAGGAGATGGGGGGGGGGGGCCACATCCGGGGAAGGGCATTCAAAATCTCCTAGATTCTAGGAGTGAAAGGTGGGGGGGGCGGCCAAAAGAGGGAGAGGGCAAGGGGGGAAGGGCGGCTGCCATTCCCTCCAAGAGGGGAGGGAATGGTCCGCCCCCCAGCCCTAACCCTAGGTGGGGCGCGCCTCCCAAGGTGGGCCCAGGGGGGGGGGGAAAGTGGACAGCCCTAGTGGGCCAGAGAAGTGAACCAAGAAGTGGCCCAATAACCCCCCTAGCCTCTAGCAAGCCTACAAAACACAAATAAAGCCTAATTGGCCTAAAAAAGGGTCCATGACTGAAAGAAAATTGTCCACACACGGACTAAACCAAGGCCCAACATGGCCCAAAGCATAAAATAAGTGATGATAGCTCCGCTAATCTGCCAACTGGTCGCCGAGCCAAAGGGATGCCGGCGAGATCCGTGTACTCCGTCGTAAAGTGTGACGCGTGTCCTCACCAAGATAATAACGTCAACCACAGAAACAGACTACATTGTTGAATTGGAGGTTCAAAACGACTAGACTTGGGGGAAGGAGAGACGAAGGATACCAATCACACACAATCTAAGCCATGACCATGGCAGAGGTTTAAAGCATCGATCAATATTTCGACAGCATTTCCCCTTTATCTGGATTATGCCTAGGGGGAAATAGGCTATCACCCACGGAGTGCCGAGATGAAAGCCGAGAGAAAGAGAGAGGTCAAACCTCCCGACCTTACACGTATATGCCCTGGGGCAATATTTGACTTTTCCCTTATAAGAGCCGGTGACACTATGCAGTGGCATAGCTCACCCTGGTTAAAGGCGTTGCGCATAAATCCGATGCGAATAAGAGAGTCTGACTCCCTTTGATTTATCTCCCGGGCGACGATGGTGACTCATGGGCCCCCTGGGTAGGTCTGACCAAGGGGTTGAAGATCCCGTTGGGTGATGGGGCGAGCTCTCGGCCCAACTGGTCTGAGAATGAAGCTCCCGGCACGAAGGCGAAAGAGTCAGGGGCGACTCTCGGTGCAAGGGCAAGGAAGCCGGTTCTCGGTGCCAAGGTGAGAGGGCCGGGGGTTCCCGACGCGATGAAGAGAAGGCCATGAGGTTCCTGGCGCTAGCTTCCCGGCGCGAGGAGGATTTGCTCAAAGAGGGTTTCGGCGCGACCAATAGCGAAGAAGGGAAGCTCCCGGTGCAGGCCTCTCGGCCCGGAGAAGAACTGATGGGCCTTTTCGGCCTGGCCAAAGGAATGGGATCCTCGACGCGGGAAGGTTCACGTCGAGGGCTACTCATTTATTCTACTGTTCGCGGAGCCGAGATAGATGAAGGCGCCGAGATGTATTTTAGGGTTTTACGATACCCTGTTCTGGGGTTTGCTGGCGGGTCAAGGGATTTCCTGGAGATCCAGGTCAAAGTAGATGGGCCCTGGATGATCAGAATGCATCTATTCATCGGGCTTCAACTGATTTTTGTTTGTGTTTCAAAAGAAGGCCAGAGGCTGAGAGGAACTGGGGAAGAACAATCCAGCATAGAGGACCTCTTTCACCATTGATGTGCAGAGTCCCGGGGACAGTTTAATATTGTCTTTCATCATCCTGGGAGAATTTGGGTAGCACGTCCCCTGGACTCAGCCTTTGCCAGGGAATGATAGGCAATCACCCACGGAGTGCCGGGATGAAAGCCACAATAGAGGGGTATTGGACCTCTTCCCCGTATATGTGCTTGGAGCACTAGCTTAATATCCCTTTTGAGGCCATTGAAGCTTATGCAGTGGCAGAGCTTCCTTGGCTCGTAAGGTTATGTGGGGGTTATCCCCATTAATCTTTATCCCTGAGGTGCATATGATGACCTGGGGTGCCCTTTGACAGAATAAGAGGCTACATCTAGTAGACTATAAGGGGTATCTGTATGGTTTCTTGGCTAGTGGCAGGGAGGCTTTCATCCGGGGTTCAAGGGATAGATAATCCATAGTGTCAAGGGGTGTATGGCAAGAGGGGTGGTTCCCGGCGCCAAAACTCACCGCGCCGGGAAGTCTTCTTCACAAGGTGCTGTTCCTGGCGTCGAGAAGCTGGGGATGGAGGTTATCGGCGTGGGAAGTCTCGCGCCGAGAAGGTCTCTTCATGGGGCACTATTCGGGGCGCCGGGAAGGTTCCGGCCCCCTGTTCTTGGTTCTTTTGGTTTCAAAAGGGGGGTTTCAGGCAGGATTTCAGATGGGGGAATCAATCACAAAGGTTTTATGGGCGTGAAGGTCAGGGGTTTAAGGGAGGCTAGCATCAGTCGAAGGGCAAGATCATCCATTATTAAACCCTCGGGGATGTGAGGTGTTTTTCTGGTCACCTGCTGCTCAGACGATCAAGAGATTGATGTCTCTGATCCTGAACCAGCTGGGAGCTCGGCAGAAATCCATGATATGCGGGAAAGTCCATCATCCAAGGGAGGGAAGGAGGGGGACAGAGCCCAATAACCCATTGAATGAGGGTTGGGGCTCCGTCTTCATCCTTCACGAGAGAACGACTCGAGCCAGAAATCCGGAGCATCTAAGCAAACAAATGCTTCGAAGAACAGCGGATGCAAAAAGGGGGGACAGATAGTAGATATTTCAATCATTCAGGACCCAAACAGGCCACCGTGACATTCCATTTCATTGCATCATTCCAAAACTCGAATCAACCACGAGAAGTGAGTGAGGAAAAGGGGGGATGAGCCAGGGGTCGGGATATCCCGGTTACATCCGAGGAATCGAGACAAGACTCGTATAATTACATGAAGAAGAAAAGAAAACATGGGGGAGGGCGGAGCATTGACTCCTCTCCCTCCCCAGCTGCCCACCTGGAGCTTCTTCTCCTTCTCTTTCTCTTCGGATTGATCTCTTCTCCCTTTTCTCAGCGGAGGAGGCTCTCTCTCTCTCTGTTGGTCTCTTGGTGGTCTCTTCTCTTCCTTTTTTCTTCTCCTCAATTGGCCTCCTTCCCTTTGCTTTTCGAAGGGGTGGGTTTTTATAGACCCAATCCTCTTACCCTCTCGGCAGGTGGAAGTCGTCGTGCCACTCCACTCCATCTTCACGGCGCGCCTGAGATGACAGTAGCTCCCGGCGCGGCGTGCGATTTGAGTGAGGGGGCCTGGATGCCACACCCCTAAGCCCATTCCATAGGCCCATTTAGGGCTTTTAAGCTCCACTTAGAACTGTTAGCTCTATAAACATATTGGAACTGTATCAGGAATTTGTTGTTGGACTCAAGTGGACCAAAAGAACCTTCATCAGTCATTGGACTGGGGTTTCATCAGCATTGTCACCTGAACGATGACAAGACCGGACATCAGCTTCAGTCTGAGAAGACTTTAGCCGGGTGTATAGTTTGTGGAGATGATTCTTCTTTTGTTCTGACTTTGTAAAAGCCTTTACAATCTTCATTTGCCGGTTCCAGCTTCTTGTTAGAATGTGCTAGGAGGTCTCATCAGTCGGATGACTGCTGCTTCATTAGTGCCGCCGTCTGACTGACAATGGCACCGGACATCAGCTTGGCCGGCAAAAGGGCTTCAGCCGGGTAGATGGTTGACGAACTTCGTCATTGATCTTTCATTGTTGGTCTAATCTTCTTTTCAATTCTGCTTCTGCCCTTGCTCATTTTCAAGGTGTCAACAGGTGCTTGAGTAGGAGGGGTGGGAATGTTTGGGGATGTAGATCTTTCTAAGTTCTATCTTCATCTCTTCCCATGAGTGAATAGGTTCTTGGCTTCTAACCCTCCTTAAGCCCTCTATGTGTTCCCACTTACTCTTGGCTTGACCCCGAAGTCGTCCCTTCGCCTTTCAGACTCTCACGCATCCATATACCCAAGTCTTTTCAAAGTACTTTTCTATGGTAGCCTCCCACCTAAGATAGTCACTAGAATGTGATCCGTCAAAGGTAATATCCCTATCTAGGATGAAGTCCATGGGTGGCGAGTAGGCTAAGTAGGAGGCCATGATGATCGGGGGGATCAATGCAAGGGTCGGATTGATGATGACACCAATGCAAGCATGCCCTAGGACTTGACTTGATAGAGACAAGTCAATGACTTGCTATGATACCAATTGATGTGACACAACCTAGGACTCAACAAGCAAGCACAATTAAGCATTCAAAAACGGACCGATATTAGCAACCGCTCACCCGATGCTCACTAAGACCCGGGGTAACTTGGCAATGCCAAGGGGAGGTTGTGTGGGCTAGGCCCTTGCTGGTAGAGGGCCAGCAAGGCCAAGGTTTGATTCCCCAAGGGTACGGCTACCCAAATCAAGGGTCCGACGAAGTGCCAAAGGGCACGGGTTCCACTCTCTTCCCACGATGATCACTTATAGCAAATGAGCTTAAGGATCGGGCTCTCGTCACGGCCAGCGGAGTTTATGAACTAATATTGAAAGAACAAGCATGAATTAGAGCAAAGTTTTGGAGCACTCACTCGACTGGTTTGAAGAAACCGGTCCCGCTCGGAGACGAGGGCGAGCGGGGAAGCGTGGGTTCCCCACACGCCGCGCCGGGGTAGCTTGACATGTTTAAGCTATTACAACACTACACCCCATGCAAGGGGGGGATCGTGGAGAAGGGAAGATGATAGTTACATCTAAACACTACCTCCACATAGGGAGAGGCCTTCAGCCGGCCAAGCGGGGAGGGGAAACTAGTGCTAAGAGTGATGAAGAAGTGATGACACCGAATCAGCCTTCTCTCTGTAATAGCTGATAGATAGAGGGTGTGGAGGCCGCAGAACTCTCTCTAGAATTTCGCTGAGGTTGAGACCAGTGGGGATCTCTTCGCCTCTGGAACAGGAGTGCCTCTGAATTTTGACAATTTCTTCAGGGGTCGCTGGCGGCCTGGGTGGGAGTACGAACAGGGTTGCTGAATCTTAGACTGTTTACAACAGACTATCAACAGCAGGAAGATTCGGCTGCCCTGACCATTCCCAAACTCCGAATTAGTCTCCATTGAAACCTTTGGAACCGTGGGTGAGTCCTCTTTACATAAGAACAAACGGGGATGCCAAAAGATGCCGGTGAAGATCAGAGGACTCAGAAAAGTGACGAGTGGTCGATGTAGACAGTGGGAAGCAGAGTCGAACGCCTGAGGAAGAAAATTGGTAACTTCTGCTGCAAGATGCCGAACGGAGTTCTGCTTCTTGTTTCTGAAAGTAGACAGGGAGAGGAAGAACTTTGCAGAAGATCTCATGGCCTGATTCCTCCGGGATTTGTCGTGGTGAAGCTTTCTCTTCAGATCAGGATCTCTGCAGAGCTAGCTCCTGGTTTCCAATAGCAGGTTGCAGAGGATGCCCCGACAGCTCCCGAACTCAGAATCGAGCACCGTTAGAGTCATTGGAACCGTGGACGAGTCCTCTTCTCAGACAAGCTAACGAGGAGGCAAAATGATGTCGGAGAGGACCAGGGAACTCTGAACACTGTTGACAGGTCGGTGCAGACTGTGGTTAATAGGACTACGAAGCAGAGGGAGAAAATTGATAACGCCTGCTACAGGTTGCCGAATGGAGTTCTGTTTCTTGATTCTGAAAGTAGACAGGAAGGGGAAGAACTTTGTAGAAGAGCTCGTGGCCTGATTCTTCCTGGGTTCGTCGTGGTGAAGCTCTTTCTCCGACTCAGAACCTCTGCCGAGGCAGATCTGCGTAGTCGTGGAAGAATGGGCTTCCTGGGCAGCACCGAGCTCCGATGGGCACGAGACCACTGCTGTTGTGAAGAAGATAGGCAGACGCTTCCAACGATGGCTCTTGGGCTTCTAGGAACGTCCGGAGGAGGTCGGGGTCGCTGCTGCAAGCTTCAAGTATTCAGCAGGTCCTCTTACTCTAGATGGTAGAAGGTGGGGGTGATGGAGGGGAACAAGGGAAGATGGAGAGGATGAGAGGGGGCCACCCCTAACCAAAGGGGAGGGGTCTTGGGCACCCTAGGGCTGTGGAGGGAAGGGGATTTTTGAATTCAAATGGCCTAGGGAAGTGGAGGGTTGCATGGGGGAGAGGGAAGGGTGCTTGGGAAAGGGATGAGGTGGTTGGAGGGTGACTTAGTGATTGGGGATGCTCCCTTGGGACTAGGGGGTGGAGTAATGGGATGTGTGGGGAAGGGGAGTGGCCTTTAATGGGGGTAGGTGGGAGAGTGGTGGTTGGGAAGGGAGGAGAGAGAAAATTTTCGAAATTGGGTGTGGAGGAGAGAGAAAGTGGAGTGAGAAAGAGAGATTAAGAGAGGGAAGGGTGGGTAATCTCTCCCCTAGGGTCTCTCACCCAAAAAATGGAATCTCTCCACTAGATAAGAAGTGTAAACTCTCAAAATGGAAAGTTTTTCATTCATTGATTCATTAAGTTAAAATGGGGGGAATGGGGTCCTATATATAGGAAACCCACATTTCTACAAAAGTCCCTGACAATTGACTCAATGACAAATAACCGAGGGGGTAGGGGAGAGCCCTTGGGCCAAGCCCAATGAATTGGGCCCAATAGCTAACTAGACAACCTAATGACACTCAAACTTAGGGAAATGAACACAAGACATAGGAACATGACTCAAATAAAAGGGAAAATACATCAATTGACTCAAATAAAAATTTCATAGGACTCAAAATTAAATGACTAGACCATGCCGGATGCAACCGGGGTGAGGAGACGAGCTATGAACGTGGGTATGGGAGGTGATGTCCCCATCACTGCCCCGCTTCGGTGTGGAGGAAGCCTCTTGCTCTAGAGGGGGGGCTTGCGAGGGTCCTCCTACTTTGTTGCGGATGAGCTGCTATCCTCGGAGGGTGAAGCGGCCTCCGGTGGTGTGCTGGGACATGTTCTCACGGGGAGGGCTCTCCGGAGGGGCGCGTGACCTTCCATCCCTGGCCGCCTGGGTCCTCATGAGTTCCACGAGGACGTCCAGTTTCGCGTTGAGGGCTTGGAAGGCGTCGGCGCCGCCGTTGAGCGGCAGCCCCACCGCCGTGGGAGGAGGGGGCGGTAGCCCGGCCGTAGGCGGAGGGGGCGGTCCGTCGGCGGGAGTGCTGGCACCGGAGGGGGGGGTTTAGGAGGCTTGTGAGGGGCCCTCCCCCGCCGCCATCGTGGCCTTTCCCCTGTCGCCGGCGGACCTCCTCCCTGAACTTCTTCTCACCATACTAGCTCTTTGGTCGTTTCCCACAGACGGCGCTAGATGAAGGGGCGTGATCTCGCGCTGGTCCTGAGCTGGGAGGGTGATCACTGGATAGTGAACTACAGAGAAAGGGAAACGAATCAGGAGGCCCAGGGATGGTTCCCTGGGGAAAACCCTCCGATGCTTAAGTCAGTAGAGCAATGGTGGAAGGTATTGAGGGAGATAAAAAGAGGTGCACGAGATCCCCCAACACCAAGATGGTGAAGTGGTTCCTGCTCAGGGAGTTTTAGGCATGTATGTGCCTTACCTACCGCCGGAGGGAGTCCCTGGTTTATATAGCGAGCTCTCCTGGTGAGTCCCATAAGCTGAGGAGTTTCAGGCGGGAGTTACGTCTTCATCATGGGATCGTTACGTCCTCATCATGGGATCGTTACGTCCTCGTCGTGAGCTCTTCATGGCCTTGAGGGATCATGGCTCCCTTATCCTCCTAAGCTCCTGCTCATAAAGGGCTTTCAACGGCTGCATGGATGAACACTTGTCAGTCGATCCGAGCATAAGAGGTGCCAACCCTGTCCGGGCGATAGGCATAGCTCGGATGCTGTCAGGTCAGAGTGGGCACAGAGCGCTCGCCCTTATCCCGGTGGAGGTATAGCTCAGGCGTGGGTCTTCCTCCGTTCTGACGCTCGGGCCTCCCGAGCCTAAGGCCCGCCGAGGAAGGATATGATCTCGAGTGATCTTTATTGGGCTTTTTTACCGAAGTGGGCCCTAGAGGGCTGTCACTTGGATGAGCTGAGCCTCGTTCGGTCCTGATGGGCCTAGTTTGGCTGCTCTTAATTGGGCTACAGAAATTCCCCTCTCCACTTCTACTACTTGATTTGTTCTTTTCGTCTGACCATCAGTTTGAGGATGAAAGGCTATTCTAAAGTTCAATGTAGTCCCTAGTGAGTTTTGTATACCCTTCCAGAAATATGATGTAAATCGAGGATCTCTATCAGATATAATAGTGACAGGGACACCATGTAGCTTGACAATTTCCTTTATGTATAATGCTGCTAGAATATCCACAGACCATCGATATTTTATTGGTATGAAATGTGCAGACTTAGTCAATCGATCTATGATCGCCCATATATCATCGTGTCCTCCTCTTGTCTTAGATAAACCCATAATAAAATCCATCCTTATACTCTCCCACTTCCATGTTGGAATGTCTAAGGGATGTAATTTATCTGCGGGACTAAAATGCTCTGCCTTAACTTGTTGGCAAGTGAGACAGCGAGACACGAAATCGGCTATTTCCCTATTCATATTGGGCCACCAGAAGTTTCTTTTGAGATCTTGATATATTTTTGTACCACTAGGATGAATGGTGTACTTAGACTTATGTGCTTCTTCTAGGATGAATTTCTTCGTATCCTCGTGATCCGGTACACATACTTGGCCCTTGAATAGCAAACTTCCTTCATTGGAAATAGAGAAATCCAGCCTTTGATCGATGTTAGCTTTAATCTCTAGTAACGCAAGATCATCATTTTTCAACTTGACCAAATCCTCTATTAATGTTAGTTGAGCTCGGACATTAGCCATGAAGCAATCCTCTTCCTTTGTGTCAATATCTAAATTCAACTGAGCAAACTGAGGAATAAGATTAGTCAGACTAATCATAAGACTTGATAGCATTCCCATTGATTTTCTGCTGAGTGCATCGGCTACATCATTAGCCTTGCCAGGATGATATTGAATAACAAAATCAAAATCTTTGAGATATTCTAACCATCTTCTCTGCCTCATATTTAGCTCTTTTTGAGAAAATAAATATTTCAAGCTCTTGTGGTCCTAATAGATCGTGAATTTTTCTCCATAGAGATAATGATGCCAAATTTTTAAGGTGAAAACAACAGCTGCCAATTCTAAATCATGTACGGGATAATTTTCCTCATGACGTTTCAATTATCTTGAAGAATAACATATTACCTTTCCATTCTGCATGAGGACACATCCTAAGCCAATACCAGACGCATCCGTATATACTTCGAATCCACTACCTTCCACCGATAGTGACAAAATAGGAGCTGTAGTAAGATGATTTTTAAGAGTTTGAAAACTCTCTTCACATTTCTTCGACCAAACAAAGGGATTTTCTTTTCTTGTGAGCCTTGTTAAAGGAACTGCAATCTTTGAGAAGTCCTTAACAAACCTCCTATAATAACCAACTAGACCCAAAAAGTTTCTTACTTCTGATACAGTCATTGGCTGGCTCCAATTTCTAACAGCTTCCACTTTAGAAGGATCCACAACGATACCTTCCGTTGAAATAATGTGGCCTAGGAATGAAACTTCCTTGAGCCAGAATTCACACTTGTTAAGCTTGGCATAAAGTTTATGTTCTCTAAGTGTCTGCAAAGCTATCCTCAGATGTTCTTCATGTTCCTCTTTTGTCTTGGAGTATATCAAGATGTCATCAATGAAGACAACGATGAACTGGTCCAGATATGGTTGGAAAACATTGTTCATAAGTTGCATAAATGTTGTTGGGGCATTAGTTAACCCGAATGGCATTACCACGAATTCATACATTAACGACTTTGAAAAGCTGATTTATAAATGTCTTCTTCTTTAATTCTAAGCTGATGATAACCTGATCTGAGGTCAATCTTGGAGAAATATTCTACTCTCGAAAGCTGATCGAAGAGCTCATCAATACGCGGCAACGGATACTTATTTTTGATTGTTAGTTGATTCAGTCACCGGTAATCGATGTATAGCATGAGAGAACCATCCTTCTTCTTGACAAATAGAACAGGCGCACCCCAAGGGGATGTGCTAGGTCTGATGAAGCCCTTATCCAGTAGTTCCTGCAACTGCCTTTTCAATTCCTTGAGTTCTGTGAGGGACATCATGTAAGGGGCTATCGAAATAGGTGCTGCTCTTAGAATGAGTTCAATATTGAAGTTCACTTCCCTCTCGGGTGGTAAGCTGGGTAATTCAGATGGGAATACATCTGGGAACTCATTTATAATAGGGATGTCTACTATGATAATTTCCTTGGACTCCGTAATAATGACAGAAGCAAGAAAAGCTTCACATCCTTGCGAGATAAGTTTGCAAGCGTGAAGTGAGGATATGATAGTGGGGTGTTTCTTGTATGTGATGCCAAGAAAAGATAATATTGGAAGACCTGGTTTTCGGAAGGATATAATCATGTTTCTGTAATTGATATAAGAATCATGATCTACAAGCCAATCTACCCCTAAAATGGCATCATAACCTTTCATGTCAAGCATACTAAGTTTGCGGGGAGATTATGACCTTCTACTATCACTTCACTATCAGGATAATAGTTGGTAAGCTTTGTTCGAGAACCTAAGGGTGTGATAATAGCGAAATCTGAAGGTATGGGAACTGATGTAATTGGTAATATTTTTGTAAAAGTAGTGGAGATAAAAGAATGAGAGGCATCAGTATCAAATAGCACAAATGCAGGATGAGAACAAATTTGAAGAGTACCTTTCATAAGCCCATCATCCCTGGGTGCTTCCTCTTCTTCTAAAACGGCATTGAGGCGAGCCTGCCTCCTACGTCCTCCACCAGACGATTGATCTTTCATAAGGGGGCAATCTGGCATGCGATGCTCCCTGCTTCCACAACGTAAATAAGCACCAAGATGCTTCCAGCATTCCTCAGCCAAATGGCCAAATTTTTCGTAAAACGTGCAAGCTGTAGCAACTTGCTCCTTCTCTTCTTTGACTTTCTTTTGATTATGGGAACTTCCACCATTCCCATTCCTGGATCTTTTCTTACTATCACGGCTTTTGTAGGGCTCCGTGATGCTGAACTTTTCTTTCTTATAACGCCAATCTGAGCGTCGGCTAGACTCTTCTCTTTGCCTTTCAATTTCTCAACCTTCTCTAAGGTCCTTTCACATAAATATGCCCGCTGAACCATCTCCGCATAGGTGCGGATATTTTGGGTCCCGAGCTGCTGAATAAAGTCGGGACGTAACCCGTCCATAAACCGATTAGCCTTTAATAGATCGGTACTGATTAGGTGCGGTGCATAAGGTGCTAGCCTTGACAATTGTAGTTCATATTCTGTAACCGTCATCATTCCTTGTCGAAGAGAGGCGAACTCCATAGCCTTTCGTTCCTTTACGTGCTCGGAAAAATACTTGGCACGGAACAAGGTGAGAAAATCATCCCATGTATGAGGTGCATCGACCGGAGGTGCCGGAACCGACTTCCACCATGTACGGGCATCTTTGTTGAGTTGGAAGGTTGCAAGACGCACATTCTCTTGATCGGTGCATTGGATGACGTCAAATATATGGTTCATCTCGTCAATCCAATTCTCTGCTTCGTCCGGATTAGAAGAACCATAGAAATGCGGAGAGTTTAAACTCCAGAAATTGTGATGTAAGTCACCCGCACTTGCTCCCGCGCCAGCTTGCGCCATGGTTTGTAATGCCTGAGTAAGGCCGGCAATAGTTTGTTACATGCCATTCCAATCTACGCGATGAGCCATGGTAACAATAAGGTACCTGGGAGAAATATAACAACTTGTTATTTCTCATGAAATTGGAAGAAAATTAATCTTAAAGCTAATTAACTATCTTATCCCGGGCTCTACCCAATTCTCACATGTGTATGGAAATTTCTTCCCTTGGTTCATAGGTAGGGGTCCTTAAACCTTGGACTTAACCTATGACATAATTCTTTCCATAAGTCCTGAGACTTAGGCTCTGATACCAACTTAACTGTCACGTCCCGAGCCTTGATTACAGTGGAAGACTCACTCGAGGAACATGAACAGCCGGCATGGTAAGCCTCTTGCAAGCAAGAATAATCAGAGCGCAAAATAATCGCACACATAAATGTAATTACACAATATTTTAATCAAAACTCCAACTTTATTTCATTGATAATCAAATATTCAAATACAATGACTCTCATCTTCTTCCAATCTATCAGACTTAAGAAATAGAAATATTACATAGACTCAATCTAAACAATGCAGACTTCCTAAGTCTTCACTCTCAATTTGATATGACTTTCATTCGCTCTCGGTCCCGCTACTTGTATAACCCGAATCCGAATTCGTATCACTTCCATCTCCTAAAAAAGATTGGGAATAGGTAATGAGCACACTTGCCCAGTAGGTATCTTCACATCAACATGATTAGCACTATTAAAGTAATTAGCATTTTAGCTCTAAAGAAATAAGGTAAAATCATGCGAATGCGATTAATCATGCGAATAACCAAAGTAACAAAGATGATCGTTAAGATAGAATGAGAGCAAGTATGAACTAGCAAGAATGTAACAAGTATGAACAAGAATATAGCATGGCCTTTCAAGAACAAGAATGTAACGAGAATGCACTTTCACTTTTCACTTTCATAACCACAAAGGTTACACACTAGAACGTCAATCATGTAGCAATTCACTAGATTTTCACGAGTGCTCATGACAATAATTATCAAAGAACGAATGCTTCAATTAAGAATATGAGAGATCAAGAATGATTTAAGACAAGGTTATGCTTATGGAAACAAATTGGCAGTATAACGGTACATTTCTTTAACTTCAATTCATTATATTAAGTTTCTTGATCAATATGGTAAGTCCTAGACCATTATCAAGCCATCTAGGAACTTTAAATATCAACCTTGGGTCAAACCTCGGGTTAACTAGCTCAAGCATTGTGACGGTCTTGTACTGGGCCGTTACGTTCACATGACGGTCGAGCCTTGATCCGTTAGAACGATTGAATCCAGAAACAATAATTGGACTCAGTTAAAATGTGACGGTCATATATTGGGCCGTTATATGGGCCTGACGGTCCAATATAGATCCGTTACATTGCTAGAACCAGAAAATATCGATAGTGCTTTCTAATCAATTGGGTTTTAATGGTACAACCAACTCGGCGTCCTAGTGGGAATCCCAGGCTCGCGGAGAATTACGGAGGCCTTGAAACAAGATTTCCTAGTCCATTGGAAGGAATATCTAATAGAGAGGTCCTCATGTTCAAGAATAATGTTCCTATAGTGTAAAGTGTGAAATAATGGCCATATACCGGAATATATGCCATGTACTTAAAGAAAATGACACTATAGATAGAAAAGACTGTGAAACGATATGAAACCATGATAAAACTCCGTCAATACATCATTTGAAATCACTATTTAAATACAAATTATAGAGTTTTGGCACATGAAATTAACATAACTTAAAATAACCTAAGATACCATAATCATGCAATTTCTATTATGAATGAGTAACTACACTTAAAGTCATGATAACAGGTCCAAACTTAGCTATCTAAGCTTATTTATAAGTAAACTTAACTGGTTACCATTCTACCTCGGGCTGACAGAACACAGGGGTCTGACGGTCTAACAAGAGCGCGTCATAGTACTTGTGACGGTTTATCGAGGGGCCGTTACAGTAGTGTAACGCTCCTGTTATGCTGCGTCAGAGACAGCATAGCAATTAAAATGCAACAGAGGGTGTGACGGCTTATCGTAAGACCGTTACAGTGTTGTGACGGTCCTACCCTAATCCGTCATAGCTTCTACTGACAGCAATAGATAAAAAGATCTAAGGTTTCAACTTACATCATGTCTGAAAATCATATATAAACTTTCACATGATAGAATGAAGGCTAAACTAATAGCATGCATGGGTTTTCTGTGAATTTGACAAGAAAGTTCCTTTAACTTAGTTAGGGCTAAGAATACACATGTATGCATGACTCTACTAAAACATGAAATCCATGATCTATAGTGCATGAAATCAAGTCAAATCAGAGGGCTTTTATCCTTAACAAGATGTTTTTACCAATCATGAGATAACCTACCGCTTAACTGGGCTTTAAACTTCTAATTTGAGTCTGAAAGACGTGCCCTAGTTCTCCCTTTCCAGTGAGTTTCTAGTAACTTCACGTTGCTCTAGCTCCTCAGCTTCTTGACCTAAGGACGTGAAATTTTGAGGGTACGAAGATGAAACTAAGGGGAACAAAAAGTTCTAAATAATCGAGCTCTAATTACCTCATTTAGACGTCCTAATCTCTTGATCTTCAGGGGACTTGCGTTCAGATTCCTGGGTTGCTAAGGTCGAATCAGCAACTTTGGAAGCTTCAATCTCCTTGGTTAGTTGATCTCCTAGCACAAAATTTGGAGAGCTATTAGTCTAATGTATTATAAACAAAAAGTTCTAAAGAACTGACCCGAAATTCTATCTCCTTACCTTGATTCTTCGCGAGCCAAAAGTAAGGGTCGCTCAGTTCAGAACTGAGTCCTATTTATAGGGTTTTGACTAGGGTTTGAGGATTAGATCAATTCTAGTGTCCTTACTAGTGCTTAGATCGATCTCAGAGAGTCCTTTACATGCCTACTAATCCTCGAATCTCGATCCCTAATGGATAGAGTAGCAAAGATCCATTTTTTTTGCAAGTTCCTCCATTCACGGCACTGACAGGGTGTAACGCATCAAGACTAGTGCGTTACATAGCTGTAGCGGTCACCCGATAAACCATTACATCAAACGTGTACAGAGTTTCAATTTATTAAAACCCTTTTTTTCATTTTATCTATATAATTATCTATAAAAATAGTATTTATCCTTAAAATATGTGAATAGGCTAAATAACCTTCTAGAATATGGGCCAAACTTAATGGGCTTGGTCCTTAAACCTTTTGGGTCTTAATTAAATAGGCTAGGCTAATTATTTAACACCATTGGGCCTTATAACCCATTTATTAGTTCAATAATCCATTTATTAATCTATTTAGCCCTTATAAATTTCAAAAAATTCCATTTATAATCTAAAAATTATTTATATAAATTCTGGGGCACTACATTGTAACGCCCCGAGATCCGATTCCCAATTTATGGATATTTTTTTTATTTTTCCATCAGACCTCGAAACATTACGTCGTACGTATCGCAGAAGCACAAATATATATATATTTGCATGCGAGAGAGAGAGAGAGAGGGAGAGACCAAAATTACATGAAATGTAAATAGCATCTCAATCATTCATAATCCAAAATTTCATTTCCATTGTCCAAATACATGAGTCCATACATGATCACCATTCCACAACTATCCATAATATGAGAGATAAATATCCATAGCCTACCCTGGCGAAGGGAGAATAAGAACTACTCCTCGGCCGCAGCCTCCTCCTCGACCTCCTTCATTGTGTCTCCTAAAACGTGTGTCACAAGGGGATGAGCGTGATGCTCAGTAGGCAGCCCAATCAAATCAGGAATAACTCGCATTCATATATCCAATTCATATACATAATTCAAATGTTAACAATAAAAGAGTGCAAAAGACCCACATAATCCTTCAACAAACCCTCCAAAGTGACCCTAATAGGTCTATCAAGAACCTGGGGTTAAATGGGTAAAGGATGGAACCCAAGTAGACCAAGTTTGATGGGTTTCATGAAACCGGATTGGCCATAGATCGACCGAACTAGGCCATCGGTCGACCGAACTATAACAAGTTACAGACCGGCCAACACTGGCAAATTCGGTCAACCTAAATGCCTAGGTCAGTCGACCAAAGTCAGTTGCTATTACAGTTATCAAGTAGTTCAGTCCCATAAGTGAAAGCCCAATGGAAATATGAGAGGATTAGTTGATAACAATATTAAAGCTCAATACCACTTCTTTCCACCAAGATCCACATGAAATTTAGTTATCATTTGCAAAGTGCACACCGAATATCAAAATCTATTCATTCTCATTTGCTTAAAGGTAATCATACCCGAAAAATACTCGTTTATTATCTAACATATAAAATACCCATTCATGCACTAAATCCACAATGAATGATTAGTTTCACATTCTCACATTATCATGAGTTACAAATTTTACGTTATTCATGGAACTAAACAGCTGTCGCAAATATAGGAGGCCCACACACTCACAATGAACGAAAGAGTACTGCACAGACCCGAGAGCAAACTCCCACCTAGACTCCTGCCGCCCGGGGCATTACGTCTCACTGTCCCTCGGGTTCTGTGGCGTTACGTATCACCATCCCAGAGAACGAACTAGCCGAATCAAAGGAATTCAACCAGGGTGTTACGTCTCACTGTCTCCTGGGTTCTTTTACTTCCGCGACATTACGTATCACCGTCCCACAGAAAGGACCGAAGTCCACCCTCACAGAATGTTGTTGTTTTCCATTCATAACATTCACATCGTATTCGCATTCACATTCACATTCATATTACATTACTAGTATCATACTTTTATCATAACATAAGCATGCTTCCCTATGGTTTAAGTGACTAATCATACTCATAAGTTCACTGTTGTGAAACCGAACATGATCAAGTTTCCAGCAAAGTTTCCGTTTAGAAGAAGACATGTTTATTTCTAGGTTACACATGCGTAGAAAAGAAATCATAACGATAAGTACAGAATTTTGGTGAGCACAAAATTTTTCAGTGAGTTACTAACTTAGTCTTCTATCATTTTCCAATTTTTAAATTTTTTCTGAATTAGAATGGCCTCTCAAAACTATCTTTTTCTAAGTTTCTAAAAATTGGGACAGAGCCCCAGGTGTGTCGACATAGTCCAAGACTGTGCCGACATAGCCTTGCAGATTTCAAAGGGGTGCATTGACCCAGCCAGGGGCTGCATTGATGCACCCTTCGCTCTCCAACAGGGCTGCTCTGGCCCAGTCAGCGGCTGGGTGAGAGTACCCTTAGTTCTCAAAGGGGCTGCATCGATGCACCCTAAGGTTGCATCGATGCGCCCTAAGACTGCATCGATGCATCTAAAACTCTTCAAAGGGGCTACATCTATGCACCCTAAGACTGCATCAATGCACCCAAAACTCTTTAAAGGGGCTACATCGATGCACCCTAAGGTTGCATCGACGCACCCAAAGCTCTTCAAGAGGCTGCTCTCAGAGCACCCATAATTCTCAAAGGGGCTGCATCGATGCACCCTAAGGCTGCATCGTTGCACCCAAAACTCTTCAAGGGGGCTGCATCGATGCACCCTAAGGCTGCATCGATGTGCCATAAGACTGCATCGATGCACCCAGAACTCTTCCAAGGGGCTGCATCGATGCTTCCAAAGCTCTTCAAGGTGTTGCTCTCAGAGAAACCGTAACTTTGCTTAAAAATCAGATACGTTTTTACAACAGAAAACCTTCGTAGCTTGAATGAAAAATCAAAAGGAAGACGTGATGACCAATGAAAAATTAGAAAGGAAAACGTGACGACCTTCTTTAACTTATAGAAGCTACTTGGAAACCGTTCTAATGCATCGTTGTCCCCTAAGATTTTAGGTTAGGTGCCTACCTTCAAAGTGTTAAACCGACGATCCGGGGATGAGATCCACACCCCAAATCCTCCCAAAGCTTTTCTGTTCGTCCTAGGGCACTGTAGGATCATCCTCCACCCACCGGATCGTCCTCCGACGTAGAGTCAAGGTCCCTCACCCTTTCTTACTCAAGAAGGATCGTAGTGGAGAATTGAAGAGAATGATTGTCAAAGGCTTACTACCCACAAAACCCATCTCCTTATATGGTTTTCAAGCCTCCCATGGGTTTGCCCATGACGTACAAGGGTCAATCCCGCTCCCAAGGTTACTGGTTGGGGCGAAGTTAATGCCATGCACCTCTTCGTGTTTGCCCAGACGCGACCCTTCGTCCATCGGTCATAAATGCGGGTGGACGCGGTCTTATGTTGGGATATGGGTTGGGACATCTTCATATGAAGTCGAGAGAACTTCCAGATCTAACTTTGGGATATGGTTTCATCAAATTTCATCAACCCTAGCACGAGTTATGATTTTTGCAAGATAAACATTTATTCTACCCCGTTCCAGTCGCGACCCTTCATCCATCAGTCATAAATGCGGGTGGACGCACTCCTCTGTTGAGATATGGGTTAGGACATCTTCAGATGAAGTCGAGAGGGCTTCCAGTTCTAACCTTGGAATGTGGTTTCATCGAATGTCATCAACCCTAGCATGAGTTACGATTTTCGCAAGATTAATGTTTATTCTCCCCCCGTTCCATTCGTGACCTTTCGGTAGCCTGAGGTAATTCGGGTATAACTCTAGTATACATGCAGAATTTGGCCTCAACCTCAACATATAAGATGTAGCTAACATCTCATTTGAAATTATGGCCTTGGTTTCAGGTTATTTAAATTAACGTAGTTATGAATTTCTAATTATGTACATGTGAATTTTCCCCAACAGTGACACCTCTCCGTGACGGTCGGTGACAATGGGCTCAAAACCTTGGGTTCTGGTGCGAATTGGGTTTCCATCTCAACATAAGAGTTCAAGTAAGGGCCCCAAACTTACTAATGGACTTGGTTTCAGCTTATTTGGTTGACTATGGGCCAAGATGTCCTTATTTCAATACATGACAGTGTTTTCTGTAACTGTTTCGACTTATCATCGTAAACTCTATCTTATCCCCTATTAGGCCTATTTTCCAGAAGTTATAATCTTCATCCAAGTTGTTCTTTGCCCAATGGTCATTGCATGGGCTTTGGTGTCACCTAATTCTGACCATCCTAGGTTGACTTATGAATTCCCTAAAGATCCTCCAATATTCTGTTTAGATTTCTACTTCATTGTGTTAATAGGCCTGAATTGTACCCAATTGGGCCAGTGCCCAATTGGTGGTCCTAACATCCTCTCCCCATTAAAAATAATTTCATCCTCAAAATTAATTTATTTTTTTGATTTATTACCGAATAGTTGAGGATATTCTGGCACATTTTGTCCTCTGATTCCCATGCTGCTTCCTCGGAATGAGAAGTCTTCCATAACACCTTCACCAGCCTGATGGTTTTGTCCCTCAATACATGTTCCTTCCTGTCCATGATCTCACTGGGCTGCTCCACATATCATAAATCTACTTGAATCTCCAAGGGCTCATACTCTATAACATGTGAGGCATCTGGGACATATTTTTTGAGCCTGGAGACATGAAAGACTGGATGTACACGCGACAGAGCAGGCGGAAGTGCAAGTCGATAAACCACCTCGCCAACCTTTTGTAAAATCTCGAAAGGCCCGATATCTCTGGGATGTACGCTTCCCCTAGCAATATCCTCCTATTGATTCTGACCTCTAAAGTAGGGATCACAGGCTTGGTGTGGACTTGTTTCCCGATTGGTGTACTAACTACCTTTTCCCTGAAGAATGTGGCTTGGGGTCTGTTCTTCGGTTGCTTAACAAAACTAGTGGATATAAATGTGTGTGTAGCCCCCCGGGAGTCGAACAAAATCTTTGCATAAACATTATCCACAAGAAGTGTACCTTCAGCCACGGTAGGGGTATTGTCTACCTCTTTTTACATTAGTGCATGAACTCACCCTCTGTATTGAATCTTCTCCTGCGGTGGTGCTGACTTTTGCTGAGCCTTCTTAGGGCAGTCCCTCACAAAATGTCCCACCTCGCTGCATTCATAGCACTTGCCCTTTGTCCTACGCCACTCCTGCCCCGGATGGGTGCGCCTACATTGGACACAGAATGGAACCCCCTGCTTGTTCTTGGTACCGGCTCCTTACGTGCCACCTTTTCCTTGTCCTGCGTCCCTTCTGCCCGCCCAGGCCTTTTACCCCTCGTCTTCTGTTCCTTGGTGAACCTATACATCGGTATTCATTAGAACCTAACTTAATATGTCCCTTAAATCCTTATGGTTTCAATTCTTACCTGTGGGGGTTTGTTTAAAGTGGGTTATAAATATACCCTACCCTTTTTCACTCTAGCCTACCTCTTCTTCTACTACTTGGACAATTGGAAGGGTTGTAACCATGGTTTGTCTCTTGTGCTCTGATATCACCTTGTAACGCCCCGAGATCTGATTCCTAATTTATGGGTATTTTTTTCTTTTTCCATCGGACCTCAAAACATTACGTCGTACGTATCGCAAAAGCACAAATATATATATATATATATATATATATTCACATGAGAGAGAGAGAGAGGCCATAATTACATGAAATGTAAATAGCATCTCAACCATTCATAATCCAAAATTTCATTTCCATTGTCCAAATACATATGAGTCCATACATGATCACCATTCCACAACTATCCATAATATGAGAGCTAAATATCCATAGCCTACCTTGACGAAGGGAAAACTAGAACTACTCCTCGGCTGCAGCCCCCTCCTCGACCTCCTTCACTGTGTCTCCTAAAACGTGTGTCACAATGGGATGAGTGTGACGCTCAGTAGGCAGCCCAATCAAATCGGGAATAACTCGTATTCATATATCCAATTCATATACATAATTCAAATGTTAACAATAAAAGAGTGCAAAAGACCCACATAATCCTTCTAGAACCCTTCAAAGTGACCCTAATAGGTCTATCAAGAACCTGGGGTTAAATGGGTAAAGGATGGAACCCAAGTAGACCAAGTTTGATGGGTTTCATGAAACTGGATTGGCCATAGATCGACCGAACTAGGCCATCGGTCAACCGAACTGTAACAAGTTACAGATGGGCCAACACTAGCAAATTTGGTCGACCTAAATGCCGAGGTCAGTCAACCGAACTCAGCTGCAATTCCAGTTATCAAGCAGTTCAGTCCCATAGGTGAAAGCCCAATGGAAATATGAGAGGATTAGTTGATAACAATATGAAAGCTCAATACCACTTCTTTCCACCAAGATCCACATGAAGTTTAGTTATCATTTGCAAAGTGCACACCGAATATCAAAATCCATTCATTCTCATTTGCTTAAAGGTAATCATACGCGAAAAATACATGTTTATTATCTAACATATAAAATACCCATGCATGCACTAAATCCACAATGAATGATTAGTTGCACATTCTCACATTATCATGGGTTTACGTTATTCATGGAACCAAATAGCTGTCGCAAATATAGGAGGCCCACACACTCACAACGAACGAAAGAGTACTGCACAGACCCGAGAGCGAACTCCCACCTAGACTCCTACCGCCTGGGGCATTATGTCTCACTGTCCCCCGGTTCTGTGGCGTTACGTATCGCCGTCCCACAGAACGAACTAGCCGAATCAAAGGATTTCAACCAGGGTGTTACGTCTCACTGTCCCCTGGGTTCTTTTACTTCCGCAGCATTACGTATCACCGTCCCACATAAGGGACCGAAGTCCAATCTCACATAATGCTGCTATTTTCCATTCATAACATTCACATCGTATTCGCATTCACATTCATATTCATATTACATTACTAGTATCATAATTTTATCATAACATAAGCATGTTTCCATATGGTTTAAGTGGCTAATCATACTCATAAGTTCACTATTGTGAAACCGAACATGATCAAGTTACAAGCAAGGTTTCTGTTTAAAAGAAGACATGTTTATTTCTAGGTTACACATGCGTAGAAAAAAAATCATAACTATAAGTACAGAATTTCTGTGAGCACAAAATTTTTACAGTGAGTTACTAACTTAGTCTTCAATCATTTCTAATTTTTAAAAATTTTTAAATTAGAACGGCCTCTCAAAACTATCTTTTTCTAAGTTTCTGAAAATTGGGACAGAGCCCCAGGTGTGTCAACACAGTCCAAGACTGTGTCGACATAGCCTTGCAGATTTCAAAGGGGTGCATCGACCCAGCCAGGGGTTGTATTCATGCACCCTTGGCTCTCCAAAAGGGTTGCTCTGACCCAGTCAGCGGCTGGGTGAGAGCACCCTTAGTTCTCAATGGGGCCGCATCGATGCACCTTAAGGCTGCATCGATGCACCCAAAACTCTTCAAGGGGCTGCATCGATGCACCCTAAGGTAGCATCGATGCACCCAAAGCTCTTCAAGGGGCTGCTCTCAGAGCACCAATAATTCTCAAAGAGGCTTCATCGATGCACCCTAAGGCTGCATCGTTCCACCCAAAACTCTTCAAGGGGATGCATCGATGCACCCTAAGGCTGCATCGATGCGCCATAAGACTGCATCGATGCACCCAGAACTTTTCAAAGGGGTTGCATCGATGCACCCTAAGGCTGCATCGATGCACCCAAAGCTCTTCAAGGTCTTGCTCTCAGAGCAACCTTAACTTTGCTTAAAAATCAGATAAGTTTTTACAACAAAAAAGCTACGTAGCTTGAATGAAAATCAAAAGGAAGACGTGATGACCAATGAAAAATTAGAAAGGAAAATGTGACGACCTTCTTTAACTTATATAAGCTACTTGGAAACTGTTCTAATGCATCGTTGCCCCCTAAGATTTGAGGTTAGATGCCTACATTCAAAGTGTTAAACCGATTATCCAAGGATGAGATCCATACCCTAGATCCTCCCAAAGCTTTTCCCTTCGTCCTAGGGCGTTGTAGGATCATCCTCCACCAGTCGGATCATCCTCCCACGTAGAGTCAAGGTCCCTCACCCTTTCTCACTCAAGAAGGATAGTAGATGGTGGAGAATTGAAGAGAATGATTGTCAAAGGCTTACTACCCACAAAACCCACCTCCTTATAGGGTTTTCAAGCCTCCCTTGGGTTTGCCCATGACCTACAAGGGTCAATCCCGCTCCCAAGGTTGCTGGTTGGGGCGAAGTTAATGCCATGCACCTCTTCGTGTTTGCCCAGACGCGACCCTTCGTCCATCGGTCATAAATGCGGGTGGACGCGGTCTTATGTTTGGATATGGGTTGGCATGTCTTCATATGAAGTCGAGAGAACTTCCAGATCTAACTTTGGGATGTGGTTTCATCAAATTTCATCAACGCTAGCATGAGTTATGATTTTTGCAAGATAAACATTTATTCTACCCCGTTCCAGTCGCGACCCTTCGTCCATAAGTCATAAATGCGGGTGGACACGCTCTTCTGTTGAGATATGGGTTGGGACATCTTCAGATGAAGTCGAGAGGACTTCCAGTTCTAACCTTAGGATGTTGTTTCATCGAATGTCATCAACCCTAGCATGAGTTATGATTTTCGCAAGATTAATGTTTATGCTCCCCCCGTTCCATTCGTGACCTTTCGGTAGCCCGAGGTAATTCGGGTATAACTCTAGTATACAGGCAGAATTTGGCCTCGACCTCAACATAGAAGATATAGCTAACATCTCATTAGAAATTATGGCCTTGGTTTAGGTTATTTAAATAATGAAAAACGTAGTTATGAATTTATAATTATTTACATATGAATTTTCCCTAACAGTCATACCACTCCGTGACGGTCGATGACAATGGGCTCAGACCCTTGGGTTCTGGTGCGAATTGGGTTTCCATCTCAACATAAGAGTTCAAATAAGGGCCCCAAACTTACTAATGGACTTGCTTTCAGCCTATTTGGTTGACTATGGGCCAAGATGTCCTTATTTCAATCTTATCCCCTATTAGGCCTATTTTCCAGAAGTTATAATCTTCATCCAAGTTGTTCTTTACCCAATGGTCATTGCATGGGCTTTGGTGTCACCTAAATTCGACCATCCTAGGTTGACTTATGAATTCCCTAAAGATCCTCCAATATTCTGTTTAGATTTCTACTTCATTGTGTTAATAGGTCTGAATTGTACCCAATCGGGCCAGTGCCCAATTGGTGATCCTAGCATCCTCTCCCCCTTAAAAATAATTTCATCCTCAAAATTAATTTAATTTTTTTTGGATTAATTACCGAATAGTTGAGGATATTCCTGGCACATCTTGTCCTCCGATTCCCATGTTGCTTCCTCGGAATGAGAAGTCCTATATAACACCTTCACCAGCCGGATGGTTTTGTCCCCCAATACTTGTTCCTTCCTGTCTATGATCTCACTGGGCTGCTCCACATATGTCAAATCTACTCGAACCTCCAAGGGCTCGTACTCTATAACATGTGAGGCATTCGGGACATATTTTCTGAGCATGGAGACATGAAAGACCGGATGTACACATGACAGAGCAGGCGGAAGTGCAAGTCGATAAGACACCTCGCCAACCTTTCGGAAAATCTTGAAAGGCACGATATCTCTAGGATGTACGCTTCCCCTAGCAATATCCTCCTATTGACTTTGACCTCTAAAGTAGGGATCACAGGCTTGGTGTGGACTTGTTTTCCGATTGGTGTGCTAACTACCTTTTCCCCGAAGAATGTGGCTTGGCGTCTGTTCTTCGGTTGCTTAGCAAAACTAGTGGATATAAATGTGTGTGTAGCCCCCCAAGAGTCGAACAAAACCTTTGCATAAATATTATCCACAAGAAGTGTACCTTCAGCCACGGTAGGGGTATTATCTGCCTCTTCTTGCATTAGTGCATAAACTCGCCCTCTGTATTCAATCTTCTCCTGCGGTGGTGCTGGCTTTTGTTGAGCCTTCTTAGGGTAGTCCCTCGCAAAATGTCCCCCCTCGCCGCATTCATAGCACTTGCCCTTTGTCCTACGGCACTCCTGCCCCGGATGGGCGCACCTACATTGGACACAGAATGGAACTGATGTGACACAACCTAGGACTCAACAAGCAAGCACAATTAAGCATTCAAAACGGACCGATAATGGCAACCGCTCACCCGATGCTCACTAAGACCCGGGGTAACTTGGCAATGCCAAGGGGAGGTTGTGTGGGCTGGGCCCTTGCTGGTAGAGGGCCAGCAAGGCCAAGATTTGATTCCCCAAGGGTATGGCTGCCCAAATCAAGGGTCCGACGAAGTGCCAAAGGGCACGGGTTCCACTCTCTTCCCACGATGATCACTTATAGCAAATGAGCTTAAGGATCGGGCTCTCGTCACGGCCAGCGGAGTTTATGAACTAATATTGAAAGAACAAGCATGAATTAGAGCAAAGTTTTGGAGCACTCACTCGACCGGTTTGAAGAAACCGGTCCCGCTCGGAGACGAGGGCGAGCGGGGAAGCGTGGGTTCCCCACACGCCGCGCCGGGGTAGCTTGACCTGTTTAAGCTATTACAACACTACACCTCATGCAAGGGGGGGATCGTGGGGAAGGGAAGATGATAGTTACATCCAAACACTACCTCCACACAGGGAGGGGCCTTCAGCTGGCCAAGCGGGGAGGGGAATTTGAGAAGGGAACACCGAAGATGGGAGGTTGCCGATTCTGCCCAGTTCTGTGGGTGCTGATAGGAGACTGATGAATTGACTGCTGCAATTGGTACCGAATTTTTTTGGGGACGAAACCACCTGGAAAATCTTCGTAGTAGGCCGGGAAAGTCATCCAAATCTTATTAATTTCTTCTGTCGTCGATGCTGGTCTGGGTGAGGCCCGAACAGGGAGGCAGAGTCTCGGACTGGCAGCTTCTGGTTTCCAACAGCAGGTTGCAGAGGTTGCCCTGACAGCTGCCGAACTCAGAATCGAGCACCGTTAGAGTCGTTGGAACCGTGGACGAGTCCTCTTTGCAGCAAAACTGACTGGGAAAGCCAAACGATGCCGGAGAAGACCAGGGGACTCTGAACAATGACGACAGGTTGGTGCAGACTGTGGGAAGCAGAACCGCGTGGCTGAGGGAGAAAATTAATAACTCCTGCTACAGGATGCCGAACAGAGTTTCGCTTCTTGATTCTGAAAGTAGACAGAAGGAGGAAAAACTTTGCAGAAGCGCTCTTGTCTTGATTCACGCTGGATTTGTCGTGACAGAGCTTCCAATCACGTTCAGGTGCTCTGTCAGGAGAGCTTCGCGCAGTCGAGGGAGAACGGCTCTCCCGGGCAGCACGGTGCTCGGACGATGACGAAACCACTTCCGTTGCGAAGACGACAGGCAGACACTTCCGACGATAGCTCTTGGACCTCCAGGGACGTCAGGGGGAAGACGGGGTCGCTGCTGCACTCCACTGGTTCTCTGCAGGCTCTCAGCCAAGGTGGAGGAAGGGTGATGGGGTGGCTGCTCTTGGTAGAGTGGAGTGGAGGGAAGGGGATGGGGGTGGCCTACTCAATGGGGAAGGGAGTTGGGCGACTTTGGGCAATGGAGGGAAGGGGATATTCAAATTCAAATGGTCTTGGGAGGTGGAGGGTTGCATGGGGGAGAGGGAAGGGTGCTTGGGAAAGGGATGAGGTGGTTGGAGGGTGGCTTAGTGATTGGGGATGCTCCCTTGGGACTAGGGGGTGGAGTAATGGGATGTGTGGGGAAGGGGAGTGGCCTTTAATGGGGGTAGGTGGGAGAGTGGTGGTTGGGAAGGGAGGAGAGAGAAAATTTTTGAAATTGGGTGTGGAGGAGAGAGAAAGGGGAGTGAAAGAGAGAGATTAAGAGAGGGATGGGTGGGATTCTCTCCCTAAGGCTTCTCACCTCACTAATGGATTCACTCCACCATAAAAATAAAGATAGAACTCACAAAATGGCAATTTTTCATTGATTGATTCATTAAGTTGAAATGGGGGGAATGGGGTCCTATATATAGGCAACCCACATTTTACAATAAGTCCCTGACAAAAGACTCAATGACAAATAACCGAGGGGGTAGGGGGTGCACTTGGGCCAAACCCAATGAATTGGGCCCAATAACTAACTAAACAACATAATGACTCTCAAACTTAGGGAAATAAGCACAAGACCTAGGGACATGACTCAAGTAAAATGAAAATTACATCAAATGACTCAAATAAAAATTACGTAGGACTCAAAATTAGATAACTAGACCATGCCGGATGCAACCGGGGCGAGGAGACGAGCTGTGAACGTGGGCATGGGAGGTGATGTCCCCATCATACTCCCGGGGTGCGGAGAACTCGACTTCGTCGAGTAAGTGTCCTTCCCTCCTCGGAGGGTGTAGTAGTGGTACAGCCCTTAGGTCTTCCGAATGAGACCGATCCATCCACCTGCCGAGATAGCGCTCGTATACCTTGCTCCGGGTGGAAGTGACTTGTTCATCCAATATTCGTTCTATGCGCTCACGCTGGGCTCTCTTGGCTGGTGGTCTCTCCTCACGGGTGGGTGCTCTCTCAACGGAGGGAATAGGCTCAATATCCTCACTAGGTACCACCATGGGTCCCTTATAAGGCACTAGGTCGGCTACATTGAATGTGGGACTCACTCCATACTCCTCGGGGAGATCTAACTCATAGACATTAGCGCCAATGCGCCTCAGGACCTGGAAGGGACCAGCCCCACATAGCCTCAATTTGGAGATGACTCCCGGGGAGAGCCTCTCCTTCCTCACCATCACAAAGTCACCCATGTGGAATTCTTGGTGACGCCGATGAGAGTCGGCCACCCTTTTATCAGTCACATTCTTCTTGCTAATGTGCTTTCAGATCTCTTCATACAATGTTGTGGATGCAGACATTCTAGGAGTGATGGGTGGACCTGGGCAACCAAAAGTAGACCTATCATGTAATGATGCAGTGTAGTCTTTGGTCAGCCTAGGTGGGCCGGGGCACCCGTAGGTGGCCCTATCATGCAAATTTGTGATAAATATCGGGGGACCCGGACATCTGTAGATGCCTCTGACATGCTTAAGACCCATGATGAATGAAGGTGGACCATGACATCCGAATATGGACCACTCATACTTTCTACTTGACATGTGGGTGATATGAATGAATGGACCCAACATAGTGTTCATGCCAAGGGGTGTGGTAAGCCTAGACACATGCATACTTTTCCCAAAGGTGACTTCCATGTGTATAGGTGTGGGACAACCTTTGAACTCCCATTGGAAAGGATCGAATGGATCTAAGAAGGTGGTCGTCATGGGGTGGGGCACAACCTTATTACCTAGGGATATGTGGCCCAAGGTCATGGCTCCCAAGGTGTAACCCGGGTCATGGATGAGGTGGGTTTGGCCCAATATAGTGGGTGAGGGTAGGAAAGGGTGGGTGGTTGGCAAGATGGTTGGGTCATATGAGTCCCTTGACTCCCATTGGAATGGATCATATGGATCATAAAATGGGTCACCTAGGGGGAGGAACTCCATGTCCTCAAGATCCTTAAAAGGTGCTAAGTCATCCTTCTCCATGATAGTTGGGCCAATGTTCTTGACAAGTGGGTCGGCCATTAGTGGAGGGCTTGGCTTTCTACCCGAGATAAGAAGCTCTAAATCGAGGAGAAGGTTGGGCTCATCGGGTGTAGGGAGGAATAGAAGGAGGTTGCTAGTGTAGCAACCAATGGTGCAAACCGAGGTGATAGACCCTATGCATAGGTGTAGGAGGCTAAGGCTCCTAGGTTGTTCGACCATAGGGGTCAACATGCTAGTCATCTCTAATTGCCATGCTATGCCCTTGAGAAGGTCCTCTAAGGTCTCCACTTGATAGGATGCTTGGATTGTGGTGTGATAGGAGAAGAAGGGCACTATGGGAAGGTCTCGTTCTATGGGAGGGAAAACATGGGCCGGGGTCTCTCGAATTGGGCTCTCCTTTAGCCAACTAACAATGGGTTCTCCTAAGATGAGCTCCGCCCCAACTAGAGAGGGTGGTGTAAGGTAAAGACCATCGTGTGAGGTTTCTTCTTCAGCTTGGACTTGGGTTTCCTCCAAAGTGGGGGGTGGGTTTGGAGTGCTCACAACTATTGGATTGGGTATGAGTTCTGCTACCAAGGAGGTGAGAGAGTCTTTTGGGGTGATGAGGGTTTGTGTGTGGTGTTCCCAGGGTAGAGGGTAAAGGGAAACTTGGATTGGGATTGGTAGGGTGTGGTTTGGGAGTGGAAGTAGTGGAGGTCTAGGTTGGGGTAGGATTGGGGTTGGAAGTGGAAGGTGGGTTGGGTGACAGGATTTGGGTTGGGTGGTGGTGGCCGTCATGGTTCTAGGTGGAGGGATGGACACGGGGTCTACTTGGGTTTGAATGGTGAGAATAGGGTGAGTGGTGGTCCTTATTGGGGAAACCGGGTCGGTTAGGGGTCTCTTCCCCTTGGGATCGGCCGGTTGTGGAGGGGTGGTAGTGGGGGCCAATTGAGTTTGGATAGATAGGTTTGCGGAAGGAGGTTTTGGTTGGAGTGTGGGGATCCTCATGGGATTTGGTGGAGAGGTGGTTGTTTGGTTTATTTGGGTCTTAAGGGAGAGGACTTGGTCGCGAAGTGTTGTTATGATGGTTGAGAGATGAATTGTTGGGGGTGGTGGGGGTGGAGACCAAAGGTCGGTCTCAAGTTGGCCGGGTGGGGATGGAGGAGTGGTAGTGCTCCTCGGGTTAGGGGTGCTTGAGTAGGAGGGGTGGGAATGTTTGGGGATGTAGATCTTTCTAAGTTCTACCTTCATCTCTTCCCATGAGTGAATAGGTTCTTGTCTTCCAACCCTCCTTAAGCCCTCTATGTGTTCCCACTTACTTTTGGCTTGACCCCGAAGTCATCCCTTGGCCTTTCGGACTCTCGCCGGTCCATATACCCAAGTCTTTTCGAAGTACTTTTCTATGGTAGCCTCCCACCTAAGATAGTCACTAGAATGTGATCCGTCAAAGGTAATATCCCTATCTAGGATGAAGTCCATGGGTGGCGAGTAGGCTAAGTAGGAGGCCAGGATGATCGGGGGGATCAATGCAAGGGTCGGATTGATGATGACACCAATGCAAGCATGCCCTAGGACTTGACTTGATAGAGACAAGTCAATGACTTGCTATGATACCAATTGATGTGACACAACCTAGGACTCAACAAGCAAGCACAATTAAGCATTCAAAACGGACCGATAATGGCAACCGCTCACCCGATGCTCACTAAGACCCGGGGTAACTTGGCAATGCCAAGGGGAGGTTGTGTGGGCTGGGCCCTTGCTGGTAGAGGGCCAGCAAGGCCAAGATTTGATTCCCCCAGGGTATGGCTGCCCAAATCAAGGGTCCGACGAAGTGCCAAAGGGCACGGGTTCCACTCTCTTCCCACGATGATCACTTATAGCAAATGAGCTTAAGGATCGGGCTCTCGTCACGGCCAGCGGAGTTTATGAACTAATATTGAAAGAACAAGCATGAATTAGAGCAAAGTTTTGGAGCACTCACTCGACCGGTTTGAAGAAACCGGTCCCGCTCGGAGACGAGGGCGAGCGGGGAAGCGTGGGTTCCCCACACGCCGCGCCGGGGTAGCTTGACCTGTTTAAGCTATTACAACACTACACCTCATGCAAGGGGGGGATCGTGGGGAAGGGAAGATGATAGTTACATCCAAACACTACCTCCACACAGGGAGGGGCCTTCAGCTGGCCAAGCGGGGAGGGGAATTTGAGAAGGGAACACGAAGATGGGAGGTTGCCGATTCTGCCCAGTTCTGTGGGTGCTGACAGGAGACTGATGAATTGACTGCTGCAATTGGTACCGAATTTTTTTTGGGACGAAACCACCTGAAAAATCTTCGTAGTAGGCCGGGAAAGTTGTCCAAATTTTATTAATTTCTTCTGTCGTCGATGCTGGTCTGGGTCGAGGCCCGAACAGGGAGGCAGAGTCTTGGACTGGCAGCTTCTGGTTTCCAACAGCAGGTTGCAGAGGTTGCCCTGACAGCTGCCGAACTCAGAATCGAGCACCGTCAGAGTCGTTGGAACCGTGGACGAGTCCTCTTTGCTGCAAAACTAAGGGGAAGCCAAACGATGCCAGAGAAGACCAGGGAACTCTGAACAATGACGACAGGTCGGTGCAGACTGTGGGAAGCAGAACCGCGTGGCTGAGGGAGAAAATTGATAACTCCTGCTACAGGATGCCGAACGGAGTTTTACTTCTTGATTCTGAAAGTAGACAGAAGGAGGAAAAACTTTGCAGAAGCACTCTTGTCTTGATTCACGCTGGATTTGTCGTGACAAAGCTTCCAATCACGTTCAGGTGCTCTGTCAGGAGAGCTTCGCGCAGTCGAGGGAGAACGGCTCTCCCGGGTAGCACGGTGCTCGGACGATGACGAAACCACTTCCGTTGCGAAGAAGACAGGTAGACGCTTCCGACGATAGCTCTTGGACCTCCAGAGACATCAGGGGGAAGACGGGGTCACTGCTGCACTCCACTGGTTCTCTGCAGGCTCTCAGCCAAGGTGGAGGAAGGGTGATGGGGTGGCTGCTCTTGGTAGAGTGGAGTGGAGGGAAGGGGATGGGGGTGGCCTACTCAATGGGGAAGGGAGTTGGGCGACTTTGGGCTATGGAGGGAAGGGGATATTCAAATTCAAATGGTCTTGGGAGGTGGAGGGTTGCATGGGGGAGAGGGAAGGGTGCTTGGGAAAGGGATGAGGTGGTTGGAGGGTAGCTTAGTGATTGGGGATGCTCCCTTGGGACTAGGGGGTGGAGTAATGGGATGTGTGGGGAAGGGGAGTGGCCTTTGATGTGTCCCATGTGGTTCTGGAGTTTTGATGATGACAGTATTATGCCTCATTATGTTTACATCCTTGATGATATAATCCTGTTGCATTATGAGAAACTGTCAGAACAGGTTTAAGGATGACTCACAGGTCATGAAGTTAACCCAAGTCAAAGTCAAATCATGACAGAGGATTCAGATTAATGAGAGCACGTGATCCAAGAATGGATAAAGGCCCAGGATCGTGACACGTATGCTGAAGCTTGCTGGAGAGCTGCCACGTGGTCCAAGGTTTGGGCGGGAGCTGTGGAGACCACACGCGCCCAGTGCTGCTGCTGATATAAATAGAAGGGTTCATCTTCGGATGAAGGAAGATTGAAGCTGAGAGAAAAAGGGGCAAAGTCTATAGAGTGAGAAACGAGCAGCAGAAGAAGAAAAAGAAGAAGAAGAGAAAAAGAAGAGACAGAGAGAGGCTGCACGATTGAGTGTCAGGAAAAGAAAGAGAAAAAGAGAAGGAGCAGAGAGATAGTGAGAGTTCGTGGAGAAGAAGAAAGTAGTCTCGACTGAAGATCTGTCTACTGGACTGTGGATCAAAGCCAGGCCAGTCAGCTCCAATGAGAGCCACATCTGATGTTCTTTCATTTACAGCTTGTGTTTGCTGTGTTATTTTCATTTCTTATTTTTCCTTTTATTCGATCTGATTTACTGTGTTCTTCCGATCCTCTGGACTGAGGTCGGGTCCCTCCTGGTCTGGAGGAAGAGAGGTCTACGACCTCTGGTTTGCAAGTGGCTGGAAGTCACTTGTGTGTTTCCCTTCGGTTTGGAGGAAGGGAGATCTGATCTCCGGTTCTGGGCTTGTGGGTTGCAAGTCCAGGGGTCCCTCCTGGTCTGGAGGAAGAGAGGTCTTCGACCTCTGGTTTCCAAGTGGCTGGAAGTCACTTGGGGTGTCCCTCCGGTTGGGAGGAAGAGGGGAGTTTGTTCCCCTGGTCAAGCTGTGTGGCAGCACCTGTTGCAAACTGAGTCTGCGGTTTCTAGCTTGTGCTAGTGGAAGCCTCACTCCGGTTGGGAGTGAGGGGTGGACGTAGGTCTGTGGACCGAACCACCTAAAAACCCTGCTGTTCTGTGGTTTGCTTGTGGTGTGCTCTTCCATATCTTCTATCTGTTTCACAGGTTGTTTGAATAGTCTTGTTTCGAGTTACAGTGGCCTTGAGCTTTACATCTTGGTAAGTGAGTCTAGTTTGCATTGTACTGTCATTTGGCATTAGACTTCATCAGGTTCCACTAGTATAGTCAGCAGCTCATCTGGTCGATCAAATGTCTATTTGAACTCGATAGCTTTTATTCTGCAACTGTATCTAGTAGCAGGCGAATTGTTTTTAATTTGGGCAATATTCTTGAAGGGGATACATTCACCCCCCCTCTGTATCGATCGCACCGTTCCAACAATTAGTATCAGAGCAGGTTGTCTGCTTAGAAGGTCCAGCGATCTGTAGATTCGATCCTGCTGTCTTGGTGCTTTATTATTCCTATTGCATTTATCTGATCAGCTTTCATGGGTAATCCACCGGTTTTCAATGGTTCTAATTTTAATGCGTGGTTTATCAGTCTAAGAAATTATGTTGATGCAGTTAATCCTGATTTGTGGAAATTAATTTCACAAGGTCCTCACACATTACCAAAGAAAGTGTCCAAATGGACCAACAGCCACAGATCAAAGGATGGAGAAAATCAGAAAGCCTTCAATCTGATGAAAGCAGCCACTGACAGAGCCTTACACTCTTGTTTTTATGATTGCAGGTCTGCCAAGGACATCCTGGAGGAGCTGAAGCTAGCTCACAGGTTAAATGAAGACAACTGCATGATGGCTAAAGGAAGTATTCATAGCAGCAGCCAAAATGAAGAAGAAGATGAGGAGGAGGAGGTAAACATCTTCGAGAATTTTTCTTTAGATGATTGGGAGAATGCATATGCTGAGCTGTTTGAGTCTCATGAACAATTAAGAAAACGATACAAGAACTTGAAAAAGAAAAGTGATCAGGGTAGTTCAAGTTCACCATGTGAAAATTGTTCAAATATGAAGCAATCTCATGATGCCTATTTGTCAGATATCCATATGCATAAAAACCAGAATGAAAAATTGATGAATGAACTTAAATGTGTTTGCTCTGAACTAAGTAGGCTGAAATCTGAAAATGACTCTCTTAGAAAATCTGTTAAAGAAAATGAAGAAAAATTTGAGAAACTTGAGCAAGAGAAGAATTTGTTTGCTGAAAAATCTAATGCCATAAAATCTGTAAACATGGAATTGCAGAAAGATCTTGAAAAACAACAAAAAGAATTAAAAGAGTTTGAAGCTGGGTTAGAAAGTTCAAGGAAACAAATTGGCCTATTTAAAGAAGAAAATCAAAAACTTGTATGTGAAATCTCTGAACTAAAAGAAAAACTTGGCTCGATTGAGGATGATCAGGTTCATGTTAATGATTTAGTTCAAAATGAAAAACTGTTGAAAGAATTTGATTCTGTTAGCGCTGAATTGGATGTTCTAAAATCTGAAAATGAATGTCTTAGGAAACAATGTGAAAAACTCCAGGTTCAAACAATATGTTCTGTTAAATCTGCATGCAATGAGTGTCCATTTCTCAAGGAAATAAATGAAGATCTTCACTCAAATTCAGAATGTCAGAAGGAGTTTATTGTTTCCCTAATGGAAGAAAACAAAGATCTGTTAAACAAGATTCTGGAGCTTGAACAGATAGAGGAAGAACTGAATGATAAAATGAGCTCAATAAAAATTGATAAAGACTCTGTTGAAGAAATTGAAAATCTGAAATCAAAAAATGACAAACTAATTCAAGAGGTTGAAGGATTGAAGCAGTTGAACACTGCTATGTCAGAGAAACTTCTTCTCTTAGAAAAAGGAAAAACTGTTTACATTGAAGAGTCTGAAAAATTGAGAAATCTGGAACAAGAAATTGAGGAATGTAAAATTGCAAACAAGGTACAAAGCGAATGTGTAAATTGCAATGAACAAGAGATTGCCAGTAATGAAATACACATCATATCTTTGAAAAATGAAATTGAAGATTTGAATAATTTCTTGTCAAAATTTGTGGACGGAAAAGATAATCTGGACAAAATTCTAGGAACTAAGGTAAATTTTCAGAAGGAAGGGTTGGGCTATAATCCCTCAAATAAGAAGAGTTTTCAAAACAAAGTTCAAACTTCCTTTGTGTCCAGTTCAACTTCTCAAAGCCCTCAGAACCTTCCTGGTTATCAGTCAACTGCTCAAAAGAAAACAACAGAAAAACAGAAAGAAAAGAATCAACAAGTTCCTCTTCCCACTCTGCATGTTTCACCCACACACTCGCATGCATCTAGAAAGAAAATGATCTATCACTACTGTCACAAATATGGACATTTGATGCATGAGTGTAATTTGATGGAAAAAGATGACCTAGCAGCTGCTCAAAACAATCAGGGTAGAAATCATGTCCTTAGGGAAAAGAAAATTCATTGTTATAACTGTGGAAAAATAGGACATGTTGCTGCACAATGCTGGTTAGGCCCTCATAGAAATACCTTCTCTAATTGTTCTCATTGTGGAAAACATGGCCATACAGTCAAGGACTGTTGGCATGCTCAGGGAAGAACATTCTCTCAAAATATAAAACTCCCTGCAAATAGAAATGTTTTTGGAAGAAATAAATCTGTTTTTAAAGAAAAGAGTCTGGCATGCTTTGAATGTGGAAAATTTGGCCACCGAGCTTCAGAATGCTGGTGGGCAGGTAAAGGTAAACCAAAATTTCATGCAAGTAACAGAAATCTTCATGCCAATGCACATAAAATTTATGTTCAGAATAATGCACACAGATTCCATGCTAATAATGTTGTGCATAAAAAGAATTCAAGATCTGCTGTTTCCTGTCATTATTGTGGGCAGGTTGGGCACTCCATGAGTGAGTGTAATTTAATGAAGTCTGATGACTTACATGCCCAAAGAATATGGAAAGCACCAATCAGAGGTGTTACTAACAAAGTATGACCCAAGAAGTCGTGGGTACCTAGAAACACAAAATGAGATCTGTGCTTTGCAGGTATGCCTTGGGAGGAATAAAAGGGGGTCAAATAAACCAAGGCATCCAAAGTTTGGTAAACCCCAACTCTGCTGATTAAATGTTTGTTCACCTGAATTTTTGTTTTAATTGAACATCGTGCTTAATATGTCAATGCATACATGTCCAGAACTGCATCTGCCTTTGTAATTTTCTTTTATCATGCACTGGTGCATACATGAGTTTAAAGGATGTCTGCATTTGATGCATGCATATGTCAATTGCAGTTAGTTGATATTTGTTAAAATGCATAATCTCTGAAAACAAATTACATTCTAAAAAATCTGAAAAGGTGAGTTGAGTAAGTCTGTTGCTTGGATGATGTCTCATGCTTAAAAATGTTCATCTGCACATTTGACATGCACATGCATCACAATTGCATATAAGTGGCATAGTGTTAGCTAAAAGATGCATGTAGAACTGCATATGCATTGGATTGTCATGCATGACTCTTGGTATATAAATAGTGAGATACTAAAGGGCAGATGAATTCTGTCTGGAAGTGCTTACTATGTGTGAGGTAGTCTTTAGACCAAGTCCTCCGCCTGGTACCATAGGTCAGAGTTGCATACATTTAGGAATGTTAGATCATGCATACATTTAGGGGGAGCATTATTCATATTTTACCATCTGAACTTCCCATCTTCAGATTGAACTGCTATCTTGCCTAAATCCCTGTGATGAATGTGTAATGCAACACATTTCAGCTTCCTGCTTCAACTGTTATCAGCCATCTTCACTCATCTTATTCATTGGTATCATCTGTTGAATTGGCAGTTCCCAAAAATGTTTCGGCCTTTCCTGAAAACTCAGAAAGTATTCTCTGTACATATCCTGATCATAAATCTGAAAATAAATTAAAGAGGAATCTTCTATTATATAGGATTATGAATGTCTGATTCTTTCAGCCGGTTGATGTTTCATGTATGTCTTGTGTTTGCTTATGAACATATCTTGAAAATATCTGAGTTGGTCTTAATAAACTTTAACCAACATTTTCATGTTGAGTCTTTTAAACTCTTCTGAATTCTGAAAATTCTGAAATCATGATATTCCTTGATTGATATGTATGAAATTAGTATTGATTTTTAAACATCTGAGAATATGGATTATGCCTAAGGGTAAATCCTGTCAGAGCAATGACCTTGGTCACTGAGAAACCATGTCCAAAGGACTGTGTCATGAGGTGCCATAGTTAACTCTGCTTAAAAATGATTGATAATCTGGCAGAGCAATAGCATGCACACTGAGAAATACATCTCACTCATCAAAGAAATGATCTGTAGTGTGTCATGAAGTGTAAATGCAATCTCTGTTCCTATGAAGCATGACAGTTAGTCCATCCAAGTGCTTAGGGATACTGGCGTCTAAACAACGTGTATCCTCTAGTTACAAGGGTGTACTAAACTCAAGTGCTCATGAAGAATGTTATGAAAATTGCTGCTAATCTAGTATACCATTTGAAAAATATGTGCAAAAGAAATATTCTATTGAAACCCTTGACAGAAACAAATATTTTTCTTATGTGTTTAACTTCATTACTATTGATTGCATCTCTTAAAGGAATCTTTGAAATTGAGTGAGTAAGAAAGAAGAAGATCAAACAAGACTTTCAATATGAAAGCAAGGTTCACTTTTATTAAAACTGATTTCAGATATGAGTACAGGAAACTTATAAACAAGCCTTGCATACATCATATTCTGATCTGACTTGTCAATGAAGATCATTCATAAATCTCTATAATAGAAGAGTCTGAAATACTTGTTTAATCAGATTTATGAAATTGATATCACATTGAAAACCTTTCTCATTCATTCTGAGTACTTACTTTCTCACATTGGACTCCATTATTTCAAACCTGACTGTTGATCTAAGGGGGAGAATTCTTGCATGTCCCTGTGGTTCAATGCTCACTCAGGAGAGTATCTTGTCAGGGGGAGTTTTTGCTTTTGATGACTGTAACTCACTGCATTGCATAATAGCTCCTTCAACAGTCAATGAACATTCCCTTCTTTTTGATGTTGTCAAAGGGGGAGAACTTTTGTGAGTCATTCTTTTTTATTTTTTGCATCAATCAACACTTGCATCACATGGTGTTTATGTTCATGAACTTTGTCACATCTGTGGCGCATGTTATATGGTATTTCATAATCACCATGATGAATCTATTGCAATGACTCATAATATTGCCATCATCAAAAAGGGGGAGATTGATGTGTCCCCTGTGGTTCTGGAGTTTTGATGATGATAGTATTATGCCTCATTATGTTTACATCCTTGATGATATAATCCTGTTGCATTATGAGAAACTGTCAGAACAGGTTTAAGGATGACTCACGGGTCATGAAGTTAACCCAAGTCAAAGTCAAATCATTACAAAGGATTCAGATTAATGAGAGCACGTGATCCAAGAATGGATAAAGGCCCAGGATCGTGACACGTGTGCTGAAGCTTGCTGGAGAGCTGCCACGTGGTCCAAGGTTTGGGCGGGAGCTGTGGAGACCACACGCGCCCAGTGCTGCTGCTGATATAAATAGAAGGGTTCATCTTCGGATGAAGGAAGATTGAAGCTGAGAGAAAAAGGGGCAAAGTCTACACAGTGAGAAACGAGCAGCAGAAGAAGAAAAAGAAGAAGAAGAGACAGAGAGAGGCTGCACGATTGAGTGTCAGGAAAAGAAAGAGAAAAAGAGAAGGAGCAGAGAGATAGTGAGAGTTCGTGGAGAAGAAGAAAGTAGTCTCGACTGAAGATCTGTCTACTGGACCGTGGATCAAAGCCAGGCCAGTCAGCTCCGATGAGAGCCACATCTGATGTTCTTTCATTTACAGTTTGTGTTTGCTGTGTTATTTTCATTTCTTATTTTTCCTTTTATTCGATCTGATTTACTGTGTTCTTTCGATCCTCTGGACTGAGGTCGGGTCCCTCCTGGTCTGGAGAAAGAGAGGTCTGCGACCTCTGGTTTGCAAGTGGCTAGAAGTCACTTGTGTGTTTCCCTTCAGTTTGGAGGAAGGGAGATCTGATCTCCGGTTCTGGGCTTGTGGGTTGCAAGTCCAGGGGTCCCTCCTGGTCTGGAGGAAGAGAGGTCTTCGACCTCTGGTTTCCAAGTGGCTGGGAGTCACTTGGGGTGTCCCTCCGGTTGGGAGGAAGAGGGGAGTTTGTTCCCCTGGTCAAGCTATGTTGCAGCACCTGTTGCAAACTGAGTCTGCGGTTTCTAGCTTGTGCTAGTGGAAGCCTCACTCCGGTTGGGAGTGAGGGGTGGACGTAGGTCTGTGGACCGAACCACCTAAAAACCCTGTTGTTCTGTGGTTTGCTTGTGGTCTATCTATTTCACAGGTTGTTTGAATAGTCTTGTTTCAAGTTACAGTGGCCTTGAGCTTTACATCTTGGTAAGTGAGTCTAGTTTGCATTGTACTGTCATTTGGCATTAGACTTCATCAGGTTCCACTAGTATAGTCAGCAGCTCATCTGGTCGATCAAATGTCTATTTGAACTCGATAGCTTTTATTCTGCAACTGTATCTAGTAGCAGGCGAATTGTTTTTAATTTGGGCAATATTCTTGAAGGGGATACATTCACCCCCCCTCTGTATCGATCGCACCGTTCCAACAGTCTTTAATGGGGGTAGGTGGGAGAGTGGTGGTTGGGAAGGGAGGAGAGAGAAAATTTTCGAAATTGGGTGTGGAGGAGAGAGAAAGGGGAGTGAAAGAGAGAGATTAAGAGAGGGATGGGTGGGATTCTCTCCCTAAGGCTTCTCACCTCACTAATGGATTCACTCCACCATAAAAATAAAGATAGAACTCACAAAATGGCAATTTTTCATTGATTGATTCATTAAGTTGAAATGGGGGGAATGGGGTCCTATATATAGGCAACCCACATTTTACAATAAGTCCCTGACAAAAGACTCAATGACAAATAATCGAGGGGGTAGGGGGTGCACTTGGGCCAAACCCAATGAATTGGGCCCAATAACTAACTAAACAGCATAATGACTCTCAAACTTAGGGAAATAAGCACAAGACCTAGGGACATGACTCAAGTAAAATGAAAATTACATCAAATGACTCAAATAAAAATTACGTAGGACTCAAAATTAGATAACTAGACCATGCCGGATGCAACCGGGGCGAGGAGACGAGCTGTGAACGTGGGCATGGGAGGTGATGTCCCCATCAGGAACCCTCAGCTTGTTCCTTGGTACCGGCTCCTGACGTGTCACATTTTCCTTGTCCTGCGTCCCTTCTACCCGCCTAGGCCTTTTGCCCCTCGTCTTCCGCTCCTTGGTGAACCTATACATTGGAATTCATTAGAGCCTAACTTAATATGTCCCTTAAATCCTTATGGTTTCAATTGTTACCTGTGAGGGTTTGTTTAAAATGGGTTATAAATATACCCCACCCTTTTCACTCTAGCCTACCTCTTCTTCTACTACTTGGGCAATTGGAATGGTTACAACCATGGTTTGTCTCTCGTGCTCTGATACCACTTTGTAATGCCTCGAGATCTGATTCCCAATTTATGGGTATTTTTTTCTTTTTCCATCGGACCTCGAAACATTACGTCGTACATATTGCGGAAGCACAAATATATATATATTCTCATGAGAGAGAGAGAGAGACCATAATTACCTGAGATGTAAATACCATATCAACCATTCATAATCCAAAATTTCATTTCCATTGTCCAAATACATATGAGTCCATACATGATCACCATCCACAACTATCAATAATATGAGAGATAAATATCCATAGCCTACCCTGACGAAGGGAGAACTAGAACTACTCCTCGGTCGCAGCCTCCTCCTCGACCTCCTTCACTGTGTGTCCTGAAACGTGTGTCACAATGGGATGAGTATGACGCTCAGTAGGTAGCCTAGTCAAATCGGGATTAACTTGCATTCATATATCCAATTCATATATATAATTCAATTGTTAACAATAAAAGAGTGCAAAAGACCCACATAATCCTTCCAGAACCATCCAAAGTGACCCTAATAGGTCTATCAAGAACCCGGGGTTAAATGGGTAGAGTATGGAACCCAAGTGGACCAAGTTTGATGGGTTTCGTGAAATCGGATTGCCCATCGGTCGATCGAACTATAACAAGTTACAGACCGGCCAACACTGGCAAATTTGGTCGACCTAAATGCCCAGGTCGATCGACTGAACTCTGCTACAATTCCAGATATCAAGCAGTTCAGTCCCATAAGTGAAAGCCCAATCGAAATATGAGAGGATTAGTTGATAACAATATGAAAGCTCAATACCACTCCTTTCCACCAAGATCCACATGAAGTTTAGTTATCATATGCAAAGCGCGCAACGAATATCGAAATCCATTCATTCTCATTTGCTTAAAGGTAATCATCTGTGAAAAATACATGTTTATTATCTAACATATAAAATACTCATGCATGCACTAAATCCCCAATGAATGATTAGTTGCACATTCTCACATTTTCATGAGTTAAACATTTTACGTTATTCATGGAACCAAACAGTTGCCGCAAACACAGAAGTCCCACACATTCACAACGAACGAAAGAGTACTACGCAGACCCGAGAGTGAACTCCCACCTAGACTCCTACCACCGGGGGTGTTACGTATCGCCGTCCCACAGAATGAACCATCCGAATCATAGGATTTCAACCTGGGCATTACGTCTCACTGTCCCCTGGGTTCTTTTACTTCCGGGGCGTTACGTATCACCGTCACGCAGAAGGGACTGAAGTCCAACCTCACAGAATGCTGTTATTTTCCATTCATAACATTCACATCGTATTCGCATTCACATTCATATTCATATTACAGTACTAGTATCCTACTTTTATCATAACATAAGCATGCTTCCATATGCTTTAAGTGGCTAATCATACTCATAAGTTCACTATTGTGAAATCGAACATGATCAAGTTACTAGCAAGGTTTCCGTTTAAAAGAAGATAGGTTTATTTCTAGGTTACACATGCGTAGAAAAAAATCATAACTACAAGTACAGAATTTCTATGTGCACCAAATTTTTACAGTGAGTTATTAACTTAGTCTTCTATCATTTTTTAATTTTTCAGATTTTTTTGAATTAGAATGGCCTCTCAAAACACTCTTTTTCTAAGTTTCTAGAAATTGGGACAGAGCCCCAGGTGTGTCGACACAGTCCAAGACTGTGTCGACACAGCCATGCAGATTTCAAAGGGGTGCATCGACCCAGCCAGGGGCTGCATCGATGCACCCTTGGCTCTTCAAAAGGGATACTCGGCCCCAATCAGGGGCTGGGTCGGAGCACCCTTAATTCTCAAAGGGGCTGCATCGGATCACCCTAAGGCTGCATCGATGCACCCAAAACTCTCAAGGGGCTGCATCGATGCCCCCAAAGACTACATTGATGCACCCAGAACCCTTCAAAGGGGCTGCATCGATGCATCCATGCACCCAAAACTCTTCAAGGGGCTGCTCTCAGAGCGCCCATAATTCTCAATGGGGGTGCATCGATGCACCCCACCTAAAACTCTTCAAGGGGCTACATCGATGCGCCCTAAGACTGCATCAATGCACCCAGAACTCTTTAAAGGGGCCGCATCGATGCACCCTAAGTCCGCATCGATGCATCCAAAGCTCTTCAAGGGTTTGCTCTCAGGGCACCCATAATTCTCAAAGGGGCTACATCGATGCACCTAGAACTCTTCATAGGGGCTGCATCGATGCACCCAAAGCTCTTCAAGGGGCTGCTCTCAGAGCACCCTTAACTTTGCTTTAAAACTAGATAAGTTTTTACAACAAAAAACCTACGTAGCTTGAATGAAAAATCAAAAGGAAGACGTGATGACCAATGAAAAAGCAGAAAGGAAAACGTGATGACCTTCTTTAACGTATAGAAGCTACTTGGAAACCGTTCTAATGCATCGTTGCCCCCTAAGATTTGAGGTTAGGTGCCTACTTTCACAGTGTTAAACCGACGATATGGGAATAATACCCACACCCCAGATCCTCCCAAAGCTTTTCCCTTCGTCCTAGGGCGCTGCAGGATCAGCCTCCACACACTGAATCGTTCTCCCACATATAGTCAGGGTCCCTCACCCTTTCTCACTCATGAAGGATAGTAGATGGTGGAGAGTTGAAGAGAATGGTTGCCAAAGGCTTACTACCCAGAAAACCCACCTCCTTATATGTTTTTCAGGCATCCCAGGGGTTTGCCCATGACCTACAAGGCTCAATCTCGCTCCCAAGGTTGCTGGTTGGGGAGAAGTTAATGTCATGTACCTCTTCGGGTTTGCCTAGACGCGACCCTTCGTCTATCAGTCATAAATGCTAGTGGACGTGCTCTTCTGTATGGATATGGGTTGGGACGTCTTCAGATGAAGTCAAGAGGACTTCCCGATCTAACTTTGGGATGTGGTTTCATCGACCCCCCCATCTGCCTCTAGGTAGGGCTTTTTGGATTAAAAAAAAATGTGGTTTCATCGAATTTCATCAACGGTAGCATGAGTTATGATTTTTGCAAGATTAACATTTATTCTCCCCCGTTCCAGGCGTGACCCTTCGTCTATCGGTCATAAATGCGGGTGGACGTGCTCTTCTGTTGAGATATGGGTTGGGACATCTTCAGATGAAGTCGAGTGGACTTCCAATTATAACCTTGGGACATGGTTTAATTGAATTTCATCAACCCTAGCATGAGTTATGATTTTTGCAATTTTAATATTTATTCTCCCCCCGTTCCATTAGCGACCTTTCGGTAGCCCGAGGTAATTCGTGTATAACTCTAGTATCCAGGTAGAATTTGGCCTCGATCTCAACATAGAAGATGTACCTAACATCGCATGCGAGATTATGGCCTTGGTTTCAAGTTATTTAAATAATGACAAACGAAGTTATGAATTTCTAATTATTTACATGTGAATTTTCCCCAACAATCACACCTCTCCATGACGGTCGATGACAATGGGCTCAGAACCTTGGGTTCTTGTGCGAATTGGGTTTCCATCTCAACATAAGAGTTCGAGTAAGGGCCCCAAGCTTACTAATGGACTTGGTTTCAGCCTATTTGGTTGACTATGAGCCAAGATGTCCTTATTTCAACAGATGATAGTGTTTTCTGTAACTATTTCGACCTATCATCGTAAACTCCATCTTATCCCCTATTAGGCCTATTTTTCAAAAGTTATAATCTTCATCCAAGTTGTTCTTTACCCAATGGTCATTGCATGGGCTTTGGTTTCACCTAATTCTGACCTTCCTAGGTTGACTTATGAATTCCCTAAAGATCCTCTAATATTCTGTTTAGATTTCTAGTTCATTGTGTTAATAGGCATGAACTGTACCCAATTGGGCCAGTGCCCAATTGGTTGTCCTAATATGGCCATCATGATTCTTGTCTGTATTTTATCTCAGTTTCAATTTCTCCTTTTCTAGCTTTTCAGCTGTGTTCTTCAGATCCCCTCATTGTCCATAGATTATGTCCCCGATAAGGTTGGTCGTGTTTTCTTTTCTCCTTTAGTTAGCTCTCCAGACATGTCTCATCAGGTCATCCATTCCTTATGGTTAGTTCGGCATTTTTGGGAGAATTTCTGTCGCTTGTTGGTTGTGACGGGTGCCGTTTGGCTTGATGCCCGCTTTTCAATTCTCTTCGCTTCATCTCTGCTTCATCTCAATTTCTCGTCGCTTCGCTTTCGCTCCATCTCCATTCCACTTCGCCTCCGCATCACTTCTGCTCACTCCCTTGCAAAGCGGACATCAAGGAGGGGCATCTGTTGACACCCGTTTTAAGCCTACAAGTTGAGTTATTTCTCTTATTCTCCTTCATAATGCTCCAAATTATCCATTATTTTAGAGTCTTCTTTGACCATGTTTCGAGCCTATTTCTTGACCATTTTTCGATCACATTGAGCTTTGGAGGCCTTTAGCTTTGATTCCCCAACTTTCGGGACCGATTCGGGCAGTCTGGGTGGCCGAACGGGCGCCCGGAAGTTTCCTGCGCCGACTCTTGAACGCGGTCACCTAGGTGACCACCTTATCAGAGAACATTGAATTTTTTTTATTTTTGTATTTTTGTATTTTTATTTTATCAAATGACGGTCTTCTGGAGACCGCCACTTTCAAGTAGCGGTCTCATGAAGACCATTTCTTTAGAAATTTGCTCGGAAGCTTCCCGGATGTAATCCCTTCAAATGGCGGTCCCTGCATGACCCTTTCTTCAAGTTGAGGCCTTACGATAGACCGTTTCTTCAGTACAGAGTCCGATCCAGAACCTCCCGAACTCTAATTTCTTCACCCGAGGGCTCTTTGGAGTCCTTGTTGACACCATTTTTGAGGGAGATAGGCCTCCACCTCGGTTTCCATCCATCTAGGACTTTATCCTTGCTATTATATCAAGGTTTTATCAATCTAAACTCCTATTTCGAGGATTTATCTCCTAATTTCAGGCTAGGGTTTCTGCACTCCTATAAATAGATGCCCAGTTCGTTGTGTGCGAAGGGGGGCTCTTCTTCGGTTCGGGGCGAAACCATGCCGCATCGCCATCTCATCTCTTCGACCCCAACTTGGAGAGGGAAGTATTGGCTTTAGTTTACATCACTCAATGCTTTCTTTCATCGTCTATTCTCTTAGTTATTCGCTCCCAATTTTCCAAAATCATCACAATCTACAATTTTCTACACAATCTGCATTTTTTCCCATTTTACGTCGCTTCTCCCCGCAGCTGTGTTGCATGTTAATTTATGTTCTTCATATATATGCATTCACAATACACACACCTATCTTTTCCACCCTTCCACAGGGGTTAAAAACCTCCCCACGGTGCGTTTCCCTCAATCTTTCGCACTATTTTATCACTTCGAGATAGATGCTGCACTTTTGTTTCTAATGGGTTTTTATCTCTTGTTTCATATTAGTTTTGCAGGAAAGCATGGGTAGAACGTAAGGCCCTCTTCTTCTAGCCAGCTGGAAGGTGAGGAGGTCTGATCCCACGACGTTCCCCACACCCCGTTGCTTGCGCGATCACATCTTAGTGTTCCCCCTTTGGCATGTGTTCTTCTTCCTCTTTTCCAAGGTACGAAGTAGGTTTTCTATTCTTTGTAGCATCTTTTACCTACTATCAATCCTTGGTGGCGATCACGGTTTACTTCTATATCTTCATCACCCTTTTCTTTGCTCATATTTTTGCATGTTTATGCACATATTTGTGTTGGGGGCGGGATAGATAAACCATCTACAGAGGGCTGTAAGGAGCTTCTTAAATTATTGTACTTGCGGGGCTTCATCAGAGGTCGTGAGGACCTTTGTGACAACAGATTCCCAGCATTTGCCGGAGACATCGACTTCTTGCTTTACATGTATTACTGCTTGGTGCTTCGGGATATCTTCCGGCCTTGAGAGCTGTAGGATTTCTTCATGATCATATAGGTGGTCGTCATAGATCGCCTTCGAAGGACCTTCACTCACCAGGGTGGAGAGGGAGGTCACATTTGCTCTGTAGCATTCTTCATCAGCCGAACCGATTGCCTCCCCGGTTAGAGAGGTAGAGGTGCATACCCCTGCCATGGGATAGGGGTGACTGTTCTTCTTTTCTTTCATGGGTGACATCGGCCGCCCGGACAACTCCTTTTGGATGTGAGGTTCGCCCTACTCAGCTTTTGATGTCTCTTCGAGAGTGTGATAGTTGATGGAGACCACATGAACTCCCCTCGTGTAAGCGCTTGTTTCATCCGGGCATGGTGGGTCTATCGTGTATTCCCCCATCTGAAGTTCCCCCTTCTTGATTAGATTTTGGGCAATATCTTTGAAAACATAACAATCCTCGATAGAATGCCCCAACATTCGATGATATGGGCAGAATCGAGGGTCATTACTTCTTTTAGCATCCTCTAGCTTCTTGAGCTCTGGCAGAATAATCTTGTCATAACGACAAGCCCATTCAAAAATCACCCGTGTCTTCTCTCTTAGGAAGGAATAGGGCTTCTTCATCTTCTCCCGCAATGAGTAAATTTGCTTTGGAGGTTTGCTGGCTGAAGATTCAGCCATCTCCTGGGTTTTCATCCTCATTTGCTCGAAAGCATCGAGGTTAATGCCTTCAGATATGTTGCCCCGCCATGTCGCAACAGTAGCGGGGCAATACTTCGCCAGAAAGGCTTCAACATCGAAGGATTGGACTTTAATGCTAATGATCCTTTGCTGAATTTCTTTCTTTAGACCTTTTTGTGCAGATCTGGATAGCAGCTTCATGGCTCAGTGGAGGCTCACACCTTGCACAAGAGCCTCTCCACTTTGGATGTAATCCAGGACAGGTTCACCATCTCCTTGCCTGTACATACACAGCTCTGCTTTGGTTATGGGAGAATGCTTCAGTGTTGTAGGGTAGCATTACCGGGGAAGAATGCCCCTTATTAATTTAGATAGCCATTTGGTCACTTCAGCCAGCAGCTTCTTCAATCTTTTAATCTTATGTTGCTGCTCGTAGAGTAATGCGAGCATGGGGGGGCTATATTTAGAGAAATCCGAAGCATGACTCAGGTCACCATCCTCCGTTCTGACATCGGGCAGGGGCAACAGCACCCAATCACCATGAATAGCTGGGACCGGTCCTTTAGAAGTGGACACGCCCACATCCCTGTGTGGAGATGGCCTCCAAAGGTGTACTTCTTCATCTTGTACTTCGCCGTCTGGAGACATGTGTTGCTTCTGGCTCTTAGCTTCTTGCATAGTTGGATCTTCTGGAGGGTCATCGCCAGCTGGGGCAAAAATAGATATCATATCAGCTTCATAGAATTCTTCTACTGAGAAACCCAGGCCAGGCACTACCAGAAAAAGTGGGATTACAGACGGAATTTTCAGACGGAAATTTCCGTCTGAAATTTGTGACGGATTATTTTCCGTCGGAAATCCCGTCTGAAATATGCAAGTACACACCGAATTTCAGACGGAATTTATGACGGAATTATTAAACTGTCACAAATTTGTAACCAAGAATTTGTGACGGCCACATTTGTGACGGAATCCGTCTGACAATCCGTCACAAATGTGTCTTCTCACGGATTTTCAGACGGAAATTAGTCCGTCACAAAATTTATTGCGCCCCATTCCGTCGCAAAGGCACATTTGCGACGGATTTGGGGCGCAAAAATTTTGTGACGGATTAATTTCCGTCTTAAAATCCGTGACAAGACACATTTGTGACGGATTGTTAGACGGATTCCGTCACAAATGTGGCCGTCACAAATTCTTGGTTATAAATTTCTGACAGTTTAATAATTTCGTCACAAATTCCGTCTGAAATTTGTGACGGAATATTTTCCGTCACAAATTTCCGTCTGAAATTCGGTGTGTACTTGCATATTTCAGACGGGATTTCCGACGGAAAATAATCCGTCACAAATTTCAGACGGAAATTTCCGTCTGAAATTTCCGTCTGAAAATTCCGTCTGTAATCCCGCTTTTTCTGGTAGTGAGGGTTGTGGGTAATCTGTAGCAATTCTTTGTCCAAGTTGGGCGGATACCATAACTTTTTGAACATCTGGTTTTATGTTTCAGCTTGGTAGACGGGAATGTGCTGCCTTCGGGCCATTTTTATCACCTTGCCGGTTATATCGGGCAGCCCCATGATCGGGACAATCGAGTCTTGAATTTGTTCGTGGAGTTTGCAATCATCATCCCCTTTCACCAGTTGTTCACTAGCCAAGTAAAACATTGTGGGTTGTCCCTCAGGATTGGGAACCTCGAGGGTCTTCAACAGTTTGACTATCGAACAGTCTATATCCGTGAGCGGTCTTGTGATTCTCAGAGGGACTTTCACGTAACCCAGCAAATCTTCACGCTTTGGGGCTTCTGGCTCAGGGTAGATATCAGATGGGAATGCCCTGAGCACTCCATCGACTTCAGCAATGTGTGACACCTCTTACTGAGCCATGTAACCTGGGCAGAGGTGGAGGGAACCAGTTGCTGGTCTCTGCTGCTTTCTTTTCTTTATTCTGAGCTGGCTTGGAAATCTGCTTCAGCTTCTCCATATAAAGCGAGGCGTCGAACAGATGGCACTCAAACACCTCAAAGGGGTGTAAATCAGTAAAGATTCTATCTTCTTTTCTATCCCTGGGGTACTTGATGCATTGGTGCAGAGCAGACGGCACCACCCGGTTCTAATGCAGCCACAGCCGGCCAAGCAGCGCCTTGTATGAGGTGTTGGAGTTGATGACATGGAACTGCACCTTGGTGGTGAAGTCTCCTAATAAAAACTTGAACTCATCCACACCCATGGGGACTTCAAATTTCTGGTTAAAACTAGCAATCTTCATATCCCTGACCTCAATCAGGTGTACATTGAAGTAATGATTTTGATAGACTCGGTAAGGGAGTATATTTACTACTGCCCCCGGGTCAATTAGAATTATATTGATGGGTTGGCCATTTAACTGCCCCTTCATGTATAAGGGTCTATTGTGGTCGACCGTTGGCAGGAGCATATCTTCATCGGCAAAGGTAACAGCCGCTTCTGAACACATTTTGGCAAAGCAGTTCTCGAAGCGTGCCAGGGTTTGCAAGGCTACAATGACGGCCTATCGAGTTTCTTCATCTAGAGAGAGGATCTCCCAGACGTTGAATCTTGCTGGAATTCTCTTTCATTATTTCAATATTCGAGCGCCAGCTCGTACATTAGCCTATCTTGCTTCTTCAGCTTTGCTGTGTTTACTATAGCCTGGTGCCGAAGTGGTTGGCTCGAAAGGCAGTCTACCTTCTTCTTTGGGAGCTACCTGATCCCAACTCATCTGATCAGTTGGTTCTTTTATTTGGATGGGTTTGGTAATAGGGGCGATGCCCTTGCCACTTTCATCTGCCGGACACGGCATACCCGAGGCCTGGGTAGAAGTGTTTTTGGCCTTTGACTGGGTCGGCTGGCATAGCTGCTTGCCTTTCTTTGCCGACAAAAATTCAGAGAACAAGGGTACTTCTGGTCGCTTGCATCTTCAGGGTAGAGGCCCAGTAGAGGCGAGCCTCTTTCGCCCTTTATCTCAGGTTCGGGGGCCTGGTACGGTTGTTCTCCTCTGAATGATATTGTGATTAGCAGGGGACAGGCGTCCTCACTTCCTCCCAGACCTAGTGACATAATGGGAGGTGGAAGTTTCAGCTTGGTTTGCTTCAGCTGACGTGAAACAGATTTCTTCATCGCCTTGTTCAGAGCTTTGGGCTAAGTTGAACAAAGCCGACAAAGTGTTGCAGGAGGCGGTGCTACCTTTCTTTTTGTTGTTTGATTTCTTCTTTTTCTTTCTTTTCTCGGCTGGCTTCTACTCGGGTGGAGCATCTTTTGGGGCAATTCCTCCTAAAAATTCATCTTCAGCTTCTTATTCCAATCTGAGAGACTCTAGATGTCCCAAGGGACATATAATATTAACTGCACTGGCTGGAACTTGGGTTGTTCATATTCATCTAACCCATTTATAATCTTCTGCAGCCGTTTGACTATTGGGCTGACTTCTTAATGCACCTGCAGTGGGGCTTGCTTCTTCTTATTATCGGTTGGCCTCCTGATGACCATTCGAGGGGCCGTATCGTGCCAGACCAGGGTTACAGCAGGTGAAGCTGGCTGGGGCGTAATGCCATGAATTTGGACTCCCAGAGTAATTCCACCTTTTGATGTACTCCGGGGTTGTTTCATCACCTTTCTACTTGGAAGCATACAATTCGGCCATGGTGACCTCGCTTTCAGCAATGTGGAACCGCTCCCAAAATTTTAGTTGCATATCGGGCCAGTCGCTAATGGACCCGGTCGATAGGTTTGAGTACCACTCGAATGTGAGTCCCGAGAGGGAAGACCTGAAGAACTTCAGCAGGTAGGACTCATCTGTTGCCAGATCACCCATCACGTTCATGTAGTAGGCTATGTGCTCCTTCGGCGATCCTTGCCCGTTGAACTTGTCAAACTTTGGCACCGTATTAACGCTAGGAGGGAGTCTTGTAGCAGCATGGTGAGCCAGATACGGTACCTTGTATATATCAAACGAGGCATAATCATCATCGCCTTGATCTGCCAGCTTCATATATATTATTTGTTCAACTATCAGCTTGCTCACCATCGCCGGATCCACCAGATATGGATAGAAGTGTGCTTGCTGCATCTAAGGTGTTGCCAACACCATGGCCTGAGGCATAGTAGTGGCAGCCCCTTGATGTGGAGGAGTCGGTGGTGGTATCGAGGCCATGCCCCCAGCACAGTTGTGTATTGGCCGAGAATCAGTCATCTGAGGTGGACCCTCGAGCTCATTGGCGCCACGCCGTGAAGTTTCAGGAGGGGTTTCCACCTGCTTCGAGGCTGACACTTGCATGCTCAGCTCGCTCAATTTTTTCTTCAGCATCTTAATCTCTTGTTGATACTTTAGGAGCAGCATCATCATTGTTGACTCGGGGGTGAAAGGGATACATGCCTGGCCTCCTCCCTCCAACGGAGCATCTGAAGCAAGTGCTGGCCTCTCGCCCTCGTCTTCAGTGGTGATCACGTTTGCAGTCATGGTGACTGCATCCACGCTTGTTTCTTTGGCAAGGGCTTGCACTATATCAGCTGCAGCCTTCTTCTTCTGGTGACAGGATCGGGCCTCTCGCAAGCCTAGTCACCTCTTCAAGTTCTTCGGGTGGAGGCCCGTAGTGGCCAGCCACTCTGGCCATGTTGCAGCTGAATATTTGGAGGTGCTTGCTCCTTTATATCACCCTCCTGGTTGGCTGCCCAGGGAAGGTTAGCATGTCAAACACCGAGATCCTCGGTGTAATTTCTTCATAGAAGGATGGTCCATAGCAACCGGACCCTTCATTAGCAACTTCTTCCAGGTTGACTTGTACTTCCCGGTCTTAATCTTCCACAGTGCTCATGGCCTCTAAGAGCCGCTGCATCCCTTGATGGGCGTTCCCGAGACCCCGAAAATATCCTTGGACGGCCTAGGTGATATCATCTTGCTCGCCTGTTGGGCAGAGTGCTGATGATGACATCTTGTGTTGAGCCGGCGGCCTGTAAGCGAGCCGCCGTTGTTCAGCCATTGTGCCGTATCTCTTGTTGTGAACATAAGCATTTGCCTACCGACCATACACTCGGAAGGCTAGTTGCAAGGTGTCAGAGCTGGCACCTTAATTCTATCTTCTTCTTCTTCCACTTTTCTATCGAACATATCAGCTTGGACAGGTTCTGATTGGACAACAGTCGGGGCCCGCATCCGCTTAGGCACCCACACTTGTTTAAACTTGGTCGATTTTGGGGCCGGACCTCCCCTTGATCTGGACTTGACACGGTCTGACTTGTCTTAAGCCAGTGCTTGGAATGTGTTCCACACTAGTATAGCTACAATCACCAAGTCAGGCTAAATCTTGGCCTGCCGACCGTTCAGAAACACGCGGACTCATCCGATTAACACGGACTTTGTCAATGTCGATAGCCGGCCTTATAGTATGCCAGTATTCTTTCTGGCCGCCCTCCTGGCAGCCGACGAGCACTTCTTCTTGTGGGTAGCGCGGGAGTGGACGTGGTGGATGTAGCAACCCACTACAGCAGCATCAGCCGGGGTCACCATTGCAGCAGCGACCGGCTCCATCTCATGGACATCCAAGAGCTCGACGAAGGCTACCCCAAAAAGTTGGGGAAGCCCACAACTATCGGGAAGTCGCCAAACTTCGTAGGCACGGCCAGGCAGACGCACCTGGCGTGATCAGCAACCATGAGTGGTCTGAAAGAAACAGCCATCGAGTTATGGAGATGCAACCTGCAATTTCAGATTTAAAGCGAGTTAGAATTTTAGGAGGAGGCCGTTGGGCCCCTTATCCTGGCGAGAAGATGAAAGGAGGTTAAGTCCCACCGGGCGTGCCAAACCTGTTGGATGCACTCTCGATACAATCATCTTTTTTATTCTTCTTTTGATTGTTCTTTTTGTTCTTGGTGGTTTATTCAATTTTATTAATTGCGTGGGCATGCCAGTCACTAAAGTGACAATTTATTCGGTTTCCGAAGACCAATGTCGTCCTGAACCACTAGTGCGCTGCGTCTGAGTAACCAACGATGTGGGTATCAGCTCAGGACTAAAACCCGTCATGCCATTAAGGTCACGATGTTAATTACATCCCCTCGAAGAGGAGAATAATAGATCACACGGAACGAGAGCTAGATGGGGGGGATGAATAGATCACGCCCAATTTAGACTAATTTGGAAAATAAAGTATGTAATCTAAAATGCAGTAAAGAAATCCTTCTAGTCTGATCACGAGGCAGACAGATAGATGAAAACTTATCGAGAGGAGAGCTATAAGGAAACAATGATCGAACAGCTGATGTGCCAAAACCAATGAGAGATCAGTCAAGCAAACCACATAGATGGGACAGAGAGCTTTTTAAGGTGGTTCGATTGTGATCTGTAATCTACATCCACCCCTTACTCCTCCGGAGTAAGGCTTCCTTGCACTAAGCAATCGAAAATCGCAGACTCAGTCTGCTAACACCCGCTGCCTGACAGCTTGCCCCGAGGAACACTCTCCTCGCTCTTCTGAAGGCCAGAAGAATCATTGGAGGTCCAACCTCCCTTCCTTTGCAGTCAGCAAAGGGATCTCCGTGAATTGCTCCCAGCAACTCACGAACTAGAGTACCGTTCCTCTCTTCCTCCAAACACGATGAGGGAAACTGGAGTACCTCTCCCTTCCTCCAACTGAACTTAGAGGGTAACAAAGTAGAATTGAAAAGGCGAAAAACTCGAAGGTGAAAGTAAACAAATACGAAAAATCGCCCAGAAACAATAACAATGTAGCTTCCGTAGAAGCAGACTTTCAGACTCTCAGACTGGCGATCACTCAGGCTCTTCTCTTTCTGAACTGGCTCTCACTCTCTTGAATTTTCTCCTGGACTTTTCTCTCTTCTCGAATGGGGAACTTTAGCACAGGCAGAGGCTTCAAATATTGTCTTCTCTATCTTCTGTCCTCCCCCTTTTTCCAGCCTTTCGATCCTCTCTTATAAGCAGCAGATGATGGGCGCATGGATGCAACGTTTCCCGCCCAAACTTTCACGCATATCTGATCCGCTGAGGTCCTACGTGGCAGAATCGTGGTACCCTACCAATCGATGTGGCAGAATCATCTAGTTCGCTCCTTGCCTTGGATCACGTGCCAATAACTTGGTACTTTAAATTTCACGTGAGGTAAGTTCACAGATTGCTTAGTAGATGCTCGATCATATGGCTCACCTGGCAGAGAAATAGTCATGAGGGTTAGCTGTTTGATGATATGTACTGACCTTACCTCTCAATGACTGAGATATCTATAGAGTCTAAGCAGAAGAGTGGACGAACCTTATATGCATGGACCTAAAATGTGCACTGACCCTTGCATGCGTATAGTAAAATATGCACAGACCTACATATGCATGACACAGGAATTACACTGACCTTGCATGTAGACTAACACAGCATGCACCGACCTCGTATGCAGACCAGCAGAAGGTTTACCGACCTTATATGCATATTAGCAAAGTATGCACCGACCTTGTATCGCACAAGGGCAAATGTTCACTGACCTTGTATCACACAAGGAAAGTGTGCACGGACCTCGTTTAGTACAAGGCAAAAAATTGCACTGACCTTCTTTATGCTTGATGTAGATGTGCACGGACCTTGTATATACACAGTGCAAATGTGCACTAAACTTCTATGTTTGAAAGGTAGAATATGCACCGACTTTGTATGCATATGGCAAAATCTGCACCGACCTCTGTCATGCAGGATGAAAAAATATGCACCGACCTTCTTTATGCTTAATGCAGATGTGCACGGACCTTGTATATACACAGGGCAAATATGCACTGACCTTCTATGTTTGAAAGGCAGAATATGCACCGACTTTGTATGCATATGGCAAAATCTGCACCGACCTTAGTCATGCGTAAGACACACTTGCACCGACCTTAGTCATGTAGGAAGGAAAACATGCATCGACCTTAGACAGTTTAACACAAATATGCACCGATCTATATGCTGAACAGAACACATCGATGATATATATATATATGCTAAGGCAGAATGTGCATAGATCATCATGGCTATTAGCAGTGATGGAGATAGACATGAAAGCAACAGACCATGACTTCATGCAGATACACTGACTCTAATCACTCAAATGCATAGACTCCAATGCACAGACTCATGAAGGCTTCAGACATGTTATGTTGACTTAAGGTGTTTGATTTTTGACTTATGGTGTTTGACATCATCAAAGTCACAGGGATACAACAGTCTCCCCCTTTTTGATGATAGCAACACTATGAGCCAAACAAAATTAATGTTGTCAATAAAAAATGAGGATGATCAGATCAGACATGCATACAATGTCACACACTAACTCCCCCTAACACACTGTCTTTACTCAAGACACACTTGCTCCCCCTGACATACTGACTTCCAACCAGAACATAAGACATGCTCAAATTCATTCTCGAAAACCATTCTCCCCCTTTGACATCATCAAAAGGAGTGTAGGGAGAAACAAGGTACTGCTAAGCTGGTGAGACCAGAGACAATTAATTCACGTGGTAGAAAATGTCTCATATGCAACCCTTAAAGATCCAAGTAAGGTAACTGAATGGAGCCGAAATACCTCAAGCCTAATAAGCAGGAAAGACGAAGAATAAGAGTGAAGATTATCATCGTACATAAGTAAGAATAAGGACCAAGGTTAAATAGTTATGCCAAGAGAAAGCTGTCTAAATGATGTACTAATCAAGTAACTGGAGGCTCATCTACTGTTGAATGGTCCAAAGGTATTGAGGACAAACAGTCCACAAAATATTTTTCAGGAGAGAAAGATTTTTCCTTTGCTGAGGTGTAGCAACCCTGGTAAATTGAAGGAATGAAATTCTAAATGGATTAAAAACTAAACCAATGTTCAAGGCCCAACTCATATATACTTAAAACCATTTATATATATATTTATACCAAATGGGCCTTACACTTAAACCATATAACAAATGGCCCAAAGATGAATAGCGCCTCCTCTTAAGGCGCCATTTCATTAATTGAAGACCCCTCAAGGGGGCGCCAATTGGTGAATTGAAGACCCCTCATGAGGGCGCCAATTACCTGAAGGGCACCCCTATCTTGGGCGCTAATTACATGAAGGGCGCCCCTCCTCTGGGTGCTACTTCCTTGCAGTAGGAAAATTCGTTAGTCGACTGTAGTGTTTTGTTCGAACTAGGAAGCATTGACCGTTCAGGAAGGATAACATCTAGAAGGATTAACATGTAGGGAAGTTTAGATACTAGTAGGATTCCTTCCATGGAAACTTTGAATCTAATCAAATTCTAATCCATGATCGAATCCCTTCTCTATAAATACCAAACCCCCTCCATCGAACCCTTTGTTGACTCTATATTTCAAAGACGTCCTGCTGCACTTCCCTATAGTTACTGTTCCTTTCTCTTCGGTAGTACGTGGAGAGGAGGCTCTACTTTCTTCTCTGCATCTTCCTGGAGGAGGCTTGTGGCAGCTACTCTTCTTCTGTGGTGGTTGCCGTAGAAGAAGCCTGCTGCTTCTTTCGTTGGTGCTGTCAAGGGATCACTTACCTACGGTTGCAGTTCTGCTATTGCTACCGTGTTCTTCTTCCTCTGAAGCTGCAGTGCTCATATCATCTTCTTCTTCATGCTGCCGTTGTCTAGTTTCTCTGTTGCAAACAGAGTATCGTTTTATGGTTATTCTTGTGGTTGATTCTTCAATCTCTTCACGATTCTCTCGTCCAGATCACTACAAGGTAGGTATTCTTAAGTACAAGCCCAATCTAATAGTTATCAGATCATGATCATGCATATAGGTCTGATAGAATGTTCTCAGTAGGTTTTGTAATGTTTCTGGAAGTTTCAGTAGAAGGCGCCTCCCCCTAGGGCGCTATTTGATATAACGACCGTGCAAACAGTCGTCAATTAGTTAGTTAATTAATAAATACACATGTTCAAAAGTTAATAACTGTCAACCATGACATATAATCTAATGCATGTGTATACTGCTAGATTCTGCTATTTTTCTCTACATGTCCATGTACTTGTTCTTGCAAAATTATTTTTATTGAAAAAGTGCTACTGTTCATGACCAAATTACACTGATATTGAAAATCACGACATGCATCCTGCCATTATTTTGAAAAATGGTGCCCCTGACTAGGGCGCTACTTACTGAATTGAAGACTTAGCCAAGGCGCCATTTACATAATTTCTGGAATTTTAGAATTATACAAATCTTAATATATTTAGAACCTGGATACAACGACTGAATGAACAGTCGTTATATATTGAACTAGCGACCCTGCCCAGGGCGCTAATTCATAAAATGAAGACTTGATCTCAGGCGCCATTTACCTGAGTTTCTGATTTCTGAATGTTTTCTGTAACCCTTGACAGTGGGTTATGTATATAGGCACTATATTCCATTCTGTGAGTATAGTCCCACGTTTCACGATGTTTTATCGATTACCCCTCAACTCTTGGTGACATACGAGCCGTCCGTTGGACATTCCGTTCCTTCGGACTGGTAAGTTAGTCATTGGGACCTCCATAAGACTCCTCGTAGCCGTGGATTCCCTCGAGGCCGATTGAGCAGGTTGTACCACAAAAAAACTTATGACACATTTTGATTGCCATGTCACTCTAGAGAAACATGGTAACCCGGCCATCATGGTACGCTATCTAGCCATCGTGAGAATAATTCTTGAACTAATGGAATGGGGAAACCATACCATTGCTATCTATCTTGGATTGTGTGTCCTTATAGAGATACAAATTCTTCTGCTTTATCATGTTCAAAGAACAAGCACCCATGTACATATGGATGCTTATTCTTAATGTCATGGCACCCACTAGGGAGCCAAATCCACCCAGTTTCTATGAGTATCGCGATTGTACCAGCTCGATTGTAGTATGTCCTTACATGTAATTTCTATCCTTGTGATTCTATTCCACAAGATCTACCTTATATTCCTACAAAGGTTCATTCCGTTCAAATTCTATATTGGCTATAACTAAAGTGGATGTCGAAATATATGATTCAATGATGGCGCATATAAGGGCCCGATCAGGTCCTAGGAGGAGCATCCGAAAGTACTTGTGCCCATGTGAGCTAATATTGATCACGGTGTGGCATTGCACCGAAGTACTCGTCGTTCTAGTTAAATGGCATTCCACACACTCTTATACTTGAACTTGACTTGACGTGACATGACATGCGTGGCCCGGAAGGGTATTTACTTGCTTGCTTGATAACATGATAGCCAATTCCTGAAATGACTTGTGAAAAGTACTTGCTCGCTTATCTGGATATAATTACATGAAATCTTGGAAATTCTTGCTAGTCCATGCTAGTGTCCTTTGCTAGACACTCTCTCTCTAATATCGTTTCATGCGAACATGCATAGCCATACTTGCATTCATGTAACATGTAATTTACTTAAAGCAAGCTTGCACTTGAGATATAATTCCTACTAAGTGTTCGCTCACCTAGTGTTTTCCCCTATTTTTCAGGTAATTCCGATGACTGTTGATGTTTCTTTCTTCTTTGATGATGATGTGGTGAATATGAATATGGTGGTATGAGAGAGATATGTGAGTGTGTGAGCAAGTGATGTCCTAACTCAAACAATCATCAAACCAAAAGCATGGGCATGTCATCAATGTTCATAAAGGAAAATAAGAAAAACACACGCCGGAGCGTGGAGCAAAGGAATAAAAGAAAAACACACACCGTAGGTGTGGAGCAAATGAAGTGAAGTGAAGAGCAATCAAGAGAACAATGATGAGCAAAACCCAACTAAAGAAATGTGATCGCCACCAAGGTAAATAAAATAGTAATGCTAAGCTAAATACCTTGGAAAGAGGAGGATGCAACACCCGCCCACGGGAGATGAAAACCAGAATTCTGTAACTTCAGACGGTCTAATATCAAGCCGCAAGAGAGAACGAAACGGCCTTACGATAAGCCGCCACAGATCCTCAAACGGTCCAACATAGAGCCGCCAGAGCGCACGGAACAACAGATTGGGACTTGGATCTCCACCTCTCCCGGTCGACCAGAAGAGTTGGGCCTCGTGTTAGGAACCCTGTAGACCTACGAAAGAATGTAGAAGCAAAGAAAGACAACCTAAATTAGCCCTTGGACACGTGTAGTAACTATAATGCAAAGAAACTAAGTTGCATGCAGAAGGAAGGGTGAATACCTGGGAGGTTGGTTTTTTAAACCCCTGTGGGGCGTGAAATAGATGGGAAGATGTTTAAAAATGTGATTGAGGTGCAGAGAACGTTGAAGAAGAAGAGGGGAATATGCTATGAATGCTATGAAGAGGGGAGAAACTAGAGAGATGAAAACAACACAATGAAACACTTGGAACTCAATACTCCCTGGATCGGAAGGCTTATGGACGTAGAAAGCACTTCTCCTTGATGGGTACTCGCTCCAGAATGTAGCAGCACCTCGACGTAAACTCCAGAAATCTCTACGCAACCCATGAACTCAAGGGTTCTATTTATAAGCCCTCAAAGTCTAAGTTCAAGTTGGAGAGATTCCAACGAAAAAGTAGGATGAAACTCAGCAAACCCTTGAAGATAATACTGCCAAGAGTCCACAGAATCAAACAGAAGCATCTAAGGATCACTATCGAGAAAGAAATCATCAAATCAAAACTCTACTTTGACCACGCCGTAGCAGAGAAAAGATAGTTAATCAGGACTCTCTGTCTCTTGAAATGGTCTTACGATAAACCGCCATCTGTAATTAACGGCCCAAGAATAGACCGCCAACCTCAGAAGATAAGGCCAACGGGTGAGAACTTCGTAATCAGGACTCTGAAGCCAAGAAATGGTCTAAAGTAAAACCGCCATAGCGCCTCTAACGGCCTTACGATAAACCGCCAGAGCTCAATGGATAACAAATGGATAAGATCGAAAAGAAAGACGTGGGCTGTGACTCTAGCGTCAGCAAATGGTCTTAGTATAGGCCGCCAAACGTCATCAAACGCACATAGGATAGACCGACAGAGGTAGTGTAGTGGCAAAATGAATGAAAGGCCTACTAAGCTTCAACCCACGGAAAATAAATAAGGAGCGAGACCCAATCAAGGAGAATGACCCATAAAATAAGCCTCGAAAACTGACCAAAATGACTTAGTAAACGGTGTATATCTCGGAGCATCATAAAGATAAATAAGGAGATGACCCAACTTATTGGTCATAAAATGGGTGTCAACAGATGTCCCTCCTTAACGTCCTCTTTATAGGGGAACGAGAGGAGGTGAAGCGAAAGCGACATGGAACATGGAGGCGAAGCGGAAATGGAGCGGAGTGGACTGAAAAGCGGGCGTTAAGGAAAACCGACCCCCGTCCTCAACCAACGAGTGATAGGAATCTTCCGAAAAACTTCGAACCAATCACAAGGAATGGCCAAACCGAACGACACATGCCTGGAGGAACTAACAACTAAAGGAAGTAAAACATGACCAACCTTCTCACTAGAACACACAGCTGATAGGCGGTCGGAATAAGCGGAAAAGTAAAGAGACGATCAACTAAACTCTAGACAAGAATCCTCAGCTAACCAAACCGAGCAAATAGACCAAAGGAAACCTTCCAACTCAGAGTGGAACAACTCTCCTTACTCAAGACCATGGACACAGTTATCCACCATTACAGAGACACTCAGACATATGAGGGCATATGAATGCTCAAAGATGCGTATGATGCATGCTGGGCTAAAATAAACAAATCATCAAATCGAATGCGAAGAAAGGATAAAATAGCAAGATACTCGAGAATAGTATTGCTAGATCAGACAAATCAGGGTCAAGACACTATCTACAACCACATCGTGCAAGATAGAACCATCATCCCCTAACTTGGCCAACCTAACGGCCTATCCAACGATTAAACATGTGCACCTAGATCATCATTATTTTTGTTAGAGGGGAACATCAGATCCCAGAACACATGAATGACCAGCCGGTTCTCGAGGGAGTATATCATAAATACAATATAGTAATGCATTAAGAGATTAGGGATCGAGATACTTACCTGACTTACCTGTCTGGCGAGCATTGAAAGCGTGATGGCGTTCATGATTTTGCTATAAGAGGGTTAGCCATCAATGAATAAATCCATAGAATAAGCATGAAGCATGACAGATATAACTTTGAAGCATGAAGCATAATGGATAAAGCATTGTAATTCATCGAGCAATTCAGCCCACAAACGGTCTAAGATAGAACCGCTATAAGAGCCATAACGGTCTAAGTATGGACCGCTAAACTATGTCGGTTCACATCCTTCGGGGAAAGAGCTCTGATGACAAACGGTCACAGGTAGGACTGCCAGAAGGACTATGACGATCTAACAATAGACCGCTAATTTTTCTGGGTGTTCAAAAAAATAAACCGATCGTTCTCCCTCCCCCATTCAAACATTTAATCACTCAAACACCCCAACCGAGCAAAACCCCAACCGAGCCACCCCTTCCACCGGCGACCACCGGCGATCCCTCCTCCGGCCACCGCAATGATGCATAAGAAGAAGAAGGCGATAAAACACCTTCAACGGTGGTTAGAGAGAGAGAGGATAATGTCGGCAGCAGCGGAGGTGTCGGCGAGCGATGAAGGGCCATCGGCCCAAACGGAGGGAGACGTCGTCCACACGGTCGAGGAAGATTCCAGGGATGCTCTGGAGGTGGAGGAAGAGGCCCAGACGGCCGGAGAAGCACCAATGGCGGCCACCGGATGCCGGTCATCGGAGGTAGGCCGACGGCCCCAAAAAAGCCCAATTTTATTTTTTTTAATTCTTGAATGTGTATGCATGGGTGTGAATGGACAAGGGAATGGGTCTGGGGACCCATTGGAACAAATTGTAGGCCGCTTCGGCCATTTCCACGAACTGGGGAAACGGGGAAGATGATGCCCGTTCAAGGGTATCGTAGCAGTCGTTCTAGTGACCGCTACAGCCTCAGACGGCCCACCATATGGCCGCTAGAGGTCTCAGACGGCCCAACATATGGCCGCCAGAGAACCAGAGACAGAATGTTGATATTTTTGTGTTTTTGGTTTATTTAATTTTGTTGTTGTTTTTGTTTATGTGAAATGCAATGATAAATGTAATGCAATTGACTGATCTATGTTCTAAATGTGTGCAAGGGAAAAGACGAACCCGGATTTCTTGGCTACAAGTTCGGGCTATATACCAAGCTCTGCCAGACTACCAGAGGGACAGGCTAGCAGCTATGGGCTTCAGGGAACTGCTGAGCATAGAGGTGACCCGAATTGACACAACACTGATCTATGCCCTCCACAAGAGATGGGATCCAGTTAGCCGAGCATTCATCTTCCCCTGGGGCCACATGATCCCCACATTGGAAGATATAGCGAGGATCACCGGACTGCGGGTCCATGGAGCACCGGTGACTTGATGGACATACGGGGATTATAGAGAGATGGCCCAGGAGCTGCTGGGATTGGATTTGATGAGGTCGGGGCATCAGTCATCCATGCTAGGACGATCGACACTCCAGGAGAGCCTGGGGCTTAGAGGAGCTGCTATCTAGGGGAGCTGCCAGAGGAGCATATAGGTAGAGTGATAGACAAGGTTCGAGACAGAGTGGCAGTAGAGCCAGGACCTGAGGGAGATATCATCTTGCGGCGCTTCCTGATCTTGCTGTTCGGGAAGCTCCTTTTCGCGACTAGAGCCGACGGAGTGAGCGTTAGGCTCCTCCCTTTGCTAAGAGACTTAGATGGAGCTGGGGCATACCCCTGGGGAGCAGCAGTCCTGGCGTTCCTATTCGACTCGTTGAGCACTACCGACCGGCAGACTATGCTAGGCGGCTTCTCACCTTTCTTACAGGTAAATGCCCTAAACTTTAAACTTCAAATGCTTTTCTATATACTTGATATTGTTATATGCTGACATTGACTAATGCAGGCTTGGAGCTATCTATACCTCCCTGGCATTGGGCGAGGGAAGGAGCTGCACCTTGAGCGGATCCCCATTGCGAGACGGTGGGTCATAGCACGGGACATGGGATTGATCCTGCGCCTAGCTCGAGCGATCCAGTATGACATCGACACATTCCCATATGCATCAGTAAATTCTAAACTCAAACTCTTCTATATGCTTTAAATGCTTCTAAATGCTGACAAATACTTATCTAAATGCTGACATTGACTCGATTGCCTTTTCAAGAGCGCTGGACACCTTACCGTGATAAGGGTCACGAGGGGCAACCCTGGGTGGCGGCAGCCCGGGCGTACGCCGGGCGAGAGATTTGGCTACACTGCATCAACATCGTCGAGCCTCTCCATCATCGACTGATTATGAGGACGAGGGGAGTACATCAGCCAGAGGTGGAGTTCCTCGAGCGAGACGATGAGCACGTTGGGAGATTGGCGAAGGGACTCAGCGGCGACATCGACTGGGTCACTCGGGTGATCGACCAGGTGTAGGATTGGACGCAGAGAGGTTAGAAGGTGAGATCCCAAGCTGACAGCGACGAGGGCTACCTGAAGGCCCACACTCGGAGGTACGGCGACCGGGTGCTCCGCGGCGTCCGACGATCGGTATGACTTCTAAACTCATGTTCTCAAATTAAATGATCTTATTCTTATATACACTGACACCATGATTTGCTATATGCAGCTAGACCTGTAGGGACGCATAGCAGAGCTCCAGGGCCTCCTCCACACCACTGTACAACAGAGGGACGAGCTCCAGCGCGCGTTGGACCTTCTGGTAAATTTCCTAAACCTTGGACTTAATTATGCTTATGCTGAATGATGAAATGTGACTGACCTCGACTTCTAAAATGCAGTGAGCTGAGGGAGCGCAGAGGCTGGGACCAGATGCACCGTCCTCATCGTCACAGCCTGCGGGAGGTAGGGCTAAGTGAGATGCAGACTTTACTCGGGCGGTAGCTCGAGCCGAGGAGGCCGAGGCTTCACTCGCGAAGAGGGTAAGCAAAACCAACCCAAGTTCCTTTAGACTTTAAATGCTTATGATGCTTATGCCTTACTATGATGAATGCTAATGCAGGCTAGAGAGTTGAGCACAGCACTGGCCGAGGCGGAGCGAGCCCGAGCAGAGACCGATAGTTTGAGAGCAGAGGCAGCGGAGGTGACCCGTCTCCGTGTGGAGGTGGCGCGATTGAGCGCGGGGCTAGTAGACTTATAGCGCTATCGGACTGGGGCGCGAGAGGCCCGGCGTCAGGCCTATGACATGAAGATTGAGCTACGGACGATGGAGAGGACCGTGTGGATGATAGGCCGCGGACCAGAGCAGAGCGTGTCCCACAGCGGTGCTCGGAGAGGCGACTTCTTGACTGGCTCCTCCGGCCATCGGAGGAATGAGGAGGGGGATAGGAGACGATGATAGCGAGAGGTGGGGAGTATCTCCATGGCCCCACCGACAAAGAAACACGAGGGTACCGGCGACAGCGGCGATCTAGGAGAGGGACCTGCCGGAGCGTGACTTGTACTTTTCTTTTTTCTTTTGATGCACACATGTACATGACTTTTGGTTACTGGAAATGAAAAATCTTTTTGGTGTTTTTATTTTTATTTTTAAGATGTGAATGTGGATGGATGTGGATGCTTGAAATGACAGACAGAGGGTACGAGTGAGAGGGACAGAGAGAGAACATGATTGATGACTGAGGGGGAACGAGTTTAACCAAAATCTTGAAAAACCTGACAAACGGTCTAATTTAAGACCGCCACAGTCTGGAAAACGGCCAAACCAATGACTGTTAGAGGAACAGAGACAAGCAGTGGATAAAGGGAAAAAAATGGTCCAATGATGAACTGCCTGACGACTATAGCGGTCTTACGATAGACCGCTAGTGCAGAAAAACTGTGTAATCCGAGTGGGACTCTCCATGAGGGTCTGAACTCGGGGGAAATAAGCCTTAATCTACACTAGAACCTAATCTAACTTAGGATAAGGCTACCCAACCTGATGCGGGACGGACAAAGGGACCGACTCTAAGCGATGCGGACCTTGGACTCTAGATGGATACGCGACCAGTAACATACGAGTAGGAATGACACTTCGGCCCGACACTAAGAGTTCCTATGGGCTATACGTCGCTAACAGAAATGCAAGCTCACTCGTCGTCCCAAGTGAGGGGAAACGCGGATCCGCGCGGTTGAGAAACCAGCAGAGTCAAGGGTAGTCGACTCACTTCCGTGCTCGGATCGAGCCACGGGACAAGTCACTCTCTCGCTCACAGCGGTGACATGAACTCACGGGCTAGAATCCTACGCACTCACAGCGGCATATGAACATATACGAGCTAAGCAAGCGTAATGCCGAGAAGTTAAGACCGTACCTCCACGCACCCGGCGTGGGGAAGACAACCCCGGCCAAATCCGTACTCCCGATTAACAAATTTTTACAGCGGTACAAAGTTTTGACCCACTCCACGCAGGGAGGTAACAGGTCACATGTGCGGTCCGGGAGTAGCGGGAATTGGGTTGACGGGCAGCATCTTGATGTCGCTCCGACGGTGCCGAAACCCTCGTTTTGGTGCTGTCCGGACGGCGTGATCTGCGGGTATGTGGGGCCCACTTGCTGCTCAGTACTCCGGACCTGGCGGGGTGGGTCCCGCTGTGATGGTGACACTTGGTGGTGCCCTCCCCTAGACGGCGGCCTGGCTGGAACACCGGTCGGAGGCCGATCGGCTCCGATCTCCAAGTCTTGGAGTTGCTGCCCACGGATCTGCTGCTTCTGTTTCACCACGCGCGATCCGGCGAGATCTGTCCCTGCGATCAGCACCGATGTTGGATCGACGCACAAGAGGTACCATTGGAAAGCTCTCTCGAAGTCCTTTGACCCTCTATGACTCCAGAAAATTCGTTGGGACTATACTTCTGATGGGGGATTTTAGAACAGGACTGATCTCTGTTTCAGATCTGGCCAGGCAGAAGTAAACTTTCCTGAGAGTTGGCTTTTACCGCGAAGTAGACCTCTAATGCAGACCTCGAGCTCTTCATGAAAGTTATAGAGAGGAGAAAGAGGAAGATGGCAATAATTTTTATGACCGATTTGGTGGAAGTTTGGACGAGGAAAGGTATTTTAGACTGCTGGGTGGTCGGATCTGGACAGAGGCAGATAGAAGTGAGTTGGGATATGGAGTGAATTTTTAGAAAATATGAACGTCAACCTAAATTCACGAGAAAATTAGGTGGACAGAACCTCCAATAAAACTTTCAATTCATTTAGAACACTAGAAGGTTGGTTCATAAATGACCTATTTGGGATCTGGAAATCTGGACAGACTACAGGCAGATCTGGAGGAAGGTGGAGAACGAAAATGGAAAAATGGTAAATAAAAACTAGAAGCTCCACCAATTTTTTTAGGATGTAGTGATGACCCCTGGAACTCACCATGAAAGTTTGGGCTCAAGAAGATCTCGTGGTTGAGAGCAGAAATTCATGGAAGAAGGGGCTATCCTGGATGGACAGAACACCGGCGACGATGGCGGTGGTGCGATGGCGGCACGATGGCGGCGGCGGCGGCAATGACGAACTCACGAACTGATAGAAGAGGCTTCACACCTCAAGATCACAGCCTTCCCAGTTGCAGAAGGGGGAGAGAGGAGAGAGGTAGGGGGCGGCCCTTGCTCCTTGGAGGAAATTTCTGAATTTTCTCTTCATTAATTCTAATCAAATGAAAATACATGCTATTTATGTGAAATAACAAAAGACACTAACTATCCCTAGATCTAGGGTTGAGGAGGGGCAAAAGAGGGAGTCCACATTTTATTCTCCCATGTGATTTGGAACTAAATAAAATAAACTAAAAATCCTAATATAATACTATATATGGGGGGCGCCCCCTTGACTTATGGGCTTCCAAATTTGAATTTTGTTTCCCTTTGTCCCCCCCTTAGTCCAACCCTTCCAGATGCCCACCATGGAAGGTTGACTGACCCCACATGGGTCCAAGAGATGAGGTGGATCAATGGGAGAAGGGATGGGGGACCCGCGGGACCCAGGTGGTACCAAATTACAAATAAACCCCTGTTGCAATCCAAATTACAATCCGAATAAAACACACAATACACACACAAAGTCCAAATAAATACTATAAATACCGAGACTCAAGGGAGAGTCTCCAGACTGTCTCCGAGCCAGATGGAAGCCGATGTAGCCCGAGTGGTGCTTCGCGTATGGTACCGACGGCTTGTCGGTTCGTGCTTCTCGCTCGCTCTGGTGTCCGCACCAATTCTCCCCGTGTGGGAGAAACTCGACCATGTCGAGTAAGGGTCAGCATCGCTCTGGTAGCGGTCCAGTAGGTCCGGATCTATCCGCTGTAACTCTCCACGGGTGATCCAAGTATCCTCGGTGGCGGGTCGCCCTCTCCAATGCACTAGGTAGCGCGGGTAGGATCCACTCCTGGTAACTGTCACCTGCTCATCCAGTATATGATCTATATGCTCTCGCTGTCGTGGAAATATGGCTGGTGGTGGACACTCAGGTGTGAGATCACTCTCAATGGGGAGAGATGGCTCGAAAGGCTCACTAGGGATCACCGCTAGGTCCCTATATGCAACTAGATCCACACATTGAAAGTTGAGCTTATACCATATTCCTCGGGCAGGTCCACAACATACGCATTGGATCCAACGCGTTTCAGCACTCTAAATGGACCGGCTCCATGAGCTTGCAATTTATTTACGGTTCCATAGGGAAACCGTTCAGGTCTTACCCTGATCATGACATATTCACCCTCTTGGAACTCACGGTGGTGTCGATGGGCATCGGCTAACTCCTTATACCGTGCATTGTTGGCCTCAATGTGACGACGAATGTCATCATGGAAACTCCTAACATGCCTAGCAAAAGACTCGGCAGACTCAGACGCACGTGCATGAATGGGCATGGGAACAAGATCCACTGGCTTCCTAGGCCTACGACATATGACAATCTCGAATGGACTTAGGCCGGTAGACCTGTTAACTGAATCATTATATATAAATTCTGCCAATAGTAATATGAGATTCCAATCCCTTACACGGTCCCTGACAAGACACCTCAAAAGGTCACCCAGACTCCTATTGACCACCTCGGTCTGACCATCTGTCTGGGGATGATATGTAGTGGAAAACTTGAGGTGAGTACCCAACATATGCCACAGTGTCTTCCAGAAATAACTGGTGAATCTAACATCACGGTCAGACACTATGGTACGAGGCAACCTGAACTTGCACACCACATGAGTAAGGAATAGGCGGGCTACCCTTGAAGCATCCGAAGTCTTCGAGCAGGGAATGAAAAGGGCCATCTTCGAGAACCGGTCAACCACCACATAGACCGAATCATGCTTCCTAGAGGTACGTGGCAATCCCAAGATAAAGTCCATGCTAACATCATGCCACAGAGCATCAGGCACGGGGAGAGGCATATAAAGGCCCGAGCTTTGCTTCTTCATCTTGGCCGTAGCACATGTACGGCACTGAGCCACAATATGAGCAACATCACGCTTCAAGCTTGGCCAATAAAATCTATGCTCAACAGCCTCGATAGTCTTGTTCCGACCAAAGTGGCCGGCTAGAACTCCCGCATGTTGCTCCCAGACTAAGAAGTCTCGAACCGAAGTTCGGGGAACACAAAGCCTGCCTCCTCGAAAGAGGTAACCCTCCTGGAGCACATAATCATCATGATCTCTCGAGGGTCCGGCCTGGAGAGTGGTATAAACCTGACCGAAGTCAGGACAGTCAACATAGGCCTCTCTTATCTTCTCTAATCCTATGACCTCGGCACTCATGGTCGTCAGCAGACATGCACGCTGACTCAAGGCATCAGCCACCTTGTTCTTCACTCCAGCCTTATGTTTAAGCACAAATGTGTACTGCTGGAGATACTCAACCCATCGGCTATGACGCGCATTAAGCTTTTTTTGGGAATGGAGGAACCTCAAAGCCTCATGATTGGAGTACAAAACAAACTCCTGATGTAAAAGATAGTGCCTCCAATGCCTAAGAGCCTGAATAACTGCGTAGAATTCCTTATCATAAGTGGAGTATCGCAGTTTCGCGTCATTCAGCTTCTCACTGAAATATGCGACCGGGTGGGCCTCCTGACTCAACACTCCTCCAATACCAACACCCGATGCATCACAAGAGACCTCAAACACCTTCGAGAAATCTGGCAATCGAAGGATAGGTGTCTGGGTCATGCGCTCCTTGATGTCCTTGAAGGCAGCAGCAGCGGCCTTCGTCCATACAAACATGCCCTTCCCAATACAGTCCGTGATCGGGGCAGTGACGGAGCTAAATCCGCGGATGAAATGACAATAGAACGTCGCGAGACCATAGAAGCTGCGGACATCATGGACCGTACAGGGTTCCAGCCACTCAACAATGGCCCAGACCTTCTCCGGATCAGCGGAGACCCCAGTACTAGACACAATACAACCCAAGAAGGTAAGCTGAGGTGTCATGAAGGCACACTTCTATGGGTTCACAAATAACTGCTCTCGCCTCAAAAGCAGACAGACCTGCCGTATATGATCCAAGTGGTCCCCTTTGGTGTGACTATAGATAAGGATATCATCAAAATACACAACCACAAAGACTCCAATGAATGGTCATAGGACCTGCGTCATGAGTCGCATGAAGGTGCTAGGGGCATTGGTCAACCCAAAGGGCATAACCAACCGCTCATATAGACCATCCTTTGTCTTAAATGTGGTCTTCCACTCATCACATGGCCTAATCCTCACCTGGTGGTAGCCATTCTTAAGGTCGATCTTCGAGAAGATAGTGGCACCGGCCATCATGTCTAGCATATCATCTAGGCGGGGAATAGGGAACCTGTACTTCATGGTGATTTTGCTGATGGCATGACTATCAATGCACATTCTCTACGTGCCATCCTTCTTTGGGGCGAGTAATGCGGGAACAGCACACGGACTCATGTTGTCCCGAACATACCCTCTCTGCATCAACTCATCGACCTGCCATTTTAGCTCGACATTGTAGATATATATATGTGTGTTTCAATCTTGCGACGTCCCCTAACTAAATGATGTAAGCATACTGATAGACATGAACTTTCATGAAACACAGAGGGGGACGAGGAGTAGAGAACTGACCGTGATCGCCACCAAGACTAATACCTCAGGAAGACCGAGCTACAAGCCTTGGAAAGGAGAAGGGTAGCGGCACTCGCAAGCGGGATGCTGAAAGGTGAAGGCGGTTGGTCGCACGTCCGCTACCTGATGAAGGCGGTTCGTCCCAGACCGCTACCATCACCCAAAAACGTGGGCTGTGGGTTCGATCCTCCCTCTCTCTCAGCCGGCCAAGAGAGAGGGGCCTCGTGCTGAATATACTGTAAACCTGCAGGGAAGGATGAAGACACAAAGAAAACAAACCCAATTAGATCTACGAGTAGTGCAGTATCTATCAAACTATAATAATTAACACGCATAACAAAGGGGGGCAAGTACCTGGGGGTTGGTGATTTTTAACCCCTGTGGGGCGTGACAAACAGTGGGAGGGATGTTTAAGCATGCAACGAATGACTAGAACATGATAGAACAACGCGAGATAATGCAAGAATAGCGATGCAACGTAAAGAAAAGTAATGAACGAAGGAGGGTGTGAACGCTAGGATCTAGATACTCCCTGGACCGGAGAATGCTTAGAACGTGAACAGCATGGTCCCTTGGCAGAAGATCGCTCCCAAGGCCGGCAGAGTTTCGGCGTGAATTCCCAAAAGTCCCCCCCACCAAGTGAGGAAGAAGCCAACCCTTATATATCGATCTCTTAGAAACCCTAGGTCGAGTTGGGGTTCCCCGGGGCGAATTCCAGAGTTTTCCAAAGGATAAACTCCTAAAAAATGAAGAGTAATCGTCCAAGAGAGTCCACCACCCGTCCGGGGCCGTAACTCTCTCGAAGATAGAGTCCTAAGACACCTCCGGGCGAAGAAAATGGAGCTACGGACGGAACTGGGCTTGGGTGGTGAACGCGGTCTATCGCACGACCGCTACCAATGGAAACGGTCGGGTCAAAACCGCTACCAGGCGTGGGGATAAGGTTTGACCGGGTCAACTTCAAAGGAATGGGTCGCAGGGTGAAAGCGGTCCTCATAGGACCGCTACCATGTGATAGCGGTCTAGAGAGAACCGCTATCAGCAGGATATACGCCAAGGGAAAACTGACTCCAAACAAACCCCGTCTAGTGAGTAAGAAGCTTGGTAATGAATGGATATACTCAAAACACCATCAAGGAAATACCTTAAAGTAATGGATAACTCGGGACGATATCAAGGGGATAAGAAAAGGACTCAACTTGTAGGCATAAAACGGGTGTCAACAGATGCCCCTCCTTGGTGTCCGCTTTGCAAGGGAGCGAGCGGAGGCGTCATGGAGGCGAAGTAGAAAGGAGATGGAGCGAAGGTAACAGCGACGTGAAACGGAGATGACGTGGAGATGAAGCAGAGAGAACTGCTAAGCGGGCAGCAAGGCAAAAGACACCCGTTACAACCAGCAAGCGACAGGAATTCTCCCTGAAAACACCGAACTAACCACCAGGACTGGATGACGCGGATGAGACATGTCCGGATAACTAAACTAACAGGAAAAGGAAGCACGACCAGGCCCATCGGGGACACAATCCACAGACGATGAGGGGGTCGGAAAGGAACATAACGTAAAAAGTAGGAAAAGCAACCGGGATAAAAAATCCAGACAGGAATCACACTGGCCAACCAGACCAAGCGAAAATGTCAGAGAAATCGTTCAAATTCAGAGCGGAATGAGAATCTCTTATCCAAGTGAATTGAAGTGCAATTAACCATTACAGAGGAGAAACCCTTGAACGGATCACGAGGCGTGAATGCTCAAAAGATGACATGATGCATGCTGGGCTAAAATAAAGAAATCATTAAAACAAATGCAAAGAAAACATAAAATAGCCAATACTCAAGGATAATATTGCTAGCCTGGGGATAACCAAGGTCAAGATACCATCTACAACCACGGCGTGCAGGATGGAACCATCCTCCCCTAGTTTTCCCAACCTAGCGGCCTATCCGGAGGTTAAACGCGTGAACCTAGATCATCATTGTTTTTGTTGAAGGGGAACATCAGATCCTGGAACACACGGGAAACCAACTGGTCCTTGAGATAATATAATATAACACCATATAGTAATGCAATAAAGAGGAGGGATAGAAAGCCATACCTGACTTACCTGTCAAGCGGAACAGCATTTTTTTGCCTTTTCACATATTTAAATTTTTATGGCTTTTCAAGATGAGAAAATCACAAGCAAATAAACATGAACAGAGTAGAACATAATGCCAAAGGCAAACAATATATAATGTAACGAACCAACTTCACCATAATGACGAAACAAACAAAGCATATGTGCGATCAAACATCACCGAAAAGAAGCCATATGACCAAGCAGAGACCAGGCAAGTGAATAAACAAGCATAAGGACCTTATCCACAGAAGGCGGTCTTCACAAAGCCGCTATCACATGGTAGCGGTCTTCGACAGACCGCGACTATGTGGCCGGATTTGAAAAATAACGGCCGCCCCTTCGGCGGCCCCTTCATTCCCTCCATTTCTATTTCGCAAGAAAAACCGACCCTAAACTCCTCCCCCAACTCCCCTTTCCTCCCCAGCCTCCCCGGCCAACCGGAGAGATGCCGAAGAAGCAACTCACACGCCGCTTCCTCCGGAGGATCATGGAGGCGGACGTGGGCGCTTCGTCCTCCACGGAGCCACCGGCGGGAGACGAACAGCCACCGCCGGTGCCGGAGGAAGAAATCCCTCCCGTCGCTCCCGAAGATCCCGACGAGGCCGTCGAAGAGGCCGACGAAGGAACCGAGGGGGACGGCGAGGAAAAATGAGCCCCGGGAGCGCCACCGTCCGAGGTAAGCCCCCCACGGCCCAAAACTCCTCTTTTGCCCCTTTAATTTTAATTTATCTTGTTGCATGCGGTTAGAACGGGATCGAAGATCCCCAAATGATAGAATGTAGGGCTAAAAAGCCCATGAGGACAAGGCTAGAAACGGGGAAGGCCCGGCCCGTCATGGCGGACAGGTCGCGGTCAACCAGTAGCCGCGACCTGTAGTAGCAGTTCTTTGAGGACCACGACCATCCCAGACCCCCATTCGAAAATTCAATTTCTTTTTATCTAGAAATGTTTATGTGAATTATGCTGATCCTTAAATGGTGAAATGCCTTTGCAGGGGAAGAGCCGGACCAGGATCTCGTGGTTGCAGGTCAGAGCGGTGTACCTTGCCTTGCCTGAGTTTCAGAGGGTCAGGCTGGCGGCGATGGGGTTTGCGGAGTTCTTGAGCGTGGAGGTACTCCGGACTGACGCCGCGCTGCTGCTAGCACTACAGGACAGATGGGATCCGATCAGCAAGGCCTTCCTATTCCCGTGGGGACACATGATCCCTACACTCGAGGATATAGCACGGATTACGGGACTCCGAGTGCACGGGGCACCAGTGAGCGGCTTCACCCACTCAGACTACCGAGAGCAGGCACAGCAGCTGCTAGGACTGGAGCTGGATAGACCGGGACGGCCGTCATCCCTACTACCGCGAGGCAGACTGTAGGATAGCCTGGGCTTGAGAGGCGCCGGGATCTCAGTCGGGGAGCTACCCGAGCAGCACCTGGAGAGACTGAGGGACCGAGCGAGGGCGAGAGTGTCTGCCGAGCCAGGAGCCGAGGCAGATAGGGTACTGAGGCGGTTCTTGGTGTTTCTGTTCGGGCGGCTGCTCTTTGCCACGAGAGGAGATGCGGTGAGCTGCCGATTGCTACCACTACTGGAGGACCTCGAGGGTGTGGGGTCGTATGCTTGGGGCGCGGCCGTGCTGGCTTTTCTGTTTGACTCCCTCGGCACCACTACCCGCCAGACGATGCTTGGCGGCTTCGCTCCATTTCTCCAGGTATGATCTCAATTTGAATGCCCTGAATTTGAATGCTTATGCTTACATGATTATCTGATTAATGCATGTGTGGAATGCAGGTGTGGGCCTACCTCTACTTGCCTCACCTCAGTAGAGGGCTAGAGGCTCATGCAGACCGTCTACCTATCGCGAGGCGATGGGTGACTAGGCGGGACACGGGATCGCTCAAACGCCAGGTGCGGGCGATTCAGGATGACATCGATTCTCTTCCCTATGCATCGGTGAGTTCTAAACTTTAAACTTAAGATGCAAATGTTGAAATGCATGCTGACCTTGACTCCTTCTATAGGTTCGTTGGACACCTTACCGAGACGAGGTCACGAGGGCCAGCCTTGGGTGGAGGTAGCGCGGGCCTACTCAGGCCGAGATATCTGGCTACACTGCATGAACGTGGTGGAGCCACTCCACTACTGCCTGATCATGAGGACTCGGGGAGTGCATCAGCCGGACGTGGCATTCCCGACCCGGGAGAGCGCCGAGGAGGAGCGCGTGGGGCGACACTCACGCGGACTGGTTGGCTCGGTGGACTGGATTGCTCGAGCGGAGGAGCAGATCCGGGACTGGGTGCGCCATGGACGCGAGGTACGGGCCAGAGCTGACACGGACGAGGCCTACCTAAAGGCCTATGCACGACGCTACGGGGATCAGGTCTTCCGCGGCACTCGACGACCGGTAAGAATCTCTGAACCTAGTGCCTTATCTATTAGGCTGACATGCTGACAGGTTAACGCTTCTGAATGCAGCTTGACCCTGAGGGATGCATTACAGAGCTCCAGGGTTTGCTCCACTCGATTGTGCAGCAGCGGGATGAGCTTCAGCGCTCCCTGGATCTCCTGGTGAGCCTTTACTGCTTTCTAGACTTAGAAATGTGATTATGCTATAAGACTTATGAGATTGACTGACTTAATGTGTAGTGTGTCGAGGGAGCCCAGCGCCATGGCTCAGATGCCCCTTCTTCCTCCGCACAGACACCAGCAGACCGGACCCAGAGGGATGCTGAGTTCGCCAGGGTGACTGCAAGGGCTGAGGAGGCCGAGACCGCTCTTGCCGAGAGGGTGAGTGACACAACCTTCTTTCAATGATCCTGCCTATGGATTGGCTATTCACTAATGGAATTATAATGCAGACCAGAGAGCTGGAGGCAGCGATGCAGGAGATGGCCCGGCTACGGAGGAGGCGACGGCAGCGGGCCGCTACCGCGAGGAGGCGGAGAAGTCCCGGCAGCAGGTCCACGACCTCAAGATCGAGCTACGGGCCCTGGAGCGGGCATTTCGCATGATGGGGCGAGGCCCTGAGCGGAGCGCATCCCAGGGTGGCGCACACAGTGGTTCTGTCCGGGACTACTTCACGGGTTCCTCCGGCCGTCGGAGGAATGAGGACGAGGAGAGGCGCCGACGCCGAGAGGAGGGTAGCACAGCCATGGGTCCTCCGGAGAAGAGGCGAGAGGGCGGGGGTGAGAGTGAGGGACCTGGCGAGGGCCAGGCTTGATTATGCCTTGTTGTTTCTCTTTTTCATTTTGTTTGCACCACACATGTACATGGAGAAATGACACATATATAATGCCATGAGTTTTGTTTTAAATGAATGTGAATGTTCGTTCTACCAATCTATAAATGCTTTACACAGTCGACTCAAGAAGAAGAGAGAAAGTGGTGCGAGGACGAGACACGACTAAAAGGGGAAGTAGTATGCAGGCTCAGCCAAAAACAGTCGCGGTTCCATGACAACCGCGACAAAAGGTAGAGGTTGTGCGACCAACCGTGTCCTGAAGAACGTAAGAGTGCCAACCAAGGCAGACGCAATGTCATACAACAGGGGGCCCATGCGCGACCAACATATTCGTGGGACAAAATAACTCATGCAGGACAAAGATGTGGCAAATACATTCCTCAATCGAAACTTAAGATCAGCATGAAGCGGAACCGCCAGGTTCATGATCGTGAGGTAAAGCCGTCTCACATAGATGTGATCAGAGGAAGCAAGAATTTGAGGAGGACATAAGCTTCAGAACAGATTGAGAGACATGAGTTGAATGAGAGAATAGGCCCAAAGATGTGGATAGGAGATGGAGCGAAAAGATATAGCGAGGAATGCCTGGGTACTTGTAACCTGCACACTTAGCAAACGGATTACGTATCTGTCCTTAAAACAAATGTAAATGCATGAAAAAGACACATTTTTTTTGGATTTTCGTAATCTTTTTGATGATTTTTTTTTGACGACAATATTTGATTTTTTTGAAGTTTTGAAATATTTGATTTGTTTGAAGTTTTGATAATATTTGATTTTTTTTTGTTTTTTGGAATTTTGTCATAGAAATCCGCAGCACCTAAAGGCGGGTTCAAACTACTGGCAAGGGACCGTCGTTCCGACCCCTTTCACTAAAGGCTTCCCTTAAGCAGGGTGTGCATGTGAGGGTGGCTTGCCACAACCAACTGCTTCTAAAGAACGGTGCCCCTACTAAGGCCATACCCGGGATACAACCCGGCCTAAGAGGGAGGAGCAGAAGATAAATTGGAGACAAGCTTCGTGCAGGATGGGAGATATCAAGGCTCGAATTCCTTCAAGGGCACTACTCCTCAAAGAGTAGGTCGGTTGCGCTGGGGCTTGTGTCTTTGATTTTTAGACCCATATTTATCAGGCACGCATGCGACCGGGCTCATGACGTCCCGCGGGGAACTATACTGCCACTCTTGTCATGCCTTTCAATCGTAACTTTGCATTGATTCATTTTTTTCATTTTGGTAGCCCTTATTGGCCAGATATAGCATAAAAGCTTATTTTTGAGGGTCAAGACTGCCCCTATTTGAGACCTCTCTCGTATTAGGGAGCGCCTAAGTTGGTCATCTTATCCATCCATCTCTTGCCCCTGCACTTGGCCGAGCAGAGAAAAGAAAAGACTTTTGTGCATACCCAAAGTATGGCCAAAGCAGCAACGGTGCGCCTCAGAAGAATCGGCTATGGTTTGCCGTGTAGTGTGTGAAAAACCCCTGCCTAAAGGTCACCCTCAACAATCGGGGAATGAAGCTAGACTCCCAGCGCGGAGCTATCACCAGCCTAAGGATGCTGCAGAAGATAACCTTTTTTATTTGACACAAAGACTCCTAAAGCCACTCAATCATGTTAAGGAATTAATATTATAACCATGTGCCAAAATAATAGAAATAATGGAAATGAAAGCATGTTTCTTTGCGCAAAATAAAGATACCTTTGCAAATCCATGGCATGGAAACCAGCATCCTGAAGCGATCTTGATCATTGAGCTTTGAGGAGCGCGAACTTTGTTTTCCTTGCTTGCCAGGATAAAGGATGAAAGGGGAGCAAATGATTGGATTCCTCGACACAGAGGAGTGGCAGACATCACATTGGACGAAGAAGGGATAAAAAGGAAGAGAGACGAGGGCTAGAGCTCCCTCGTTAAGGCATTGAGGCCCTGATAACAAGGAACCAGATACATAATAAACAAGGATTAACTGAGATCAAGGCGGGCTAAAGCCTCGAGAACAGCAAGAAAAAGGGTAATGACCTTGAAAGGGTGAGACAGAAAGAACAGAAAGACGTCGAAAAGATAACTGCGAAGACAAGAAAGAAGGATAATGATCATCTGACGTGGTCAGAGAGGAGGAATAGCGATCACTCGACAGAGGCGGGGAAGAGAATGTATGAACACCCGACAAGGTCAGGGAAAAGAAATGGAAACCACCCGACAAAATCGGGGAAGGATCAGAAAAATCACCCGACAAGGTCGGGGAACGAGCGCAAGGGATCCCAAACAAGGTCGGGGGAAAGAGACGAGCAGTGAAATCCGGACATGTCCGGGAAGAAAAACTAGAAGATGCCCCTGACTCAGGGGAAGAGGAAGACATAGGCCGAGGCCTAGAATGGCGAGGATAGGAAAAGATGGTGGAAATATGGTCAGGTGGTGGAAGGTACACCACCCACGGATAAGAACTGAGCAACAGAAAAGATGAATGGACGGAAGAAGGAGATGAGGCCTTGGACTCCTGAGTGCCCAACTGACGGCCCTTGAACTTACGTCGCCGCCTCTTCTTAGCCGCAATCTTCTTGAAACAACGCCTCCTGGCGCGGGCTCGGCTTCCCAGGCTCCTCAATCTGTAATGTCTTCTCAAATAGCGGGCCCACCTAGCAGATGGCCTGGCCCGGTCATGAATATGCAGCTTCATTGGGGCGGCTGCCCCTAGACCCCCAGTGCTAACAAGATACAGACATTCTTGGGTGAACAACTTCTCAACTGAATGAACATCATGAAGCCACAGAGTTTTGTCTCTTGGCACTAGAACATAGAGGTTCGGCAACTCCACTCGGCAATCAGGCTCGAAGCATAACTCCCGTACTAGAAGAGCAGGACAAGGCTGAGAGAGATCAATACGCGGCGTTGACGTGGCCGGCATGCTAATAAGTTGAGGGAGGTTGCACAGCAAGTGCAGAATGTCCTTGGAAAGTGCAGAAGATGCAGCCAATTGCCCCTTGAATAGGGAATCCATCAGGCTCCGGGCGGCCGTATGGGTTAGCATAATCCGAGTAGAGAACCCCTCTCGGCCAGTGAACTGAACATCAATCGAGCGAGGAGAAATAACAGCATCGATAGTGAATCCCCGGCGAGCGATGAGATTGCCATCAGCCTCGCTCGTGAAGAAACTGGCACTAGTGCGAGTGAACTCTTCTTTGCAACCATTTCTGAAAATGCAGGCTCATTATCCCGAAAATAGCCAGGGACCAGGACCCAGATTGGCATGCGGTAAATGACAACTTGAATCTTGAAATGCACAATCGAAACCTGGCTCGGCTCATTATCTCCTGGGGACCAGACCCAAGGGGCACCAAAGGTAGCGTGTACCTGCTCTGCGAAGTGGGAAGTGGTAGAGGAAGGTTAGAAGGAGGAGGTTTGAAGGGCGCGGGTGGCGATGGTGCAAGTGATGGGGGAATAATGATGATGACGGGCATGGGTGGAGGTAAAGGCAAAAGTGGAGGTGTGGGTTTGGGCTCGGCCTGCTCGGGCTCAGAGGATGATGGCGAAAGGGGGAGTGAAGGAAGTGGTGGCGGCGGTGGCAAAGGTGATGAGGGTGGCAAAGGGAGTGATGTGGTTGATGAAGACGGTGAAGGTGAAGGGGATGGAGGTGAAGGTAAGGGTGGGGAAGAAGGAGGAGAGGAAGGTAGTGGCATAGTGGGGGAGAGGCAGGTGGTGGCGCTCTTCGACGTATCTTCACGACTCGTCGAGAGGCGTTGGGGATAGGTGTGGTGGTGGAAACGGAGGGTGAAAGAGAGGTTGCCCGAGCGGAGGCTGGGGTAGGTAAAGGTTGTGGAGGAGATGGGATGGAGGAAGAAGTAGGTAACGGAGCAGGTATCTTATTAACTAAAGAAACACCAGGGTGCCCCTGGTCTTGAAGTGGGGACGGTTGCCTAGGCGGCACGGCTTGCTGCTGCTGCTGCTTGCTACTGAGATCCAAAATAACTTGGCGTATGACAGCCCAATCAATCATCCTCTTGTCTTCCAAGCTGTAAATAAACTCCCGGAACTCGGGACAGTCCTCAATCAAATGCCCCTGCTGACGGTGGAATTCACAGAACTGGAGCAAATTCCCGACTGTGGGCCGGCAAGGCACAACCGGAGGGAGCTGCAACGCATGGGTGGCCATCAAAGCCCTGAAAATGTTTGTGAAAGATTCTGGCAACGGCGGAGAAGGAGCCTGCTTCGGGTACGGTGGGTGTCGAGGGATATGGGAAGGTGATAGAGAAGGTTGCGGGGGTGGAAGCGGAGGTTGCGTAGGTAATGGCGCATGGCTAAGGGAGGGATTTAGTGAAGGCATATACGGAGCAGAAGGAGGGGGTATACAGACGGCATCCACCTGCTCGGGATGTGGTGTTTCCTTGACCGGAGGTGGGGGTTCATGCGGGTATGAGGAGGCGCAAGGCTGACTTGTGGAGAGTCGGTAAATGGAGGGGTAGGGATATGTGAGGACACACGGGTGCGAGGGAGTCGCAAGCCGATTCATGAAAGGATATGTAGTAGAGGGCTGACTTGAGGGTGATGGATAGGAAGCGGGCGCGGAAGGTGGAGGGAATTCGGGGTCAAGGGAACTTGGGAGTTGTTGGCTAATAAAGCGGGCTCGACTGTAAAGCTGCTGCCAGGAGGTGACATCATTCAGGGCTAAGATGCATCTGAGCTCGGGCGTTGCATTAGAAATGACCATCTTGATCTGCTCGCCCTCCGGAATATGCCCCGGACTTGCGCGGCTAGGTGACGCCAGCGGTCGGCAAACGTGGAGAATTCCTCGTCGGGCGTCATCTTCTCTTGGGCCAGATCAACCAAAGAATGTCTGGGCCCAACCTGATCCTGGTACTGCTGAATGAATCTTGCTTGAACGGCTTGAAAATTCATCATCTGCTCTTGCGGTAACGTGAAGAACCAATCCTTGGCCGGACCCTCTAAAGATAGGCCAAACAAATAGGCCATCAAGCGTTGATCATGCTGGAACTGGGCCGACTCATATAAGAACTCCTTCAAATGCACGTAGGGGTCACCGACTCCACCATAGCGACGATAAGCCGGAATCTGTTGACGTGGGGGAAGCTGAAGACCTCGGAATGCAAATGGGATATCCAAAGAGTTTGAGGACTGATTTGCCGTTGCAATTCATCAAGTTGGCGTTGGGCCTGAGCGATCATCTCCTCGGTAGGAAGAGTCCGAGAAGGATATGGGCCAGCTTGAGCAAGAGATGATGAATTTAGACCAGGATAATGTTGATGGGCCGGATAAGGGGATCCGGCCTGAGAAGAAGGAAAGCCCGCTCCGAGAATTGAGGAATACATGGGCCTGGAAGAATTATGAAGGTGGGAATGAGAATTGATTGGGCCAACAGCAACACGGGCGGGACAAGAAGGCCCGTTAGAAGAATAGGGTCCAATGGAGGAATAAGGAGATGGGCCCGCATGGGAAGAGGAATCCACGCGGGGATAAGAAGACGAGGAGGAAGAAGGGTAATATATAGAGAAAAATGACGCTCCATGAGGGCAAATGAGACTTTATACAGGAAAATCAGGGAAATCCAATGAGGGAAGTAAGGGCTCAAAGGAGGGGGGGCTGACTCAATAATGCAAAGAAAAAGAAAAAGAAACCTAGGACAATGAGACTAGACAAATGGACACACAGAATGGACTACCCTAAATGGGCCTAACAACAAAACCTACATGGATGATGGGGGATGCAACACAAAATAACACAAGTGGGCTTGGACAAGCCCACACAACACAAACAATATGAAGGATTTCACCCAAGTCAAACAAGTTAATATGATGGGAAGTATTTTATTGTCAAAGTTTTGGGTGGGCCTTTTAATGATTTGAATTGAGATTAATTCCCTCAAGATAGGTGTCTTACAGGGAATAAGGTCCACACTTTGGTTCGACTATGGTTAACTCCTTCACAACGTATGCAAATGCAAGCCTGAGGGGTGGAAAGATACAACCGGCCCGGCGTCCGTGTGGGAATCCACGGCTCGCGGGGACTTACGGAGGTCCTCAGCAAGGTCCCTAGTCGGCTCCAAGGAATATGGAGACGAGAGGAAACCCTACCTCGGTAGGCATGCAACTAGATGTGGATGAAATGCATGAATCCTATGTGCACCGGAGTGCATGCAAGTTCTAACCTAAAAGACTAGTAATCAAGATGAAAACAATAATACGAATAGTTACTTCATCAGAGAGAGGAACAAACAGCACTCAGGACCCTTAAACGTAGTGGAATAATGGGCTACAGAAAGGGACCTCGGGTGCGTACCTGGGCGAACAGTCGCGGTCCTGTCATGACCGCTACCACATGTAAGCGGTCGACGCGGGACCGCGTTATGTCAGGAAGCAGGAAGTGGCCAGCAAGAGCAGAAACCTCGGAGGGAGGCCCGAGCAGTAAACCATATATCAGAAGCCATAACCCTAACAACAATGAGGACAATATACGGATGCATGGACAGCATAAAACAACACTCCATAAGGCAACATGTAATGATCTATGGCAGAAGGTTTTGGAGTGTGCACCGGAGTAACCTGTAGCGGTCCACAGATGACCGCTACTACATAGAAGCGGCTTTCATCAGACCGCGTCGAGTCCAGAGAACAGGAAACACCCAGAACAGGAACGGGAAACCCCACAGAGGTCCCCAACAACGGAAATAAATAGTAAAAAGCAGGTAATACAGCACACAGCACGATTGGCAGTGGTGTCCCACCGTGATCGCCAAAAAAGGGGTGTAGATATATATATGTGTGTTTCAATCTTGCGACGTCCCCTAACTAAATGATGTAAGCATACTGATAGACATGAACTTTCATGAAACACAGAGGGGGACGAGGAGTAGAGAACTGACCGTGATCGCCACCAAGACTAATACCTCAGGAAGACCGAGCTACAAGCCTTGGAAAGGAGAAGGGTAGCGGCACTCGCAAGCGGGATGCTGAAAGGTGAAGGCGGTTGGTCGCACGTCCGCTACCTGATGAAGGCGGTTCGTCCCAGACCGCTACCATCACCCGAAAACGTGGGCTGTGGGTTCGATCCTCCCTCTCTCTCAGCCGGCCAAGAGAGAGGGGCCTCGTGCTGAATATACTGTAAACCTGCAGGGAAGGATGAAGACACAAAGAAAACAAACCCAATTAGATCTACGAGTAGTGCAGTATCTATCAAACTATAATAATTAACACGCATAACAAAGGGGGGCAAGTACCTGGGGGTTGGTGATTTTTAACCCCTGTGGGGCGTGACAAACAGTGGGAGGGATGTTTAAGCATGCAACGAATGACTAGAACATGATAGAACAACGCGAAATAATGCAAGAATAGCGATGCAACGTAAAGAAAAGTAATGAACGAAGGAGGGTGTGAACGCTAGGATCTAGATACTCCCTGGACCGGAGAATGCTTAGAACGTGAACAGCATGGTCCCTTGGCAGAAGATCGCTCCCCAGGCCGGCAGAGTTTCGGCGTGAATTCCCAAAAGTCCCCCCCACCAAGTGAGGAAGAAGGCAACCCTTATATATCGATCTCTTAGAAACCCTAGGTCGAGTTGGGGTTCCCCGGGGCGAATTCCAGAGTTTTTCCAAAGGATAAAATCCTAAAAATCGAAGAGAAATCATCCAAGAGAGTCCACCACCCGTCCGGGCCGTAACTCTCTCGAAGATAGAGTCCTAAGACACCTCCGGGCGAAGAAAACGGAGCTACGGACGGAACTGGGCTTGGGTGGTGAACGCGGTCTATCGCACGACCGCTACCAATGGAAACGGTCGGGTCAAAACTGCTACCAGGCGTGGGGATAAGGTTTGACCGGGTCAGCTTCAAAGGAATGGGTCGCAGGGTGAAAGCGGTCCTCATAGGACCGCTACCATGTGATAGCGGTCTAGAGAGAATCGCTATCAGCAGGATATACGCCAAGGGGGAAAATTGACTCCAAACAAACCCCGTCCAGGGAGTAAGAAGCTTGGTAATGAATAGATATACTCAAAACACCATCAAGGAAATACCCCTAAAGTAATGGATAACTCGGGACGATATCAAGGGGATAAGAAAAGGACTCAACTTGTAGGCATAAAACGGGTGTCAACAGACATGTTCTGTGGGACTCATGCGATAATGAGGAAGATTGGGCAATGAGGAGCCCGGAATCAGGTCGATAGCATGATGAATATCCCACATAGGTGGGAGTCCCTCGGGAAGCTCATCGGGAAAGATATCAGCAAACTCCTGTAGAATGGGAACAACCTCGGGTGGGAGTTCACCCTCGGAGTCTCTCTCCACCTCTCAGACCATAATGGCAAACACAGGGCTGCCCCTACTAGCCTCCCGCTCCATTTCCCAGGAGCTAATCATCATCAACTTCCTAGTCGAGGGCTCGCCTGGGCCGGATGTAACGGTCATAGGGTACTGGGCCCGGGGATGGAAGGCTCCGAAGTACTAGGCCCAGTAGGACCCCTAACTGATGGGCTCTTGGGCTGAGTGGGGTGGAGGGTAATCCGTTGGCCAGCATGGTCGAAGGTACAGGTGTTTGACCGGCCATGGAGTGTGACATCCCGATCAAATAACCACGGCCTACCAAGAATGATACTACCCACCTCCATGGGGAGGACATCACACCAGATCTCGTCACGGTAGGCATGGAACTACAGTGGGACCAAACACCGCATCCTAATCGGAATGGAGGTGGAATCCACCCATGATACTCGATAGGGGCAAGGATGATCCACGGGTGTAAGACCAAGACGAGTGACCGCCCCCGTGGAGATTGCATTGATACAACTCCCACTATCGATGATCACCTTACAAACTTGTTTGCCCAGCCTACAGAATGTATGAAGGATAGTGGTCCGACGCCAGTCATCACTGGCACGTGGCTGGGTGAGAATACACCTGACGACCCCCAAGTGGGTATCGTCCAGATGTTGGGCATCCTGGATATCACCTTCGGCCTCATAGTATTCGTCAGCTAGCTTCGGATCTGCTTCATAGCTGACTAACACGAGGTCCGTAGGGGTGGCGTCCTCGGCCTGTGCGTCCCCAATGACAAGAGAGGGGCGAGTGGGACACTGGTTGGTGAAATGGCCAAACCCATTGCAGCGATAACACTGCTGCTGTGATCCCCTAGGCTCCCCAATCAAAGGTCATTTCCCCTTATCCTCCCGACGGATAGGAGGTGTAGGCAACAAAGGACAGGCAGCGGGTGCGGGTGCTAGTGGACGGGCGAGGGGTGCCGTAAGTTGTTGGGGACGAGGGAGGTCCCTCGGGGGTGGAGGGCGAGGCCTAGGAGCGAATGGCTCGGGACGAGTGGGCTCCTGAGGTCGGGCCATGGGGGCCCTCGGATATGTGCCAGAAGAGCCACGGGGCTCGACACTACGAAGGGGGAAGGAGCCCAACCGATGGGTAGACTCGAACTCGGCCTCGAACTGCTCCAATTCGAGAGCAACTTGATACGCATGTTCCAAAGTGGTTACATTGTGGTGAAGAAGTTCATATTGATAGTTTGGCCACAAACCTCTTCGAAAGCGTGATATGGTCATGGTGCTCTCTTCCGTAACTCCACACCGCAAATAATACTCATCAAACTCAGCGGTGTACTCAGTCACGGATCGGTTCCCTTGGGAGAGACTTTGCCATTTATCTATGAGACGTTGGCGATATGTCGCAGGAAGGTATTTCTCCCTCAACTTGAATTTCATCTCATCCCAAGTACCGATCGGGGGTTGACGTCGCTGGTTTAACAGGCTCTCCACATTGGTCCAATAAGTTTGGGCCTGCCTATGCAGCTTCATCTTCACGTATCAAACTCTTCGTTGGTCCGTCATCTCAAACCACTCGAAGTACCAGTCCATGCCGGCCTCCCAATCTAAATATACCTTCGGGTCCAAGGACCCGCTAAAAAGGGGAGAGTCTGCACGTACACTCCTAAGAACACGGTCGTCATCATCGTCATCACGATTCCGTCGTTGATTTCGACGACCATAACCCCTTGCTCATTATCAGATGCATAGTCATCCACCTCATGCACCTGATGCCTCCCAACATCTACCCCTTGATCCCTTGGCGCAGCAGGTTGCTGAGTCGGCTCTTGTTGGCCATTCATCGGGGTGGGTTGCGCCGCCACTAGGGCCCTCTCAAGGACAGCAATCCTCCCTACAAGACCCTGAATGGACTGGTCCGATGCTTCGGCCCAATCCTCGAGGGCTTTCATTCTCCCTTCTAGACGCGTTCCTACGCCATCTAGATGCATATTAAGGCCATCCATACGCGTATCGAGACGATCCATGAGGGCTTGGAACATCTCGACCGTCGAGGGCTCATTGGAACTATGGGCTCGGTAATCCGCCATAGGTGATGGTGGCGAGTATTGGGTACCTCGACGGGTGGGAATGCGAAGACACACGGACTAGGAGACACATACTAATGCAAACACCGACTAATGCACCTAGACCTAAACCAATATACGATACGTGGCGGAGTTAATCGATCTGAAGATCACTCGTGCAAGTGTGTGGCCTTCACGATAGGCGTAGCCTAACGTTCAGACAACACCTTTTAATATACCAAATTATTGGGATGAAAATGCAACTTTAAAACACTTTTTTTTTGTTTTAAAAATAATGATCATCCTAGACTCGACTTAGACCGTGCAAGGCTTATGCCATTACTACCCTAGACTCGATTCGCTCTGATACCAAACTGATGCGGGATGGACAGAGGGACCGACTCTAAGTGATGCAAATCTCAGACTCTAGATGGAGATGCGACCAGCAACATACGAGTAGGAATGGCACTTTGGCCCGACACTAAGAGTTACTATGGGCTATATGTCGCTAACAGAAATGCAAGCTCACTCGTCGTCCCAAGCGAAGGGAAACGCGGATCCGCGCGGTTGAGAAACCGGCAGAGTCAAGGGTGGTCGACTCACTTCCGTGTTCGGATCGAGCCACGGGACGTGACACTCTCTCGCTCACAGCGGTGACATGAACTCATGGGCTAGAATCCTACGCACTCACAGCGGCATATGACCATATACGAGCTAAGCAAGCGTAATGCCAAGAAGTTAAGACCGTACCTCCACGCACCCGGCGTGGGGAAGACAACCCCGGCCAAATCCGTACTCCCAATTAACAAATTTTTACAGCGGTACAAAGTTTTGACCCACTCGACGCAGGGAGGTAACAGGTCACATGTGGGGTCCGGGAGTAGCGGGAATTGGGTTGACGGGCAGCATCTTGATGTCGCTCCGACGGTGCCGAAACCCACGTTTTGGTGCTGTCCGGACGGCGCGATCTGCGGGTACGTGGGGCCCACGTGCTGCTCAGTTCTCCGGACCTGGTGGGGTGGGTCCCGCTGTGATGATGACACTTGGTGGTGCGCTCCCCTGGACGGCGGCGGGGCTAGAACACCGGTCGGAGGCCGATCGGCTCCGATCTCCAAGTCTTGGAGTTACTACCCACGGATCTGCTGCTTCTGTTTTACCACGCGCGATCTGGCAAGATCTGTCACTGCGATCAGCACCGACGTCGGATCGATGCACAAGAGGCACCGTTGGAAAGCTCTCTCGAAGTCCTTCGACCCTCTATGACTCCAGAAAATTCGTTGGGACTATAATTCTGATGGGGGATTTTAGAACCGGACTGATCTCTGTTTCAGATCTGGCCAGGCAGAAGCAAACTTTCCTGAGAGTTGGCTTTGACTGCGAAGTAGACCTCTAATTCAGACCTTGAGCTCTTCATGAAAGTTATAGAGGGGAGAGAGAGGAAGACAGCAATAATTTTTATGACCGATTTGGTGGAAGTGTGGATGGAGAAAGGTATTTTAGACTGCTGGGTGGTTGGATCTGGAAAGAGACAGACAGAACTAAGTGGGATCTGAAAGTTATTTTTAGAAAATAGGTGACGATGATAGCAAGAGGAGGGGAGTATCTCCATGGCCCCACCGGCAAAGAAACACGAGGGTACCGGCGACAGCGGCAATCTAGGAGAGGGACCTGCCGGAGCGTGACTTGTACTTTTCTTTTTTCTTTTGATGCATACATGTACATGACTTTTGGTTAGTGGAAATGAAAAATATTTTTGGTGTTTTTATTTTTATTTTTAAGATGTGAATGTGGATGGATGTGGATGCTTGAAATGATAGACAGAGGGTACGAGTGAGAGGGACTGAGAGAGAACAGGATTGATGACTGAGGGGGAACGAGTTTAACCAAAATCTTGAAAAACCTGACAAACGGTCTAATTTAAGACCGCCATAGTCTGGAAAACGGCCAAACCAATGACTGTCAGAGGTACAGAGACAAGCCGTGGATAAAGGGAAAAAATGGTCCAATGATGAACTGCCAGAGGACTATAGCGGTCTTACGATAGACCGCTAGTGCAGAAAAACTGTGTAATCCGAGTGGGACTCTCCATGAGAGTCTGAACTCGGGGAAAATAAGCCTTAATCTACACTAGAACCTAATCTAACTTAGGATAAGGCTACCCAACCTGATGCGGGATGGATAGAGGGATCGACTCTAAGTGATCCGGACCTCAGACTCTAGATGGAGACGCGACCAGTAACATACGAGTATGAATGACACTTCGGCCTGACACTAAGAGTTCCTATGGGCTATACGTCGCTAACAGAAATGCAAGCTCACTCGTCATCCCAAGCGAGGGGAAACGCGGATCCGCGCGGTTGAGAAACCGGCAGAGTCAAGGGTGGTCGACTCACTTCCGTGCTCGGATCGAGCCATGGGACGGGTCACTTTCTCGCTCACAGCGGTGACATGAACTCGCGGGCTAGAATCCTACGCACTCACAGCGGCATATGAACATATACTATCTAAGCAAGCGTAATGCCAAGAAGTTAAGACCGTACCTCCACGCACCCGGCGTGGGGAAGACAACCCCGGCCAAATCCGTACTCCCGGTTAACAAATTTTTACAGCGGTACAAAGTTTTGACCCACTTCACGCAGGGAGGTAACAGGTCACATGTGTGGTCTGGGAGTAGCGGGAATTGGTTGACGGGTAGCATCTTGATGTCGCTCCGACAGTACCGAAACCCGCATTTTGGTGCTGTCCGGACGGCGTGATCTGCGGGTACGTGGGGCCCACGTGTTGCTCAGTTCTCCGGACCTGGCGGGGTGGGTCCCGCTGTGATGGTCACACTTGGGGGTGCGCTCCCCTAGATGGTGGCTGATGTGACACCACCTTGGGGTGATGGTCACAAGACCAATGCTTCCTCGGACCTAACTATGCAAGCACAACCACAAGGCTAAGAAGCCTACGTAAGCGGACCTTCGTATGGCGCACACACTTAACCCGGGGTTAACTCGGGGATGCCGAGTCGAGAAAATGGGACAAGCCCCTTGCTGGTAGAGGGCCAGCAAAGTCTAAGGCAAACCTCCTCTTGAGGGGCGGATACTCAACTCAAGGTGTTGGTCTTGGCCGAGGGACGCGGATCACTCACTCACACCCACGGTGGTCACACAAAGTGTAGTGGAGCCTTAAGATCGGGCACTCTCTTCCTTACCGACGGCACAATTGGAGAATATTACATGAACAAGGATAATTGAGAGCAAGGTTCAAGATTTTACCAAGCCGGTTTGAAGAAACCGGCTCCGGTCGGAGACGTGGGCGAGCGGGGAAGCGTGTGTTCTCCACACGCCGCGCCGATGAAGCTTCGAACCTGAAATTTAAGATTTACATGCACTACGCCCCTTGCAAGGGGGTTGGACTAGGGGTGGGGGTTCAAATTACAACCAAAATATTCCTCCACGCAGGGAGGGGCCTTCAGCCGGCCAAGCGGGGAGGGGAGAAACGGGGAAAGTATGCCGAATGATGACCGAGATCGGTTCAGTCTTCTCTCTGCGAGTGCTGACAGTCGGTTGAAGATGTTGCTTCTGTGACTTCTCCCGAATTTTTTTGGGGACGAAACCACTTGTAGAATCTTCGTATCTGGAACAGGGCAACTCCAGAATTTTTTTAATTTCTTCAGGCACCGCTGCTGGTGGGGGTGGGGGCTTGAACAGGGTGGCAGACCCTCGGATCTGACAGTTTCAGGTTCCCAACAGCAGGAAGAAGATGGTGCCACGACCGATCCAGAGCTCAGAATCAGGTACCGCTGGAGTCTTTGGAACCGTTGACGAGTCCTCTTCGAATCAAGACTGACGGAGATGCCAGATGATGTCGGGGTCGACCGGTGGGCTCTGAACACTGAGGAGGGGTCGGTGCAGACTGAGTGCAGGTAGATCCGAGCGCCTGGAGGAAGAAATTAATAACTCTTGCGAACGGATGCCGATTGGAGTTCCGCCTCTTTATTTTGAAAGTAGACAGGTCGAAGAAGATCTTTGCATAAGAACTTTTGTCTTGATTCACGCTGGATTTGTCGTGGCAGAGCTTCCAATCACGTTCAGGTGATCTGTCAGGAGAGCTTCGTGCAGTCTAGGGAGAACGGCTCTCCCGGGCAGCTCAGTGCTCAGACGACAACGAAACCACCGCCGTTGCGAAGAAGACAGGGAGACGCTTCCGTGGGTACCTCTTGGGCCTTCAGATTCATGGGGAGGTGGTCAGGGTGGCCGCTGCTAGTAGGTGATCCTCTGCAGGTTGCCAGTCTAGATGGTGGAAGGTGGGGGTGATGGAGAAGAACAATGGGAGAGTGGAGGAGATGAGAGAGGGGGGGCGACCTAGGGCTGTGGAGGGAAGGGGGATTTCGAAATTCAAAGGCCTAGGGAGGTGGAGGGGTGCATGGGGTAGTGGGAAGGGTGCTTGGGAAAGTGGGAGGGGTAGTTGGGGGTTGGGTGGTGAGGAGAGGATTGGTGGAGGGGGTCTTGGGAAGGGGGGAGTATTGATGAGGGTTGTGGGGAATGTGAAGAGGCTTTAATGGGGTAGGTGGGGTGTGGAGGTGGTTGGGAAGGGAGGAGAGAGAAAATTTTCAAAATTGGGATGGGGAGGAGAGAGAATGGGGTTCGCCCCCTTTAGAGAGAGAGAGGGGGGAATCCACCCCTTAGAGAGAGAGAGAGAGAGATTCTCACAATTGTAGTGGAATTTCAAATTTTCTTTCAATCATTCATTACCTCAAAATAGAGAGAGTGGGGTCCTATTTATAGGGATCCCACAATTTACAATAAGACCCTGACTTTTGACACATTGACTAATAACCAACAAGATAGGGGCGCCCATGGGCCAAGCCCAATGAATTGGGCTCAATAGCTAACTAATAAACCTAATGTCACACAAACCCAGGGAAATAAGCACAAGACCTAGCGACATGACTCAAATAAAAGGGAAATTATAATGATATGACTCAAATAAAATAAAGAAACATACATAGGACTCAAAATAAATGACTAGACCGTGATGTACGCCTCCGGGGTGACGAGAATGGTCAAGAGTGTCAGGACGGATGGTGATGACCCCATCATACTCCCGGGGTGCGGAGAACTTGACTCCGTCGAGTAAGAGGTGGTACCGCTCACATGTCTTCCGAAAGAAGCCGATTCTTCCACCTAGCGAGGTAGAGCCTGTTCACCTTGCTCCGAGTGATGATTACCTGTTCATCCAATATTCTCTCAAGTTACTTACATCGGGCTCTCTGGGCTGATAGTGCTCACATGGGGAGAGGTGGGTGCTCTCTCAAGGGAGGAAGGAGCTTGAAATTCTCACTTGGTGCCACCGTGGATCCCTTGTGTGGCACAAGGCTTTTCACATTGAAACTGAAGTTAACTCTGTATCCCTTGAGGAGGCCTAACTTAGTAGTGGGGCTAATGCACCTCAAAACCTGGAAGGGGCTGATCCCACAAAACCTCAATCTTGAGTTGTCTCTATGTGAGAGCCTCTCATTCCTCACCATCCCGGAATCACCCATTTGGATTTCTTGGTGACGCCATTGAGTCGATCGGCCTTTTGTAGATTTCATGACTCTTGTTGATGCGCTTGCAAGGTTATCATGCAATTTTGTGAATGCTGTCCTTTTAGTGGTTATGGGTGAACATGGACAACCATAGATGGACCTATCATGCTATGATGCCATATGGACCTTGATGAATCTTGGTGGGCCGGGGCAACCATATGTGGACTTATCATGCAATATTGGCATGTAGACTTTGGTGGGCCTAGGTGGGCCGGGGCAACCATATGTGAACCTATCATGCAAAGTGGTGATGAATGTCGGGAGACCCGGACATCCGTAGATGCTTTTGACATGCTTAAGACCCATGATGAATGAGGGTGGACCAATACATCCGAATATGGACCACTCATGCTTTCTACTTGACATGTGGGTGATATGAATGAATGGACCCAACATAGTGTTCATGCCAAGTGGTGTGGTAAGCCTAGACACATGCATGTTTTTCCTATGGGTGACTTTCATGTGTATAGGTGTGGGACAACCTTTGAACTCCCATTGGAAAGGGTCGAATGGATCTAAGAAGGTGGTCATCATGGGGTGGAGCACAACCTCATTACGTAGAGATATGTGGCTCAAGGTCATGGCTCCCAAGGTGTAACCTGGGTCTAAGATGGAGTGAATTGGGTCAAACATGGTGAGTTGGTGTAGGGAAAGGTGGGTGGTGGATAAAGTGTTTGGGTCACACGAGTCTCTTGACTCCCATTGGAATTCATCATATGGATCATAAAATGGGTTACCTAGGGGGAGGAACTCCATGTCCTCAAGATCCTCAAAAGATGCTAAATCATCCTTCTCCATGATAGTTGGGCCAATGTTCTTGGAAAGTGGGTCGGCCATGAGTGGAGGGCTTGGCTTTCTACCCGAGATAAGAAGCTCTAAATCGAGGAGAAGGTTGGGCTCATCGGGTGTAGGGAGGAATAGAAGGAGGTCGCTAGTGTAGCAATCAATGGTGAAAATCGAGGTGATAGACCCTATGCATAGGTGTAGGAGGCTAAGGCTCCTAGGTTGTTCGACCATAGGGGTCAACATGCTAGTCATCTCTAATTACCATGCTATGCCCTTGAGAAGGTCCTCTAAGGTCTCCACTTGATAGGATGCTTGGATTATGGTGTGATAGGAGAAGAAGGGCACTATGGGAAGGTCTTGTTCTATGGGAGGGAAAACATGGGCCGGGATCTCTCTAATTGGGCTCTCCTTTAGCCAACTAACAATGGGTTCTCCTAAGATGAGCTCCGCCCCAACTAGAGAGGGTGGTGTAAGGTATAGACCATCGTGTGAGGTTTCTTCTTCAATTTGGACTTGGGTTTCCTCCAAGGTGGGGGGTGGGTTTGGAGTGTTCACAACTATTGGATCGGGTATGAGTTCTTCTACTAAGGAGGTGAGGGGATCTTTTGGGGTGATGAGGGTTGGTGTGTGGTGCTCCCGGGGTGGAGGGTAAAGGGAAACTTGGATTGGGATTGGTAGAGTGGGGTTTGGGAGTGGAAGTAGTGGAGGCCTAGGTTGGGGTAGGATTGGGGTTGGAAGTGGAAGGTGGGTTGGGTGACAAGATTTGGGTTGATGGGTTTTGGGAGATGTGTCCCTTTTTGAGGATGATGGTGAGGTTGCGGTGGTGGCCAAGGGGGCTTGTGGGGTACGGGTTTGGTGAGGGAATTTGGATTTGGGGGTGGTGGCCATTATGGGCCTAGGTGGAGGGGTGGACATGGGGTCCAATTGGGTATGTGGACATATGGTTGTGGTGAGGACTTGGATGTAGGATGTAGATGTTGTGGTTGGAGTAGGAGAGGTGGGAAATGGTGGAGAATGCATGATTAGGGTCTTGGGTTGGCCAAGGGGAAATGAAGGAGTTGAAATGCTCTTTGGGTTTTGGTGTTCGAAATGGGAGGGAAAAATATATCTAGCCCTAAGTTGTTCCTTCATGTCCCCCCATGTTGTGAGGGGAGCTTCCCTTCTAATTATCCTTGAAGAGGCAAAATCTTGCGCTGGTTCCTGAGCGGGCAGGTAATCACCAAGTTAATGAACTACAAGACAAGGAAACGAGTCAGAGGGCCCAGGGGGATTCCCTGGGGCAAAACCCTCCGACGCTCAAGTCAGTAGAGCAATGGTGGGAGCAGCGATAGGGAGGAGAAGGTGAAGGCGCGAGATCCCTCTCCACCAATGGGGTGAAGTGATCCTTGCTCAGGAATTGGGGGTGGATCAATGCCCTTTTGGACTTACCTTTCGCCGGAGGTTATCCCAGGTTTAAATAGTGCGCCGCCCTCTGGAGTCCTGCAAGCTGAGAGGTCTCCGGTGGAGGTTACGTCCTCGTCGTGGGCTTTTATGGCCTCATCGTGGGGGCGTTATCCTTGCGGGGAAGCCGGAGCTCCTAGACTTCTTGGCGTCCGGCCCGCTGTGGACTCTAATGGCTGCAGTGATGAACATTTTATCGGTCGTACCGAGCTTAGGGGGGCCGGCCCTATCGGGCGATAGGCCTAGCTCGGTGAGGAGATGGGTCGGACAGACTGGCTAGCGCTTCCCCCCTTCGTGCGGAGGGATAGCTCGTGCGCGGGTCTTCCTGTGACCTGACCAATGCTCGGGCTCTCCGAGCCTTGGGGCCGCCTAGGAGAGTTGTTTCCTCAAGAATTATTTTATTGGGCTTTTCCGAGTGGGCCCTGTGGGCTGTCACTTGGACGAGCTTGCCTCGTTGGGCCTTGTTGGGCCTTGTTGGGTCTAGTTGGGTCTGCTCTTTGAGTGGGCTGCAGGAATCCCCCTCTCCACTTGTCCCCCTCCTACTCCCGAGCCAAGGAGGCTCAGTTGAGTAGTTTTCCGAGGCTTTGGACCGACGTGGCTCAGGTGGGTGGAATCCTGTTGGCGTTATGAAGCCACGTGTAGTGGTCGCCTGGGCCTGTAGTAATAATGATCCTGACGGATTTGAAATGAAGGGGCCCCCTTTTTCTCGGAGGTTGAAACGGCGCGCCGCCTCCCGCGAAGGTTTATAGGCATAGGGCGCTGCTCGTTCCTCCCAGTATTTTTAGGGTTTTTGACCTCTCTTCCATTTCTTTGCTTCTGGGGCTCCTTGATGCACTGTGAATATACAGCGGGGGAGCAAGCTCTTGCGGCGGCATTTGAGGAGCTGGCGCGTATAACCGCAGAGGCGATCCGATAGCTTTCTTCTCCCCCGGAGTCTTCGGGCTCTAGTGAAGGTTCTTCTTCCAGCTCGATGGCAGATCTACGCTCGGAAATCGAGCAGGTGAGGCGGGAGCCCGTTCCCAATCGCAGCGAGTTGGGGGAGGCTGATGTGAAGAAACTGGAGCATCGATTTTGCCTGCCTCTCCGATATACCTTTGTAGCTGCTGCCCCATACGAGACGAGCTTGGATAGCCGCACGAGCCATATTTGTACTTTTCTCCTGGCGTGGAAGAGCATATTCTACCTCCCCTTCGAGCCTTTCGTTTTGAAGCTTCTCAATTTTTTCATGTTAGCGCCTGTTCAGCTAGTGGCCAACTCGTATCTCCTGCTCTCTGCCTTTCGGATCCTCTGCCGCCTGCAGGGGGTTCCCCCGTCGCTGGATCTTTTTCATTATTTCTTAGAGCTGAAGGCACATCCGTCGGTGGGGAAAGGCTTCTATTTTATTCAGGCGCGCAGGAATCGGAGCTGTATTCCGCTGGCGGCGAAGGATTCTTCGCACAAGAGGTGGAAGAGGCAATTTTTCTGGGTGAAGGCGGAAGCAGTGGATGAGTCCTGGAGGTGCCAGGTTATGCCCAACTTCCATCCGAATCTTCCCCCGCGACAGGAGGAGTTCCCCGCCGACGTGGAAGAGTACGATGCTCGCTTGTTGATAAATCACCGGTTGACTGAGGAGCTAGTGACGCTGGAGAACGTGGAGCGGCATCTGCTTACACAGCTTAAGCCATCAGGTACCATTCTTCGGATTCTTCTGCGGGGTCGGAGGGTTGCCTTTTTGCTTCCTAACCGAACCTTCTTCTTCATTGCAGACATCCGGCGGGAGCCCTTGGAAGAGGTCACCGAGGTCGTCGATCTTGGGGATGACTCGGCGGCCGATGAGCCTGTCGCTCCCGCGGGTCGTTCCCAAGCCCGGGATAAGGGCAAGGGGGCGGCCTCCGAGGGATCTTCGCGGCCAAGCGGGGTGAAGCGCAAGGATCCCCTGGAGGGAAAATTGCGGGAAGCCGCGAAGGCCAAGAAACGGGCCAAGAAGGCCGGCCATCCTACCGCTGCCGGGGGCGATTCTGGCTCGGTGGCGCTCCCCTCTCGGGGGCAAGGTGGGGCCGACCCTTCCAGGCCAGCTCCCCCACCTACCAGGCGAGAGGGGGCCGAAGAGACCAGGGGCCCCTCAGAGGGCGGAGATGGGTCGGTTCTCCCCTCCCCGGGGATGGAGGGGGTCGGCGCCGAAGTAGCCGACGTCGAGACCGGGAGACCGGTCGAGGTTGGCGATGTCGCGGGCGGTGAGGCGCGGGCCGAGACATATAGGGTTGGGGGTTCGCCTGCGAGGGCGTCGCAGCCCCAAGTGCTCGAAGTTCCTGGTGCGGTCGATCCTGTGGCGTCGATCGAGGTTGGGGGTTCGCCCGGGGAGGCGTCGCAACCCCAACCGACCGCAGCGCGCGGGGCGGTATGCCCCGTCGCTCGGGCCGAACCTTCTGGCGGGGCGTCCGGTGGGGAGCGGATCTCCATACCGGAGGCTTTGGAAAGGCTCGACGTTTCGGGCGACCTGTACCAGGTTTGCCGAGAGGTTGCCGCAAAGACGAGGGGGGGAGACAAGCGCCACTCCCCCTCCGGCGTCCTCGACGTCCTCATGGAGGGCGGCCTAGTCATGGCTCGGTCGGCGGCCTTGATGGCGGAGACGTACGCTCGGACGGAGGTGGAGCGATCAAATCTCGCCTGGGCCCTCGGGGGGTGCGAGAGGAAACTAGCCCGCCTCAGCGAGGAGCATGAGGGGCTCCGATGGGAGTTCTCCGCGATCAGGGACTTGGCACGGGCGAGCCGGCTAGAAACCGAGGCGCTGACTGAGCAGTTGGCTAAGGACCGGGAGTCACTCGAGAGGAAGGGCAAACTCTTGGAAGAGGAGCGTCTGCATCACCTCAAGCTGGACGGTCGCTGGGAGTTCGAACGTGCCAAGCTACTGGACCGGGCGGAGGTAGCAGAGCACCTTCGTTCCATGGTCGAGGCGGACCGAGTCCGGGCGGAGAGGCGGTCGAGCGAGGCCGAGCGAGGGATGGTCGCGGCAGAGGAACGCCTGGCGGGAGCAGAGGAGCGTGCGGCCGAGGCGGAGCGGGCTCGGGTCGAGCACGTTGGAAGGATAGAGCAGATCGAGGCGAAGGCGATCGAGCTGTATAGAAGCTCGGACGCTTACTCAGCCGACCTGGAGAGAGCCGCCCTACCATATTACGAGGTAGCGCTTCGCCGGGGCGCTCGAAAGGGGTTTAAGCAGGGTTATCGTCGGGCGGTGGACTACGCCTTCGATCAAGACTCCGGGATCGAGTTCCCTTTGGGCCAGAGCTATGACTCGGATGAGTCGGTTTCTAGCTCCTCTGCGTCGAGCGGGGAAGATCCAGAGGAGTCTCCTCCGGCGGGGTCACCAACTCCGGACGTCTCGGGAGGGCTCGCGACCGAGACAGTTCTCGCACAGGCAAGGTCAGTGCCCGGGTCGGCCGTCACCGAGGGTGCCGGGGGTGACGCGCCTACTTCCGCCGCTCCCGAGCTTCAAAGTGGGCCCGAGGCCTGATGTATTTTGCCTTATTTTGCCCCTTTCTCCTATTTGACTCTCTTTCCTCCTTTAGAGAGTTTCTTCTTTATGCGATAATGAATGACTTACTTGTTTGATCACCATCCTTGCCGTGATTTGGCTGGCGTATCTGAAGTAGTTGAAAAGTGTCGATATGTCCTGCGTGGTTTTCGCATGCTGATTTGGTAGGCTTCTGATGGGGCGTCTTTCCGTTCCCTCACGCTTTGAATGCCAGGCCGCTTCGTGACTCCCGCTAGGGCGGGAAACGAGGAGTTGGAGGTGACCATTCAGGGGAGAAATCCTTTGGCGTGTTTTTGAGGGGGGAGTCATTTAAGGTGCGTAGCCTCCCTTGGCCTATAAGAAGGACCGAAGGGCGCCCCTTCCTCTTTATCGCTTGGGATTTTCTCTAACAGTCTTTCCTCACTCCTTCTTCTTCACTCTGCGTTGTGCCGTTGCATTCGGAGCATGGAGGATCCTTCGTTAGGGGACCTGGATTCCGGATACCCGGTGCACCCGATATAAATACCGAATACACGTGATACCACATGGGACCCGCGAGGCCTCCCAAGCGCGGGAAAGCGCCGAAGGGAAAAAGGAGTGCATGGAATACATTGAAGCCAGCAGATATAACAGTAAGCAATTAAATTTCATTATATTAGATTGCTAAAGTAGCAAAAATAAAATTACTTTTTCATTAATAATTCAAATTTTACAATTATACATCAGAGTCTAGTCCAAAGGAAAAATGACAAGTACAGTTTGACAGAAAAGAACGTACACAGGAGTCGGGAGAAGCCCGACGCAAGTACAGCTGGCAGCTACAGCAAACGCGCACCTCCACGAGCAGCAGAGGCGGATGGCAAAACCCACCTGAAAAGCAGGGGTGACTCTCAACAGAAACTCAGTAGGGGTCACGCGGATCCCCACTGGAAAACGCACAGGGCAACGGAAGCAACTACGGAAACAGCAAGTGCAGCAAAGCAGGAAAGCTACACTACAAAGCTGTAAACAGACAGGGTACAGCAGGAGTAGGGAACAGGCTAAGAGCAAGGGGAGCTCAACAACAAAGAAGTGTGAGGCCGTAAAACACGGAACAACGGCCACCGAGGAGAACTCGGCACCCTAAGCTACTCCAAACGGCAACAGACGGTCGACCCCAAACTCACACAGTAGGGTAACCCAGTCCGTCAGCCAAAGCAAAGGCGAAGGCAGACGTCGACGCCAAAAACACAGACAAACACGACTGGCAACATCGTGCACGCAGCCCCACGCATGACAAGCACGTCATGCAAATGACAGAACACTGACCTCGAGTACAGCCACGAGCGGGCAACTCGAAAAGGTCACAGCGCGCAAGAAAACACGAGAGTCACCGTACCAAGTGACAGGAGCACCCTCCTCCCAGAAGAACAGCCAGATGCGTCCACTGACGTCTTACACTGCGCCACAAGTGTCAAGTCACTCAAGGACAAGACACACCAAGAACCAGGTCTGAGGAACAATAGTTCCAAGGAAACATGGTACCACAGCACGAAACTACAGCACCAACTGCGAGTGACTAGTCAGGGCCACGCCCGTCGGCGCAAGTCCCCAGTCCCTGACCACGTGTTCACACACCGACCTCTACCTAGGTCAGGCCTCTAGCTAGTACTCCCCTCGGTAGGACGCTACCGTTGGCCGGGGCCCACGGAACTAGCTTAAGAACCGTACGTACCAAACGCAACAGGAAAACCCCTCCACCACTCCCGGTGGATAGGCAAAAGCCTAGGGCTACAACTAGTGGAGGCTCACAAGGCACAGACTCCGAAACACAGGTGCTAAAGCACAGACATTCTAAGAAAAGCCCTTTCTCTTGCACCACAAAGCACCATGGCAGCTAGACAACCGCCAACAGACTAAGGATCAGGCAACTAGACCTACCACGCAATGATCCATGAGTCATACGACTCAACGGCAAGATCGTCACAAACAGTGGAACAAGCCGCCAATCGGTCTAATCCTAAGCCAGAAGAAACCACGCTCCGCAGAAAATAACACACGGAGATCTGAGGGAAACACCAAGAACCCTCAGCACACCTGGACACGTAAATCGAGGTAAGGCAACACCTCGAGGCATCCAGAACCAGTGTCTCGAGCTGGACGGAACCGCCAAGACACCCACACACAAGGTCGTCTGTCAACCCCTGGGTCACCCCGGGTTGACCGAAACCAGACCAAACCCAAGCAAAAGTAGGATAGGAGATCCTACCTCAAGCAAGAAGACGCCTGGCCGCCTTACAACGTAGTCTTAGCCCTCATATGATGGCGGGAGACGTCCACGGGACAACGGACTGACCACAAGGATAGGCCAAGACAAGCCGAAATCGAAATCAGAGAAATCGGAGCACAAGGGATGTAACGCACCACCTCTAGACCGCTACAAGCATGTGACGGTCTAGACCACGGCCGTTACACACCCAGTGACGGTCGGACGATAGGCCGTCACTTACACCGCCCTAACCTATCTCGTAAAATGCAAAGGCATGTAACGCGCAGCACCAGGCGCGTCACACACACCTGACGCGCCAGACCGGGGCCGTCAGGTCCAACACAAACCCCAAATCAAACGGAGCTCGAACGATGTAACGCGCTAGGCCTAGCGCGTTACATACGCCTAACGCGCAGGAACAGGTGCGTTACAGCCACCAACGAAGACAAAAACACGGGGACTCGAGCCATGTAACGCGCTAAGGAAAACGCGTTACACCCACCTGCCGCGCAGGGGCAGGCGCGTCAGGGCCACCTAACGCGCAAGGGCAGGCACGTCAGGGCCACTGGCACAAGCCCAAAAAATGAAAGGCTAAGCTAGGCCATGTAACGGTCCCACGAGGATGTGTTACATCCAAATAACGCGCGGGGGCAAGGCCGTCACACACAAGACAGCACACATCCACCCAACCCTCAGCCAAACAGCATGTAACGGCCTAAGCACGGCGCGTTACAACGCTGTGACGCACGGAGACACGACCGTTACCTCAACTGCCTTAAACGGTCAACGCCCAACCAAACCCGGTCAAACATAATGTAACGGCCCAACCTGGGCGCGTTACAACACTCTGACGTGCCAGGACCAGGCCGTCAGAGGAACCGCCATACTCAAACCACAAAACGACAAACGGATGTAACGCGTCAAGCCATACGCGTTACAGGGCTTGTGACGCGCCACCATTGGGCCGTCACACGCCCAAAGCCAGCAGAACCCAAAAACGTCAACCGATGTAACGGCCAGTCGTGGGGCCGTCAAAGACAAGTAACGGTCGCTGGCACGATCGCTACATCGATCACGGCGGGAAAACATAGGAATGGCCAAATCGGCCCGTTCCACGCCCTATTCATGCCGTAGCGTAGGGGAAACAAACCCAAACGATAAATAACAACATCAGGGGACTAAAAACCCCGCATGCAAGCTCAAAAATGCAAGATTCGGGCGATTTCATCAAATCCACCCAAAGTGGGTCACCGAGGTTCCCGGGCTTCTACCGACCTCGAATGAACACCAAACCACACGAAATCAACTTGGATGGGATCCTGACATCCCAGTGGTCTGTTAGAAACTAACTACGCCGCAAATGGCCGCCGTTTACCTGCCGACCCTAAAAATCATGAAAATCACAGTTTGGGCAAAACAAGCCCAGACTCGACCGTTTCCTAGCCGAACAACGTGCAATGGCAGGGAAAACGGAGAGGACGAAGTAAGGATCAGTCACCCTACCTCCACCGAAGAAACCGAGCCCCGAAAGGACTAAACCACGCCGAAATCCACTCGCGAACCGATTTCACTGGCTTTGAATCCACCGAACGGGATCGCGCCAGAATCGATTCGATCCTCGCCCCATCGCGCACCCAGCCAACTCCATCACGTCCCCAACACGTGCCTCTAGGTCCTCCGTCTGCAGCCAGAGCCGAGGAGGCGAACGGGAGAGAAAACGGGAGAGAGAGAGGCGACGGCGGCGAATGAGAAGGAGGAGAGAGGAAAAGAAATAAAAAAGAAAAGAAACTAGGAAATTTTCCAAATTTCTGAAAATTCTGAAAACGCGTCGAAAATGCACAATTTCAGAAAAATACGCAAAAATAGTGTAAACGACCGGCTCGAAGAGTACATCGTCGCTGCAGCATCCATGAGTTTGAGAATTGACAAACAAACTCACCGTAGGGTTCCGTAACTAGTACGTGCGAAAAATCCACACGGCTCGTCAAACTCAACTCGGAAGCCACCAAAGCGAACCAAAACTCACCGAAACCAATCCGAAACAGATCCGAAAGATCCAGCAGAGATCCAACAAGACCTGCAAAGGATCCAGCAAGACCCAGGGCATTACATCCTCCCCCCCTTTAAGAAATTTCGCCCTCAAAATTATGGACTAACAAAGGAGAAGCAGGGAAGAACAACCCAACAGCACAAATCTCGAAAAACACAGCTCAGAGGAACGAGGTCAGAATTACAGGTACACACTCTAGCTTCCAAGACAGCAAGTCCACAGCACGAGCATGGCACCAAAGTGAACACATCTGACACCTCCGAAGCAAAGGCAACGTCGTTTACGTCTCACCAGGAACGGAGACACGACTGCCACAACAACAGATAACCAACACCGAGAAACACGACAACAGCACAGCAAGTGGCAGCTTATACCAGGAGACACAGTCCTCACAGCTGACAGCTCACAACATCATCGACTCCAGTGCCAAAGGAAACAAGGAACACCTGGCACACAGGACACCAACGACAACAACAACACTGGACCGTACCACAGGCACCATCAAGTCAGTCCTCACTCAGATATCACATCTGATCAAGTCGCAAGCTAACTCCACCGGAGGAAAGGGAGCACAGCAAAGCCAACTGACAAGACAAGGGTCCAAGGCAAGAACATAAAATCATAAAGAAACAGCGCTTACAAAAACAACACAACGGAAGCACCTGCAGGATTCCGGCTCCGCACAGCACACAGGGCCAAAGAACACATCTGCAAGCAAGGTCACATTAAGGCACAGAAACAGCTGAGCACACGACCACTTGGGAACGGGTCACGCATCAGACTGCTCACCAAGGAAAAGACCCACAACAACGAGAAACGACAACAATCTCGGGGAACGCACCTCAAGGACTACGAACACGCCTCGAGAGCACAACACCCAAGAAAGAAATGCTGAGCAAAAGGGTACTCAATCAGCAAGGAATGCCGACAAATTCCCCAACACTCGCACAATGTCGATGCCAACACAAGAAAACCACAAACAACGGCACGGCAACGGGCAAAGTCAAGGCGCAGGAAGCCAAGACAAAGCCACATCGAGAAGGAACAAAACCTCTCGACAAATGGGTAACCAACCCACACACTTTAGTTGTACTCTCAATAACGCGCACAGGCAACAGAACAACATCGGTAATCGCACCTCAGCACATACCAGGCGCCATCGTGATCAGCAAAGATCGTAATACAGCACGCCATGAGCACCGATCCAGGAAACAACCGATCACAAGGAGCCTAAGTGCAACAAGAGAAGAGCACCAGCTTACAAAGCACAAGGGAAGCATCAATCTCAGCTTACCTTCACGTCCTGACATAATAAATGAGCCCTCACAACACATCGGCCGTCAGACACAGCACGACAAATACGGTACACAACAGCTCTTAACACCATCATGGAGTCCATAGCCAAACAACCGTAAAGCAGAGAGCAGTTCAGGCTCAAAACAATGATGTCTACACTTGAGCAGACACAGGACAAAAGCATCACTAAGACAGCAACCCCAAGGCAACATTCGAAAAGATTCCACCAGAAGGGAAGAGAAGCAAGAAGCTCAACCACAAAAGCTCGCCAGGAAGGGAAAAACCTAGGCTCGCCTGAGCAACTTCTCTAACACGGAATCTAATCGAGCACTTCAACAGAAGCAAAACACATCAGGAGCTGAACAGACTTAAGCCGGGACAACCAAAGCAACGTAAGAACATGCATGGCCATCACACCAACGCTGAAAGTCATAAGCCACCTGAGTGAAACACAGAAACAGCTCGAACAATGCACTGCAGGCTCATGCCAACCGACAAACACTGCCAAGTGCAACACGATCGAGACCAACTTCAAAGCCGAATAAAGCACCTCGTCACACCCAGACGAGAGCAAAACCATCTCGTACAGTGCCAATCAAGCACGCACAAGACCACTCATAGAAAACAACGCGATAAACCATCGCAACACCTACGCCAGCAAGAGACTGTACTGGACCTCAAGGACTCTGGTAACTGTATATCTGGATTTCCATGTATCTGACATGATAATGATCTGATAGCTCAGAAAAGAACTCTAAACATCTCAGAACACTACTCTGATACCACCTGTGGCGACCCGGATTCCAGATACCCGGTGCACCCGGTATAAATACTAAATACACGTGATACCACATGGGACCCGCGAGGCCTCCCAAGCGCGAGAAAGCGCCGAAGGGAAAAAGGAGTGCGTGGAATACATTGAAGCCAGCAGATATAACAGTAAGCAATTAAATTTCATTACATTGGATTGCTAAACTAGCAGAAATAAAATTACTTTTTCATTAATAATTCAAATTTTACAATTATACATCAGAGTCTAGTCCAAAGGAAAAACGACAAGTACAGTCTGACAGAAAAGAACGTACACAGGAGTCGGGAGAAGCCCGACGTAGGTACAGCTGGCAGCTACAGCAAACGCGCACCTCCACGAGCAGCAGAGGCGGACGATAAAACCCACTTGAAAAGCAGGGGTGAGTCTCAACAGAAACTCAGTAGGGGTCACGCGGATCCCCACTGTAAAACGCACAGAGCAATGGAAGCAACTACGGAAACAGCAAGTGCAGCAAAGCAGGAAAAGCTACACTACAAAGCTGTAAACAGACAGGGTACAGCAGGAGTAGGGAACAGGCTAAGAGCAAGGGGAGCTCAACAACAAAGAAGAGCGAGGCCGTAAAACACGGAACAACGGCCACCGAGGAGAACTCGGCACCCTAAGCTACTCCAAACGACAACAGATGGTCGACCCCAAACTCACACAGTCGGGTAACCCAGTCCGTCAGCCAAAGCAAAGGCGAAGGCAGACGCCGACGCCAAAAACACAAACAAACACGACTGGCAACATCGTGCACGTAGCCCCACGCATGACAAGCACGTCATGCAAACGACAGAACACTGACCTCGAGTACAGCCACGAGCGGGCAACTCGAAAAGGTCACAGCGCGCAAGAAAACGCAAGAGTCACCGTACCAAGTGACAGGAGCACCCTCCTCCCAGAAGAACAGCCAGATGCGTCCACTGACGTCTTACACTGCGCCACAAGTGTCAAGTCACTCAAGGACAATACACACCAAGAACCAGGTCCGAGGAACAACAGTTCCAAGGAAACATGGTACCACAGCACGAAACTACAGCACCAACTGCGAGTGACTAGTCAGGGCCACGGCCGTTGGCACAAGTCCCCAGTCCCTGACCACGTGTGCACACACCGACCTCTACCTAGGTCAGGCCTCTAGCTAGTATTCCCCTCGGTAGGACGCTACTGTTGGCCGGGGCCCACGGAACTAGCTTAAGAACCGTACGTACCAAACGCAACAGGAAAACCCCTCCACCACTCCCGGTGGGTCGGCAAAAGCCTAGGGCTACAACTAGTGGAGGCTCACAAGGCACAGACTCCGAAACACAGGTGCTAAAGCACAGACATTCTAAGAAAAGCCCTGTCTCATGCACCACAAAGCACCATGGCAGCTAGACAACCGCCAACAGACTCAGGATCAGGCAACTAGACCTACCACGCAACGATCCTTGAGTCAGACGACTCAACGGCAAGATCATCACAAACAGGGGAACAAGCCGCCAATCGGTCTAATCCTAAGCCAGAAGAAACCACGCTCCGCAGAAAATAACACACGGAGATCTGAGGGAAACACCAAGAACCCTCAGCACACCTGGACACGCAAACTGAGGTAAGGCAACACCTCGAGGCATCCAGAACCAGTGTCTCGGGCTGGACAGAACTGCCAAGACACCCACACACAAGGTCGCCTGTCAACCACTGGGTCACCCCGGGTTGACCGGAACCAGACCAAACCCAAGCAAAAGTAGGATAGGAAATCCTACCTCAAGCAAGAAGACGCCTGGCCACCTTACAACGTAGTCTTAGCCCTCATAGGATGGCGGGAGACATCTACGGGACAACGGGCAGACCACAAGGACAAGCAAAGACAAGCCGAAACTGAAATCACGGAAATCGGAGCACAAGGGATGTAACGCAGCACCTCTAGACCGCTACAAGCATGTGACGGTGTAGACCACAGCCGTTACACACCTAGTGACGGTCGGATGATAGGTCGTCACTTACACCGCCCTAACCTATCTCGAAAAATGCAAAGGCATGTAACGCGCAGCACCAGGCGCGTCACACACACCTGACGCGCCAGACCGGGGCCGTCAGGTCCAACACAAACCCCAAATCAAACGGAGCTCGAACGATGTAACGCGCTAGGCCTAGCGCGTTACACACGCCTAACGCGCAGGAACAGGCGCGTTACAGCCACCAATGAAGACAAAAACACGGGGACTCGAGCCATGTAACGCGCTAAGGAAAACGCGTTACACCCACCTGACGCGCAGGGGCAGGCGCGTCAGGGCCACCTAACGCGCAAGGGCAGGCACGTCAGGGCCACTGGCACAAGCCCTAAAAATGCAAGGCTAAGCTAGGCCATGTAACGGTCCCACGAGGATGCGTTACATCCAAATAACGCACGGGGGCAAGGCCGTCACACACAAGACAGCACACATCCACCCAGCCCTCAGCCAAACAGCATGTAACAGCCTAAGCACGGCACGTTACAACGCTGTGACGCACGGAGACACGACCGTTACCTCAACCACCTTAAACGGTCAACGCCCAGCCAAACCCGGTCAAAAACAATGTAACGGCCCAACCTGGGCGCGTTACAACACTCTGACACGCCAGGACCAGGCCGTCAGAGGAACCGCCATACTCAAACCACAAAACGACAAACGGATGTAACGCGTCAAGCCATACGCGTTACAGGGCTTGGGACGCACCACCATTGGGCCGTCACACGCCTAAAGCCAGCAGAACCCAAAAACGTCAACCCATGTAATGGCCAGTCGTGGGGCCGTCAAAGACAAGCAACGGTCGCTGGCACGACCGCTACATCGATCACGGCGGGAAAACATAGGAATGGCCAAACTGGCCCGTTCCACGCCCCATTCACGCCGTAGCGCAGGGGAAACAAACCCAAACGACAAATAACAACATCAGGGGACTAAAAACCCCGCATGCAAGCTCAAAAATGCAAGATTCGAGTGATTTCATCAAATCCACCCAAAGTGGGTCACCGAGGTTCCCAGGCTTCTACCGGCCTCGAATGAACACCAAACCACACGAAATCAACGTGGATGGGATCCTGACATCCCAGCGGTCAGTTAGAAACTAACTACGCCACAAATGGTCGCCGTTTACCGGCCGCCCTAAAAACCACGAAAATCATGGTTTAGGCAAAACAAGCACAGACTCGACCGTTTCCTAGCCGAACAACGTGCAATGGCAGGGAAAACGGAGAGGACGAAGTAAGGATCAGTCACCCTACCTCCACCGAAGAAACCGAGCCCCGAAAGGACTAAACCACGCCAAAATCCACTCGCGAACCGATTTCACCGACTTTGAATCCACTGAACGGGATCGCGCCAGAATCGATCCGATCCTCGCCCCATCGCGCACCCAGCCAGCTCCATCACGTCCCCAACACGTGCCTCTAGGTCCTCCGTCTGCAGTCGGAGCCGAGGAGGCGAACGGGAGAGAAAACGGGAGAGAGAGAGGCGACGGCGGCGAATGAGAAGGAGGAGAGAGGAAAAGAAATAAAAAAGAAAAGAAACTAGGAAATTTTCCTAATTTCTGAAAATTCCGAAAACGTGCCGACAATGCACAATTTCAGAAAAATACGCAAAAATAGTCAAAACGACCGGCTCGAAGAGTACATCGTCGCTGCAGCATCCATGAGTTCGAGAATTGACAAACAAACTCACCGTAGGGTTCCGTAACTAGTACGTGCGAAAAACCCACACGGCTCGTCAAACTCAACTCGAAAGCCACCAAAGCGAACCGAAACTCACCGAAACCAATCCAAAACAGATCCGAAAGATCCAGCAGAGATCCAACAAGACCTGCAAAGGATCCAGCAAGACCCAGGGCATTACACTTCGTAGGGCGATGCCGCCGCCGACGGGGAGCAGAGGGCTCTTGCCATCCCAGCTTGTCGGACAGGTCCCACGGTCGCCGCGCGGATCTGGGGAGGGCTTCGACGTGCGAGGGCACGGCTCTTGCCCTTTCTCAGTTCTGGCGTGGCTTCCGGGCGGGCACCGAGGCGGAGGACGGATGGGGGTATCAGGGATGCCTGCCGCCACTCCCCCTCTGCATGGGGGGGGAGGCGCATCAAGTTCCCTCCTCACCGAAGCCTTCCTCCGTCTGCAGCCTCTTTCTCCCTCTTCTGCTCTTCATTTCTTTCACTCTTCGGAGGCTGCTTGCTCTCTGTTCCCTTCCAAGGAGTTGGTAGGTTGGGAAAGAGGGGGTCTTCACGGCGCTCCTTCTCCCTGGCCTCTATCAACTTGGAAGGTAGCCTTCCCCAACTTTAGAAGGTGGTTATATTTCTCTGCAGTCCCTCTCTCACCTTTGTCAGGGGTCATCTGAGCCAACTGGATCGGCCCCCTCTTGTCTGAGCCAGTTTCTACGCGAGGCAGAGTCAGTGGCTGGACGCGAGGAGATCGAGATTGAGTCAACCGAGCGATGACCCCTTGCAGCGGTGTTAGATGGATTTTCTTGCTTTTTGTCATGCAATGTACTGGCCTTCGCCTTTCTAATGTATCAATAGTTTTGAATGAAAAGGAATTTATTTCGTCCTTCTTGTTGTACAATTTCAAAAATAGAATTTGCGTAGTGCGGCTGCTTTCCATGTCCGAGGAATGAGATCCCCTTCCATTGTTGCTAACCTGTACGCACCTTTCCCGAGCGTCTCGACCACTCGGTAGGGGCCTTCCCAGTTAGGGGACAGCTTGCCCGCCGCCTCTAGTGGTCGAGAGGCTTCGGCTTTTCTGAGGACGAAGTCTCCCGGTTGGAAGTGTCTGCTTTGGACTCTGGTGTTGTGGTATCACGTGAGGCGTCGCTAGTATTCCGTCGCTCGGATGCTGGCAATATCCCGGAGTTCATCGGCTAGGTCGAGGTTCTCGAGTAACTTTTGGTTATTTTCCTCGAGCGAGTAGCGGATGACTCGGAGAGACAGATTGGCGATCTCTAATGGAATGACGGCCTCAGTGCCGTACACCAACTGAAAAGGACTTTCACCGGTTGCCGTCCTAGGAGTCGTTCGGTGCGACCACAATATGCTAGGCAATTCCTCGAGCCAACTACCCTTGGCTTTGCCGAGTCTGTTCTTTATGCCTTTCAAGGTAGTCTTATTGGCATTTTCGACCAGCCCGTTGGCCTGAGGGTGGGCGACCGAAGTGAAGTGGTTGCGGATGTTTAGGTCGGCGCATCTGTCTCAAAAATATCGAGAATCGAATTGCCGACCGTTATCGCTCACTATCACTCGGGGGATGCCGAAGTGACAAATGATCGATTTCCAGACGAAACTCCAGACGACTGTCTCGGTGATCCTTGCAGTGGCTTCGGCCTCGATCCATTTAGTGAAGTAGTCGATGGCGACGACGATGAACTTTTTCTAGGACTGAGCCGTGGGGAATGGTCCGAGAATGTCGATCCCCCACCGAGCGAAGGGATAAGGCTCGGCGAGGGTGACGAGTTCTATAGCTGGCTGATGGACCAAGTGGTCGAACCGCTGGCATCGGTCGCACTATTGAGCATAGGCCGAGCAGTCGCGCTGCAGGGTGGGCCACCAGTACCCCTGTCGTAACAGGATCCTGGCCAGTGACCTTGCCCCTGAGTGCGCTCCGCACAGGCCTTCATGAACCTCTTGGATGGCTCGGCTGGCTTCGTCGGGGCCGAGGCACTTCAGGAGAGGGCCAGCGAAAGACCTTCGGTAGAGTGTGTCGTCCAGGATGACGAAGCGCCGGGCTTGGTACTTCATTCAGCGTGCTTCCCGAGGGTCGGAGGGCTCTTGGGAGTCTCGAAGCCAAGACAGGTAGGGGGTGCGCCAGTCGCTCGGGATGGCCGAGTCAACAGCGAGGAGCTCCGAGTCAATGCTCGGGCATTCTAGCTCTTCAAGGAGGACCGATCGGGTACCTTCTGGGTCTAGGGAGGAGGCCAATCGAGAGAGGGCGTCCGCTCGGGAGTTTTCTTCCCGGGCTATTCGGACTACCTCGAATCCCTCGAATTGTTGGGCCAGGCTCCTGACCAGCTGGAGGTATTTGATCATGGGTGCCTCTCAAGCTTCGTACTCGCCGTTGACCTGGCTTGCGACCAGTCGAGAGTCGGTGTGGATCCTGACTCGCTCAGCCCCCAACCGCCGGGCCATGCGCGCTCCCGATATAAGGGCCTCGTACTCGGAAGGGTTGTTGGACGCCTGAAAGTTGAATTTCAAGGCGTACTGTAGCTCCACTCCTTCGGGGGATCTTAGGAGGATCCCAGCACCACTACCGACTGAGTTGAAAGATCTATCGATGTACAGTTCCCAGGTTGGCCCGGGCATGGTCAGTAGTCTTTCTTCGGTCGGGATGGTGCTTTCGGCGATGAAGTCGGCGAGCGCTTGACCTTTTATAGCTGAGCGCGGGCGATACGAGATGTCGTAGGCCCCAAGCATAATGGCCCATTTGACGAGTTGCCCCGAGGCCTCGGGGTGGGCCAAAATCCTCTTCAACGGCACGCCGGTTAGCACGGTGATGGGGTGCCCCTGGAAGTAGGGTCGGAGGCATTTCGCGGAGGTAACCAGCGCTAGCACGAGCTTCTCGATTGCGGGGTACCTCCTCTCGGCCTCATTAAGCACCTTGCTGGTGTAGTAGACTGGTCTTTCGATTCCCGAGTCATTTCTGACTAGGACCGAGCTGACCGTTGATGATGTCGCTGAGAGATAGAGTAGCAAGGCTTCGCCCGGCACGGGCTTGGAGAGCACTGGGGGCGAAGCCAGGAACTCCTTGAGCTCAACGAATGCTTTCTGGCATTCCTCATCCCTTGCGAATGTAGCAGATGCCAACTTGGGCCCCCTCAACAGTTTAAAAAAGGGCAAGCATCGTTCGGCCGCATGGGACAAGAAACGGCTGAGAGCGGCGACACGCCCTGTCAGACGCTGGACGTCCTTAATGCAGGCGGGCGGGCGCATGTCCAGGATGGCCTGGACCTTGTCGGGGTTAGCTTCGATCCCACGCTGAGTGACCAGGAAACCCAGGAACTTCCCGGATCTTACTCCGAAGGCGCACTTGGCAGGATTGAGCTTCATGTTGTACTTCAAGAGGACGCCGAAGGTTTCGGGGAGGTCGGTGAAGTGGTCCTGGGCCTTGGGGGTCTTGACGAGCATGTCGTCAATGTAGGCCTTGACGTTCTGACCTAACTGCTCCTCGAACATGTGATTGACCAGTCTTTGGTATGTGGCTCCGGCGTTCTTCAACCCGAAAGGCATCTGGGTATAGCAGTACACGCCGTAGTCGGTGATGAAGGCGGTCTTCTCGACGTCTTCAGAATTCATTCTGATCTGATGGTAACCCGAATAGGCGTCCAGGAAGCTGAGCATCTCGTTGCCCGATGTCGAGTCGACCAGTTGGTCGATGCTGGGTAAGGGATAGCAGTCTTTAGGGGTCGCCTTATTCAAGTCGGTGAAGTCCACGCACATCTGCCACTCGCCGGAAGCCTTTGGTACCAGGATGACATTGGCTAGCCACGTCGGGTACAGGACCGGTCTAAAAAGACCAGTCTTGTCATGTCCCGAGTGCGGAAGATACTCGGATATGCGCGACGAGTTTATATCAATCATGTCAATCAGAGTAGTAGTGTATTTGACACCAAAACAGAGATGCGCAAATAGAAAGATAACCCAATGCTTTACTTCATAATGGATAGACTATTACAAATCCAATACTCTATTCAATTAAAAAGGAAAAGTACATAGTTGACTCAAGAAAATAGGAAAAAGATTAGATGACACTTGGAGAAGTTCTATCTCTTTCACTCTTGACCATTCCCATCCGATTGACTTCCCTCGTCGTCGGAATTACTTGAAAAGTAGGGAACACACGGAGTGAGCGAACGCTCAGTAGAAAATTATATCTCAAGCGCTAGCAAGGGGTTTAAATAATTACATCTTTCAGGTATGTACTATAGCTATGCATGCTCGCATAAAACGACAAGATAGAGAAAGAATTTATCAATAAGACAGTAAGATGAACTAGTCATGAGCTTTCAAGAAAAGATCACAGATATTCAAGCAAGTACTTTTTAGCAAGTCATGTCAAGAACTTTGGCTATCATGTATCAAGCAAACAAGTAATTACCCTTTCTTTTCTTTTTTTCGGGTCACGCAAGTCATGTCAAGTCAAGTACGAGTCAAGTACAAAATTTGTGTGGAATGTCCAATCAAGCTAGTCATGCACTCGGTATAATGTCAGATACCTTATCATTCAACTCCCATGGGCACAAGTACTTTCGGGTGCTCCTCCCAGGACCAGATCGGGCCCTATATGCGCAGGCATTTATCATGTATTTTTGACATCCACTCTTGTATATATATATAGCCAATATGGAATTTCAACAATTTAAGCTTGTAGACACGTAGGATAACTTTGAGAGAATGGAGTCCAAAAATACGACATTGGACATAGATAGGCGATAACAACGGTACAATCACGATGAACGATGAAACTAGGTGGAATTAAGTTCCCTTAACTCGAGTACCATGACAATTGAGGTCCACATGAATAGTATATCAAAGGCAAGATACCCTCATTCTTATTATAGAATTGAGGTCCACAAGAACATCAACAAATGGCATGATATCATCATCCCATTAAGAATTCTCATGATATACTCTTTGCATGTCATAAGGGCCGGTATACCATGTTTCTTTAGAGTGACATGGCATTCAATAGTGTAATGGGTTTTTAGGGTACAACCAGCTCAGTCGGCCTTGAGGGAATCCAAGGCTCGAGGAGTCTTACGGAGGTCTCTATGACTAACTCGCTAGCCCAAAGGAACGGAATGTCCAATGGAGAGCTTGTATGTCAATGAGAATTGAGGGTGATCGATAAAACATCATGAAACGTGGGACTATACTCACGGAGTGGAGATATAGTGCCGATATACATATATATAGATATACTGAAACCATCGGTTGTCAGAAACAGATAAAAATATTTTTACAGGAAAATAACGACTTAAGTAAAGTCACTACTCAAGTAATTAATGCCTTCAGTAAGGGCGTTTATCTATTTTACATTTTTGCAAGATTTCAATATTTCAGTATTTTACCAAAAACGCGCCCTGGTAAGGGGCGTTTATTTACAAGTTGACGACGTATACAGTGGTCGTTCATTCTTTACTTCTATTTTTACAGTATATATATTCAGAAATTTATCAAAAACACGCCTTGGACAGGGGCGTTACTTTTCAATTCACGCCCTGAACAGGGGCGTTAGTCAAGTGAGAGACGACCTATACAGGGTCGTGAATTCAAGAATTTTCAGATTTCAAGTATATAATTTCCAGAAACAAGAGACATGGTCATGATAGGAAATTTATCGGGATTCAAGTAAATATGATTGTGCAATGATTTAGAATCATGTTTAAGTGAATATTGGATAATTAACATGGGTAATTAACAATTGAGAAAATTGACGTCCGTGTACCGGGCGTCAAATCTGGAATTGACGACCTGGTCATGGTCGTTTCTTTCAAGGTAGCGCCCTTGTCTGGGTCGCGTATACAATTAGCGCCCTTGGAAAGGGCGTTTCTTTCCAACAATAGAAACTTTTAAAACTCGTGAAAACTATATGCATGAACTAATATATATGGTTTAACATAGTTATTATGGTGATTTGGGCTACAGTGCTTGAGAAAACCTACCTTATAAGAATTATCTGATGAACGGACGAAGGCTTGGTTAGAAACTGATGCTCTGAAGCTTCTAACAGTCAGCAGTAAGACAAAAGATGGTAATACATAAGACGGTTGATGAGGATGATGAAGATGATGATCTTCGATCAACCTGTAGGGGAAGAAAAAGGAAGGATGATGAGAATATATCCGAAGTTAGGGAAAAGATTGAAGAACATTACCTTGTTCTTTACGTACGCAATTGATCGCTTAACCTGTATTAGAGGAAGAAGATGAAAGATTAATATCCTTCATGAAATCAAAAAGACAGAGGGAAAGATACAAGAAGAACTCAATGTTCTTCACATACCGTAACAGCAGTAGGTCGTCCAAATAGATCTTTAGGGTTCGACGGGGGGTTACTTATAGGGACTTTGGAAATCCTAACAAAGGTAGTGTTTGATTGGAAGTAATACTTCCAAGATAGAATTATTACTACATTCAAACTCTTTCTCATAGTTATCAACTTACCCTGGATAGACTCCTGGGTCGAACGGAACTCAAACTGAATTAGCGTCCTAAGTAAGGGCGTCGAATTTAAATTGACGCCTTGTCAAGCGTCGTTACTTGTTGAAACGCGTCCACTCAAAGGGCGTTACGCTATCTTGCCCTTTTTATTTTATTTTGGTCGTTTGAAATTTGACGCCTTATTATTTGGGCGTCCTTTCTTTAATTCACGCCTTAGGTGAGGGCGTTTCTTGTAAGGTAGCGCCTTTATCTGAGGCGTTATTTTCATCAGAGTTTAATTCTTTTCCATTTCAGATTTTTATCTTTTCTTTACTTAGTCTTTTATTCTATTTTGACTTATTTTATTCTTTTAAATTTATTAGGGTTGCTACACCCTCCCCCACTTAAAAAGAATTTGGTCCCCAAATTCATAGCATATTTTTACATATGGAGAGTGTAGAGTTCATACCTTCTAAAATAATTCTGGAAATCGCTTCCTCATAGATTCCTCGGTCTCCCATGTAGCTTCATGTTCTGAATTCTTATTCCATTGTACTTTTAGCATGGGAATAGCCTTATTCCTTAGGGTTCGTACTTCTCGATTTAGTATTCTTATGGGCTTCTGCTCGTATGTGAGATCTTTCCGGATTACTAGATTTCCATGCTCAATAATATGTGATGGATCGTGCACATACTTCTTCAACATAGATATGTGGAATACATCATGTACTTCGGACAGTTGAGGTGGCAATGCGATGCGATAAGCAACCTCGCCCACTCTTTCTAGTATCTCAAAAGGTCCGATAAATCTTGGTGTAAGCTTGCCCTTAACACCAAATCTTCGTATTCCACGTCCAGGCGATATCTTGAGAAATACATGATCTCCAACTTGGAATTCCAGATCTCTTCTTCTTGTATCAGCATAAGCCTTTTGTCTAGACTGAGCAACTTGCAGTCTTTCTTTGATCAATTGTATCTTCTCGGTAGTGTCCCTTACCATTTCTGGACCTAACAGTTGTTTCTCTCCAACTTCGTCCCAGCATAAGGGTGATCGACAACTCCTTCCATATAAGGCTTCAAAAGGTGCCAGTTGTATACTTGCCTGGTAGCTATTATTGTATGCAAATTCGACCAGAGGCAAGTGATCATGCCAGTTTCCATCAAAATCAGTAATGCATGCTCTTAGCATATCTTCGACTACTTGATTGGTTCTCTCGGTCTGACCATCCGTTTGAGGATGAAAGGCTGTGCTAAAGTTAAGTCTCGTTCCCAACGAATGTTGTAGTCCTTTCCAAAAATGAGAAGTAAAACGGGGATCTCTGTCAGACACGATTGAAACAGGAATATCATGTAATCTGACTATTTTCTTGATGTATAGTGCAGCTAAGACATCAACTGACCATCGACTCTTGATTGGCAAGAAATGCGTTGATTTAGTCAATCGATCAATGATAACCCCTATTCCATCATATCCTCAATATTTGTAATGCAATCCTCAAATGTTCCTCATGCTCTTCCTTGGTCTTGGAATAAATCAATATATCATCAATAAAGACCACCACGAATTGATCTAAATAAGGCCTGAATATACTATTCATTAACTGCATAAAGGCAGTAGGGGCATTCGTTAGTCCGAAAGGTATAACAACAAATTCATAATGGCCATACCTGCTTCTGAATGCGGTTTTATGAATATCCTCATCCTTGACTCTTAGTTGGTGATATCCTGACCTAAGATCAATTTTGGAAAAGTACATGGATCCTGAAATTTGATCAAACAATTCATCGATTCTCGACAGTGGATACTTGTTCTTGATAGTGAGATGATTCAACTTTTGATAGTCGATGCATAACCTCATGGATCCGCCTTTCTTCTTTACAAATAATACAGGCGCTCCCCACGGGAAAGTACTTGGTCTAATGAATCCTTTCTTAATGAGTTCCATCAATTGCTCTTTTAACTCCTTGAGTTCAGCAGGTGACATCCTATAAGGTGCCTTTGAAATCGGACCAGCACCAGGGACTAAGTAAATGGTGAAGGCCACTTCTCTTTGCGGGGGTAATCCCGGCAAATCTTCCGGAAACACGTCCGGAAATTCTTGTACCACTGGAATGTCTTCTAGCTTAGCTTCCTTAGCTTCTTTAACTGTGACAAAGGCAAGGAAAGATGCACATCCTTTCCTGATGAGCTTGCTAGCTCGGAGAGCTGAAATAAGAGGGGATCTGCTCCGACCCTTGGGGCTAGTCAAGATTAGTTCTGGAAATTCCTTGAATGTAACCTTACTATTGCGGCAATCAACCGTTGCCTGATACTTGGATAACCAATCTGCCCCTAGTATAACATCATACTCTTTCATATCTAAACATATGAGATCAATAGGGAGATTTCTATCCTGAACCAATACTTCGCAGTTTTGGTAATGATGTGTAATATCAGTCTCATCATCCAGAGGAGTAGACAAAACTAACTTCATCCATTCCGGTTCTAGGGGTAATGGGTCAGCAAACTTCTTAGAAATAATAGAATGCGATGCACCAGTATCAATTAAGACATATGCATTCCTGGAACAAACTTTCAATGTACCTTCCACTAAGCCACCTTCTTCTTCTTGCTCGGTCTCCTTGATTGCATGAAGACGAGCATTCTTGATTACTGGGCGTTTCCCGACATCGGCTTGATCGTTAAGTAATGGGCAATCGGGAATCTGATGCTCACGACTCCCACAACGGAGACATGCTCCAAGTTTCCTCCAGCATTCTTCTGCTCTATGACCCGCTTTATCATAATGTTTGCACACTGTATTTGAAGAGGTAGTGGTGATAGAGAAGGGCTTGGTCTTCTTGAACTTTTGCTCTTGCGAGGAAATACCTCCATTGCTAGGCCTCTTCTTGAAGTTGGGTTTAAAGGAACCCGAACCTGTAACTTGTTCCTTCTTATCCTTACCACGAATCCTATCAGACAGTTCCGTGGCATCTTCTAATAGTTGAGCTCGGCGTACTATCTCCGAGTAGACTTGAATGTCCATCGGCGCCAGTTGAGTAATAGCTTGGGGCCTGAGCCCATTAAGAAACCTCCTAGCTTTCATTTTCTCGGTGCTAACTAGATGCTTGGCATACTGAGACAATCTAGAGAATTGGGCCTCATACTCGGCCACTGACAAAGATCGTTGCTTTAATGCAGCAAATTCTGCAGCCTTCTTTTCCTGAACTCGGTCCGAGAAATATTTTGCGTTGAAGTGTTCAACGAATTCCTCCCACGTAACCTGATCTTGATTTATAGTAGCCTCTATTGATTCCCACCAGCATCTAGCATCCCTTTCTAACTGAAAAGTAGCTAATAAGACCTTATCTTGATCCGTGCATTGCATAACACGAAATATTCGTTCTGTTTCCCTAATCCAGTGTTCAGCGTCATCTGGATCAGTAGAACCCATGAACTTGGGCGGGTTCATGTTCTTGAAAGTCTGGTGGAGACTTCCTGCTCGTTGTCCACCTCCTAATGTTACTTGTTGTAGCACTTGAGTCATGCCTTGCAGTGTACGCTGCATGTTGCGCCATTGAGCACGTTCGGCAGCCATTATTCTACAATTATAATAACTAGATTAATACGTGATTTGTATCTTAAAGACTAGCATTCTATGTTAACTTTAACCCTTGGTTCTACCCAATCTCACTGGTTAAAGGTTTGAACATATCCTTGGACTTGGGTTTTCCTAGGAATTGAATACCCTAGGCTCTGATACCACAAAAACTGTCACGCCCCGAGCGCGGAAGATACTCGGATATGCGCGACGAGTTTATATCAATCATGTCAATCAAAGTAGTAGTGTATTCGACACCAAAACAGAGATGCACAAATAGAAAGATAACCCAATCCTTTACTTCATAATGGATAGACTATTACAAATCTAATACTCTATTCAATTAAAAAGGAAAAGTACATAGTTGACTCAAGAAAATAGGAAAAAGACTAGATGACACTTGGAGAAGTTCTATCTCTTTCACTCTTGACCATTCCCATCCGATTGACTTCCCTCGTCGTCGGAATTACCTGAAAAGTAGGGAACACACGGAGTGAGCGAACGCTCAGTAGGAAATTATATCTCAAGCGCTAGCAAGGGGTTTAAATAATTACATCTTTCATGTATGTACTATAGCTATGCATGCTCGCATAAAACGACAAGATAGAGAAAGAATTTATCAATAAGACAGCAAGATGAACTAGTCATGAGCTTTCAAGAAAAGATCACAGATATTCAAGCAAGTACTTTTTAACAAGTCATGTCAAGAACTTTGGCTATCATGCATCAAGCAAACAAGTAATTACCCTTTCTTCTTTTTTTTTCGGGTCACGCAAGTCATGTCAAGTCAAGTATGAGTCAAGTACAAAATTTGTGTGGAATGTCCAATCAAGCTAGTCATGCACTCGGTATAATGCCAGATACCTTATCATTCAACTCCCATGGGCACAAGTACTTTCGGGTGCTCCTCCCAGGACCAGATCGGTCCCTATATGCACAGGCATTTATCATGTATTTTTGGCATCCACTCTTGTATATATATATATATATATAGTCAATATGGAATTTCAATAATTTAAGCTTGTAGACACGTAGGATAACTTTGAGAGAATGGAGTCCAAAAATACGACATTGGACATAGATAGGCGATAACAACGGTACAATCACGATGAACGATGAAACTAGGTGGAATTAGGTTCCCTTAACTCGGGTACCATGACAATTGAGGTCCACATGAACAGTATATCAAAGGTAAGATACCCTCATTCTTATTATAGAATTGAGGTCCACAAGAACATCAACAAATGGCATGATATCATCATCCCATTAAGAATTCTCATGATATACTCTTTGCATATCATAAGGGCCGGTATACCATGTTTCTTTAGAGTGACATGGCATTCAATAGTGTAATAGGTTTTTAGGGTACAACCACTCAGTCGGCCTTGAGGGAATCCAAGGCTCGAGGAGTCTTACGGAGGTCTCTATGACTAACTCGCTAGTCCAAAGGAACGGAATGTCCAATGGAGAGCTTGTATGTCAATGAGAATTGAGGGTGATCGATAAAACATCATGAAACGTGGGACTATACTCACGGAGTGGAGATATAGTGCCGATATACATATATATAGATATACTGAAACCATCGGTTGTCAGAAACAGGTAAAAGCATTTTTACAGGAAAATAACGACTTAAGTAAAATCACTACTCAAGTAATTAACGCCTTCAGTAAGGGCGTTTATCTATTTTACATTTTTGCAAGATTTCAATATTTCAGTATTTTACCAAAAACGCGCCCTGGTAAGGGGCGTTTATTTACAAGTTGACGACGTATACAGTGGTCGTTCATTCTTTACTTCTATTTTTACAGTATATATATTCAAAAATTTATCAAAAACACGCCCTGGATAGGGGCGTTACTTTTCAATTCACGCCCTGCACAGGGGCGTTAGTCAAGTGAGAGACGACCTATACAGGGTCGTGAATTCAAGAATTTTCAGATTTCAAGTATATAATTTTCAGAAACAAGAGACATGGTCATGACAGGAAATTTATCGGGATTCAAGTAAATATGATTGTGCAATGATTTAGAATCATGTTTAAGTGAATATTGGATAATTAACATGGGTAATTAACAATTGAGAAAATTGACGTCCGTGTACCGGGCGTCAAATCTGGAATTGACGACCTGGTCATGGTCGTTTCTTTCAAGGTAGCGCCCTTGTCTGGGTCGCGTATACAATTAGCGCCCTTGGAAAGGGCGTTTCTTTCCAACAATAGAAAGTTTTAAAACTCGTGAAAACTATATGCATGAACTAATATATATGGTTTAACATAGTTATTATGGTGATTTGGGCTACAGTGCTTGAGAAAACCTACCTTATGAGAATTATCTGATGAACGGACGAAGGCTTGGTTAGAAACTGATGCTCTGAAGCTTCTAACAGTCAGCAGCAAGACAGAAGATGGTAATACAGAAGACGTTTGATGAGGATGATGAAGATGATGATCTTCGATCAACCTGTAGGGGAAGAAAAAGGAAGGATGATGAGAATATATCCGAAGTTAGGGAAAAGATTGAAGAACATTACCTTGTTCTTTACGTACACAATTGATCGCTTAACCTGTATTAGAGGAAGAAGATGAAAGATTAATATCCTTCATGAAATCAAAAAGACAGAGGGAAAGATACAAGAAGAACTCACTATTCTTCACATACCGTAACAGCAGTAGGTCATCCAAATAGATCTTTAGGGTTCGACGGGGGGTTACTTATAGGGACTTTGGAAATCCTAACAAAGGTAGTGTTTGATTGGAAGTAATACTTCCAAGATAGAATTATTACTACATTCAAACTCTTTCTCATAGTTATCAACTTACCCTGGATAGACTCCTAGGTCGAACGGAACTCAAACTGAATTAGCGTCCTAAGTAAGGGCGTCGAATTTAAATTGACGCCTTGTCAACCGTCGTTACTTGTTGAAACGCGTCCACTCAAAGGGCGTTACGCTATGTTGCCCTTTTTATTTTATCTTGGTCGTTTGAAATTTGACGCCTTATTATTTGGGCGTCCTTTCTTTAATTCACGCCTTAGGTGAGGGCGTTTCTTGTAAGGTAGCGCCTTTATCTGAGGCGTTATTTTCATCAGAGTTTAATTCTTTTCCATTTCGGATTTTTATCTTTTCTTTACTTAGTCTTTTATTCTATTTTGACTTATTTTGTTCTTTTAAATTTATTAGGGTTGCTACAAGTCCCTTGCCCCTTGGTGACCTACGCCTTGATAATCGTCTGTTTCTCTGGTGCATGCTTCCTTCGGCACTGCTGCACGGGCTTCATGGTGGGGTTGAGGTTGAGTCGGTGCAGCATGGTCTCCCCTGGTATCCCAGGGAGCTGATCGTCGGACCAAGCGAAGACTCGGATGTACTCAGAAAGAAATTTCTTATAGTGCTGCTATTCCTCGGGTGGTAGGTCGGCCCCGATCCTTACTCCTAGGGTCGGGTCGTCGTTTAGGAAAATTGTCAGCAACTCGCCACCTGGCTCAGTAGCTGTGGATTTTTCCTCGACTTCCCGGGGGCCCTTATCATTCCCGTCCGGCCTCGTGGCCTCCACCGAGATATTATAGCACCTTCGGGCCGTGGCCTGGTTACCTCGGATTTCCCCTACCCCGTTTTTGGTGGAGAACTTCATTTTTTGGTGATAGGTAGATGGTACTGCCTTGATCTGGCTGAGGATTCCCCGGCCAAAGATGGCGTTGTACGCTATCATCCCTTTGATCACCATGAAGTCTACCATGATCGTAACGGTTTTGGGTGGGGTGCCGAGGGTAACCGGTAGGCTTAGGGCTCCTTCGGGGAGAGTGGCCAGACTGTTGAACCCATAGAGGGGTGTTCGGATCGGGCGGAGTTTGGATGGATCCTCCCCCATTTTGAGGAAACAGTCATAAGATAATACATCAAGGGCACTTCCATTGTCCACAAGAATCCGATCTACGTTACAATGGTTTATAGTGGCCGAGATTACGAGGGCGTCATCGTGTGGGGTGCTCAGCCCCTCCAGGTCTTGATCGGAGAAGACTATGACCTGGGGCGGGGCCTTGGGTGGCTCTGGGACTCGGCTCACCCGCTCGGCATGACGCTTCCTTCCACGGCTGCTGTCGCCTCCTGATGCTATTCCTCCAGAGATGACGTTGATGTGGACCCCTCGGGGGGCATTGTCGATCTCCTCTGCGGCACCTTGATCTTCTCTGCGCTCGGCAGTGAACCGAACCAGGTGCCCCAGGCGGATGAGGCACTCGATTTCATCTTGGAGCTGGTGGCAGTCACCGGTGTGATGCCCATGATCGCCGTGGAATAGACAATGTCTGTCTCATCGGCTCGGGCCGACGGAGAAGTCCCGAGTCTTTGACGTCTTCATAGATTTCATAGACCGGGGCGGTTAACGGGGTGTACCGCTCGTACTTCCGCTTGCATTCTCCATCTCGATCTCGCTTCTTTCCCGAGCTAGGATTTGGCTCGGGGCCCCGCTTCTTGTCCCCCTCCCGACCAGAGCCGGTTGTGTCTCGGCAGGCGCTGAGTACTTCTTCGCACTCGGCATGGCGCAGAGCCAGAGTCACTAGCTCGGCAAGGGTCGAGGGAGGGTGGAGGACAAGTTCACGGCGGAGGTTCTCGTCCCGGGTACCCCCGGTCAGTGCGGTTGTGGCCGAGGCCACGTCCAGGCGGGGGATTCGGAGGGATTCCGATTTAAATCGGTGGACGTAAGCCTGGAGCCTTTCCCCTTGTGCCTGTTTGAGGGCCAAGAGTCCCGCTACCGACCTTGAGGGGGCACTTCCGACGAAGCTCTCCTTGAAGACTCGCCCGAATTGCCTGAAGTCTCGGATGGATCTAGGGGCGAGGGCCCGGAACCACGCTTGAGCGCCCTGGACCAGAGTGGTCGTGAAGGCTCGGCACTTGACGGGGTCCGACGCTCCGTGTAGAGTCATCAGGGCGTCGAAGCTATCATAATGGTCGGCCGGGTCACCCTGGCCGTCGTAAAGCTTGAAGGTTGGTATGGGGGTTCTGGGAGATACCTCTGCCTTCAAGATGTGCTCGGAGAACGGGGATTTCTCCTCGTCTTCCGGGGAAGAGGCCTTCTGCAGGGCGTGAAGGGCGCGCTCCTGCTCAGCGAAGTGCCTTTCGAAATCTCGCAGCCGGAGGGATAACTCCGGTTGCTGCCGTGCCGCGAGGCTGGGGGGAGCGTCCTGGCGGTCCCCGGGAACGTCGGCTTCCGGGTCTGGCCGTTGCGTCCCCCGCCTTCCTTTCCTCGGTGCGGAGGAGGCCTCTTGCTCCGGAGGCGGAGCTTGCGAGGGTCCTTCGACGTTGTTGCGGATAAGCTGCTGGCCGCAAAGGGTGAAGCGGCCCCCAGCTGTGTGCTGGGACAAACTCCTGCGGGGGGGGGCTCCCTGACGGGGCACGGGACCTTGCATCCCTGGCCGCCTGGGTCTTCATGAGTTCCATGAGGACATCCAGTTTGGCGTTGAGGGCCTGGAAGGCTTCGGCGCCACCGTAGGGGGGTAGCCCCACCGCCGCGGGGGGGGGGGGGGAGGGGGTGGTGGTGGTCCGTCGGCGGGGATGCTGGCCTTGGAGGGAGGGTTCTGTGAGGCCCTTGAAGGCCCATCCCCTGCTGCTACCACGGCCTTACCCTTTTCGCCGGCGGACCTCCTCCCTGAGCTCCTTCTCACCATGTTGGCTATTCGTGCGTTTCCCACAGACGGCGCCAGATGAAGAGGCGAAATCTCGCGCTGGTTCCTGAGCGGGCTGGTAATCACCAAGTTAATGAACTGTAAGACAGGGAAACGGGTCAAAGGGCCCAGGGGGATTCCCTAGGGCAAAACCCTCCGACGCTCAAGTCAGTAGAGCAATGGTGGGAGCAGCGATAGGGAGGAGAAGGTGAAGGCGCGAGATCCCTCTCCACCAATGGGGTGAAGTGATCCTTGCTCAGGAATTGGGGGTGGATCAATGCCCTTTTGGACTTACCTTTCGCAAGAGGGTATCCCAGGTTTAAATAGTGCACCGCCCTCTGGAGTCCTGCTAGCTGAGAGGTCTCCGGTGGAGGTTACGTCCTCGTCGTGGGCTTTTATGGCCTCATCGTGGGGGCGTTATCCTCGCGGGGAAGCCGGAGCTCCTGGACTTCTTAGCGTCCGGCCCGTTGTGGACTCTAATGACTACAGTGATGAACATTTTATCGGTCGTACCGAGCTTAGGGGGGCCGGCCCTATCGGGCGATAGGCCTAGCTCGGTGAGGAGATGGGTCGGGCAGACCGGCTAGCGCTTCCCCCCTTCATGCGGAGGGATAGCTTGTGAGCGGGTCTTCCTGTGACCTGACCGAGGCTCGGGCTCTCCGAGCCTTGGGGCCGCCTAGGAGAGTTGTTTCCTCGAGCATTGTTTTATTGGGCTTTTCTGAGTGGGCCCTGTGGGCTGTCACTTAGACGAGCTTGCCTCGTTGGGCCTTGTTGGGCCTAGTTGGGTCTGCTCTTTGAGTGGGCTGTAGGAATCCCCCTCTCCAATCCTTAAGCCTTCAATTTTCAACCAATGAGTGTGGGCCCGTTTGGTAAGTTGCAATTTGATAAATCGGACTTTCTCATCCTCGGACATGGGATACCAAGTGAAGTAATGGTCCATCGAGACTTCCCACTCTAAATAGTCACTAGGTTGAGTTCCATCAAAAGTGGGAGGTGGGGGACATGTCCTTCTATCATCCGTCCTTGGGGCGGGCCCATTTTCTCCAAGTTGGTTGAGTCGACCCGATATGTTATCAAGCCGCTCATTGGCATAGGTCAAGGCCTTCATGAGGTAGTTGACATGGCCAGGGAGGTTATGTGTGTTAGTGGTAGGTATCTCTTGGGGGTTTGGACTCATAGAGAGGGCCGATGGGTAAGGTCAGTAAGAGGTAGCCATGCTAGTGGACCAAAGAGATGCAACCGAGGACTCTAAATGCATAAACACGCCCTAGGACCAACTTGATAGAGACAAGTTGTGAACTTGCTCTGATACCAATTGATGTGACACCACCTTGGGATGATGGTCACAAGACCAATGCTTCCTCGAACCTAAGTATGCAAGCACAACCACAAGGCTAAGAAGCCTACGTAAGCGGACCTTCGTATGGCGCACACACTTAACCCGGGGGTAACTCGGGGATGCCGAGTCGAGGAAATGGGACAAGCCCCTTACTGGTAGAGGGCCAGCAAAGTCTAAGGCAAACCTCCTCTTGAGGGGCGGATACTCAACTCAAGGTGTTGGCCTTGGCCGAGGGATGTGGATCACTCACTCACACCCACGGTGGTCACACAAAGTGAGGTGGAGCCTTAAGATCGGGCGCTCTCTTCCTTACCGACGGCGCAATTGGAGAATATTAAATGAACAAGGATAATTGAGAGCAAGGGTCGAGATTTTACCTAGCCGGTTTGAAGAAACCGGCTCCGGTCGGAGACGTGGGCGAGCGGGGAAGCGTGTGTTCTCCACACGCCGCGCCGATGAAGCTTCGAACCTGAAATTTAAGATTTACATGTACTACGCCCCTTGCAAGGGGGTTGGACTAGGGGTGGGGGTTCAAATTACAACCAAAATATTCCTCCACGCGGGGAGGGGCCTTCAGCTGGCCAAGCGGGGAGGGGAGAAACGGGGAAAGTATGCCGAATGAAGACCGAGATCGGTTCAGTCTTCTCTCTGCGAGTGCTGACAGTCGGTCGAAGATGTTGCTGCTGTGACTTCTCCCAAATTTTGTTGGGGACGAAACCACTTGGAGAATCTTCGTATCTGGAACAGGGTGACTCCAGAATTTTGTAAATTTCTTCAGGCACCGCTGCTGGTCGAGGTGGGGGCTTGAACAGGGTGGCAGACCCTCGGATATGATAGTTTCAGGTTCCCAACAGCAGGAAGAAGATGGTGCCACGACCGCTCCCGAGCTCAGAATCAGGTACCTCTGGAGTCGTTGGAACTGTTGATGAGTCCTCTTTTTAGCTAGACTAACGGGGATGCCAGATGATGTCGGGGTCGATCGGTGGGCTCTAAACACTGAGGAGGGGTCGGTGCAGACTGAGTGGGGGTAGATCCGAGCACCTGGAGGAAGAAATTAATAACTCTTGCGAACGGATGCCGATTGGAGTTCTGCCTCTTTATTCTGAAAGTAGACAGGTCGAGGAAGATCTTTGCAGAAGAACTTTTGTCCTGATTTACGCTGGATTTGTCGTGGCAGAGCTTCCAATCACGTTCAGGTGCTCTGTCAGGAGAGCTTCGCGCAGTCGAGGGAGAACGGCTCTCCCAGGCAGCTCGGTGCTCGGACGACAACGAAACCACCGCCGTTGCGAAGAAGACAGGCAGACGCTTCCGTGGGTATCTCCTGGGCCTTCAGATTCGTGGGGAGGTGGTCGGGGTGGCCGTTGCTAGCAGGTGATCCTCTGCAGGTCGTCAGTCTAGATGGTGGAAGGTGGGGGTGATGGAGAAGAACAATGGGAGAGTGGAGGAGATGAGAGAGAGGGGGGGCGACCTAGGGCTATGGAGGGAAGGGGATTTCGAAATTCAAAGGCCTAGGGAGGTGGAGGGGTGCTTGGGGTAGTGGGAAGGGTGCTTGGAAAAGTGGGAGGGGTAGTTGGGGGTTGGGTGGTGAGGAGAGGATTGGTGGAGGGGGTCTTGGGAAGGGGGGAGTATTGATGAGGGTTGTGGGGAATGGGAAGAGACTTTAATGGGGTAGGTGGGGAGTGGAGGTGGTTGGGAAGGGAGGAGAGAGAAAATTTTTGAAATTGGGGTGGGGAGGAGAGAGAATGGGGTTCGCCCCCTTTAGAGAGAGAGAGAGAGGGGAATCCACCCCTTAGAGAGAGAGAGAGAGATTCTCACAATTGTAGTGGAATTTCAAATTTTCTTTCAATCATTCATTACCTCAAAATGGAGAGAGTGGGGTCCTATTTATAGGGATCCCACAATTTACAATAAGACCCTGACTTTTGACACATTGACTAATAACCAACAAGATAGGGGCGCCCATGGGCCAAGCCCAATGAATTGGGTCCAATAGCTAACTAATAAACCTAATGTCACACAAATCCAGGGAAATAAGCACAAGATCTAGGGACATGACTCAAATAAAAGGGAAATTGCAATGATATGACTCAAATAAAATAAAGAAACATATATAGGACTCAAAGTAAATGACTAGACCATGATGTACGCCTCCGAGGTGACGAGAATGGTCAAGAGTGTCAGGACGGATGGTGATGACCCCATCAGTGGCCGGGCTGGAACACCGGTCGAAGGCCTATCGGCTCCGATCTCCATGTTTTGGAGTTGCTGCCCACGGATCTGCTGCTTCTGTTTCACCACGCGCGATCTGCAGAGATCTTTCGCTGCGATCAGCACCGACGTTGGATCGACGCACAAGAGGTACCGTTGGAAAGCTCTCTCGAAGTCCTTTGACCCTCTGTGACTCCAGAAAATTCGTTGGGACTATACTTCTGATGGGGGATTTTAGAACCGGACTGATCTCTATTTCAGATCTGGCTGGGCAGAAGTAAACTTTCCTGAGAGTTGGCTTTGACCGTGAAGTAGACCTCTGATGCAGTCCTCAAGCTCTTCATGAATGTTATAGAGGGGAGAAAGAGGAAGACGGCAATAATTTTTATGACCGATTTGGTGGAAGTTTGTATAGGGAAAGGTATTTTAGACTGCTGGGTGGTTGGATCTGGACAGAGGCAGACAGAAGTCAGTTGGGATCTGGAGTGAATTTTTAGAAAATATGAACGTGAACCTAAATTCACGAGAAAATTAGTGGATGTGGTATTAGGTGGACAGAACCTCCAATAAACATTTCAAGTCATTTGGAACAACAGAAGGTGGGTTCATGAATGACCTATTTGGGATCTGGAAATCTGGATAGACTGTAGGCAGATATGGAGGAAGGTGGAGAACGAAAATGGAAAAATGGGAAATAAAAACTAGAAGCTCCACCAATTTTTTTAGGACGTGGTGATGACCCCTGGAACTCACCCTGAAAGTTTGGGCTCAAGAAGATCTCGTGGCTGGGAGCAGAAATTTGTGGAAGAAGGGGCTATCCTGGATGGACAGAACTCCGGCAACGATGGCGGTGGTGCGATGGCGACACGATAGCGGCGGTGACGACAACGACGAACTCACGAACTGATAGAAGAGGCTTCACACCTCAAGATCACAGCCTTCCCAACTGCAGAAGGGGGAGAGAGGAGAGAGGTAGGGGGCGGCCCTTGCTCCTTGGAGGAAATTTCTAAATTTTCTCTACATTAATTCTAATCAAATGAAAATACATGCTATTTATGTGAAATAACAAAAGACACTAACTATCCCTAGATCTAGGGTTGGGGAGGGTCAAAAGAGGGAGTCCACATTTTATTCTCCCATGTGATTTGGAACTAAATAAAATAAACTAAAAATCCTAATATAATACTATATATGGGGGGCGCCCCCTTGACTTATGGGCTTCCAAATTTGAATTTTGTTTCCCTTTGTCCCCCCCTTGGTCCAGCCCTTCTAGAAGCCCACCATGGAAGGTTGACTGACCCCACATGGGCCCAAGAGATGAGGTGGATCAATGGGAGAAGGGATGGGGGCCCACGGGACCCAGGTGGTCCCAAATTACAAATAAACCCCTGTTATAATCCGAATTACAATCTGAATAAAACACACATTACACACACAAAGTCCAAATAAATACTATAAATACCGAGACTCAAGGGGGAGTCTCCAGACTGTCTCCGAGCCAGATGGAAGCTGATGTAGCCCTAGTGGTGCTCCGCATACGGTACCGACGGCTTGCCGATTCGTGCTTCTCGCTCGCTCTGGTGTCCGCACCATAACCTCTATCCTAATGCACCAACATCAAAAATAAACTTCTATAAGTAGGAACAAGGCCCAAATCGCAGCTCACACCAATTCTCTGCTATAAGCCCCAAAATTCCATCAAAAACTCTCAAAACAGCATGAAGTGGACCTTTGAAGCTAGTGCCATGGGAGAGATGGTCTACACCGGACCTAAGGTAGCTAAGAAGGAGTATGGGGAGCTATAGCGGCTGACTTCAATCCCCAAGCACCTGAGCTCAAATTCTTCAGGAGAGATAAGTTACAATTTGATCCAAAAATTCATAAATTTCTGAACTTTCCTTCTTCTCATGACCTTCCTCTCTTCTTCCTCTTCATTTCCTTTTCTTAGCTTCTTCCTGGCCCAAGATGCTACTCCAACCTAAAGTGGGTGGCTCCCATGATCAAGGAACACCCTCTAGAGGTCCTCTCAATCCTAAGGTCATGGCACCTTCAACCCTTGTTAGTTTTAGCTAAGAATTTTCAGAAATTATCCTTGGATTGGTCAAGCATTTCAGGCCCTTGTAGAGTTATGGCATCCACAAACACACACTCTCATTTTCCCAAGCTTTGAAGCCACTGTCCTATTAGAGGAGGTAGAGACCTACCTAGCCCTCCCTAAGACCAAGGTGGGGGATGAAGACCTAGTGTGTCACACGGTTGAGCCTATAGACCCTTCATTCATTCTAGGGGGTTTCATACACAACCCGAAGGATGTTAGGACCATGATCAGCCCATGCCATATCCATTTGATACCCATGGCTCAATGGATAACCGCTTATTGTAAGAACAAGAGCGGATGATTTGAAGCCATAGCCAAAGCTACCTCGGTTTACTTGTGCGGGGTCTTCCTTTTCACCACCACCGACCACCTCTTGGACATCAAAACCTAAGGGTCATTAGTGGGTTGTGGCGGGGTTTATCTATCTCTCAAGCGGTCCTTTCATACCTTTACGAAGGCCTTAGCTCATCTTGCCTAGGAGGGCCACTTTTCGGATCAATGATCATTCTTGAATGTTGGATGGAAGTGAGACTTAAGTTCCTACCCAAGGAGGACGTGCCTTCAGCTAGTCGGATATTCAGGAGCCACCCTCTATTCTTCATAGGAGGCGCATTTGGGTTTTCTTCACAGGTTGAGTGCCGGGTGGCGGACAAGAAGACACGAGATGAATGGCGCCTTTACCTCAACACTTTGCCTATGGAAAAGTTCATGATGCGGCCAAGAATTCTTTGAAGCACTACCCTTAGAGTTCCTCGGCGACCGGGCTTGGACCTGCAGCTAGTGGGGAGGCGATCTACAACCCGCACCGGTGCTATCTTCAAATTGGGCTATCCCGTACCATGGTTCTGCGCTATCACACTTCCCTCCCCTTCTAGCTAGGAAGATGGGGATCGAGGAGGACGAGCGACCAGTCCGGAACGCTCTAATCATGTGGGAGTTCAGCCGGGTGCGCACTTGGCAAGCAGAAGTGGCAGAAGACGAAGAGGGATATCGTGCTTATGTGAAGGAATTATGCAAGATCCGGCATCACGCGGACAAGAGGATGAATGTTATTTGAGCTTTTTTCTTTTCTCTTCTTGATGTACTTGAAAATATCAACCAAATGATGTATCTTGAACTTAGTGGAATGGAATAAGAGCTTTGTTTTGAAAAGATGAGGAATTGATTACATGATTGAGCTCAAATTAGCTAAAAAGCAAAGTTTCTGTCTGACATAATGGTCTAATCTAGGGCCGCCAACATGCTCTAACGGTCCCATGAGAGACCGCCCGAGACAGCGCTCAGGGAAAACTGAGTGTTTTCAACCCTCGGGAGAGAAAAACGGTTCAATTATGGGCCGCCAGAATGCTCTGACGGTCTATCGTAAGACCGCTAGAGGTAGATTTACTAAGAATTGATTTTTTTAGCTTTCAGGAAAGGAAACGGTCCAATAATGAACCGCCAGAGAAGGTTAGCGGTCTAATTATAGACCGTCAGAGATAGAAGACTCATGAGCTTTGAATCTTGGGCGCTTGAACCTGCGTCTGCACACACTTAGAAAGAAAAATAAGTTAGATCTGTTCTTAGACTCAACCCCTTGCCTACAGCAAATTAGAGAATGACCATTCTCGATATTTGGTCAAGGGGTGGAGCCTTATTAAATAGGTGAAAATATAATAAGAAAAAATGCAATGCATGCAATGCGAGATGATGGTATTTTTGGATTTTAAAAAGCATATTTGATTTTTTTGTGAGGTTTTGAGATATCTGATTTTTGGTGGCTTTTTGAAATATATGATTTTTTTGTTTTAGAGATATATCATTTTTTTAGGTTTTTTTGGATTTTGAAATATCTGATTTTTGTGGATTTTGAAGTATACCATTTTTTTGGATTTTAAAATATATGATTTTTTTTAATTTTGAAGTATATCATTTTTTGGATTTTGAAAGCCAATTTTTGTCCTGGCAACATAGGCCCTACCTGCCCCACTCGGAATCTCCTGAGATCGGCATGCTTTTTGAAATGACAACCCCTGGCCAGGGCCAATCTGCGTAATGGTACTTCTACAGAGGCCATACCCGGGGTACTGTCTAGTCCTAAAAGAGAAAATAGAATTTGAGGATAAGCTTAGGCCAGGTATAGGGGTTTTCAGGGTTTGAATCCTTCTCACAACGACCCTTTCAGAGATTCGGACTATTGAGTCAGGGCTTTGTGTCTGTCATCGAACCTTCATCCACCCTAGGCACACGTACGACCGGGCTCATAACGTCTCGCGGGGAAATTGTACTGCCACTCTTGCCATGCCTAGTCTTTTTTCTTGGAGCTATAGACTTTGAGATACAGACTTTTTGAAATAGATCTTTATTCTTCGTTACGATTGTGGCTCCTTCTTTTTCTTTTTCTTTGATGAATTGCTTCTTCTTGTGGAATCAGGTCATAACGGACTGCCCCTTTTTGAGACCTCCTCTCATCAGGGTGTCTAGATTAGTCATCGCCCCTTATTTACCTCATGCCCTTAGATTTAGTCGAGGAGAGAAATGAACATGGACTTTGACTTCCCCCGAGCATAGCCAAGGAGAAACGGTGTTTTACATAACTGGGGAATCCGACCAGGGATGCCGTGAAGTGTGTGATTTTCCGAACTCAGGGTCCTCCTTCGTGTTCGAGGAAGGGACAACTTGCCACTGGGCGTTCATTAACCTGACTCTAAGGATAAAAGCGCTTAAGATACAACCCATTCCAAGCGTGAGACAGCTCCTCACCTTCTGCATTGACTAAGCGGTAAGCATTCCCTGAGTAAGCCTCTCTAACAACTAACGGACCTTCCCAGTTAGGTTGCAATTTGGACCTAGGACCTCCGGACCTGATGAATTTGCGTTTCAAAACCATATCTCCTACTTGAAATTTGCGTTATATTACCTTCTTTTGAAAATAATGCGAGACTCTTTTTTGATAAACAGACACGTGATCGGCCGCATTCATCCTCTTCTCATCCAAGAGTTCCAACTAGACGAGCAACGCCTCTCGACGTTCATCGAGATTAAGTTCCTTATCGAGCTGCAATCTTAGGGAAGGGACCAAGATCTCATGTGGGAGCACCGCCTCCATCCCGTAGGTAAGAGCATAGGGGGTTTGCCCCGTGGGAGTACGGACGGAGGTGCGGTAAGCCCATAGAGCTTCCACTAACCGTTTAGGCCAATCAGAAAATTTGTGAGATTCGCACGTTTTCTTTATGATTTTAAGAAGGGTTTTATTAGTGGCTTCGGCTTGACCGTTGCCTTGAGGATAATATGGAGATGAATGATGCAATGCAATATTAAATTTCTTACAAGGTCCTTGAGCTCTTGAGAGATGAACTGAGGTCCGTTGTCGGTGACGATGCTGCTTGGCACTCCGAACTGCGAGATAATGTTCTTCATGATGAAGCGGCACACCGTTGTTGCTTTGATCTCCGCGTACTCCTCTGCTTCGGCCCACTTGGTGAAGTACTCAGTGGCAGTAAGGATGAAGGATTTTTGCTTGGTTTCAGAGTTAGGATCACCGAGTGGGCCAACAATGTCGAAAACCCACATGGAGAATGGCCAAGGAGCAGAGAGAGGATGTAGAGATGAAGCTGGAGCATGGATTTTATCAGCGTGGAGTTGGCATTTAAGACACCTCCAGACATAGAGGGAGCAATCTTCCTCTAGAGTGGGCCAATAATAACCCTGCCTAAGGATCTTCTTCGCTAGAGCCTGGCCGTTAACATGTCCTCCACACTCACTAGAATGGGCTGCTTTGGCCACCTTCCAAGTCTCATCATCATCTAGGCATCTCATGAGCATGACATTGAGAGCGCACCTATACAATTCTCCAGCAATGAGGGTGTATCTCGAGACGGCTCTTCGGATAGCCTTACGCTGCTCAGCATTTGCCCCTTCTGGGAACGATCCATCCTTGCAGTACAGCTCGATTTCATGGTACCACGGCAATTCTTCTTCCTCCAGGATCTCCTCTAATTCTGTTAAAGACACTTCCTTCAAATCTTCCTTCTCAGCCCTAGCCTCTACAGATTTCCTAAGGTTGTGATACCAAGGATCCTGAAGAGAGGGAGCATCTAACTTCTGAATGATGATAGTCTCAGTGCTTCGACTGAGAGGAAAAGATAAAGAGGAAGCAAGTGATGCCAGCGCATCAGCAAGAATGTTCTGAGATCGAGGAGTATGGATGTAGATCAACTTGCAGAATTATCAAGCCAAGAGAGTGACCAAGTCTTGATATGGCTTGAGCTTAGGGTCACGAGTGCGGTAAGTGGACAGAACCTGCCGCAGAACGAGCTGAGAGTCTTCTATGATGTTTAAGTAGCGTGCGCCCAATAGGTAGGCATGCTTCAATCCGGCCAGGAGAGCCTCATACTCAACGATATTGTTGGTAGCAGGAAATCGGAGCTGGTAAGCAAAGGGAATCGTCACCCCTTCCAGAGTGAGGAAAACGGCACCTATCCCTCGACCTTGGGAATTAAGCGCACCATCGAAGTGCAGAGACCAAAAGGGATGATGAGTAAGGACAGAGAGATGATCATCAGGGAAATCATCCTGAATAGAGTCTATGCAGGGAATAGGAAGATGGGCAAGATGCTCAGCAATGGCATATCCTTTGATAGCCTTCTGAACGACGAACGTGATATCAAACTGAGACAGGAAGCTCTGCCAGCGAGCTAACCTACTAGAAAGGATGAGCTTTTCTAAGAGATAACGGATCGGGTCCATTCTAGAGATCAACCTAACTGGGTGGGCCAGAAAGTAGTGCTTCAGTTTCTGAGCTACCCACACTAAGGCGGCACAAGTCTTTTCCATAGCGGTATATTTGGCCTCCGCCGGGTTAAATAACCTGGAGAGATAATAAGCTAGCCCGCTATTTTCTTCGTCATCTACTTGTGCTAAGACCTCCCCTAGGGAGTCCTCAATGACAGAAATGTATAGGATTAGGGGTTTCCCAAGGACAGGAGGTTACAAAACTGGGGGATTGGTAAAATATTCCTTTAAGTCCTCATAGGCCTTTTGACAATCTTGATTCCATTCAAATTTGACCCCCGCCTTTAGCAATTCATAAAACGGGCGGCACCTCTGAGAATGTTGGGATATGAATCTTCTAATGAATTGCAATCTACCAATCAATCCTCAGAGTTCCGTGATATTTTTAGGTGGAGGCATCTCCATGACGGCCTTTGCTTTGTTTGGATCAATCTAAATCCCCCGTTTGCTAACTATGAAGCTTAGTAACTTCCCTGAAGAGACTCCAAAAACACATTTATTCGGATTCATCTTTAACTGGTACTCCCTAGCTCTCTGGAGCACCTTAGCCAGAATAGAGGGGTGTTCTTCTTTGGTTCTCGATTTCACCAAAATGTCATCCACGTAAGCTTCCATATAGACATGCATCATGTCGTGGAATATAGCCATCATTGCCCTCTGATAGGTGGCACCCGTGTTTTTCAATCCGAACGGCATAACCACATAGCAATACGTACCCCAGGGCGTGGTGAAGGAGGTTTTCTCTTGATCCTCGGGAGCGAGACGGATTTGGTTATATCCAGAATAACCATCCATGAATGATAAGGCTTCATACCCGGCGGTGTTGTCTACCAAGACATCTATGTGAGGCAGCGGGAAATCATCTTTGGGACATGCTTTGTTAAGATCCCTGAAATCAATGCAAATACGCACCTTGCCATCCTTATTGATAATAGGGACTATGTTCGCCACCCACTGGGGATATAAGACGACTCTGATAAACTTGGCCTTGTACAATTTATCGACCTCTTCCTTAATTCTTAAGGCCATGTGGGGGTGAAATCTTCTTGACCTTTGTTTTACGGGTGTTGCCCCTGGTTTAAGCACGATTCGATGTTCTACTAAAGAGGGGTCAACACCCGACATGTCCTCATAAGACCAGGCGAAAGAAACACTATTCTCCCTCAGAACCTTGATCAAATCTTCTTCCACTGCTGAAGGGAGATTAGAGGCAATGATAATGGGCCTGGGATCTTCTTCAGTTCCCAGATTTATTTCCTTCGTAGGTTCATCCACTACCGACGATGGCTCGTCGAATCTCTTTAATCCTTGCGCATACAGATCGGCGGTGTCATCTACGTTGTCATCATCATCATCGACCGGGTCTTTTTCATCCATGATTTCATAAACTCCTAATCCGTCATCGCTCCATACCCCTTCTTGCTCCTCATCTTCTTCCATCACAATTGTCGTAGCTACAAACTCAGGCACTTCAGAAGAGCATGACATCGCTGAGCTAGATCTTGCAAGAACCTATCAGGAACGATTTAGAATGACGCGCAAGCGAGCGTGACTCAAGTGAGGAAGGGTTGGACGACCTAGAACAAGACCCTACTTCTCTAGACCTAACAGACTCTTCTTTCCTAGACTCGACGGACCCTACATCTAACCGAGGGGAAAGAAAATCTAATGGGAAAGAAGCAGCAGGGACCTCATGCCCATGAGAGGAGGACGGAGACAAGACAGCGTAATCTTCCACCGAAATCTCTGTTTCAAATTTGATGTTTTTTTTGGAGATTAGTGGAGATCATGCAGTAAGAGGGAGAGGACGGAGGAGGAGGGGGAAGTTGGAGAGGGAAGAGAGATGGGAATAAGACATCAAAGAAAGGATCAGAGGAGGAGAACCACATATCTGAGAGATTGGATGACGGGGTCCACATTGTGGAGAGATCAATGGGTGGGCATTGCCCACATGCACAAGGTATAATCAACACCTCGGTTGGTAATTTCATCGAGAACAGATCAATCATGATCGGGGGTGAAAGGGGTATAGATTCCAGCTGCTGGAAGAAAGGCGTAAGACGGGAGGGAGACCAAGTAAAGGCAACGGGCGAGCTCCCCTTTTCCCGCGGACGGTAAGCTAGTTTCTTCTGCTCAAACTGCACAAGCCGTACCTCTTGACTTTCTTCTTCATAAAATAGCCTTTCAAAAGCCTGGCTATAATCAACCATGTCATCATCTGGCCCTTTTGGAAGCAATGGCGGGCTGGCAAACACCTGAGCTGTGTCTTCTTCTTTCTTGTGCTTGAAGTCCCGTGATTAAATGGCACCCAAGAGGGGGGGAGGTGAATTGGGTATCAAAAAAATTTACAGAACTTATACTAGATAAAAACACGTCTAAGGAGCAAGAAACCAACGGGAAGAGATATAATGGAATACAAAGAGAATCTGGATAACTTAACCCCTACAGTAGTTCTTTGGTACTAGGCGGAATCCGGGAATCCGAGGATTCTCTCACACAAAGTATTTTATTCCTGACAGGACAAACCTTGTCGATCAGAAATTACCTTTCGATATACCAGAGATCTCCCGTAAGAAGGTTAATGAATCTAGATATGAATACTGAACTAAATGATTATATAATATGCAAAAGAACTAGAGAGAATGGAGGTAGAAGAAATGGATCAAACCACTCAAAAGACAGTGATTTTTAGGTGGTTCGGATGCAACAACGACCACCTACGTCCACCCCTCACACACGGTGAGGATTCACACACTATCTTGTAGGGAATTTCAAGATGAACACCAAACACACACACACGTGAAGAGTATAGAACTCCCACGAAAGTGCAAGAGCATGGACACACAAGAACGGTGAAGAACAACGAAGAACACACACACACATGGATCTATCTAGATCCACACACACAAGTGCTTGAATATTACAAGGGAAACATGAATCAACCCAAACACGAATGGAAGAAAGAAAGACAACAAGTGAAGACACAAATCAGGCTCCCCCTTAGTGGATGAAGATGGTATGGAATGAAGCTTGCTCTTGGCTTGATCTCCACTTGATTTGGATGCAAATTTGCACTTGAAAGCTTCAGCTCCTGGATAAAGAGTTCCTCACGAATCACTGTTCACGTGAACAGTACCAGCACCCTCTTCCTTGATAGCCTCCCCTTGTTCCTCCTTGATAAGCCTTAGGGTTTATGACCCCAATGAGATCTTTTATAGATCTTGGAAGGTCAGGAGACAAGTCCCCAGACCAGATCCACAAATCACTCCTTGACTGAGACCAATGGGCTTAAACAAATAGGAGAAACACCCTCTTCTCGAGCTTGAACCAGAAAGTCAAAAAGGGCTGCCTCGGGGATTCCGGTCGACCAGAAAAATGGGGGCGGTCGACCGAAACCTGTAAATATTGAAGTTTTTCATTTCTGGGAAATCCGGTCGACTGGCCACTGCCCACTGGTCGATCAAAACCTGTAAATCTTGAAGTTCTTCGTTTCTGGAAAATCTGGTCGACCGGCCCTAGGGTGTTGGTCGACCGGAATAGCCCAATCCTGTAAAATTGAATTGTTATCCAGAGAAATTGATCAAAGTGACAATGGCTTTAAGTGAATGATTGTTTCATACATTTTGGGGTTTGTTTTGACATAATTAACTCAATTTGAAACACATTGATACAAATAAAACTTATGAGTATTCCACATAATATATAAACTCAAACTTGAACCCCCTTGACTCGAGTTTTGAATCCTTTGGCACGGGCCGAGATAAATCCTTCTCGCTGAGTTTTGTTATCATCAAAATCATTCAAGGAGACTCAACAATCTCCCCCTTTTTGATGATGACAAAACACGAGTAGAAAAAGCGTAGACGAGTCGACCAAGAAACAAGTTATTTGAATCATTCATATATTCCCAGATTTGATATGAAATAGAACAAGTAGATCCAGTAAGTGGCCAAAACCAAGTGCATTACATCATTTCATTTCAGTTCAAGGATCTGATACAAGGGTTGATATACTGCAAGGAGTTCCAACAAGACTCATAAAATGCGAGACACAAGATGCAAGCTAACAAGATGCAACAAGACTCACAAGGACTCAAGCATGCAAGCAAACAAACAAAATGCATAACATATAGATAGGACCTGACATAAATACTTCTCCCCCTTTGGCATCATCAAAATGGGGAGTGAGTTATAGGACTTGTGGACATAAACGACATGTCGGAAACACAAGGACAGCTAAGGAGCAGGGTGATCCGGAGTCCCCTCGCGAGCATCATCATCCGAAGCACCGTGATCATCGCCGCAGCCGGGAGCAGGAGAAGCAGGAGCAGGAGGTGGAGGAGGAGGAAGACGGTCCTCAATACGATGTAGAACTTCATCGTGATGATAAAGCTGTCTACGGATGCTAAGAAGGGCGCGATTGTTGATCCGGAAGGCTTCACGGGTATCCTCGTGGCTAGCATAGAGAGTGGCCATGTGGGTAGAAATGTCATCCAGAGCATGGGAGAAAGAGTCCATTCGTCCAGTCATAGTGTCCATGAAGGTGTCCAGCCGATCAAGGGATGAGTAAAGCCGAGTTTCCATGCCTAAAACATGTCTGTCAAGAGCCTCATAATTCCCCCAAGCGGGATGACCAGCACCCTGAGTAGAAGATTCCCCGTGAAAAACTGTGGAGGAGGTGGCATCTCCTCATCCATATGATGAGGGGAAGGTGGCATCTCCTGATCCATATGGTGAGGTGAAGGTGGGGGAGGCTGATCCTCCGCCTGAGCTGGAGGGGGTGCATCCCCATGAGCCTGCTGCGGCTGTGGTTCTTCGTCATTAGCAAATTGTTCTGCATAAGTGGGAATATCCCTGGTAAGCTCACCATCTTCATCCCAGTAATATCCAAGATTGAAAAAAATCTTGTGTTCATTGTAGATATCATCTTGGCGAACTTGAAGTGACCTTTCTTCTGTCAAATCTATCCCAACAAAGATAAAGACTCCTGGCAACTGTGATGCATAAGGTAAAGAGCGCCCCAAGTTGGTTCGGCAAGAGTCAATCAAAGTAGTCATGAGCCGACCCATATTCACGGGGTTCCCATTCATGACATGGTAAAAAAGGAACCGATGAACCGTTGTCACTTCATTTCTACTTCCACCTTTTGGATAAATCAAGGTAGTGAATATGTGGTGTAGAACACACTGCAAGGGTGGAAAGTAGTTGGCATTTAACTGGATGAGGTCACTCACACCCCGAACATAATCACAACCTATCATAGCAAGGAATGTATCCTCCACTTCACCATGTCCAAACGTCATATTGGCACCCCAGGCTGAAACTCCTAAGACACGCCAAAAAAGGTCGGGTGCAATATGTATCTCAATATCCTGAACAATTCTGAATAATTCTCCATTTCTCTCAACGAGATTCCCATAAAATTGCTGGACTAGGTTTGGATAATACCTAGTGTATCTGGAGATAAAATCATTCCACCCGTCTTGAATCGTAAAAAGTGCAAACAAATCAGGAAATATCTCAGTCACCTCCTGAAAATCAACCAGGCGAGGGTTGATGATGGGCCGTGGAGGTAGGCGGGGTGCACGACGAGGTTCCGGTGCCTGCTGTGGATGAGCCGGGGCCTCCCGTCTCAGACTGATGGCTTCCCCTTGAGTGAAACGTCGAGAACTCCGTCTAGGTGGCATCTTAGACTAGGAAACCGACTATGAAATCCTTTCGAAGAGGAGAGACTCTACCCTTGAGATTGAGATGGACTAAGGAGCACTCCTAGAGCCCTGGAAGATCGTTCCCCACGCTCTGGAATCGAGGAGGTAGCTTGGTGGCAGCACGAACATCCGCAGAGATCGCGTCCCGGAATGGTGACGAATCCGACAGAGATTGTGCGGATGGAGGAAAGGTGAGGTTTGAAGGCTTGAGAGGTGGAGGGTTTGTGTTCTAGGGTTTGGGGAATGTATAGGAGAGAGAAGGAGTGGGATAGAATGAGAGAAAAAGGGGAGAGAACCCTTAAGTAGGGGGGCGGTCGGGTCCCGGTTAGACCGGCCGCCGTTTTCGGTCGACCGCACCGAGTGGGCCGGTCGACCGGAATGGTCGATTGGCCCAAAAAAACACCTATTGAGTTTTTATTTTTTTAAAGCTGAAGGCCTCCATATCTCTTGCCTTATGAGCTCCCTCCACTGGTAGGTACTCATCCCCCTCTTTTTTTGTTCTTTTCCTTTTTTTTGAATATTTTTTTTTGCTTCTTTGGGGAGAATTTCAGTAAATGACTTCAGATGAATCAATGAACGAGGTTTTTCATAAAGCTCCCCCTCAGTTACAGCCTAGTGTCCCTAGGTCATTTGTCCACAATTATTTGTCAAGGAGTATTGGGTTTTAGAATTTTTCAAGGAGGGGTATATAGATAAAAATATATAAACACACATGCAGGATGATATCACACAGATAAGAGCAAAAACACACAACATGGTGATACATGCACACTATCTACCCTTTATGCTCCTGGTATGCAACACTCATCCTAATGCAGACCTAAATGTGTATGCCCTCACCCTTGCACATGCCAAGTTCCCTTCTAATCTTGTTGAATTGGTCCTGGTTTAAGGGCTTGGTGAAGATATCGGCCAGCTGATTATGGGTATCAATAAAATGCAGCTCAAAAACCCCTTTGCCTACATGATCTCTCAAGAAATGGTGCCGAATGTCTATATGCTTGGTCCTAGAGTGTTGAACATGATTTTTAGATAGACTAATTGCACTTGTATTGTCACACAAAATTGGAACACATTTTATTTCAATATCCAAATCAAGCAATTGATTTTTGATCCAAAGTACTTGGGCTCCACAACTTCCGGCGGCTACATACTCAGCCTCGGCTGTTGAGAGAGCTACTGAATGTTGTTTCTTGGAGGCCCATGAAACTAGGCAACCACCAAGAAACTGACAGTACCCGCTAGTACTTTTTCGATCAACAATGCAACCAACATAATCGGCATCTATATATGCAATCAAATCAAAAGAACTGTCGATCGAAAACCACAAGCCAAAGTCTAGTGTGCCAATCAAATATCAAAAAATCTATTTAACAGCCATCAAATGTGATTCTTTTGGACACGATTGAAAGCGAGCACACAGACATACACTATACTGAATATCAGGGTGACATGTTGTTAAATACAGTAGTGATCCGATCATACCTCGAAACAGTGTAGGATCTACTGTTTTACCATTTTCATTTTTGTCCAACTTCGTGGTCGTGGCCATCGGAGTTGATATGGGTTTTGCTTCTGCCATCCGTATTTTTTCAACAGCTCCATTGTATACTTGGCTTGGTTTATGAAGATGCCTTCGGGCGTTTGTTTTACCTGCAATCCAAGAAAGAAGGTTAGTTCACCCATTAGACTCATTTCAAACTCTCCTTGCATTATTCTTACAAATTCATCACATAAAGCATTGTTAGTAGCTCCAAAGATTATGTCATCAACATAAATTTGAACTACCAATATATCTTTATCTGATTTCCTTGTGAAGAGTGTTTGATCAACCTTACCTCTTTTGAACCCATTTTCAGTCAGAAATGAAGTAAGCCTTTCATACCATGCCCTTGGTGCCTACTTGAGCACGTACAACGCCTTCTGGAGCTTGTACACATGTCGTGGGTGCTTGGAATCTTCAAAGCCTGGAGGTTGTTGTACAAAAACATCCTCTTTGATATACCCATTAAGAAAGGCAGATTTAACATCCATTTGAAATAGTTTGAAGTTCAAAGAGCAAGCAAACGACAATAAAATCCGAACTACTTCTAGCGTAGCAACCGGGCAAAAGACTCATCAAAATCAATCCCCATCTCCTGGCTATACCCCTTGGCTACAAGCCGGGCCTTATTCCTAACAACCACACCCATATCATTCATCTTGTTTCTAAAGACCCATCGGGTTCCTATTACGGGTTGATTTCTAGGACGTGACACAAGAGTCCACACTTTACTTCTTTCAAACTGGTGCAACTCTTCATGCATAGCCTGGATCCAGAATTCATTTTGCAAGGCATAATGAATGTCCATAGGCTCCTCTTGAGAAATTAAGGCAATTAAATCCTCCTCTTCTACCTGTCTTAGAGAGGATCTAGTTCTTACCCCATCTTCAGGATTACCTATGATGTTTTCAGCGGGGTAATCTTTCAGGAGAGTGGATGATCTTGGCAAATCTGGGTGTTGCACTTGCTGCTCTTGAAGTGTTTCAATTGAGGGATCCTCATCTTCTTCACTCTTGTTGGATCCACCTTCAGTTGACTCATTCTTGACCTTGACATCATTCGAACTTTTGGAATCCTCATCTACATCCACAATTTGAATAGAATGGTTTGTTAGTTTTAATTCAGATTCATCAAAAATCACATGAGGACTTTCTTCAACAACTAAAGTCCTCTTATTGAACAACCGATAGGCTCTAGAGTTAAGTGCATAACCTAGGAAAATTCTCTTGTCACTTTTCTCATCAAACTTTCCTAGATTAGTCTTACCATTGTTCAAGATGAAACATGAGCATCCAAAGCGTTTAAGATGAGAAATGTTTGGTTTCTTATCCTTGTATAACTCATAAGGAGTTTTCTTTAAGATAGGCCTTACCATTGCCCTATTGATGATGTAGCATGTTGTACTTACTGCCTCAGTCCAAAAGTATTTGGGTAGGGAGTTCTCACTTAACATGGTCTGCGCCATGTCTATCAGTGTTCTATTTTTCCTCTCCACCACTCTATTCTGTTGAGGCGTCCTTGGTGATGAAAAATTATGCGTGTATCCTTGCTCTTCACAGAACTTGCTGAAATCATGATTCTCAAACTCTCTACCGTGATCACTTTGAATGATAGTGATAAGATAACCTCTATCATTCTGAACATTCCTGCAAAAGACTTGAAATTTCGTCACGACATCATTTTTATTGGCTAAAAAGAGCACCCAAGTGAATCTGGAATAGTCATCAACAATCACAAAACCATAAGATTTTTCTCCTAGGCTGGAAGTCCTAGTTGGACCAAAGAGATCAAGGTGCAACAATTCCAGAGGTCTAGTGGTAGAAACAATGTTTTTATTTTTGAAGAAAATTCATGTTTGCTTGCCTTTTGTGCAAGCTTTACATATTTTATCACTTTCAAATTTTAATTTTGGCAATCCATTCACCAGATCATGTCTAGACAACTTGGAGATTACTCCAAAACTAGCATGACCTAATCTTCGGTGCCATAACCATGTATTTTCATGATTGTTTACTACCAAACAAAAATCATCACAAGAAACATTATCAATATCAACAGTATAGACATTGTTATTCCTTTTTCCAATAAACTTAACCTCATTTGTGTTCTTGTTCAAGACAATGCAGTGGGTTTCATTAAAAATAATTTTAAAACCCTTATTGCACAATTGACTTATGCTCAACTGATTGTGATTTAGACCTTTCACCAAAAGCACATCTTCAATAAGAATTTCAGAATTCTTACCTATGTTATCAATCCCAATGATTTTACCTTTGTCTTGGCCTCCAAAGATAACTGAACCTCCATCCTTATCTTGCAGTATAGAGAACACCTTCTTGTCCCCTGTCATATGCCTTGAACAGCCGCTGTCCAAGTACCATTTGCTCCCCCTGGCTTCAAGACATATCTGCAAGAAAGAAAATTCTCATACAATTATTTTTGGTACCCAAGCTAGTTTGGGTCCGTAAGAGTTAGTCCAGTTCTGTGCATATCTTTTCTTGGTCCAAAAAACATGATTTCTTGGTGGACTTGGTTTGAACTAGCAATTTGCAATAACATGACCAAATCTACCACAATGATAACAGTTAACAGGTGCAAACTTTCTTTGAAACTGTCGTGGTTTGGGTTGGACATGTTTTGGTTTAGGATTGGAACATGAAGCATGATTTTTATCTTTTTCATGAACAAAGGATGTGGTGATCTTATGCTCAAAAGACTTTTTATTTTGCGAAATGTATCCAAGACCTTCCTTTTGAAAATTGACTTTAACTCCCAACAAGTTATCTAGGTTTTGTTTACCTTTTACAAATCTTGACAATGTGGACTGAAGTTCAGCCACTTCTTTATCCAAACTCACAATTTTCTCTTTAAGTTCTGAGTTTGTTTGTAACAGACTTTCTCTTTCTTCTGTTACCTCAAACCATTCTTGTTCCAGTTTTTCAAATTTGACAAAGATATCTTCATGTGAAAAATCATCAAGTTTCTTTTTAAGAGTTTTATTTTCAGATCTGATTTTCTTGTATTTAGTATATAATTTTTCATATTCCGATTCTCATTGTTCATTGGAAATAAAATCAGGGTCAGAATTTACCTCCAGAGATTCATCTTCATGTGCCATAAGACACAAGCTCTCCACCAGCTCTTGGATCTCCTCATCCGATGGTTCATCCTCTTCGTCGCTCCACGTGGCGACCATGGCTTTGGATTTCTTGAAATTGTCCTTCTTAAACTTCTTTTTCAGATCTGGGCACTCACCTCTCATGTGCCCAGGCTTCTTGCATTCGTAGCATATGATGCTACTTGGCTTGCTTGATTCGCCTTTGGTTTGAGTGGGCTTTCTTTGCCCCTTTCTGAAGTTTCCCTGAAAATTTCTCTTCTTTCTCAGAAATCTCTTCACTTGGCGAGTTATCATCACCAATTCTTCCTCTTCATTGCTTCCGTCACTTGATTCACCTTCTTGAGATTCGTCATCGGATTGATGAGCTTTCAGTCCAATCACCTTCTTCTTCTTGATGTCTTCATCAGCTGTCCTCTTCATATTTATCTCATAGGTCATGAGTGACCCTATGAGTTCATCCAAGGTGAGAGTGGACAGATTTTTTTAATCTTCAATTACCGTGGCCTTTGTGTGCCATGCCGACTGTAGTGACCTTAAAACCTTCCTTACAAGGTCGGAATTTGAGTATTCCTTCCCGAGACTTTTGAGACCATTTGTGATCTCTGTTAGCCTTGCAAACATCTCAGAGATGGTTTCTTCAGGCTTTATCTTAAACAGTTCATAGTCTATGACGAGGAGATTTGCTTTGGTTTCCTTGACCTCTGAAGTTCCCTCGTATATGAGTCACAGCTTGTCCCACATTTCTTTGGCTGAGCTGCACATAGAAACACGAGAGAACTCATTAGGATGTATCACACATTGCATAATGTTCATGGCATTGAAATTAGCAGTGCATTTCTTAATTTCCTCGGGTGTCCATTTTTCCTCATCATCCCTGAGTTTGTGAGGACCCTTGTCCACAACTCTCCAAACTTCGTACTCTTGAACCCTCAGAAAGACATGCATTCTATTTTTCCAGTACGAGTAGTTTGAACCGTCAAAGAAGGGAGGACGGTTGATGGAGTGACCCTCAGGCATCATACCCTTGTTTGCCATTTAACCGGATCTTACTCTAGATCGTTAGATCTGTGAAAGGAAGAGCCTTAGCTCTGATACCAATTTAAGTCCCGTGATTAAATGGCACCCAAGAGGGGGGGTGAATTGGGTATCAAAAAAAATTACAGAACTTATACTAGATAAAAACACGTCTAAGGAGCAAGCAACCAACAGGAAGAGATATAACGGAATACAAAGAGAATCTGGATAACTTAACCCCTACAGCAGTTCTTTGGTACTAGGCGGAGTCTGGGAATCCGAGGATTCTCTCACACAAAGTATTTTCTTCCTGACAGGACAAACCTTGTCGATCAGAAATTACCTTTCGATATACCAGAGATCTCCCATAAGAAGTTTAATGAATCTAGATATGAATACTGAACTAAATGATAATACAATATGCAAAAGAACTAGAGAGAATGGAGGTAGAAGAAATGGATCAAACCACTCAAAAGATAGCGATTTTTAGGTGGTTCGGATGCAACAACGGTAACCTACGTCCACCCCTCACACACAGTGAGGATTCATACACTATCTTGTAGGGAATTACAAGATGAACACCAAACACACACACACGTGAAGAGTATAGAACTCCCACGAAAGTGCAAGAGCACGGACACACAAGAACGGTGAAGAACAACGAAGAACACACACACACACACACACGGATCTATCTAGATCCACACACACAAGTGCTTGAATACTACAAGGGAAACATGAATCAACCCAAACACGAATGGATGAAAGAAAGACAAGAAGTGAAGACACAAATCTGTCTCCCCCTTAGTGGATGAAGATGGTATGGAATGAAGCTTGCTCTTGGCTTGATCTCCACTTGATTTGGATGCAGATTTGCACTTGAAAGCTTCAGCTCCTGGATGAAGAGTTCCTCACGAATCACTGTTCACGTGAACAGTACCAGCACCCTCTTCCTTGATAGCCTCCCCTTGTTCCTCCTTGATAAGCCTTAGGGTTTATGACCCCAATGAGATCTTTTATAGATCTTGGAAGGTCAGGAGACAAGTCCCCAGACCAGATCCACAAATCACTCCTTGACTGAGACCAATGGGCTTAAACAAATGGGAGAAACACCCTCTTCTCGAGCTTGAACCAGAAAGTCAAAAAGGGCTGCCTCGGGGATTCCGGTCGACCAGAAAAATGGGGGCGGTCGACCGAAACCTGTAAATATTGAAGTTTTTCATTTCTGGAAATCCGGTCGACCGGCCACTGCCCACTAGTCGACCGAAACCTATAAATCTTGAAGTTCTTTGTTTCTGGAAAATTTGGTTGACCGGCCCTAGGGTGTTGGTCGACCGGAATAGCCCAGTCCTTCAAAATTGAATTGTTATCCAAGAGAAATTGATCAAAGTGACAATGGCTTTAAGTGAATGATTGTTTCATGCATTTTGGGGTTTGTTTTGACATAATTAACTCAATTTGAAACACATTGATACAAATAAAACTTATGATTTTTCCACATAATATATAAACTCAAACTTGAACCCCCTTGACTCGAGTTTTGAATCCTTTGACACAGGCCGAGATAAATCCTTCATGCTGAGTTTTGTTATCATCAAAATCATTCAAGGAGACTCAACAGTGCTGACTTGGCTATGCTTTCAGAGTGCCGGGCTGGAGAGGACCTTTAACAAAGTGTTGGCGATAATCCTAGGTCAAGGGCCCAGAATCACCTAGGATTGACAATGCAGACTCTCGGTAGCCGAGGCCCCTTCTATTCATCTTTCTTCCTTTGGGCATCGGTTTTGTTTGCCCCTGTAGTTGCGCGTCGAGGCCTCTCCCCGACTTATAGCCCAATTTCAGTATAATATCCCAGCCTTTCGAATCTTGAATCAAGGGCTTCACCTTGATATTAATGGCTGCAGAGATGGGCTTGCGTGGCGCGTAAGCCCATGGGAAATCCAGATCTAGTACTGAAATGACTGGCCCATTACTGGGCCACAGAGTTGGCTGCACTTTCTCCAAGATAGTCTTGACTGATTGAACCGTGGACAAACTTTTTACCTTAACGACCCTCCCTTGGAAAGGGAATTTGAGGCATTGATGAGCAGTGGAGGGTACGGCACCGAGATTGTCTATCCATGGACGACCCAATATGGCCTTGAACATAGGGTCGATGTCCAGTACATAGAATTCAATCGGCATAGTGAGAGGCCCAAGCTCGGCCTGAATAGTGACCACCCCGTGACATGCTCTTCTTGAATTATCATATGCGGCTATGGTGGTCGGGGTTGGCCGTAATAGTTCTTATGATAAATTGTAGGCACTGAGAGTACTGAGCGGGCAAACATTAATAGATGCCCATGTATCAACTAAAGCTACATCAATACTCACTTTGTTTAGGATTATTGAAATGCATAACGGCATCTATCGAGCTTATGGAGGTGCTAGCTCGGTCTCGGAGAATGTAATTACTGGCCCCTTTGAGATTGTAGCCAAAACTGTCGGTAGACTATCAACTGCCATATCTTCACTCACCATCACTTTTTGAAGGAAATTTCTTAACGCATCTTGGTGAAGTGTAGACCTTTTTATCAACTCTAGCATAGATATTTTGGCGGGCACCCTGTCTAAGTGATGCAATATATCATATTGGGTACCCGGCAGTGGCTCGGCATCTTCTTGATCAGTAGCCGATTGTGAAGACTGAGGATTGGGTGCGGGTGCACCAGTGGAAGGGTAATTCCTATGAAACAAACGCCCGCTCCGCAGGGCAAGGTTGTGGGCCGGCACAGCCTCGGATGGGCTTAAAATAGGCGGCTTAATGGGCCCAATGGGGTGAATGAATGGTGTGGGGGAAGGTGTAGTGGACATGATGGGAGTAGTATCGATGACGGGTTACGGAGGAAGGATGGCAGGCGGAGGGTTAGGTGCAGGCGCGGTGATCATGGGCGCGGGTACTGACGTGGAGAGCGGTGTGGGTAGAGGCATAGTGATGATGGTGGGGGTGACGAGTGGTGGACGAGGTGGAAGCGCGGGTGGAGGTGTTGGGAGCGGAGTGGAGATAAGTGGAGTAACGGTAGTAGTCGGTGGAAGGATGAATGGTCTGGTGGGCGGAGGAAGGATTTGATGGTTGGGCATAAGGATGGTGGGGGTAGAAGTTGAAGCAGGGTGGCGGTGGTTATGGTGGAGGGCCATTATCTGCTGAGTAGAACTGTCATCATCATATGACCACCCGGCATCAGGGGCCGGGGGTTGAACTAAATTAACCTGAGCCGGTGCCGACAGCTGAGGCTACGGAGCGGGAGGATGGTTTGGCATGGGGTTTTGATGAATCCCCAAGTCTTGAACCGGCTCCGGCTGCTGCTGTGGCGGCGGTGCTTGTTGCTGCTGCACTTGCTGCCTCTGCGACTGCCTTCTCTTCTCTTTGATTTCAATAATGGCCTTATGCATCTCGGCCTAATCTATGCACTGCCCTTCATGGAAATCGTATACTAGATCTTTGAACTGAAAATAACTTTCAATTGTATGGCCAGTCTGCCTATGGAACATGCAATACTTCGTCTGATCAACGACTGTGTTCCAATTGGGCCGTTCCGGAGGAAGTTGAATGGCATTAATGGACATGAGAGCCGAGAATATGTCCGTGAGGGACTCAGGCAAAGGAGGATATTGGGCTCTCTTCCAGCCCGGACGCTTATTGTTGTTATTGGTGTAGCCGTTGGGTGGAGGAACATTGTGGTATTGTGGAGGTTGCGGAGGTTGTTCTGGAGCGGGGAAGGCATTTTGTAGAGCGGCGAAGGTAGGGTGAGGATTTTGTGGAGCGGAGGAAGCGGGTTGAGCGTTTTGCGGCATGGAGAACTGGGGATTATGTTTTGTGGAAAGCGAAATGGTGCGGATTGGAAAGGGAATGCAACGGCTTGCACCTGCTCATTTGTTTGGACTCCTTCGGTAATAGGCCCTTGAGGTTTCTTGTGATATTTAGGCTTTTAGGATTCAAAAAGTGAGTGGATGGGGGTGTCCTTGAACTGGGTTTGAATAAAGCGCACCCGGCTATATAGTCGATGCATGTTTGATATGTCATTCATAGCAAGAATGTTGCGGAAAGTTGGGGTAGCATTTGAAATGAGCAACTTAACCTTCTCTTCCTCCAGAAGGTGACCCGGCACGCGGGCGGCCATCTACCTCCATCTGTCAGCATATGTAGCAAATTCTTCATCTGGCTTCATTTTCTCGGCCACTAAATCTGTGAAGGAATATTCTGGGCCGACCCGATCTTGGAACCGCTGAATGAATTTTTCTTTTACTATCTTGAAACTCTCGGCGTCCTCGAGTGGTAAGGCATAGAACCACTCCAAAGCAACTCCATCTAGGGATCAGCAGAATAAATATGCCATAAGGTGATCATCATATTGGAACTGCGCCGATTCATACATAAAGTCCCTCACATGAATGAAGGGATTGCTATTCCCGTCATATTTGCGATATGTAGGGAGCTCGGACTGTGGAGGGAACCGGATGTTATGAAAGCTAGGAACTGAACATCCGCTAAAGATTGTGGGCCAACCCGCTTTTGGAGAAAGTCGAGTTGTTCTTGCATGGCGGCCCATTTATCAAGAAGGTCTTGTTCCCTAAATGGTGCGGGTAAAGCAAGAGGAGTGGGCTCAAAGCGGGGAGCCGAAGGATAGGTAGCTGAGAGAGGGAGAGGAGGCCCATAAGAAGGATATTGGGCCGAAGAATGACCCAAATTGGTATGGACTTGGGCCGCCCCTTGCTGAGGGCGCAAGAAATCAGATGGGCCAACAAGAACTTGCGGCACTGAAGGAATAGCCCGATAAGAATCCACCTGGATAGAAGAAGGGAGGATGGTCTTCCCTTTATCAAGCACTTGTTGGGCCGAACCAGAAGACTGGCCCGTTTTCAGACTAGAGAATTGAATTGTCTGGGCCGGACCGGAGTGAGATCAATCGGAATGGGCTGAATAGCGGGCCCATCACCTCTTGGTTTAACAATGGAAGCATTAGACAGACCTTGAGCAATCGTGGGAGATGGGGCATTGGACCCCTGCATGGCCTGATAGACAGCTTAAAGTTGGGCCGGATCCAATTGGGCCATCATCTGAAGGACATGATTGGCGGAATTAGGATAAGAGAGGGAATTGGTGGGCTGCGCGCCCTCCATAGAGATGGAAGATGGAGGAGGGGCGGACCCGTCTCTGGATTGGAAAGAGATGACCCTAGAGGGGTCTTCTAGAAGCCCCTGAGGAAGAGACTCCTCCTGGGAACAGGGAAGATCAAAAGAAGACATGTTTGACTCAAACAAGGGATTAAAATAGAAGGTAGAAAAGGAATTGCCCCTAGGTGATGATTCTAGAGATCGGAAGCAACTCCACATGCAACGGAAGACCTTAACAAAATGCAAACAACACAAACAACACACAATGAGAGACTAAAACAAAGGGACTCCAAACTTTTATAAAAATAAAGAAAGGGACAAGAGACACTCAAAATCAACCAAGTTATAATGATGCACCAATTTTTTATGGCTTCTTCCTTTATAACTTTAATGATTTGAATTTTGATATTCTCTCCAACAAGGTTCCTAATAGGAAGGGTATAATGGGACTTGATTAACTTCAAGTGTAAACTCTCCCTCACTTATGCAACCTAGACACGGTGTGGTAAAGGTATAACCGGCCCGACGTCCTTGTGGGAATCCACGGCTCGCGGGGACTTATGGAGGTCTTTGATGTGATCTCCTAGTCGGCCCTAAGGAATATGGAGGAGAGAGGTTCACACACCAAGGTAGGAAAATGATGTGACACAACCTCGGACCTAATGCAAGCAAGCACAATCGCAATCTAAATGGGCCAATTTGGGCCGCCGCTCTCTCGTCGCTCACCCAAGCCCGGGGTAACTTGGCAATGCCAAGGTGAGGTTGAGGGGTTGGGCCCTTGCTGGTAGAGGGCCAGCAAGGCCAAGATTTGATTCCCAATAGATTTGGAAGCCCAATTCAACGGGGCCGACGAAGTGCCGAAGGCACCGGTTGCACTCTTCCCACGGTGATCACTCAAGGCAATGGGGCTTGAGGATCGGGCTCTCACTCGCATAACCAGCGGAATTAGAACTAATATTGAAAGACAAGCACTAAGTGGCATGAAGGTTTGAGCACTTACTCGACCGGTTTGAAGAAACCGGTCCCGGTAGGAGACGAGGGCGAGCGGGGAGGCGAGTGGATCCCCACACGCCGCGGCGGTGTCGCTTGACCTGCCCAAACAAATTACACCACTACACCTCTCGCAGGAGGGGGAACTTGGGGTGGGGGTTAATGATATTACATCAATACTACCTCCACGCAGGGAGTGGCCTTCAGCCGGCCAAGCGGGGTGGGGAAACCAAAGTAAAGAACGAGGAACAAGGGTGGACGCCGAATCTGCCTGCTATCTGCGAACCAGGACAGAGGGTCGGTGTTGCTATTGTAGATCTTACTCAGGAATTTCTCTGATGGCAAGACCAGTGGAGAAATCTTCGTAATAGGAAGGGAAAAGCCTCAGAATTTTTTTAAATTCTTCTGGAGTCTCTGCAGGTTGAGGCAGGAGCTTGAACAGGGCCTCTGTTTCTCAGACTAGCAGGGGCAGGTCACCAATAGTAGGATGCAGAGGCTGTCCTGGCCGCTCCCGAACTCCAAATTTGATTCCATCAGCGCAGTTAGAACCGTGGATGAGTCCTCTTTGCAGAAAAAGAAACGGGGACACCAGAAGAGAACGGAGACGATCTATGGAGCCAGAAGAGTGAGGAGGTGTCGATGCAGACTGGGGAAGGCAGAGCCGCGTGACCGTGGAAGAAAATTGGTAACTTCTGTTCCCGGATGCTGAATGGGCTTCCGCTTCTTGATTCTGAAAGTAGACAGGCCGATGAAGAACTTTGAAGAAGAACTTGAGGACTGATTCCTTCGGGGTTCATCGTGGAAGAGCTTCTAATCTGGCTCAGGTCCTCAGCCGAGGCTGAACCGCGCAGCTGTGGGAGAATGGATCTCCGGGACGACTCGGAGATCGGAAGAAGACGAAACCACTTCGGTTGCGAAGGCGACTGGCAGACGCTTCCGACGATGGCTCTTGGGTCTTCAAACTCGTCCGGAGGAGGTCTTGGTGGCCGCTGCAAGTTGCTGGTCTACTGTAGATCTTCAGTTGAGAGCTGTAGGTTGATGATGATGGGGGGGAATGGGGTATATGGGAGGGGAAATGGGGGTGGATGAGTGTGGGGAAAGCCCGGGCTGTGAGGGGGTCTAGGAGGGGGTGTTCTAAGGTGGAGGAAGGGAAGAATGGGGTCTGGAAGGGGGTCTAACAGGTGGTGGGAGGAGGAGCTACGAATTTGGGAAGGTGGGTGAGAGGAGAAAGTGAGGGGGGGCATAAGTGAGTGGAGGGAAGGGTGGATTTCAAATTTGAAATGGCCTTGGAAGTTGTGGGGTTGTGTGGGGAAGGGGTTGATTGTGTTGGAATGGGGAAAGTGGTGTTAGAATGTGGAAGATGGTGTTGGAATGGTGAGGGATCTTCTTGGGACTAGGGGGGTGGAGTAATGGAGGCCATGGGGAAGTGGAGGGCTTTAATGATGGTAGGTGGGGGTTGAGGTGGTTGGGAAGGGAGGAGAGAGAAGAAAATTCGAAATTGGGTGTTGAGGAGAGAGAAAGTGGAGTAAAAAAAGAGGGATTAAGAGAGGGAAGGGTGGGGAATCTCTCCCCTAGGGTTTCTCACCCAAAGAATGTTGGAATCACTCCACTAAACTAAGCTTTGGACTCTCAAATGGCATTTTTTTCATTGATTGATTCATTACCTCCAAATGAAGGAAATGGGGCCCTATATATAGGAAACCCACATTTTACAATAAGACCCTGACAAAAGACTCATTGACAAATAACTGAAGGGGTAGGGGAGCTCATTGGGCCAAGCCCGAAGAAATGGGCCCAATTAGCACATTACACATTCTAATGACACTCAAACATAAGAAAATAAATGCAAGACCTAGGGACATGACTCAAATAAAATGTAAATTACATCAAATGACTCAAGTAAAATTACATAGGACTCAAAATTAAATGACTAAACCATACCGGATGCAACCGGGGTGAGGAGACGAGCTATGAATGTGGGCATGGAAGGTGATGTCCACATCATACTCCCGGGGTGCGGAGAACTCAACTCCGTCGAGAAAGTATCCTTCCCTCCTTGGAAGGTGTAGAAGTGGTACTGCCTTCCAGTCTTCCGAACGAGACCGATCCATCCACCTGCCGAGATAGCGCTCATATACCTTGCTCCGAGTGGTAGTGACTTGTTCATCCAATATTTGTTCAATTTATTCACGTTGGACTCTCTTGGCTGGTGGTTTATCATCATGGGTGGGTGCTCTCTCAAGGGAAGAAGTAGGCTCAATCTCCTCACTAGGTACCACCGTGGGTCCCTTATATGGCACTAGGTCGGCAACAATGAATGTGGGACTTATTCCATACTCCTCAGGGAGATCTAACTCGTAGGCAATTGCACCTTTGCACCTCAAGACCTGGAAGGGACCAGCCCCACGTGGCCTCAGTTTAGAGTTGGCTCCCGAGAAGAGCCTCTCCATCCTTACCATCACAAAGTCACCCACTTGGAATTCTTGGTGACGCCGATGAGAGTCGGCCAGCCTTTTATAAGCCTTATTCTTTTTGCTGATGTGCTTGCAAAGGTTTTCATGCAATTTTGTGAATGCTATCCTTTTAGTGGTTAGGGGTGGACCTGGACAACCATAGATGGACCTATCATGCCATGATGTCATATGGACTATGATGAACCTTGGTGGGCCGGTGCAACCATATGTGGACTTATCGTGCAATGTTGTCATGTAGACTTTGGTGGGCCTAGGTGGGCCGGGGCAACCATATGTGAACCTATCATGCAAAGTGGTGATGAATGTCGGGGGACTCGGACATCCGTAGATGCTTTTATCATGCTTAAGACCTATGATGAATGAAGGTGGACCATGACATCCGAATATAGACCACTCATACTTTCTAATTGACATGTGGGTGATATGAATGAAAGGACCCAACATAGTGTTCATGCCAAGGGGTGTGGTAAGCCTAGACACATGCATGCCTTTCCCAAAGGTGACTTCCATGTGTAGAGGTGTGGGACAACCTTTGAACTCCCATTGGAAAGGATCGAATGGATCTAAGAAGGTGATTATCATGGGGTGGGGCACCACCTTATTACCTAGGGATATATGGTCCAAGGTTATGGCTCCCAAGGTGCAACCCGGGTCATGGATGAGGTGGGTTTGGTCCAATATGATGGGTGAGGGTAGGCAAGGGTGGGTGGTTGGTAAGATGGTTGGGTCATATGAGTTCCTTGACTCCCATTGGAAGGAATCATATGGATCATAAAATAGGTCACTTAGGGGGAGGAACTCCATATCCTCAAGATCCTTAAAAGGTGCTAAGTCCTCCTTCCCTATGATAGTTGGGCCAATGTTCTTGACAAGTGGGTCGGCCATGAGTGGAGGGCTTGGCTTTCTACCCGAGATAAGAAGCTCTAAATCGAGGAGAAGGTTGGGCTCATTCGGTGTAGGGAGGAATAGAAGGAGGTCGCTAGTGTAGCAACCATTGGTGCAAATCGAGGTGATAGACCCAATGCATAGGTGTAGGAGGCTAAGGCTCCTAGGTTGTTCGGCCATAGGGGTCAACATGCTAGTGAACTCAATTTGCCATGCTAAGCCCCTAAGAAAATCCTCTAAGGTCTCCACTTGATAGGATGCTTGGATTGTGGTGTGATAGGAGAAGATGGGCACTAGGGGAAAATTTTGTTCTATGGGAGGGCAAACAAGGGTCGAGGTCTCTCTAATTAGGCTCTCCCTTAGCCACCTAACAAGGGACTCTTCTAAGATGAATTCAGCCTTATCTAGAGGGGGTGGTGTAGGGTGAAGATCCTTGTGCGAGGCTTCCTCTTCAATTGGGACATGGGAGCTCTGTATGGAGGGGATAGGTTCTCGAGGGATATTTGTCTTCCTGTGGCAAAGCGGGTGGACTACTTCTTCCAAAACTAATGGAGTGGGAAGGTTCTTTGATGGTGGGGTGATGATGGCTGGAGTATGGTGCACCCGTGGTGGTGAACAAGGGTGGGATTCCCGCGGGTGGGAGAATAAAAGGTTGTTGAATTTAAAGGTTCCCGAAAGGTGTGGCGGATGCACTAGGCAAGTCCGACGTGTTGGGTCGATGTCGGCATTCCTTTCATCTAACCATTTCTTACCTAGGATTATACATGGACCCGCCAATGTTCCCCTTTGACACCAAGCCCCATCCAAATACTTAGTCTTCCCGAACCATTTATGGAATTCAACGAAGACTAGGTCTCCGTTGTGCACAATTTGTCCAGTCGTAGAGAGGGTGGCTACAATTTCAGGGGATACCCAATTATCTTCTTCCATGTCGATGAAGTCAATTTCTGTGGGGCTCCCATTAGGTAGGTATGCTTGGGATATGATGGGAATTGGGGCCTTTTGGTCTGTAGACTCAATGACAATGGCAGGTGGATAATGCATAGAACGATCCGATGAGAACTCTAATGCAAGCGTGCCCATGGACTTGACTTGTGAGAACAAATCAAAGACTTGCTCTGATACCACTTGATGTGACACAACCTCGGACCTAATGCAAGCAAGCACAATCGCAATCTAAATGGGCCAATTTGGGCCGCCGCTCTCTCGTCGCTCACCCAAGCCCGGGGTAACTTGGCAATGCCAAGGTGAGGTTGAGGGGTTAGGCCCTTGCTGGTAGAGGGCCAGCAAGGCCAAGATTTGATTCCCAATAGATTTGGAAGCCCAATTCAACGGGGCTGACGAAGTGCCAAAGGCACCGGTTGCACTCTTCCCACGGTGATCACTCAAGGCAATGGGGCTTGAGGATCGGGCTCTCACTCGCATAACCAGCGGAATTAGAACTAATATTGAAAGACAAGCACTAAGTGGCATGAAGGTTTGAGCACTTACTCGACCGGTTTGAAGAAACTGGTCCCGGTCGGAGACGAGGGCGAGCGGGGAGGCGAGTGGATCCCCACACGCCGCGGCGATGTCGCTTGACCTGCCCAAACAAATTACACCACTACACCTCTCGCAGGAGGGGGAACTTGGGGTGGGGGTTAATGATATTACATCAATACTACCTCCACGCAGGGAGAGGCCTTCAGCCGGCCAAGCGGGGTGGGGAAACCAAAGCAAAGAATGAGGAACAAGGGTGGACGCCGAATCTGCCTGCTATCTGCGAACCAGGATAGAGGGTCGGTGTTGCTGTTGTAGATCTTACTCAGGAATTTCACTGATGGCAAGACCAGTGGCGAAATCTTCGTAACAGGAAGGGAAAAGCCTCAGAATTTTTTTAAATTCTTCTGGAGTCTCTGCAGGTTGGGGCAGGAGCTTGAACAGGGCCTCTGTTTCTCAGACTAGAAGGGGCAGGTCACCAATAGTAGGATGCAGAGGTTGTCCTGGCCGCTCCCGAACTCCAAATTTGATTCCATCAGTGCAGTTAGAACCGTGGATGAGTCCTCTTTGCAGAAAAAGAAACGGGGACACCAGAAGAGAACGGAGACGATCTATGGAGCCAGAAGAGTGAGGAGGTGTCGATGCAGACTGGGGAAGGCAGAGCCGCGTGACCGTGGAAGAAAATTGGTAACTTCTGTTCCCGGATGCTGAATGGGCTTCCGCTTCTTGATTCTGAAAGTAGACAGGCCGATGAAGAACTTTGAAGAAGAACTTGAGGACTGATTCCTTCGGGGTTCGTCGTGGAAGAGCTTCTAATCTGGCTCAGGTCCTCAGCCGAGGCAGAACCACACAGCTGTGGGAGAATGGATCTCCGGGACGACTCAGAGATCGGAAGAAGACGAAACCACTTCGGTTGCGAAGGCGACTGACAGACGCTTCCGACGATGGCTCTTGGGTCTTCAAACTCGTCCGGAGGAGGTCTTGGTGGCCGCTGCAAGTTGCTGGTCTACTGTAGATCTTCAGTTGAGAGCTGTAGGTTGATGATGATGGGGGGGAATGGGGTATATGGGAGGGGAAATGGGGGTGGATGAGTGTGGGGAAAGCCCGGGCTGTGAGGGGGTCTAGGAGGGGGTGTTCTAAGGTGGGGGAAGGGAAGAATGGGGTCGGGAAGGGGGTCTAACATGTGGTGGGAGGAGGAGCTACGAATTTGGGAAGGTGGGTGAGAGGAGAAAGTGAGGGGGGGGCACAAGTGAGTGGAGGGAAGGGTGGATTTCAAATTTGAAATGGCCTTGGAAGTTGTGGGGTTGTGTGGGGAAGGGGTTGATTGTGTTGGAATGGGGAAAGTGGTGTTGGAATGTGGAAGATGGTGTTGGAATGGTGAGGGATCTTCTTGGGACTAGGGGGGTGGAGTAATGGAGGCCATGGGGAAGTGGAGGGCTTTAATGATGGTAGGTGGGGGTTGAGGTGGTTGGGAAGGGAGGAGAGAGAAGAAAATTTGAAATTGGGTGTTGAGGAGAGAGAAAGTGGAGTAAAAAAAGAGGGATTAAGAGAGGGAAGGGTGGGGAATCTCTCCCCTAGGGTTTCTCACCCAAAGAATGTTGGGATCACTCCACTAAACTAAGCTTTGGACTCTCAAATGGCATTTTTTTTCATTGATTGATTCATTACCTCCAAATGAAGGAAATGGGGCCCTATATATAGGAAACCCATATTTTACAATAAGACTCTGACAAAAGACTCATTGACAAATAACCGAAGGGGTAGGGGAGCTCATTGGGCCAAGCCCGAAGAAATGGGCCCAATTAGCACATTACACATTCTAATGACACTCAAACATAAGAAAATAAATACAAGACCTAGGGACATGACTCAAATAAAATGTAAATTACATCAAATGACTCAAGTAAAATTACATAGGACTCAAAATTAAATGACTAAACCATGTCGGATGCAACCGGGGCGAGGAGACGAGCTATGAATGTGGGCATGGAAGGTGATGTCCACATCATATGTGCAACCATAAATATGAATATGAATGATCCTATGTGCACCGGGGTGCATGCAAATTCTAGCCTAAAAACTAACAATCAAATATGCAACCAATGATGTAAACATGTATAACAACTAAGGAGGCGACCAGATAACACCCAAGCAAGGAAATCACAGTAAAAATTGCAGAAATAATAACATCCTCGAGATGTGTACCAGTGACTGGAGAGACGGTCTAAACTGGGACCACCAGAGAGATAAGACGGCCTATTTTTGGGCCGCTTTTAAGCCTGAGACGGCCAAACCTTAGACCGCCAAAGTGACTAGAGAGCAGAAAATAGCAGGAAAATAAATGGAAAATCCGAAGAAAACACAAGGGCAACTCGGTGAAATGAACAACAGCAGGTCAAACAGAGGCTCAAACACGATTGGCAATAGATGTCCCACCGTGATCGCCAAAAAATGGGGTTGTTGGTGTTTCTTTCTTCTTTGATGATGATGTGGTGAATATGAATATGGTGGTATGAGAGAGAGATGTGAGATATGTGAGTGTGTGAGCAAGTGATGTCCTAACTCAAACAATCATCAAACCAGAAGCATGGGCATGTCATCAATGTTCATAAAGGAAAATAAGAAAAACACACGCCGGGGCGTGGAGCAAAGGAATAAAAGAAAAACACACACCGTAGGTGTGGAGCAAATGAAGTGAAGTGAAGAGCAATCAAGAGAACAATGATGAGCAAAACCCAACTAAAGAAATGTGATCGCCACCAAGGTAAATAAAATAGCAATGCTAAGCTAAATACCTTGGAAAGAGGAGGATGCAACACCCGCCCACGGGAGATGAAAACTAGAATTCTGCAACTTCAGACGGTCTAATATCAAGCCGCCAGAGAGAACGAAACGGCCTTACGATAAGCCGCCACAGATCCTCAAACGGTCCAACGTAGAGCCGCTAGAGCGCACGGAACAGCAGATTGGGACTTGGATCTCCACCTCTCCCGGTCGGCCAGAAGAGTTGGGCCTCGTGTTAGGAACCCTGTAGACCTACGAAAGAATGTAGAAGCAAAGAAAGACAACCTAAATTAGCCCTTGGACATGTGTAGTAACTATAATGCAAAGAAACTAAGTTGCATGCAGAAGGAAGGGTGAATACTTGAGAGGTTGGTTTTTTAAACCCCTGTTGGGCGTGAAATAGATGGGAAGATGTTTAAAAATGTGATTGAGGTGTAGAGAACGTTGAAGAAGAAGAGGGGAATATGCTATGAATGCTATGAAGAGGGGAGAAACTAGAGAGATGAAAACAACACAATGAAACACTTGGAACTCAATACTCCCTGGATCGGAAGGCTTATGGACGTAGCACTTCTCCTTGATGGGTACTGATAAGTGTGTATTTTCCCATCTTAATTCATGTTATTTACATTTATTTATGGACTTTAGTAATAATAAATATGCACTTATCACACTTAATTTTAATTTAGAGTGAAATAATTGATTTTCTGGAATTAACTGATTTTAATAACGATATTTCCTTATTTAACAAGCACTCAAAACAATAAAAAAAGAAGAAAATACAAAAAATACAAAAAAATAATAATAAATATTGAAATGGGCCAAAAGTCCAAGGATTTGTTCAAAAAGAATAAAAATAAAATAAAATAAAATAAAATAAAATAAATTTATTTAATATTTTTAAAGGTCTTAATAAGCTATATACATAATATATACATTATATACATTTATATACATATGAAAATAAAAAAAAATAAATATTATTTTGTACTTGTGCAAAAAGAAAAAAATAAATATAATAAATTTATTTGACATGTTTTTGAATTTTCTAAGCTATATATATATATCAATATGTATATATAACACATATATATCTATTATATATATATCTATTATATATATCTATTATATTTAACTAACATATAGTGTGTGTGTGTGTGTGTGCGTGTGTGTTTTACCTTCTGCAGGTCTCGAACCCGCGCCCTCGCGAAGGGGATGGCGGCATAGGCGGGCGGGCTCGAGTCGGTCACGGGCGTGGTTCGCGGACGGAGGCGGGCCCACGGGTCAATGGCGCATGCGGCGCACACGCCGCAGACGCGGCAGGAAGACGGAAGGCGGCGCACCGCCTTCACACAGCCGGTCCACGCGGGAGAAGAAGCGGCAGAAGAGAGAGAAGGCGAGCGGTCGGCAGACGCGGGCGCACGCGCCCGCGTGTGACACGCGGCGGCGGGACGGCAACACGGCGCACCAGGGGCCCACGCGGGGCGGCTTCACACGGCAGGCGGCCGGTCGGCGCAACGCGCCGCCAGAGAGAGAAAAGGAGAGAATGAGAGGAAAGGAAAAGAAAAGGAGGCCAGAAAAATCCGAAAAAAATTCCAGAAAAATGTAAAACGTGTGCAACACATGATAGCACATAATTTGGGTCAAAATAGCAGCCATTTGGTTTATTCACATTGGCAAAATGTTCACACTATCTAAGGTGTTATATGTGACCCTATATAAAGGGCATTCATTTGTTATGTGATGAGGTGAAGGAGAGAGGTTAGCTTAGGAGTAGGAAGCTGTGGATTGCTAAGAGTTCTTTGTGTTCTTGAAGTTATTTCATGTTGGCCTTAGTTTGGTTTCATAAGATGTTGTTTGTAAGATCATTTGATGAAAAAGTTGTAAGTTGAATTTGTTTTAATGAAAGTTTGATTTAAACATTCAGTCTTTTCTTAGTCTAATTATTTGTTGTTGTGATCCCTATTTCAAATTCTTGTCTTCATGAAAGTTATTATTTTTTAAGTGTTCTTCAACTTCTCTTTTCATCATTTCTTCCAATTCTCTCTAGATTAGAAGTTATTTCCAGTTTACTTAAGTGTTGTCCTATGTAATTACTGTTCATCCGTGGTGATACCTTCTGCCATTTCTTCATTTTGAAACCTTTTCCATCTTAGTTTTACTCTGATTTCTTCATGAAAGTTGTTCCTTACTTGTAGATCTAAGTTTTGTTCTTCTACCACTTCTCCAAATTCTGCTTATTTTGTGTGTTAGAATTAATTTTTCAACGTTCTGATTTTTGCTCTGTTACTGTTCATTCGAACCAATAGGTCATAGTTTTTCAAGTTTTTCATTGTCTTCCTTTTATTTTCTATTTCTGTGTTCTTCATAAAAGTTCTTCATCTTTTTATTCTCTACAACTTTCATTTAGTTCACTTTGTCTAATTCCTTCTAGATTTCAAATTATGCTTTGCCTTCCAAACCTCTATTTCAATAGATTTCTGTTGTAATTGCCACTTGTGTTTCCACTTGTGTTTTGTTTCAATTTCAATCCAAACCTTTTCTTCACGGTTTCATCACACATACCCAAAGCGGTATGTCACGCCCCGAGCGCGGAAGATACCCGGAGATGCGCGACGTGTCTATATCAATCATGTCAATCAGAGTGGTCGTGTATTCGACACGAAGACAGAGATGCGCAAAATAGCAAGATAACCCAATCCTTTATTTCATAATGGATAGACTATTACAAATCCAATACTCTGTTTAATAAAAAGAAAAGTACATAGTTGACTCGAGAAAACTATAGAAATAACTAGCCGACACTTGTAGAAGCTCTATCACTTTCACTCTTGACCATTCCCATCCGATTGACTTCCATCGTCGTCGGACTTACCTGAAAAGTACAAAGGGACAAACGGAATGAGCGAACGCTCAGTAGGAAATTATATCTCAAGTACTAGCAAGGGGTTTAAGTAATTACATTTTCATGAATGCAATAAAGCTATGCATGCTCGCATAAAACAACAGGATAGATAGAATGTAGTATCAAGGAAATAAGATGAACTTATCATGAACTTTCAACAAGATAACAAGTTTATTCAAGATATTCAAGCGAGTACATTTAACAAGTCATGTCAAGAACTTTGGCTATCATGTATCAAGCAAGTAAATTACCCTTTTTCGGGCTACACATTTCATTTCATGTCAAGTACGAGTCAAGTACAAGATGTGTGTGGAATGTCCAATCAAGCAAGTCAAGTACTCGGTATAATGCCAGATACCTTATCATTTTAACTCCCATGGGCACAAGTACTTTCGGGTGCTCCTCCCAGGACCAGATCGGGCCCTATATGCGCAGGCATTTATCATGTGTTTTGACATCCACTCTTGTTTATATAGCCAATATAGAATTTCAATAATCAAGCTTGTGGTTACGTATGACAACATTGATAGAATAGAGTCCAAAAATAAGACAAAGGACATAGAATGGCGATAATAACGGTATAATCACGATATCGATGAAACTAGGTAGAATATGGTTCCTTTAACTTAGGTACCATGATAAATCAATATGGACATTCTTTATATAGAATTGAGGTCCACATGAACATTAGATCAAGCAAGATACCCTCATTCTTATCATAGAATTGGGGTTTACAAGAACGACATGATATGGCATGATATCATCATCCCATTAAGAATTTCTTATGATATACTCTTTGTATAATCATAAGGGCCGGTATACCATGTTTCTTTAGATTGACATGGCAAGGATCGTGTAATGGGTTTTTAGGGTACAACCAGCTCAGTCGGCCTTGAGGGAATCCAAGGCTACGAGGAGTCTTACGGAGGTCTCTATGACTAACTCGCTAGTCCAAAGGAACGGAATGTCCAATGGAGAGCTTGTATGTCAATGAGAGTTGAGTGTGATCGATAAATCAACATGAAACGTGGGACTATACTCACGGAATGGAGAATAGTGCCGATATAATTATATATGTATAATATGAAACCATCGGTAATAGAACCAGGATAAATTCAGTTTACAGTAAAATAACGACTTAAGATAAGTCTTTTCTTAAGTAAATAACGCCTTACAGAAGGGCGTTTTACAGGCATTTACTATTTCCAGAAATTCCACATTTCGATATTTTATATAAAACACGCCTCTTCCAGGGGCGTTTCTTCAAAGTTGACGACTGTAAAGCAGGCGTCTCATCATTTACATATTCGACAGGATATAATTATTCTCAGAAATTGATCAAAAACGCGCCCTTGGAAGGGGCGTTACTTATAATTCCATTATACAGAATATGTAAATTTCAGGGTTTTAACAATTACACGCCCTATGAAGGGGCGTTACTTTTAAATTTACGCCTTATATCCAGACGTTAGTCCAGTGAGAGACGACCTTGTCTAGGTCGTGAATTCAAGAAATACCATGATTTTTCATGGGCAGTACTAATTTCAGGATACAGGATAATAGAACTCATGGGAAACGAATATATGGTCATGACAATAATATCAACATGTTCGAAGACATAGGATCATGCATTATTAGTGTAGAATCATGATTTCATATGTAATCAGTTCTTAGCATGGGTGATTAACGATTAATGAAATTAACGCCTGTGTGCAGGGCGTCAATCCAAAATTGACGACCTTGGAAGGGTCGTGATTTGTAAAGTAGCGCCCTTGTCTGGGGCGTGTATTTTATAATCACGCCCTTGCTAAGGACGTTTCTTTTAAGAAATTAACAGAAAGTCGTTCAGAAACTATAGTAAACCAAACCATGTATATGCATGATAATTATTGTACTGTATCAATTTAGTTTGGGCTACAGTGACTTGAGAAAACCTACCTTTAATGATAGATTTGGAGATGACCGGTCAATAACTTGAGAAGAACACCTTGGGCAGGAAGAAGGAAGAATTCAGTTGATGAAGATGATGGCGACGATGATCTTCAATCAACCTGTAGGGGAAGAAAGGAGGGAGTATGAAGATATAACCGGAGTTTAGGAAAACGGTTTGAAGAACATTACCTTGTTCTTCACGTACGTAGCCTTCCGGACCTATAACAGAAAAAGATGAAGAACATTAGTTCTTCACTAAATATGTTCATAACAGAAGAAGAAGAATAGAAGAACATATGTTCCTCTCACGTACCTCTGCAGACGAATGAAGCAAATAGGTTTAGGTTTGGATCGAACGTATTATTTATAGGATTTTGAAGTCCTAACAAGAGTAGGGTTTGATTGAAGGTAACATATCCTTAATAGAGTCCTTACTCTAATAGACCCTTACTGGATTAGGTTAATCTTTCCCTGGATAAGTTCTGGGTTCGAGCGGTTCTCGAACTGAATTAACGCCTTTGGTCAGGGCGTCTATTCTTTAATTAACGCCTTACATCAGGGCGTTTCTTAAAAAGCGCCTTTAAAAAGGGCGTTTCTTGTTTTAAAACACGCCCAAGATAGGGGCGTTTCTTTTACTTACCCATTTGGTCGCGTGAGAACTGACGACCGCACGTGTGGGCGTCTTTTCTTTAGTCACGCCATAGATAGAGGCGTTTCTTGATAAATTAACGCCTTAAGAAGAGGCGTTATTTTCATCTTGTTTTATTTCGTCCATTTAACCCTATTCCTTTTATATATATTACTTCTGTAATATATATGTTTTAATTCATTTCAATTATTTATTTATTAGGGTTGCTACACCCTCCCCCACTTAAAAAGAATTTGGTCCCCAAATTCAATATATATATTTATACACGTGGAGAGTGTAGGACATATACCTCTTAGAATAACTCGGGAAATCGTTTCTTCATAGATTCCTCGGTCTCCCATGTCGCTTCGCGTTCAGGATTCTTATTCCATTGCACCTTGAGCATGGGAATAACCTTATTCCTTAGAGCTCGTATTTCCCGATCTAATATCTTCAAAGGCCTCTGTTCATATGTGAGATCTTTCTGGATCACCAGATCTCCATGCTCAATAATATGCGACGGATCGTGCACATACTTCTTCAACATAGATATGTGAAATACATTGTGTACCTCGGACAACTGAGGAGGCAACGCGATGCGATAAGCAACCTCGCCAACTCTTTCGAGTACCTCAAATGGTCCGATGAATCTTGGCGTAAGCTTGCCCTTAACACCAAATCTTCGTATGCCACGTCCAGGGGATATTTTAAGAAATACATGATCTCCAACCTGGAATTCAAGATCTCTTCTCCTGGTATCAGCATAAGCTTTTTGCCTTGTCTGAGCAACTTGTAATCTTTCTCTGATTACCTGTATCTTCTCAGTTGTATCTCTTACCATGTCTGGACCTAATAGTTGTTTCTCTCCAACTTCGTTCCAGCATATGGGTGATCGGCAACTTCTTCCGTATAAGGCTTCGAAAGGTGCCATTTGGATACTAGCTTGGTAGTTATTATTATATGCAAATTCCACTAAAGGTAAGTGGTCATGCCAGCTTCCTCCAAAGTCAATAATGCATGCTCTCAGCATATCTTCAACAACTTGATTAGTTCGCTCGGTCTGACCATCCGTTTGTGGGTGAAAAGCAGTACTAAAGTTGAGCCTTGTTCCCAACGAATGTTGTAATCCCTTCCAAAAATGAGAAGTGAAACGGGGATCTCTGTCAGACACGATTGAGACAGGAATTCCATGTATCCTGACTATTTCCTTGATGTACAGTGCAGCTAGCACATCAATTGACCATCGGCTCTTTATTGGCAAGAAATGTGCTGATTTAGTTAATCGGTCAATGATAACCCAGATTCCATCATGTCCTCCTTTAGATTTAGACAAACCCATGATGAAGTCCATACCAATATCCTCCCATTTCCACTTAGGAATATCTAGAGGATGTAATTTTCCCGCAGGCTTTTGGTGTTCCGCCTTGACCTGTTGGCATGTGAGACAGCGTGATACATAGTCCGCTATTTCTCTTTTCATGTTGGGCCACCAATAGTTCTTCTTTACATCTTGGTACATTTTAGTTGATCCCGGATGAATGGTGTACCTTGATCGGTGAGCTTCATCTAAGATCTTTTTCTTTAATTCTGGACAATTTGGTATACAAGTTCTGTCTTTGAATAATAATCTTCCATCAGAAGTTAGTTGAAAATCAGATTGTCCTTCTAATCTGCCTTTGATTTCCACTAATATAGGATCATCATCCTGAAGTGTTTGTATCTCAGATAATAAGTCTGACTGTATGCTTACATGAGATAGTGTGACAAATTTGGATTCCGTGTCCAAGCTTATATTGAGCTCGGAGAATTGTTCAAGTAACCTCCATTCTTGTATCATAAAATTGGCTATCATTGCTCTCGGCTTTCGACTAAGGGCATCAGCGACATAATTACCCTTTCCGGGATGGTATTGTATATTGAAGTCGAAGTCCTTGAGATATTCTAGCCAGCGCCTTTGTCTCATGTTTAGCTCCTTTTGTGAAAATAGATATTTGAGACTTTTGTGATCGGAGTAGACAGTGAACTGTACTCCATAGAGATAGTGTCTCCATATCTTTAGGGCAAATACCACCGCAGCCAGTTCTAAGTCATGGACGGGGTAATTCTCCTCATGCTTCTTCAGCTGACGTGAAGAGTATGCTATGACCTTTCCTTGTTGCATTAGGACACATCCGAGGCCAATGCCAGAAGCATCAGTGTAGACCTCGAATTTCTCTCCTTCTATTGGTAGAGCTAACACTGGAGCTGTAGTGAGATGATCTTTGAGAGTTTGGAAACTTCTTTCACATTCCTCACTCCATTCATATCGGATCTCCTTACGAGTTAACCTTGTAAGTGGCACGGCGATTTTTGAGAAGTCTTTGATGAATCGCCTGTAATAGCCTGCAAGACCTAAGAAACTTCTGATCTCGCTAGCATTGGTTGGTCTTTCCCAGTTTCTTACAGCTTCAACCTTTGACGGATCTACAGATAATCCATCCCTGGATATCACATGTCCGAGAAAAGCCACTTCTTCAAGCCAGAACTCGCATTTGCTGAGTTTAGCATATAATTGATTCGTCCTCAAGATTTGTAATGAAATCCTTAAATGCTCTTCGTGTTCTTCCTTAGTCTTGGAATATATCAATATATCATCAATGAAAACCACCACAAATTGATCTAGATAAGGTCTGAATATGCTATTCATCAACTGCATAAAGGCAGCAGGGGCATTTGTTAGTCCAAAAGGCATAACAACAAATTCATAGTGGCCATACCTGCTTCTGAACGCAGTTTTATGAATATCTTCGTCCTTGATCCTCAATTGATGATAACCAGACCTGAGATCAATCTTGGAGAAATATTTGGATCCAGAAATCTGATCAAATAATTCATCGATTCTCGGCAGTGGATACTTGTTCTTGATAGTAAGATGATTCAACTGTCGATAGTCGATACACAATCTCATGGATCCATCCTTCTTCTTTACAAATAAGACTGGGGCTCCCCACGGGGAAGTACTTGGTCTAATGAACCCTTTTTGAATCAATTCCATCAATTGCTTCTTCAATTCTTTTAGTTCTGCAGGGGACATTCTATAGGGTGCCTTTGAAACAGGACCAGCACCAGGGACTAAGTCGATGGTAAAGGCCACATCTCTTTGCGGGGGTAATCCCGGCAATTCCTCCGGAAATACGTCTGGAAATTCTCGCACTACCTGAATGTCCTCTATCTTGGTTTCTTTAGTTTCTTTAATAGTGACAAAAGCAAGGAAGGATACACATCCTTTCTTGACGAGCTTGCTTGCTCGAAGAGCCGAAATAAGAGGGGATTTGCTTCGACTCTTAGGACTAGTATAAGTCAGTTCCGGAAATTCCTTAAAAACAATCTTGCTATCACGGCAATCAACCGTTGCCTGGTATTTGGATAACCAGTCTGCTCCTAGTATAACATCATACTCTTTTAGATCTAAGCAGATAAGATCAATAGGAAAATTCTTTCCTCGAACCAGTACCTCACAGTTTTGGTAATGATGTGTGATATCCGTTTCATTTCCGAGAGGAGTAGACAATATTAATTTCATCCATTCTGGTTCTAGAGGTAATGGGTCAGCAAACTTCTTGGAAATAATGGAATGCGATGCACCCGTGTCAAATAAAACATGTGCATATTTGGAACAAATCTTTAATGTACCTTCCACCAATCCGCCTTCTTCTTCTGGTTCGGTCTCTTGGATTGCATGAAGACGCGCGTTCCTTGTCACTGGGCGTTTGCCCTCACCGGCTTGGTCATTCATTAATGGACAATCGGGAATCCGATGTTCACGACTCCCACAACGGAGACATGCTCCTAATTTCCTCCAGCATTCTTCTGTTTTGTGACCAGCCTTGTCACAATGCTTGCATACTATGTTTGAAGGTGTAGTGGTGATAGAGAAAGGCTTGGATTTCTTGAACTTCTGATCTTGAGAGGAAGAACCTCCATTATTGGGCCTCTTCTTAAAGTTGGGTTTGAAAGAACCCGAACTTGTGACTTGCTCCTTTTTGTCCTTCCCACGGATCCTATCAGATAGTTCCGTGGCATCTTCAAGCAACTGAGCTCGGCGCACTATTTCCGAATAAACTTGGATATCCATAGGCGCCAGTTGCGTAATGTAGTGGGGCCTAAGCCCATTAAGGAATCGACGGGCTTTCATCTTTTCCGTGCTAATTAAATGCTTAGCATATCTAGACAGTCTAGAGAACTGTGCTTCATAATCAGCCACCGATAAAGATCTTTGCTTCAATGCGGCAAATTCGGCGGCCTTCTTTTCCTGGACCCTATCAGAGAAATATTTGGCGTTGAAATATTCAACGAATTCACCCCATGTAACTTGAGTTGGGTCAATTGTAGCTTCAATCGACTCCCACCAGCATCTAGCATCCTTTTCTAACTGGAAAGTAGCTAACAGAACTTTATCCTGATCCGTGCATTGCATAACACGGAATATACGTTCAATCTCCCGAACCCAATGCTCGGCATCGTCTGGATCGGTCGATCCTATGAACTTCGGGGGATTCATATTCTTGAATGCTTGGTGTAAGCTTCCAGCTCGTGGAGCACCACCCTGTGCTACCTGTTGTAGCACTTGGGTCATCCCTTGAAGGGTACGCTGCATGTTGCGCCATTGAGCACGTTCGGCAGCCATTATCCTACAATTACAATAGCTATGTTAGTATTATATCACTATGATCTCATAAAGGACTCATTGATCATTTAACCCTTGGTTCTACCCACTCTCACTTGGTTAAAGGTTTTGAAACCTATCCTTGGACTTGGGTTTCCTAGGAATTGAATACCTTAGGCTCTGATACCACAAAGACTGTCACGCCCCGAGCGCGGAAGATACCCGGAGATGCGCGACGTGTCTATATCAATCATGTCAATCAGAGTGGTCGTGTATTCGACACGAAGACAGAGATGCGCAAAATAGCAAGATAACCCAATCCTTTATTTCATAATGGATAGACTATTACAAATCCAATACTCTGTTTAATAAAAAGAAAAGTACATAGTTGACTCGAGAAAACTATAGAAATAACTAGCCGACACTTGTAGAAGCTCTATCACTTTCACTCTTGACCATTCCCATCCGATTGACTTCCATCGTCGTCGGACTTACCTGAAAAGTACAAAGGGACAAACGGAATGAGCGAACGCTCAGTAGGAAATTATATCTCAAGTACTAGCAAGGGGTTTAAGTAATTACATTTTCATGAATGCAATAAAGCTATGCATGCTCGCATAAAACAACAGGATAGATAGAATGTAGTATCAAGGAAATAAGATGAACTTATCATGAACTTTCAACAAGATAACAAGTTTATTCAAGATATTCAAGCGAGTACATTTAACAAGTCATGTCAAGAACTTTGGCTATCATGTATCAAGCAAGTAAATTACCCTTTTTCGGGCTACACATTTCATTTCATGTCAAGTACGAGTCAAGTACAAGATGTGTGTGGAATGTCCAATCAAGCAAGTCAAGTACTCGGTATAATGCCAGATACCTTATCATTTTAACTCCCATGGGCACAAGTACTTTCGGGTGCTCCTCCCAGGACCAGATCGGGCCCTATATGCGCAGGCATTTATCATGTGTTTTGACATCCACTCTTGTTTATATAGCCAATATAGAATTTCAATAATCAAGCTTGTGGTTACGTATGACAACATTGATAGAATAGAGTCCAAAAATAAGACAAAGGACATAGAATGGCGATAATAACGGTATAATCACGATATCGATGAAACTAGGTAGAATATGGTTCCTTTAACTTAGGTACCATGATAAATCAATATGGACATTCTTTATATAGAATTGAGGTCCACATGAACATTAGATCAAGCAAGATACCCTCATTCTTATCATAGAATTGGGGTTTACAAGAACGACATGATATGGCATGATATCATCATCCCATTAAGAATTTCTTATGATATACTCTTTGTATAATCATAAGGGCCGGTATACCATGTTTCTTTAGATTGACATGGCAAGGATCGTGTAATGGGTTTTTAGGGTACAACCAGCTCAGTCGGCCTTGAGGGAATCCAAGGCTACGAGGAGTCTTACGGAGGTCTCTATGACTAACTCGCTAGTCCAAAGGAACGGAATGTCCAATGGAGAGCTTGTATGTCAATGAGAGTTGAGTGTGATCGATAAATCAACATGAAACGTGGGACTATACTCACGGAATGGAGAATAGTGCCGATATAATTATATATGTATAATATGAAACCATCGGTAATAGAACCAGGATAAATTCAGTTTACAGTAAAATAACGACTTAAGATAAGTCTTTTCTTAAGTAAATAACGCCTTACAGAAGGGCGTTTTACAGGCATTTACTATTTCCAGAAATTCCACATTTCGATATTTTATATAAAACACGCCTCTTCCAGGGGCGTTTCTTCAAAGTTGACGACTGTAAAGCAGGCGTCTCATCATTTACATATTCGACAGGATATAATTATTCTCAGAAATTTATCAAAAACGCGCCCTTGGAAGGGGCGTTACTTATAATTCCATTATACAGAATATGTAAATTTCAGGGTTTTAACAATTACACGCCCTATGAAGGGGCGTTACTTTTAAATTTACGCCTTATATCCAGACGTTAGTCCAGTGAGAGACGACCTTGTCTAGGTCGTGAATTCAAGAAATACCATGATTTTTCATGGGCAGTACTAATTTCAGGATACAGGATAATAGAACTCATGGGAAACGAATATATGGTCATGACAATAATATCAACATGTTCGAAGACATAGGATCATGCATTATTAGTGTAGAATCATGATTTCATATGTAATCAGTTCTTAGCATGGGTGATTAACGATTAATGAAATTAACGCCTGTGTGCAGGGCGTCAATCCAAAATTGACGACCTTGGAAGGGTCGTGATTTGTAAAGTAGCGCCCTTGTCTGGGGCGTGTATTTTATAATCACGCCCTTGCTAAGGACGTTTCTTTTAAGAAATTAACAGAAAGTCGTTCAGAAACTATAGTAAACCAAACCATGTATATGCATGATAATTATTGTACTGTATCAATTTAGTTTGGGCTACAGTGACTTGAGAAAACCTACCTTTAATGATAGATTTGGAGATGACCGGTCAATAACTTGAGAAGAACACCTTGGGCAGGAAGAAGGAAGAATTCAGTTGATGAAGATGATGGCGACGATGATCTTCAATCAACCTGTAGGGGAAGAAAGGAGGGAGTATGAAGATATAACCGGAGTTTAGGAAAACGGTTTGAAGAACATTACCTTGTTCTTCACGTACGTAGCCTTCCGGACCTATAACAGAAAAAGATGAAGAACATTAGTTCTTCACTAAATATGTTCATAACAGAAGAAGAAGAATAGAAGAACATATGTTCCTCTCACGTACCTCTGCAGACGAATGAAGCAAATAGGTTTAGGTTTGGATCGAACGTATTATTTATAGGATTTTGAAGTCCTAACAAGAGTAGGGTTTGATTGAAGGTAACATATCCTTAATAGAGTCCTTACTCTAATAGACCCTTACTGGATTAGGTTAATCTTTCCCTGGATAAGTTCTGGGTTCGAGCGGTTCTCGAACTGAATTAACGCCTTTGGTCAGGGCGTCTATTCTTTAATTAACGCCTTACATCAGGGCGTTTCTTAAAAAGCGCCTTTAAAAAGGGCGTTTCTTGTTTTAAAACACGCCCAAGATAGGGGCGTTTCTTTTACTTACCCATTTGGTCGCGTGAGAACTGACGACCGCACGTGTGGGCGTCTTTTCTTTAGTCACGCCATAGATAGAGGCGTTTCTTGATAAATTAACGCCTTAAGAAGAGGCGTTATTTTCATCTTGTTTTATTTCGTCCATTTAACCCTATTCCTTTTATATATATTACTTCTGTAATATATATGTTTTAATTCATTTCAATTATTTATTTATTAGGGTTGCTACAGTAAGTCTTATTCAAATCATCTCATGGCGTCGACTTCCAAGGCAGAGTGATCTTCATCAAAGGCTCGGCCTGGAAACGACGGCATTCTTCAATCAATTGGCTAAATTTCCTTTACTTATCTCTTGTCATTTAAAGTTGCAATTTTAATTTCTTTAGTGATAATCGCACTCCACAAATAAAATTTGATTTTCCAAACATAAGGGTATTTCCAACTTGAACTAAAATCAAACTTCTCTCCCCGTGGGATCGACCCGTATTCACCACTGTACTCGTATTTTCAAAAATCACTCGAGTGAGTGAGTGCAGTTATAAAATTTGAAATTTGTGTGGCACGGCATTTTTAAACGACGACTGTCGAGCGCATCAAATTTTTGGCGCCGTTGTCGGGGAGTGAATTATGTTGATAGTTGGATATTCTTGTGTTTGGTGTATATATGTGAATATTAACTTTGCTCTTTTTACTTGTGCAGGAAAAGAAAAAAATTCGAAAAGCAAAGAAAGAGGAAGATCGGACCTGAAATCCTCAGAAAATGAAGTGTCATTAAAAGCCCGGACCATCGCTAAAGGGTAGAAACGTCGAAACAGGTTCTATTTTTCCAATTTCTGAAAAATCTTTACAAAAATTTGAAAAAATTCTTGAAAACTCTATAAAAATCTAAAAAAAATCAAAACAAAAGAAATTTTTATGCTGGCTACATAGGTTCATTAATTAAAAATAAAAAAATACTTCCACCAAAATCTAAAAAAAAAATCATTTCAAGATTAGAAACCACACATCATGTTTAGGACATGCATCATTTAGTATAGAATTTTTCTTTGTTTAATTTCTGTCATTGCATTTTAAAGATTGCGAGGGGCAAGGTATGTTCTACTCACCATATTCTGGCATTCATTTTGCATAAAGAACCCCTTGTTTGAAATTGTGGTGTGCATTTTCATTTCAAAATACTTTAAGGGCAACACCCCTAACAACATAAGGTGGGGATTTCATCACCCTCCCTTAGCCCACAAACCACACTACCCTTGCATATCTGCATGACCTACGTCATAAATAAAAGTCAGTAAACGTTGGCCCTAGGATCACACTGTGGTTCTTGTGTTATTTGGGTTTACTCTCATATGAAAATCGGTGCCTAAGGCAAGACGGTCGGACGGCAAACGCCTGAAGCGGGCTAGTGGTTTGGCATAAACCCTACGAAAGTAGGGGGAACCTCCCACTTCCCCACCCCTTACCTGGCTGGTGGTCATGTTGAGGGTAAACTTAAGTTTCACTTTAATCACTTTGTGAAACCCTATTTGTAGGTCTAAGTCGCATCTAGATTATTAGATAAGTTGTGTTAACTTGTTTGTGGTTGCATAAAACAAAAAAAGAGAGTAAAAAAATAAAATCACAAATCCACGCCTATGCTGAAGCACTTTTATCCTTCTACTTACAAGCCCTCAACCTGTATTCAACTCCCTGACATTCTAGTTGATCAATATGAGATTCACCCTAGTCTCATCCAGATGCTCCCATCTTTTTATGGGAATCTCAATGAAAATCCTTATAGGCATCTAGATGATTTTCTAGAAGTTTACTCCCTGATAAAAATTCAGAATTTTAATGATGATGCCCTTAAGTTGATCTTATTTCCATTCTCATTGAAAGATAAAGTAAAATATTGGTTAAGGAGTTTTGGAAAAACTATCAGGACTTGGGATGCTATGCAGTTAGAATTTTTGAAAAAAAATTACCCCATAGGCCAAACCAACATGATGAGAAGGGCGATTACAGGATTTACTCAACGTCCGGGAGAGCAAATTCATGAATCTTGTGAGAGATTGAAGGATCTAATAAGTCAATGTCCACACCATGGGTTGCCCAAATGGCAAATTATATTTGTATTTTATGAGGGGTTATCCAATTATGATAGGCAAATGGTGGACATATATTGTGGAGGGGCATTTTTGAGCAAAAGTGAAGATGAGGTGTATGATCTATTTGAGATTTTGAGTGAAAATTTGATAAATTGTGCCTCCATCTCATCTCATCAATAATTCGTAGGACATGTCAAATAGGCGGAAAACCCAATCCACACTTTCACGGAAGTGTGTGAATTCTGTGCCAGTCTCACTCACCATGTGAGTGAATGTCCTACTATAGCCCGACTCTCTCCAGTCATCCAAGCACAGTTCCAAAATGCCTTAGGATTCTCTCAGCTTAAGCATGTTACAGATGATTATAATCTTGGCTGGAGAAATCACAAAAATTTACCTTGGACGGATCCATCATTTCAAGCCCATCTGTCTGAATTTTCACCCCCAGCAACCCACGAGCAGCCCATGTGTACTCAACCTCCATTCAACTCATCTCACCCAGATTTCGGACTCAACATTGATACTAGGGGTGATTCACCGGGCCACAACTTTGAACCTCAAATCATGTACTCTCAGTCTACTTATCAACCCTCTCCTTCAACATTCCACCAACCCCCTCAATATGTGAATGATGATGATGATGACAGTCTTCCGCCTGTCATTTTGGCTCACGATAACACTATTGAGAGTGAGGGGGAGTGCGCACGTAATATCAAGATGCAGGAAGGAAAGGAATAAGGGGGTGGCTTCAAGGATAATGATGATTATATCATCCCAGTCTATGAATGTTTTGAGATTGAGAATATTACTGTCAAGGATAATGGCCCAAACAACTCACTTGAGGAAATAAATAAAGAGGAGGATTACATTGTAAGTAATAATATTATTGATTTAATAGACCAAAATTCTGAATATCCTCCTCCCTTGGAAGAACATGATGATGGGGCCTTATTAGAAAAGTTTACATTTCATCTACCGACCCCATTTTTGGAAAATTTGATTGATAATTTTGGGTTTAGTGATGAGTGTGATAATGGGCCCGTCTTTGAGAACTTCTCATTTGATATGACCTCTGATGAAAGGGCCGGGCTAGAATCATTTACATTTCCTCTATCCACCCCATTAGTGGGCAATTCGGTTAATAATCCTCAGATGAGTGATGAGTGTGAGGAAGGGGTTTCCTTAGAAAATTTCATATTTGATCTGACCCCTGAAGCCTATTCAATGAAGTCTGAATTTATGGATGAGTTAGATACTGGGCTCGTGCTTCCTTCTACTTTGATTCCCCTACCAGTTGAGTCTCTCTCACTTGACATTCTAGGACCTGAGGGGGATGTGCCAACCACATTCACCTTTGATTTGACTTCCTCTCATGAAAACAAGTTGATCAATGCCCTTCAAGTTCATGAGGCTGTTACTGAGAGGAAAGTGGCTAAGGATGACAATCTTATTCCTAAGCTACCAGGGCCTGAACCAATTATCCTGGAGGAAGCTGTTCCTAAAAAGCTCGTCCGGAGGGACGATATAGGACAAGGGGACCACTGGGTAGATATTCCTACAAAGCTCGTCAGGAGGAATAATAGGACAAGGGAAAACTTCAATAAAGTGTGTGACCCGCATATTTCGAGCCCCAATCCATACATGGTTACTCTTGCCTTCCAATGGCATAAGGGCTGAAATTTGAAGGAAGACAAGATCACGTGGTGGCTCATTCTGAATGCCACACGTTGGTTAATGCTCTACCTTGTGTCTGGATGACGACATAAAATTTAGCGCTTCTTGGGAGGCAACCCAACGTTTTCAGTGATTTCTGTGTGCTAATAAATAGCTTCTTAGGAGGTAACCTAAGTTTTTCTTGTGTGTTTGTGTTTTTATTTTGCAGGTTTGAATAAATGATAAGTTGGGGGGAGAAGCAATACTTGATTCCACTGATGCTCAGATTTTCAACGTCAACACCTCTGCCAAGCCGTCACAAGTCAACCCGTTAAAGTTCACTTCTGTCTGGTTGTACCGTTCCTTCACAAATTTTATATCTACATTGTTCTAGTATTCTCTATTGTTTATGTCATTGAGGACAATGTCATTTAAGTTGGGGGGACATGAACTCATGTTGCACATTCTGCATTTATATATACAACCTCTACATTTTTCACCCCAATTTTTTTTTATGACAAACCTTACAGTATATCCCCAGTTAGAATTTCTTGATTTATGTCGCATGAAAAGTGATTCTGGATAGAAAAGACTAGGGAATCGGATGATGGATAATTTATTGAATTTAGCCATGGAAAACTGATTTAAGAATCTCTTTAAAGTTCATGTGCACTTTAGAAAAATGCAATCACGTTGCACGCTAATGAAACAAGTAGGACAAGCCTTCTGCTATTTTGAATATGTTGTCTAATATTTAGCACTTCTTAAGGAAGAGATCTTTTATTTATAAGCTTTCTGCCATGCTATTTATCAAAAATTAGTGAAAATGCACAAGTGACAAAAGTATGAGAAAAACACCATGAAAAATGCTCTGATTCTGAGTAACCGGGCCTACTTCACCTAAGACGTGTTGAGGTTCGCGTCAAAAGGAAAAGGGAACTTTGATCTGTGTAACCGGGCCTACTTCACCTAAGACGTGTTGAGGTTCGTGTAAAACAGTGAAGGGTAGTGCAGCATCATGTGTGTAAAGAAAAAAAAAAGTAGAAAGAAATAAAAGAAAGGAATATATATATAGATCCCAACCGGGGCATAGCAATAAGGCAGACAAAAAGCTAGTGTGCTGAACGCTCTAAGTAAGAAGTGCATAATTGAAAGGCATTTGTTCAGAATAGCAACTGGAGGATGCAAATGTCTATACTGTGAAATTAGCACAAGTGCTACTGAATTTTGATTAGAATTCTTGATCATGTACCATCAATTTCCTACATAAGGCTAGTGTGTAATAATAATTCCAAATTCCTAATCTTTAGTAGATTCTATGAACGATGATCTGAACATAAGGCATGAACTTTGTAAACTCTTGTTAGTCCTTACATTTTGAGATTATTTGCATTGCTAAGGGACTAGCAATGAGTAAGTTGTGGGGTGTGATAAGTGTGTATTTTCCCATCTTAATTCATGTTATTTACATTTATTTATGGACTTTAGTAATAATAAATATGCACTTATCACACTTAATTTTAATTTAGAGTGAAATAATTGATTTTTTGAAATTAACTGATTTTAATAACGATATTTCCTTATTTAACAAGCACTCAAAACAATAAAAAAAGAAGAAAATAAAGAAAATACAAAAAAAATAATAAATATTGAAATGGGCCAAAAGTCCAAGGATTTGTTCAAAAAGAATAAAAATAATAAAAATAAAATAAAATAAATTTATTTAATATTTCTAAAGGTCTTAATAAGCTATATACATAATATATACATTATATACATTTGTATACATATGAAAATAAAAAAAATAATAAATATTATTTTGTACTTGTGCAAAAAGAAAAAAATAAATATAATAAATTTATTTGACATGTTTTTGAATTTTCTAAGCTATATATATATATCAATATGTATATATAACACATATATATATATATTATATATATCTATTATATTTAACTAACATATAGTGTGTGTGTGTGTGCGTGTGTGTTTTACCTTCTGCAGGTCTCGAACCCGCGCCCTCGCGAAGGGGATGGCGGCACAGGCGGGCGGGCTCGAGTCGGTCACGGGCGCGGTTCGCGGACGGAGGCGGGCCCACGGGTCAATGGTGCATGCGGCGCACACACCGCAGACGCGGCAGGAAGACGGAAGGCGGCGCACCGCCTTCACACGGCCGGTCCACGCGGGAGAAGAAGCGGCGGAAGAGAGAGAAGGCGAGCGGTCGGCAGATGAGGGCGCATGCGCCCGCGTGCGACACACGGCGGCAGGACGGCAACACGGCGCACCAGGGGCCCACGCGGGGCGGCTTCACACGGCAGGCGGCCGGTCGGCGCAACGCGCCGCCAGAGAGAGAAAAGGAGAGAATGAGAGGAAAGGAAAGGAAAAGGAGGCCAGAAAAATCTGAAAAAAATTCCAAAAAAATGCAAACCGTGTGCAACACATGATAGCACATAATTTGGGTCAAAATAGCAGCCATTTGGTTGATTCACATTGGCAAAATGTTCACACTATCTAAGGTGTTATATGTGACCCTATATAAAGGGCATTCATTTGTTATGTGATGAGGTGAAGGAGAGAGGTTAGCTTAGGAGTAGGAAGCTATGGATTGTTAAGAGTTCTTTGTGTTCTTGAAGTTATTTCATGTTGGCCTTAGTTTGGTTTCATAAGGTGTTGTTTGTAAGATCATTTGATGAAAAAGTTGTAAGTTGAATTTGTTTTAATGAAAGTTTGATTTGAGCATTCAGTCTTTTCTTAGTCTAATTATTTGTTGTTGTGATTCCTATTTCAAATTCTTGTCTTCATGAAAGTTGTTCTTTTTTAAGTGTTCTTCAACTTCTCTTTTCATCATTTCTTCCAATTCTCTCTAGATTAGAAGTTATTTCCAGTTTACTTAAGTGTTGTCCTATGTAATTACTGTTCATCCGTGGTGATACCTTCTGCCATTTCTTCATTTTGAAGCCTTTTCCATCTTAATTTTACTCTGATTTCTTCATGAAAGTTGTTCCTTACTTGTAGATCTAAGTTTTGTTCTTCTACCACTTCTCCAAATTCTACTTATTTTGTATGTTAGAATTAATTTTTCAACGTTCTGATTTTTGCTCTGTTACTGTTCATCCGAACCAATAGGTCATAGTTTTTCAAGTTTTTCATTGTCTTTCTTTCATTTTCTGTTTCTGTGTTCTTCATAAAAGTTCTTCATCTTTTTATTCTCTACAACTTTCATTTAGTTCACTTTGTCTAAATCCTTCTAGTTTTCAAATTATTCTTTGCCTTCTAAACCTCTATTTCAATATATTTCTGTTGTAATTGCCACTTGTGTTTCCACTTGTGTTTTGTTTCAATTTCAATCCAAACCTTTTCTTCACGGTTTTATCACACATACCCAAAGCGGTAAGTCTTCTTCAAATCATCTCATGGCGTCGACTTCCAAGGCGGAGCGATCTTCATCAAAGGCTCGGCGTGGAAACGACGGCATTCTTCAATCAATTGGCTAAATTTCCTTTACTTATCTCTTGTCATTTAAAGTTGCAATTTCAATTTCTTTAGTGATAATCGCACTCCACAAACAAAATTTGATTTTCCAAACATAAGGGTATTTCCAACTTGAACTAAAATCAAACTTCTTTCCCCGTGGGATCGACCCGTATTCATCACTGTACTCGTATTTTCAAAAATCATTCGAGTGAGTGAGTGCGGTTATAAAATTTGAAATTTGTGTGGCACGGCATTTTTAAATAATGACTGTCGAGCGCATCAGGTACTCGCTCCAGAATGCAGCAGCACCTCGACGTAAACTCCAGAAATCTCCTACTCAACCCATGAACTCAAGGGTTCTATTTATAAGCCCTCAAAGTCGAAGTTCAAGTTGGAGAGATTCCAACGAAAAAGTAGGATGAAACTCAGCAAACCCTTGAAGGTAATACTGCCAAGAGTCCACAGAATCAAACAGAAGCATCTAAGGATCACTATGGAGAAAGAAATCATCAAATCAAAACTCTACTTTGACCACGCCGTAGCAGAGAAAAGATAGTTAATCAGGACTCTCTGTCTCTTGAAATGGTCTTACGATAAATCGTCATCTGTAATTAACGGCCCAAGAATAGACCGCCAACCTCAGAAGATAAGGCCAACGGGCGAGAACTTCATAATCAGGACTCTGAAGCCAAGAAATGGTCTAAAGTAAAACCGCCATAGAGCCTCTAACGGCCTTACGATAAACCGCCAGAGCTCAACGGATAACAAATGGATAACATCGAAAAGAAAGACGTGGGCTCTGGACTCTAGCGTCAGCAAATGGTCTTAGTATAGGCCGCCAACCGTCATCAAACGCACATAGGATAGATCGACAGAGGTAGTGTAGTGGCAAAATGAATGAAAGGCCTACTAAGCTTTAACCCACGGAAAATAAATAAGGAGCGAGACCCAATCAAGGAGAATGACCCATAAAATAAGCCTCGAAAACTGACCAAAATGACTCAGTAAACGGTGTATAACTCGGAGCATCATAAAGATAAATAAGGAGATGACCCAACTTATTGGTCATAAAACGGGTGTCAACAATGACGAGACTCATTCGGATGGGGATGGACAAGAGTGAAGAGTTTAGAGCCATTCCAACCATCAAGCGTTATCTAGTCCTGTCTTTTCTATTTTCTTGAGTCATCCATTGTACTTTTATTTTATTGAGTCCTAGTACTTTCGTGGTGAGCTCTAATATGAATACTTGAAGGTTTATGATTAATAAAGGACTTGGTTATCATTACTTGTGTGCGCTCTATCTTTGTATGTCGAATACACTTACGCTCTGATTGACATGATTGATATAAACTTGTCACGCATCTCCGAGTTCCTTCCGCGCTCGGGGGGTGATAGTTTTTATGGTATCAGAGCCTATAATATTCAATTCCTAGGAAACCCAAGTCCAAGGATAGACGTAAACCTTTAACTAGTTAGATTTGGGTAGAACCATGGGTTGAGGTAACTTAGGTACTCAAACTTTTGGGTCAATCTCATATTTATTAGTTAATTAAAATTTTATAGGAAGATGGCTGCTGAACGTACTCAGTGGCGTAACATGCAACGCACTATTCAAGGCATGACACAGACGCGATAGCAAGTGGCGCAAGGCGTGGGTAACTGTGGAGCTGGTGATCTCCACCGTAGTTTCAGAAATATGAACCCACCAAGGTTCGTTGGCTCATCAGATCCCAATGATGCCGAGCATTGGCTCGAGAAGTGGAAAGGATATTCCGTGTTATGTAATGCACGGATGAAGAGAAGGTATTGCTAGCTACGTTCCAATTAGAAAGAGACGCCTGTTCCTGGTGGGAGTCCGTAGAAGCCACCCTAGGTGAAGAACCCATAACATGGGCTGAGTTCACCGAGTTCTTCAATGATAAATACTTTTCCGATCGAGTGCAAGAGAAGAAAGCCACAGAATTCACCTCAGTCAAACAGAGAACTCTGTTAGTGGCCAAATATGAGGCCCAATTCTCTAGGCTGTCAAGGTACGTGAAACATTTAGTAAGTACCGAGAAGATGAAAGCAAGAAGATTTCTCAATGGGCTTCGACCCCAATATATCACACAACTCGCACCGATGGACATTCTGGCGTATTCGGATATGGTTCGAAGAGCTCAACTATTAGAAGATGCCACGGAGCTGTCCGACAAGATCCGTGGGAAGAACAAGAAAGAGCCTATTATAAGCCCTGGAAATTTCAAGACCTCCTTCAACAAGAAGATAGCCAATGATGGAGGTACTCCCTCCCAAGAGAAAAAGTTCCAGAAGACTAAACCTTTCTCCATCACTAACACACCTTCTAAAGAGGTGTGTAAACATTGTGACAAGACCGGCCATAGGGCCGAGGAATGCTGGAGAAGACTCGGAGCTTGCCTCCGTTGTGGGAGCCATGAACATCGGATTCCTGATTGTCCGCTACTCAATGATCAAACCGGAGATGAAAAGCGCCCGGTGAAGAAGAATGCACATCTGCTAGCTCTTCAAGAGGCAGAACAAGAGGAAGGCGGACTAGTGGAAGGTACACTCAAGATTTGTTCCAAGTATGCTCATGTCTTGTTTGATACCGGTGCATCACACTCTTTTGTTTCAAAGAAGTTCACTGATCCATTACCTATGGAACCAGAGTGGATAGATCTAGTAATTGCGACACCACTCGGAAATGAATCCGAGATCTCACACCACTACTCCAATTGTACAGTTATGGTAAAAGGGAAAAATCTGCCAGCAGACTTAATATGTCTAGACTTAAAGGGATACGATGTTATCTTAGGAGCTGATTGGCTATCTACACATAAGGCCGTTGTCGATTGCCGTGAAGGCAAGGTAACTTTTAAAGAGTTCCTAGAACTTGTCTACACTAGCCCTAAGAGTCGGAACAAGTCACCTCTTATTTTGGCTCTCCGAGATAGCAAGCTTATAAAGAAAGGATGTGTTTCCTTCCTTACTTTTGTCACCATAAAAGAGACTAAGGAGACCAAGATAGAAGACATCCCGGTAGTTCAAGAGTTTCTAGATGTATTTCCTGAAGATTTGCCTGGATTACCCCCACAAAGAGAAGTGGCCTTCACCATCGACCTGGTCCCTGGTGTTGGTCCAGTTTCTAAGGCACCTTGTAGGATGTCCCCTGCCGAGCTCAAGGAGTTAAAGGAACAACTGATGGAGCTTCTGAAGAAAGGATTTATCAGACCAAGCACTTCCCCGTGGGGAGCGCCTGTATTATTTGTAAAGAAGAAGGATGGATCCATGAGGTTATGCATCGACTATCGACAGTTGAATCATCTCACTATCAAAAACAAGTATCCACTACCGAGAATCGATGAATTATTTGACCAGATATCTGGATCTAGGTATTTCTCGAAGATTGATCTCAGGTCAGGATATCACCAATTAAGTATCAAAGATGAGGACATTCATAAGACCGTGTTCAGAAGCAGGTATAGGCACTATGAATTTGTTGTTATGCCTTTCGGACTAACGAATGCCCTGTCGCCTTTATGTAGTTGATGAATATCATATTCAGGTCTCATCTAGATTAGTTCGTGGTGGTTTTTATTGATGACATATTAATCTATTTGAAGACCAAGGAAGAGCATGAAGAGCATTTGAGGATTGCATTACAGATATTAAGGACAAATCAATTGTATGCAAAGCTTAGCAAACGTGGATTCTGGCTAGAAGAAGTATCCCTCCTGGGACATGTAATTTCCAAGGATGGGTTATCAGTAGATCCCTCAAAGGTTGAAGCTGTGAAGAACTGGGAAAGACCAACCAATGCTAGCGAGATCCGAAGTTTCTTGGGTCTTGCAGGCTATTACAGGTGATTCAGTAAGGATTTCTCAAAAATTGCCGTGTCGCTTACTAGGCTAACCCGCAAAGAGATCTGTTATGAATGGAGTGAAGATTGTGAAAGAAGCTTTCAAGCTCTAAAGGATTACTTGACTACTGCCCCGATCTTGGCCTTACCAATTGAAGGAGAATAATTCAAGGTTTATACCGATGTATCTGGCATTAGCCTCGGATGTGTATTGATGCAACAAGGAAGAGTCATAGCTTACTCTTCCCGACAACTGAAGAAGCATGAAGAGAACTACCCAGTCCATGACCTAGAATTTGCTGCGGTAGTGTTTGCATTAAAGATCTGGAGACATTACCTGTACGGAGTGCAATTCATTGTATACTCTGATCATAATAGTCTCAAGTATCTCTTCTCTCAAAAGAATTGAATATGAGACAGAGATGTTGACTGGAATATCTCAAGGACTTCGACTTCACAATCCAATATCATCCTGGAAAGGGTAATCCTGTAGCCGATGCCCTAAGTCGAAAGCCAAGAGCGTTATTAGCCAATTGTATGATTCAGGAGTGGAAATTGCTAGAACAATTCTCTAGACTTAGCATAAGTATGGACAAAGCAAATGGGTGTATTACTCTATCACATATGAGGATACAACCCGATCTAATCTCTGAAATACAAGGTCTTCAAGACAACAACCCAGTATTAGTGAAAATCAAGGGCAAGATAAAAGAGCGATCTGATTTCAAACTAGCAGCAGATGGAAGACTATTATTCAGAGAAAGAACTTGTGTACCAGATTGTGTAGAACTGAAGAGGAAGATATTAGAAGAAGCTCACAGATCAAGGTACACGATTCATCCTGGATCTATCAAGATGTACCAAGACTTGAAGCAAACATTTTGGTGACCTAACATGAAAAGAGAGGTAGCGGATTTCATGTCTCGTTGTCTCACTTGTCAGCAAGTTAAGGCGGAACACCAAAAACATGCCGGTAAGCTTCATCCTCTTGATATTCCCAAGTGGAAGTGGGAGGATATCGATATGGACTTTATAATGGGACTATCTAAATCTAAAGGAGGACATGATGGAATTTGGTCATCATAGATCGATTGACCAAGTCGGCACATTTCTTGCCAATCAAGAGCTAATGATCAATTGACATTCTTGCTGCACTATACATCAAGGAGATAGTCAGACTTCATGGAGTTCCTGTTTCAATCGTGTCTGACCGAGACCCTTGATTTACTTCTCATTTTTGAAGGGTCTACAACATTCGTTGGGGACAAGACTCAACTTTAGTACAGCCTTTCATCCTCAGACGGATGGTCAGATCGAGAGAACAAATCAGGTAGTAGAGGATATGCTCAGAGCTTGTATCATTGATTTTGGTGGAAGCTAGCATGATCACTTGCCTTTGGTCGAGTTTGCTTACAACAACAGCTACCAGGTAAGTATACAGATGGCACCTTTCGAAGCCTTATATGGAAGGAGTTGTCGATCACCCTTATGCTGGGTTGAAGTTGGCGAGAAACAACTATTAGGCCCAAACATGGTTAGAGATACTTCCGAGAAGATCCAACTGATTAGAGAAAGACTTCAAGTAGCTCAATCTAGACAAAAGGCTTATGCCGATAACCGAAGAAGAGATCTCAAATTTCAAGTCGGAGATCATGTATTCTTAAATTTTTCTCCAGGCCAAGGAATCAGGAGATTTGGTGTTAAAGGCAAGCTTACACCAAGGTATATCGGACCTTTTGAGGTATTAGAAAGAGTTGGCGAGGTTGCCTACCGTATTGCTTTACCTCCTCAATTGTCCGACGTCCATAATGTTTTTCACATATCTATGTTAAAGAAATATGTGCACGATCCGTCACATGTCATAAATCATGGAGACCTGGTGATACAAAAGGATCTCACTTATGAGCAAAAGCCCACGAAGATCCTTGATCACGAGACGCGTGCGTTAAGGAACAAGACGATTCCCATGGTCAAGGTGCAATGGAGTAATTGCTCGGAACAAGAAGCCACATGGGAGACCGAGGAGTCCATGAAGAAAGGTTTCCCGACTTATTTATGAATGGTATGTGCTCTGTACCCTCCACGTCTGTATACGAATAAATTTGGGGATCAAATTCTTTTTATGTGGGGGAGGGTGTGGCAACCCTGGTAAATTGAAGGAATGAAATTCTAAATGGATTAAAAACTAAACTAATGTTCAAGGCCCAACTCATATATACTTAAAACCATCTATATATATATTTATACCAAATGGGCCTTACACTTAAACCATATAACAAATGGCCCAAAGATGAATAGTGCCTTCCTTTAAGGCGCCATTTCAATAATTGAAGACCCCTCAAGGGGGTGCCAATTGGTGAATTGAATACCCCTCATGGAGGCGCCAATTACCTGAAGGGTGCCCCTATCTTGGGCGCTAATTACATGAAGGGCGCCCCTCCTCTGCGTGCTATTTCCTTGTAGTAGGAAAATTGGTAAGTCAACTGCAGTGTTTTGTTCGAACTAGGAAGCATTGGCCATTCAGGAAGGATAACATCTGGAAGGAGTAACACGTAGCGAAGTTTAGATACTAGTAGGATTCCTTCCATGGAAACTTTGATTCCAATCAAATTACAATCCATGATCGAATCCCTTCTCTATAAATACCAAACCCCCTCCATCGAACCCTATGTTGACTCTATATTTCAAAGACGTCCTGCTACTCTTCCCTATAGTTACTGTTCCTTTCTCTTCGGCTGTACGTGGAGAGGAGGCTCTACTTTCTTCTCTGCATCTTCCTGGAAGAGGCTTGTGGCTGCTACTCTTCTTCTTCCGTGGTGGTTGCTGTAGAAGAAGCATGCTACTTCTTTCGTTGGTGCTGTCAAGGGATCGTTTACCTACGATTGTAGTTCTGCTACTGCTACCGTGTTCTTCTTCCTATGAAGCTGCAATGCTTAGATCATCTTCTTCTTCCTGCTGCCATTGTCTAGTTTCTCTGTTGCAAACAGAGTATCTTTTTGTGGTTATTCTTGTGGTTGATTCTTCAATCTCTTCACGATTCTCTCGTCCAGATCGCTACAAGGCAGGTGTTCTCAAGTACAAGCCCAATCTAATAGTTATCAGATCATGATCATGCATATAGGTCTGATAGAATGTTCTCAGTAGGTTTTGTAATGTTTCTGGAAGTTTCAGTAGAAGGTGCCTCCCCCTAGGGCGCTATTTGATATAACGACCGTGCAAATAGTCATCAATTAGTTGGTTAATTAATAAATACACATGTTCAAAATTTAATAACTGTGAAACATGACATCTAATCTAATGCATGAGTATACTGCTAGATTCCTACTATTTTTCTCTACCTGTCCACGTACTTGTTCCTGCAAAATTATTTTTATTGAAAAAGTGCTACTGTTCATGACCAAATTACACTGATATTGAAAATCACGACATGCATCCTGCCATTATTTTGAAAAATGGCGCCCCTGACTAGGGCGCTACTTACTGAATTGAAGACTTAAGCCAAGGCGCCATTTACATAATTTCTGGAATTTTATAATTATACAGATCTTAATATATTTAGAACCTGGATACAACGACTGAATGAACAGTCGTTATATATTGAACTAGCGACCCTGCCCAGGGCGCTAATTCATAAAATGAAGACTTGATCTCAGGCGCCATTTACCTAAGTTTCTGATTTTTGAATGTTTTCCGTAACCCTTGACAGTGGGTTATGTATATAGGCACTATATTCCATTCCGTGAGTATAGTCCCACATTTCACGATGTTTTATCGATTACCCCTCAACTCTTGGTGACATACGAGCCCTCCGTTGGACATTCCGTTCTTCGGACTGCTGAGTTAGTCATTGGGACCTCCATAAGGCTCCTCGTAGCCTTGGATTCCCTCAAGGTCGATTGAGCAGGTTGTACCACAAAAAGCCTTATGACACATTTTGATTGCCATGTCACTCTAGAGAAACATGGTAACCCGGCCCTCATGGTACGCTATCTAGCCGTCATGAGAATAATTCTTGAACTAATGGAATGGGGAAACCATACCATTGCTATCTATCTTGGATTATGTGTCCTTATAGAGATACAAATTCTTCTGCTTTATCATGTTCAAAGAACAAGCACCCATGTACATATGGACGCTTATTCTTAATGTCATGGCACCCACTAGGGAGCCAAATCCACCCAGTTTCTATGAGTATCGCGATTGTACCGACTCGACTGTAGTATGTCCTTACATGTAATTTCTATCCTTGTGATTCTATTCCACAAGATCTACCTTATATTCCTACAAAGGTTCATTCCGTTGAAATTCTATATTGGCTATAACTAAAGTGGATGTCGAAATACATGATTAATGCTGACGCATATAAGGGCCCGATCTGGTCCTAAGGGGAGCACCCGAAAGTACTTGTGCCCATGGGAGCTAATATTGATCATGGTGTGGCATTGCACCGAAGTACTTGTCGTTCTAGTTAAATGGCATTCCACAAACTCTTATACTTGAACTTGACTTGACGTGACATGACATGTGTGGCCCGGAAGGGTATTTACTTGCTTGCTTGATAACATGATAGCCAATTCCTAAAATGACTTGTGAAAAGTACTTGCTCGCTTATCTGGATATAATTACATGAAATCTTGGAAATTCTTGCTAGTCCATGCTAGTGTCCTTTGCTATACACTCTCTCTCTAATGTCATTTCACGTGAACATGCATAGCCATACTTGCATTCATGTAACATGTAATTTACTTAAAGCAAACTAGCACTTGAGATATAATTCCTACTGAGCGTTCGCTCACCTAGTGTTTTCCCTTATTTTTCAGGTAATTCCGATGATGAGACTCATTCGGATGGGGATGGACAAGAGTGAAGAGTTTAGAGCCATTCCAACCGTCAAGCGTTATCTAGTCCTGCCTTTTCTATTTTCTTGAGTCATCCATTGTACTTTTATTTTATTGAGTCCTAGTACTTTCGTGGTCAGTTGTAATATGAATACTTGAAGGTTTATGATTAATAAAGGACTTGGTTATCATTACTTGTGCGCACTTTATCTTTGTATGTTGAATACACTTACGCTCTGATTGACATGATTGATATAAACGTGTCACGCATCCCCGGGTTCCTTCGGCGCTCGGGGCGTGACATGAGCAGTGAAATAGCCATTGAGTAATTTTGGTAAATCACACATTGATATATGAGAAGACACCTTGATCAGAGGCCAGAATTCCTAATTTCTCAATGTGATAACCGTATTACTTCTCTTTAGAGAACATAGTTAGCAATAGAAGTGTCTTTTGACGTGAGGAGACACCTTGATCAGAGGCCTGAATCCCAAGTTACTCAACACTTTAATGCTATTGCTCTACCATGAATTTTAAATTTTAGAAACTTTTTAAACATAGATATTCTGTCACTTCATGACATAGATATTGTTTTCATTTCTTTGATAAAGTGTCTAGTTTCTCGGTAACCAGAATATTACTCTGAAATGTTGAAATACCCCTAAACAAGTTGATTTTATTTTTTATATGATGTTTGAAGACAATACCAGTTGTACTGATCCTCAGAGAGTTTGCTTCAAGAAATTTAAGTTTCAAACATTTAGGAGATTTCATGACATAAAATTGTCAACAATGATCCATGTTTATTAATGATGTAGGAAGACAGTCTTCAGGTTCTCTATTTAGGTCTTTACAGGATTATTAGAAAGAAGCTTTTTAGCAAAATTTCAGTTAATCAAATTTGGAAATTTAAGAGAGTTGAGAGATTCTAGTTTTTGTGAAAAAGAACAGCATAAGGTTCTCAATGAGCTTTGAGCAGTGACAAGATCTCTCAAAAACCTTTGAATCAGTCTCCTAAGACCACAAACTGCCAGACAAGTAACTCCCCCTAGCACCTTGACTGACTGATGAACTCAAACCTATACAATATGAGTCTGATAAGTAGACAGCTGGAATGCAAAATGTATTGAAAGATAGAAAAGAAAATTTATGGGCATTGAACCTGACTTATATGTAAATGAACCTGTGGTACCAGGTGGAGAATGTAGGTCAGAAGACCTCCTCACACATGATGTGGGTTTCCAGTCAGAAGAAATCTGACTTTCTCCCAGCTTATCATTTGATATACCAATAGGTTATGCATGCCAATGTTATGTACTAAAATATGACCCAAAAAAATTCATGCAAATGACTGTATGCAGCTCAACATGGACACAGAAGCATGAATGCATTTTATTCCAATATTCAAGAATTCAGGGGGTTTTAAAAATCCCTAGTTCTCTCCTCAGGGTGGTGAATTTGTCATTGTCAAGAGGCTTAGTGAAAATATCAGCTATCTGATGTGAGGTGTCTACATAGATCAATTCAAAAGTGTTTTAGAAACCTCATCTTTGATAAAATGATGTCTGATTTCAATATGTTTGGTGCGAGAATGTAAAAAAGGATTTTTTTTGTAAGATTTATGACACTAGTATTATCACAGTATATGGGTGTGCAGCCCAGTTCTACTTGGTAGTCCTGAAGCTGGTGTTTAATCCAGATCACATGTGTACCATAGCTCCCTGTCGCTACATACTCAACTTCTACAGTGGAGAGGGTCACAGAGTGTTGTTTCTTCGAAGCCCAAGAAACTAAACACCCTCCTAGAAATTGACATTGACCACTAGTGCTCTTCCTAATAAGCTTACACCCAGCATAGTCTGCATCCGTATATGCAATAGATCTAAGGTGTGTGATGCAGGAAACCATAATCCTAGAGTGTATGTAGCAGATATGTATCTAAAATTTCTTTTCACAGTAGCTAGATGCAATTCAGTAGTCCTAGATTGGTACCTAGCACATATACCTACACTGAATTGTATATCAGGTCTCGAGGTAGTTAAATAGAGTAGGGATCCAATTATACCTCGATATAATTTTGCATCAACTTCTTTACCTGATTCGTCTGCATCTAATGATGTATTGGTACCCATTGGAGTTGAGATGTGCTTCAAATTATTCATGCCAAACCGCTTGAGGATGTCCAAGGTGTACTTGGTATGGTTAATGAAGCATCCATCCTCCAGCTGCTATACCTACAAACCAAGGAAGTATTTTAATTCACCGACCAAGCTCATTTCAAACTCAGTAGACATCAATTGAGCAAATTCATTGCATAGTTCAGTGCATGTTGAGCCAAAGACTATGTCATATACATATACCTGAACTATGATGAGATCCTTACTCAAACTTTTGATAAACAAGGTTTGATCCACTTTACCTCTATTGCAGCCCTTGCTAATCAGAAATTCTGTCAGGCTTTCATACCAGGCTCGAGGAGCCTACTTTAGACCATATAGAGCTTTATTTAACCTGAAAACCTTGTTAGGATGTGAAGACAATTGGAATCTGAGGGGTTGTTCTACAAAGACTTCTTCTTTAATAAATCTGTTTAAAAATGCACTTTTGACATCCATTTGATGAAGTTTTATATTTTTGGAACATGCAAAAGCCATTAAAATTCTTATTGCTTCAATCCTAGCAACAGGTGCATAGGATTCATCAAAATCAACCCCAAATTCCTGACAGTAACCTTTGGCTACTAGACTGGCTTTATTTCTTGAAATTATTCCATCCTCATTCATTTTATTTTTGAAAACCCACTTAGTTCCTGTGACATTTGTATTTTCAGGTCTCGGAACTAGTTCCCAGACATTATTTCTTTCAAATTGACCTAGTTCCTCACTCATTGCATTGACCCACGATTCATCATTTAAAGCCTCATCAACAGATTTAGACTCAATCTATGACACTAAAGCAACTAGGTCTTGATGATTTACATTTCTGAGATAAGACCTAGTCCTAGGGGGATCTCCTAAGTTTCCTATGATGTTATTCACATGGTGATCTTTCAAGATTCTAACATTAGTTGAGGACTCACCTGTTTCGGCTGACCTTACTTGATTTGGAAGATTTGATGCTTCAGGTGGTTCAGATTCTTCCTCCACCACATCCTCTAAAAAGTTTCCATCATGCCTTGAACTCCTGTCATCATCATCCAAGTTAGTAACAGTGTTTGTTTCATTGAATATGACATGAGGAGATTCTTCTACTATTTGGTCTGAAACATTTAAAACTCTATATGCTCTAATTGTTTAGAGTATCCTAGAAAAATTCCTGGGATACTCCTTGCATCAAATTTATCTAGATCTTTTTATTATTTTAATGAATGAAGTATTTTGAACCAAAAATCCTAAAGTATGAAACATTTGGCTTCTTACCTTTCAAGAGTTCATAGGGGTTTTTCTTATGGACGGGTCTTACCAAGGCTCTGTTGATAGTGTAGCAAGCGGTGTTAGCTGCCTCTGCCCAAAATCTTCTGGGTAGCTGACTCTCCACCAGCATAGTTCTAGCCATTTCAATGATTGAACGGTTTCTTCTCTCCACTATGTCATTCCGCTCTGGAGTCCTGGGAGAGGAAAATATGTGAGTTAATCCTTCATTGTTACAAAATTCAGAAAATATGGAGTTTTAAACTCTCCTCCATGGTCAGATTGGATTGTAGAAATTTTGTGAATTCCTTCTTGTTTAACTTTATTAAAAAAATGTTAAAACTTCTGAAAAGCATCACTTTTATTTGCTAAGAAAAATAACCATGAAAATATGGTAAAATCATCTACAATCACGAACCCAAATCTCTTCCCATTTAGACTCTGAGTCCTGGTTGGGCCAAAGAGATCCATATGCAAGAGTTCCATTGGTTTGGAGGACAAAGACTCAGATCTGAGTTTAAATGATTTATCGGTTTGTTTGCCTAGAGCACACGCATCACAAATTTTTGAAATGGAACTGAATTTAATCTTGGGCATGCCTCTAACTAAATCATGTTTGACCAGTTTATTCAATGTAGAGAAGCTAGCATGTCCTAAACGTCTATGCCAATTAAATGCATTATTTTCAAGATCAGCAGTCAAACAAAGATTTGATTCAGGTTTTTCATTTAAATCTACAATGTATACATTATTGACTCTATGTGCTTCAAACTTAACCTTGTTAGAATTTATTTCAAGAATTTTGCATACATTATTATCGAACACAACTCTGTGACCCTTGTCACATAACTGACTAATACTAAGCAAGTTGTGTTGAAGACCCTCTACAAGCAGAACTTTCTCAACAGAGTTTGTGGAAGACTTACCAATTGTTCCAATCCCAACAATCTTGCCTCTGTTCTTTCCTCCAAATTGTTCAAATCTCTAAGCAGAAACTTTGGAATCCAAAATTTTTTCAGAGTATTTTTCTTTTGCATGTTGTTAACAGTTTTGTTGAAATTATGACTAGAATTCTGTCCACCTGGCCTAATGATGTGGAATATGTTCCTATTGTTGGACTGTTCATTCCTCGGGTATCTTTTGTACCCATTCTGTCTAGGATAGACATATTCATTAAAGAGTTTCTATGGAAGAACGGGATTTCCCCAATTTTCTTGTATTGACCCATGTTTTTATAGAATGATGAATTTCTGTTCTGGGTCATATGCCTTGACCTGTGAATGTTCTTGTTCTGGGGAATACACACACGAGCTTGCCTAGTTGAGTTCTTTCTAGTTTTAGACTGTTGTCCGGCATGGTTTGACGAATTATTCCTTGAAGGTTGTTGGACATTCTGAGCATTATTGGAGCTAGATAGTGTAGAAACCCAATAAATAAAGATGAGAAATAAAATTTTTAATTTTATTCTATAATTAAAATTTTCACGAAATAATTAAATTACATTTTTACTATATGTAATAAATTAGATAAATGCATTTACTTGAATTTACTTAAGGTAAATTGAAAAATAAATGCTTTAACCCTTAGATAAATCATAGGAAGCCCAATAAAAGTCCATATAATGGACTATGATTACAATTGGCCCATTGGATAATCTATAATAGATTGGATTAAAGGATTAAAAGATTTATTAAAGGATAATTAGACCAAAATTTATAACACATGTTTAATATGGCATTTAAGGGATTAAAATAACCCCATTTCTAGAAGATTGACTCAAGAATCAACCCTTATCTAACATACAACTTTAGACCAGCCGAAATTATATTATTTTCACACCAAAAATGGGCTAGATTAAGAAGAGAAATTGAATTTTTCTTCTAAATTCGGACTTAATGGGTTAGGTAAAATTAGGTGAGGAATCTTGACAAAATTGGTCAAGTTTTTGTTATAAATAGAACCCCAATCAACCCACAAATCACCTCTGGAGACCTAAGCTATGCTGGTGTGAAGATTGGAGGAGATTTGAAGGAAGATCTGGAAGATCAAAGGGTTTTCTTATTAATTGAGGATATTTCCTTAAGATTTTCATATCCATTTAAATTCAACACACAACTCAAGCCCACATCCTATGCCTCTTGGGTCCTGACCCAAAGGTGAGCTCTCTAACATATAAAGCCAAGGAAGTTTTTCTAACTTCCAATGTGGGACTAAAAATTAGCCACTATACAATAGGAATTATAACATTTGAAATCCACGTTAATTGTATGCATTTAGTCACCAAAAATAAGGAAAGGCAATATTAGCATGTTTGAATTCTTACAGCATGTTAAAAAATTATTTTTGTAGAATAAAATTATTTTTAGTATGTAAAAATCTATTTTTAACCATAATATTAGTAAATTAATGCATGAAAAATATTTCAGCATGTTAAAAATGACTTCCAACATGATAAAAGAATTTTATTTATACTGAGATATAAAAAATATTTTTAAATGTGTAAATCTATTTTTTTCATGATAAACCTAATTTCTTATTAAATAATTAGTAAATTGATTCATGAAAATTACTTCCAGCATGTAAATTACTTCCAGCATGATAAAATTATTTCCAGCATGTTAGAACTATTTTTAGCATGTTAGAACTATTTTTAGCATATTAAAGCTACTTTTTTAACATGATAATTCTATTTTTCCTATCAAATAATTAGTAAATAAATGTAGAAAAATTATTTTCAGCACGATAAAATTTATGTTGTTATCAGAGGATTTCTGTAATCAGCATGGTAAACTTATCTTTATCATCCTATCAGTAAGTTAATGTATGAGAATTATTTTAGCATGTTAAGTATTTATTTTAGCATGTTAAATATTAATTTCTAGTATGTTAAAAATTAAATCCAGCATGAAAATTTATTTTTATTATCTTATCAGTAAAGTAACATATAAAAATCATTTTCAGCATGTTAAAATTATTTTTAGTAAGTTAGAATTATTTTCGGCATAAAAATCTATTTTTATAACAAAATTCTGATTTCTATAATAATAAATCACCGTTTTGGCTAAACGAATGCATCTCTAATGTATAAAAAATTTCTGAAAACATGTCTAAATACTTGTAAACCAAATGCACACAAGATTAAACTATGGAATTAAATTAATTCTATTAAACTATAATTACTTGAATTTTCTTCCTAGTTACCGTTCTTTCTTGAATTCCACGACTTAATGTCGTTAAACATGATACCTTAAAATTATTATTCACTCCTCTTGCTACTTCTGAGATTTTGCCAGATCTGTACTTTTTACAAAAGAGCTTATTCTTGAAATTCATTGGCCATAGTGTTAAGTGGATGTCTAAACGTACTTGGGATCTTATGATCCACCGACTCAATGCCTGGCATTAATGGGGCCCGGTCTGGTCCTGGGAGGAGCATCCGAAAGTACTTGTGCCCATGGGAGTTGATTGACCACGGTGTGATATTAGACCGAAGTGCATGACTTACTAGATTATTTATGACATTCCACACTTCGTTATTGTACTTGTTTACTTGTTACTTGAAATTGCTTGAAATTACATGATATATTTGACTTGCATGAAATTGCCAAATTCTTTCATGTTATTCTTTACGGCCCAGTTTGATAACAGAATAAGCCCCAGGTAGAATGAGTTATTCTACCTTTTCACCCTTGTTCTAATTTGATAGCAGGGTTAAGTTACCAGGGGTCGGTTAAGATAAAAGATCTTATTCTAGGAACAACTCATTCTACCATTTCTATGGAATGAGTTATTCCTAAGGTTAGAACAAGTTATCAAACTGAAAAAGTAAAAAGCCAAGGAATAACTCATCCTAACCCATCTCATGTGAGTTATCCTAACCTATTATCAAACAGGGCCTACATGTTCAAAATTCAATACTTGAAATTATCTTGGAACCTTGTTATCATGTTATTACTTGAAATTCTGTATACAATTTCCTACTTGCTATTCATGATCTTAAACACTTCCCGATTTCCTTGAAAAAAATGTCCAAAATGATAAATACTTAAATATTACCTGATTATAGAGATATAAAATCTTACTGAACTTTTTGCTCACCCTACATTTTGGTAAATTATTGTAGGAAATGAAATTGAACAATGGAATGGACAAGAGTGAAAGAGTGTTTTTCTTTTCCCTAGGATTTATGTAGGTCATTAGTGATTTTACAAGAATGTTATATTTTAGAATTTTTAAGATTGTAATTACCTTTATGGCTTATGAATTAGTGATGTAAACTTCATTTGATGGAATAAAAGTATCATTTTCTCATCTATCTTTCTCTTTAGAAATCAAATTGTACATGCTCTGATCAACACGCTTGTTTACGACTCGCTCACGTTCTCGATATTCCGTGTCGGGACGTGACAGTCTTTGTGGTATCAGAGCCTAGGTTACATAAAACCTAAGATTTCTTAAACATAGGTTTTCCCTTAATATATGTATAGATCAATACCTAGAAATCGGTTAGGAACTTAAACTTTCCCGGTAAGTTTGGGTAGAACCATGGGTTAAGTTTTAAAGGAAAAGAATTAATCAAGAAATGAATACCAAAATAAAACATTAAACCTTGTAATTATAGTTGTAGGTTAATTCTCGTAAATGGCCGCCGAGAGAGCTCAATGGCGTGAGACGCAACGCACCGTTCAAGGTTTAACCCAAGCCCTCCAACAAGTTGCTCAGGGAGGAGCCAACCGAGGAGCCAGAGACTTGCATAGAAATTTTTGGAGCATGAACCCTCCCAAGTTCGCAAGATCTACGGATCTGGATGAGGCCGAACATTGGATTAAGGAAATCGAGAGGATTTTCTGAGTCATGCAATGTGTCAACGAGGAAAAGGTCATACTTGCTACTTTCCAACTGGAAAGAGATGCACGTGCCTGGTGGGAATCGATCGAAGCTACTTTACCACACGACCAAGTATTATGGGAAGAGTTCGTGGAACACTTCAATAGCAAGTATTTCTCCCACCGGGTGCAAGAAAGGAAGGCTGCCGAATTCGCCGCCTTAAAACAAAGGGGATTATCGGTTGCAGAATATGAAGCTCAATTCTCAAGATTATCTTGGTACGCTCCACATCTCGTGGGTACCGACAAAATGAAGGCAATAAGATTTCTCAACGGCTTAAGGCCGCAATATATTACTCAACTCGTCCCGATGGATATTCAAACATATTCGGATATGGTACGAAGAGCTCAACTCCTTGAAGATGCGACGGAGTTATCGGATCGCATCCGAGGAAGGGAAGCCAAGAGAGAGCAAGTTACGGGAGCCGGAAGTTTCAAGCCTTCTTCGGGAAGAAAAGACCCAATGACAACCGTAACTTCAACAAGGACGGGCGTAATTTCAACAAAGGTGGATGTAACTTTCAATGGGACAAGAAGCCGAGGACATTCGACAAGTAAATTGTCCCTATCTCTACGACATCAAAAGAATTGTGTAAATTCTACGAGAAGCCCGGACACAAAGTCGAGGAATGCTGGAGAAAGCTCGGCGCATGTCTTCGTTGCGGGAGTCGAGAGCATAGGATCCCGAATTGCCCTCTTCTCAACGAGCAAGCTCCACCACTGGCAAAGCTTCCTATTATTGCAAAAAGCAAGGTAGACTTCAAGCTCTCATGGATGCGGAACCTACCGAAGAAGGAGGCGTCGTGGAAGGTACTCTTTTCATATACTCCCGGCCTGCCTCTATTTTATTTGATACCAGAGCTACGCATTCATTTATCTCTAGAAGCTTTACTGGTCTTTTATCTATGAAGCATGTTCCATTAGATTCTACACTCATGATTACTACCCCTATTAGAACGGGAACGGAAATTAAACATTTCTATCCTGATAGTGAAGTTCTAATTAGCAGTTGTAACTTACCCGCTGATTTAGTATGCATGGAGATGGAAGGATATGATGTTATTCTTGGTGCCAATTGGCTATCTACTCATGGAGCTAGTGTCAATTGCAAGTTGAGTACGGTAACTTTCATGGGTTACCCCAACCGCTTATTTTCTGGTATCAAGCATTCTAAACATTTGTCTCTCATTTCGGCCCTCAAAGTCGAGAAATTATTAAGGAAAGGTTGTGTCAGTTTCTTAGTTTATATCACTATGACCGAGCCTACGGAACCCATTCTAAAGGACATTCCTATCGTTCGGGATTATTCTAATGTATTTTCGGATGAGTTACCTGGTATTGCTCTGAAGAGAGAGGTGGTATTCTCTATTGATTTGATTCCGGGAGCAGGACCAGTTTCTAAAGCTCTGTATTGGATGTCTGCTGTCGAAATGAAGAAATTAAAGGAACAACTACTGGAGTTATTGGAGAAGGGGTTTATCCGACCAAGTACTTCACCTTGGGGAGCCCCGATCCTCTTTGTTAAAAAGAAGGATGGTTCGATGAGGTTATGTGTTGATTATTGGCAATTGAATCAACTCACCATCAAGAATAAATATCCATTGCTAAGGATTGATGAATTATTCGACCAGATTTCTGGAGCTTAATATTTTTCAAAGATCGATCTTCGATCTGGTTATCATCAGTTGAAGATCAAGGAAGGTGATATTCACATACCACATTCCGGAGTAGGTATGGACATTACGAGTTCACCGTTATGCCTTTTGGCTTAACAAATGCGCCTACCGCATTTATGCAATTAATGAACAGCGTATTCAGGCCATACCTCGATCAATTTGTAGTTGTCTTAATCAACGACATTTTGATCTACTCCAAGTCCAAGGAAGAACATGAAGAACATCTCAAGAAGGCCCTTCAATTATTAAGAGATCACAAGCATTATGCCAAATTAAGCAAGTGTGATTTCTGGTTGGAGGAAGTTTCTTTTCTCGGTCACATAATTTCCGGAACGGTATTGCCGTCGATCCTTCAAAGATCGAGGCCGTAAAGAACTGGGAAAGGCCTACTAGTGTGATGGAAATCTGAAGATTTTTGGGATTAGCTGTATATTATCGAAGATTTATCAAGGACTTCTCCAAGATTGCGGTATCTTTAACAAGATTGACAAGGAAGGAGAATCCTTTAATATGGTCCGGGGAATGCGAGAAAAGCTTTCAAATTTTAAAGGATTATCTGACGACTGCTCTTATTCTCACATTACCTACGGAAGGAGGAGGATTCGAAGTATATGTTGATGCATTTGGAATTGGCCTAGGCTACGTATTAATGCAACATGGCAATGTCATAGCTTATTCTCACGGCAATTGAAGAAGCACGAGGAAAATTATCCCGTACATGACCTAGAGCTGGCAGCTGTGGTCTTTGCTTTAAAGATCTGGCGACATTATCTTTATGGCGAAATCTTTATTGTGTATTCCGATCACAAGAGTCTCAAATATTTATTCTCTCAAAAGGAGCTCAATATGAGACAAAGACGGTGGTTGGAATATTTAAAGATTTTGATTTCTGTATACAATACCACCCCGGAAAAGGCAATGCCATAGCTGATGCACTTAGCAGGAAGCCAATGGCTTTATTATCAAGCTTAATGGTTAAAGAATGGCATCTACTTGAACAAATGGCAAGTCTAGACCTCAATATGGAGGAGAAGGAAGGTGGAGTCCTTATTGCCAATATTCGACTCCAACCTGAGTTGCTCTCGAAAATCAAAGAGCAACAAGATGATGATCCGTTGATCGTGGAAATTAAAGAGAAATTAGAACAACGATCGGATTTTTTTCTGGCTGATGATGGAAGGTTATTATTCAAAGGAAGAACATGTGTACCGGACTGCTCTATCCTCAAGGGTAAAATCTTGGAGGAAGCAAATCGGTCTAAGTACACTATATCCCGGTGCTACAAAAATGTACCAAGACCTCAAAAGAACTTTCTAGTGGCCTAACATGAAAAGAGAGGTAGCCGAGTTCGTAAGCCGATGTCTGATCTATCAACAAGTTAAGTACGAACACCTCAAACCGGCTGGTAAACTCAAGCCTCTCGAAATACCAGAATGGAAATGGGATAATTTCGGTATGGATTTCATTGTTGGTTTACCGAGGACCCGAAGTGGTTTTGATGCTATATGGGTAATTGTGGACCGACTAACCAAGTCCGCCCACTTCTTACCTATCAAGACTAAATGGATCGTGGATGTTCTAGCCACCTAATATATCAAGGAGATCGTAAGGCTACATGGTATTCCAAGCTCTATTATTTTGGATCGAGATCCGTGATTCACCTCTCATTTCTGGAAGGGTTTGCAATCATCTATGGGTACTAGGCTAAGATTTAGCACTGCTTTTCACCCTCAGAGTGATGGACAAACCGAGAGGATGAATCAGATTATTGAAGATATATTGAGAGCCTGCATGATAGACTTCGGTGGAAGTTGGCATGAACATTTACCGCTGACATGAGTTCGCTTATAACAATAGCTATCAGTCGAGTATACAAATGGCACCATTCGAAGCTCTATATGGTCGAAGCTGTAGATCACCTTTGTAACGACCCGAAGATCCGAATACCGATATACCGATACCAAGAACTGGGGAAGCCACCCAAGAGGCTGATGAGGACCCTGAAGGGTTAGGAGGGTTTTGCTGAGGAATTGCATAACGAATTGGAATTGCACACGCGTAAACGTTAATTAGAATGACAATTTAAAATTTAGTGCAGAAGCAAAAGTAAATATATCAGAGTGATAAGCAGTATGTACTAGTCCAGAATTACAAATATACAAGTCCACAACTAAAACACCAGTCCAAAAAGTACAACTACACGGGGCATACCCCGGTCAAAAGTACTACAGGACAACCGTACTACTGCTGGCAAGCTAAGACCGGTCTCCAAAAACTCGAGAACCATCGGTGGATGGCTGCGGTTGCCCACCTGAAAGAAGGAAGAGTGAGTCACTGCCAGACTCAGTAGGGGTCACGTGGATCCCTACCTCGCACTAGACAAGCAATCATGCAGATATGAAAGTAATTAAAGCATGCATTTAAAGCAATAAACATGCATTGGCATAATATAAATGCAATTATAGCAAGGCTGTAAAATCTATCTAAGCAGTTATAACAGCTAACTATATGCCAATTCGTAAAAACATTAGCGTCAGGAACTAAATCTACAAATAAAATAAACCTCTACTAACCAAGTGACAGGAAGAAAGAAGGTAGAAACCAGATGCGTCCACTGACGACTTACACTGCATCTCAAGCAACTCGCATGTTAGATTGACATAACAAGCAAGAGGCGTAACAGTACCAGACCAAGTAACTAGTCAGAGTAACACTCGTCAGTGTCAGTCCAGGCCTCTGACCACGTGTGCATACACTGACTCTTACCTGAGCCAGACTCTCTAGCTAGTTTTCCCCCTCAGTAGGACGCTACTGTTGGCCGAGGGCCCACGGAACTAGCTTAAAAACTGTGTGTTGGGAATACCCCTCCACCTCTTTCAGGTGGGCCGACACTAGAGGTCGCTGGGCTACGACTAGTGGTTTCATCATAAGGAAGTGGAAGTAACTCTACTGGGATCTAAAAGTATGCCATAGTTTATAAAATACTTTACACATGGCGCTATGCAACAGAAAAAATGCATAAACTAAATAATTAACATCTGTGGGAATTGGGCAGTTTATAACGGGCCGCTGAGTTATTAGGCAGTCAAACGACTGGCCGCTCCATGGCCATACGCGGCTCCTCATCGGCCGCTCAATTCCTCTATGAGGACAGCTCCATAAGGATACGCGGCTTCGAGCGAGCCGCTCAAAGAGCTAGGCGGTTAGGGGCTAACCGCTCAAGATAATTGGGCGGTTGAGTTCGAGCCGCTCTAATATACACCTCCCTACAGTTTATGGTATCACGCGGCTTAGAGTTATCCGCTCAAAGTCTCAACGGTCACTTTGGACCATCCAAAGGGACTAAGTGGTCTAAGGTGGACCGCTCACTTACAGAACGGTCGCAGAGTGAACGCGCCATTACCGTAGTGACGGGAGTGGGTCATCCCGATCGAAAACCCCTCCTGGTCGGTTCGAAATGACGGGATTCACAAAACAAACCCCTCCTAGTCATTACAGCCTTTATGTTGGAGCGAGCTTGGTGAAAAAGGATTGCTTGGTCCCGACATTGTCCAAGACACAACTCACAAGATCCAGTTAATTCAAGAAAGATTAAAGGTCGCTCAATCACGGCAAAAGAGTTATGCTGACAATCGGAGGAGAGACCTTAAATTCCAAGTGGGGAAGCATGTCTTTTTAAAGATCTCGCCCACACGAGGAATTAGAAGATTCGGCATCAAAGGAAAGCTGAGTCCGAGATTTATTGGCCCTTTCGAGATTGTGGAAAAAAATGGCGAGGTAGCATACAAGCTGGCTTTGCCTCCTCAACTGGCCGGTGTACACGATGTCTTCCATGTATCAATGCTAAGGAAGTACGTGTATGATCCTTCACATGTGATTCAATTTGAAGAATTGAAGCTGCAAAAGGACTTATCATATGAAGAAAGACCGATCAAGATATTAGATCGGAAACTACACCAACTGAGGAATCGGGCTATACCGATGGTAAAAGTCCAATAGAGCAAACGTGGATTCGAGGAAACCACATGGGAGTTAGAAGAATCTATCAAGAAGAAATACCTGGATTTAATCTCAGGTTAGAATTTTAACCTTTCTATTTGAATTTATGAATTTTAGTGGTATAATGTGAATTTGGAGAACCAAATTCTTTTAAGTGGGGGAGGATGTAGAAACCCGGTAAATAAAGATGAGAAATAAAATTTTTAATTTTATTCTATAATTAAAATTTTCATGAAATAATTAAATTACATTTTTACTATATGTAATAAACTAGATAAATGCATTTACTTGAATTTACCTAAGGTAAATTAAAAAATAAATGCTTTAATCCTTAGATAAATCATAGGAAGCCCAATAAAAATCTATATAATAGACTATGATTACAATTGGCCCATTGGATAATCCATAATGGATTGGATTAAAGGATTAAAGGATTTATTAAAGGATAATTAGACCAAAATTCATAACAAATGTTTAATATGACATTTAAGGGATTAAAATAACCTCATTTCTAGAAGATTGACTCAAGAATCAACACTTACCTAACATACAACTTTAGACCAGCCGAAATTATATTGTTTTCACACCAAAAATGGGCTAGATTAAGAAGAGAAATTGAATTTTTCTTCTAAATTCGGACTTAATGGGTTAGGTAAAATTAGGTGAAGAATCTGGACAAAATTAGCTAAGTTTTGGCTATAAATAGAACCCCATTCAACCCACAAATCACACCTGGAGGTCTAAGCTATGCTGGTGTGAAGATTGGAGGAGATTTGATGGAAGATTTGGAAGATCAAAGGGTTTTTTTATTAATTGGGGATATTTCTTTAGATCCGTCAAAAGGTAGATATCTCTCAGGCTAAATTCTAATTAAAGCATGCTAGATTATTCCTTTTTTAATGCTCTTTCCATTGATACCTTATTCATTAAATTTCATTGAGAAATGAGAGAGTTATAGTCATTTTAATGAAGACATATCGAAAGTAGCAGAAAAAGTGTCGACCCTTTGGGTCGACACTCGAGATCGAGTTTTCTGCCAAAAAATCGAAAACTCAGTGAAAAGTGTTGACCTCCCGGGTCGACACTTTTTCACGGCTGAAAAGTGTCGACCTCTCGGGTCGACACTTTTTCACGGGTGTTCTGTTTTAAGAACAAAACCGCACACAGGGTATAAGTGTCGACCCAATGGGTCGACACTTTCAGCCCGCAAACAATGGTCGACCCCAAGGGTCGACACTTTTCCTGACTTATAAATATTTATGTACACACTACCAAACCAAACCAAACCTCACCTCGGTGCGGTGTGGTGCGGCACGGCACAAATAAATAAATAAATAAATATACTAAGATTTTCATATCCATTTAAATTCAACACACAACTCAAGCCCACATCCTATGCCCCTTGGGTCCTGACCCAAAGGTGAGCTCTCCAACATATAAAGCTAAGGAAGTTTTTCTAACTTCCAATGTGGGACTAAAAATTAGCCACTATACAATAGGAATTATAACATTTGAAATCCACATTAATTGTATACATTTAGTTACCAAAAATAATGAAAGGTAGTATTAGCATGTTTGAATTCTTACAGCATGTTAAAAAATTATTTTTGTAGAATAAAATTATTTTTAGCATGTAAAAATCTATTTTTAACCATAATATTAGTAAATTAATACATGAAAAATATTTCCAACATGTTAAAAATGACTTCCAACATGATAAAATTATTTTATTTTTATTGAGATATAAAAAGTATTTTTAAGCGTGTAAATCTATTTTTTTTTCATGATAAACCTAATTTTCTTATTAAATAATTAGTAAATTGATTCATAAAAATTATTTCCAGCATGTTAGAATTATTTTTAGTATGTTAGAACTATTTTCAGCATATTAAAGCTATTTTTCAACATGATAATTCTATTTTTCCTATCAAATAATTAGTAAATAAATGTAGAAAAATTATTTTCAGCATGATAAAATTTATATTGTTATCAGAGGATTTCTGTAATCAGCATGGTAAACTTATCTTTATCATCCTATCAATAAGTTAATGTATGAGAATTATTTTAGCATGTTAAGTATTAATTTTAGCATGTTAAATATTAATTTCTAGCATGTTAAAAATTAAATCCAACATGAAAATTTATTTTTATCATCTTATCAATAAAGTAACATATGAAAATCATTTTCAGCATGTTAAAATTATTTTCAGTAAGTTAGAATTATTTTCGGCATAAAAATCTATTTTTATAACAAAATTCTTATTTTTATAATAATAAATCACCGTTTTGGCTAAACTAATGCATCTCTAATGTATAAAACCTTTTTGAAAACATGTCTAAATACTTGTAAACCAAATGCACACAAGATTAAACCATGAAATTAAATTAATTCTATTAAACTCTAATTACTTAAATTTTCTTCCTAGTTACCGTTCTTTCTTGAATTCCATGACTTAATGTCGTTAAACATGATACCTTAAAATTATTATTCACTCCTCTTGCTGCTTTTGAGATTTTGTCAGATCTGTACTTTTTACAAAATAGCTTATTCTTGAAATTCATTGGCCATAGTGTTAAGTGGATGTCTAAACGTACTTGGGATCTTATGATCCACCGACCCAATGCCTGGCATTAATGGGGCCTGGTCTGATCCTAGGAGGAGCATCCGAAAGTAATTGTGCCCATAGGAGTTGATTGACCACGGTGTGACATTACACCGAAGTGCATGACTTGCTATATTATTTATGACATTCCACACTTCGTTATTGTACTTGTTTACTTGTTACTTGAAATTACTTGAAATTACATGATATATTTGACTTGCATGAAATTGCCAAATTCTTTCATGATATTCTTTACATGTTCAATATTCAATACTTGAAATTATCTTGGAACCTTGTTATCATGTTATTACTGGAAATTCTGTATACAATTTTCTACTTGTTATTCATGATCTTAAACACTTCCCGATTTACTTGAAAAAATGTCCAAAATGATAAATACTTAAATATTACCTGATTATAAAAATATAAAATCTTACTGAGCTTTTTGCTCACTCTACGTTTTGATAAATTGTTGTAGGAAATGAAATTGAACAAGAGAATAGATAAGAGTGAAAGAGTGTTTTTCTTTTCCCTAGGATTTATGTAGGTCATTAGTGATTTTACAAGAATGTTGTATTTTGGAGTTTTTAAGATTGTAATTGCCTTTATGGCTTATGAATTAGTGATGTAAAATTCATTTGATGGAATAAAAGTATCATTTTCTTATCTATCTTTCTCTTTAGAAATCAAATTGTACATGCTCTGATCAACACGCTTGTTTACGACTCGCTCACGTTCTTGATATTCCGCGTCGGGGCGTGACAGATAGTGTGTCTAGTTTGTCTTTCCCTTTTTCTGGACTGAATGTTACTGTTGTGAATTCAAAGGGTTTCTTGTCTGTTGGGTCATAGCCTAAACCTTCTTTGTTGAAATTAACCCTAGCACCTAGTATGGTGTCCAAATTTGTTTTTCCTTGAACAAATTTTTCTAGAGTTCTTTGTTTGTCTTCCAATTCTTTTTGCAATGTTTCACAGTTTTTCTGAAGTTCAGAATTCACCTTCCTAACAGCTTCATTCTTTTCAGTGGTTAATATGTTTTCACTTTGGCTTTCTTGAAGTTTTAACTTGTATTCATCAAGTTGTTTTCGAACTTCTTTATTTTTGGACTTAAGGTTTTCATTTTCCTTTCTAAGAGAATTCATCTCTTCTAATTCTTCCTTGACCTTCTGATTTTCTTTGTCAGTTTGAATTTGTTCTTTAGTAGCAGCATTCAGCTTTCTCTTTAACACCCTATGATCTTTACTCAAAGTATTAAACTTATCTAACAGTTCAACATAAGCATCTTCCCAGTCATCAATTGAGAAATTCTCAAAAATGTTGGTTACCTCTTCGTCACTGTTGGCCATAAGGCATATTCCTTGATCATCTTCTTCTGAAGAATTTGCCTCAGGGTCTTCCTCCTCGTCACTCCACGTGTAGACCATAGCCTAAGGTTTCTTCTTTTGCACCTTAGAGCTTTTCTTCTGGAGATCGGGGCAATATCCCTTCATGTGTCCAGTCCTCCTGCAATGAAAGCATGTGATCTTCTTAGCATTCTTATTTTTATCATTGTAAGAATCAAAATGCTTACCAGAAGTATGCAATCTTCTTCTTCTAAATGTTTTCCCCTTAGTTCTTAAGAACTTCCGAAATTGTCGAGTCAGCATAGCTTGCTCCTCTTGATCAAGGTCTGAGAACCCGTCAGACTCCCCACTACTACTGGTATTACTACTCCCACTGCTACTACGGGACACCTTGAGGGCAATGTTCTTACCCTTCTTGTCACTTCCTTCACCATTTCTTTTAAAATCATTTCATACGTCATTAGGGATCCTATCAGCTCAGTGACTGTTAGTTTTGACAGATCCCTAGACTCCTCTATCACAATGGCCTTAGTGTGCCATGCGAGGGTTAACGACCTAAGAATTTTCCTGACTAGACCCCCTTCTTAAACCTATTTCTTAAGCCCCTTAAGAGTGTTAGTGATCAGCGACAGCCTAGCATACATTTCTGTTATAGTCTCCTCGGATTTCATTTTAAACAATTCATACTCAGAGGTGAGCATATTTACCTTGGTGGCCTTAACTTGGGATGTACCTTCGTAGATGAGCTCTAGTTCATCCCACATTTTCTTGGCTGTCTGGCAGGCTGAGATCCTAGCGTACTCTTCTGGATGTACTGCGCATTGAATTATGTTTAGAGCGGACCAGTTGACCGTTGAAAGCATGATGTGATCCTTTATCCACGCATCTTCATTTGGTGGGAGATCGTATGGTCCTGTGGTGATCACCCTCCAGAGTTCGTGGCTCTGCGCTCTCAAGAATACTTCCATCCTGTTTTTCCAGTAGAAGTAATTATTACCATCAAAGAAAGGAGGGCGGCTAATAGACCGTCCCTCAGCCACGAAACTGCGAGGAGTGCTAGATCCAGATTTACCCTGGTCGTTGGAGCACATGTTGGGTAACCTGCTCTGATACCAATTGATAGATCACACGGAACGAGAGCTAGAAGGAGGGATGAATAGATCACGCCCAATTCAGACTAATTTGAAAAACAAAGTATGTAATCTGAAATGTAGTAAAGAAATCCTTCTAGTCTGATCACGAGGCAGACAGATAGACGAAAACTTATTGAGAAGGAGAGCTATAAGGAAACAATGATCGAACAGCTGACGTGCCAAAACCAATGAGAGATCAGTCAAGCAAACCACACAGATGGGATAGAGAGCTTTTTAAGGTGGTTCGATTGCGATCTGCAATCTACGTCCACCCCTTACTCCTCCAGAGTAAGGCCTCCTTGCACTAAGCAATCGAAAATCGTAGACTTAGTCTATTAACACCCGCTGCCTGACAGCTTGCCCCGAGGAACACTCTCCTCGCTCTTCTGGAGACCAGAAGAATCACTAGAGGTCCAACCTCCCTTCCTTTGCAGTCAGCAAAGGGATCCCCGTGAATTGCTCCCAACAACTCACGAACTAGAGGACCGTTCCTCTCTTCCTCCAAACATAATGGAGGGAAGCCGAAGTACCTCTCCCTTCCTCCAAGTGAACTTAGAGGGTAACAAAGTAGAATTGAAAAGGTGAAAAACTCGAAGGTGAAAGTAAACAAATAAGAAAAATCACCCAGAAACAATAACAATGTAGCTTCCGTAGAAGCAGACTTTCAGACTCTCGGACTGGCGATCACTCAGGCTCTTCTCTTTCTGAACTGGCTCTCACTCTCTTGAATTTTCTCCTGGACTTTTCTCTCTTCTCAAATGGGGAACTTCAGCACTGGCAGGGGCTTCAGATATTGTCTTCTCTCTCTTCTGTCCTCCGCCTTTTTCCAGCCTTTCGATCCTCTCTTATAAGCAGCAGATGATGGGCACGTGGATGCCATGTTTCCCACCCAAACTTTCACGCAGATCTGATCCTCTGAGGTCCTACGTGTCAGAATCGTGGTACCCTACCAATCGATGTGGCAGAATCATCTAGTTCGCTCCTTACCTTGGATCACGTGCCATTAACTTGGTACTTTAAATTTCACGTGAGGTAAGTTCGCAGATTGCTTAGTAGATGCTCGATCATATGGCTCACCTGGCAAAGAAATAGTCATGAGAGTTAGCTGTTTGATGATATGTACTGACCTTACCTCTCAATGACTGAGATATGCATAGAGTCTAAGCAGAAGAGTGGACGAACCTTATATGCATGGACCTAAAATGTGCACTGACCCTTGCATGCGTATGGTAAAATATGCACAGACCTACATATGCATGACACAGGAATTACATTGACCTTGCATGTAGACTAACACAGCATGCACCGACCTCGTATGCAGACCAGTAGAAGGTTTACCGACCTGATATGCATATTAGCAAAGTATGCACCGACCTTGTATCGCACAAGGGCAGATGTGCACCGACCTTGTATCACACAAGGAAAGTGTGCACGGACCTGGTTTAGTATAAGGCAAAAAACTGCACCGACCTTCTTTATGCTTAATGCAGATGTGCACGGACCTTGTATATACACAGGGCAAATATGCACTGACCTTTTATGTTTGAAAGGCAGAATATGCACCTACTTTGTATTCATATGGCAAAATCTGTACCGACCTCTGTCATGCAGGATGCAAAAATATGCACCGACCTTCTTTATGCTTAATGCAGATGTGCACGGACCTTGTATATACACAGGGCAAATGTGCACTGACCTTCTATCTTTGAAAGGCAGAATATGCACCGACTTTGTATGCATATGGCAAAATCTGCACCGACCTCTATCATGCAAGATGTAAAAATATGCACCGACCTTAGTCATGCGTAAGACACACTTGCACCGACCTTAGTCATGCAGGAAGAAAAACATGCATCGACCTTAGACAGTTAAACACAAACATGCACCAATCTATATGCTGAACAGAACACATCAATGATATATATATATATATATATATGCTAAGGCAAAATGTGCATAGATCTTCATGGCTATTAGCAGTGATGGAGATAGACTTGAAAGCAACAGACCATGACTTCGTGCAGATACACTGACTCCAATCACTCAAATGCACAGACTCCAATGCATAGGCTCATGAAGGCTTCAGACATGTTATGTTGACTTAAGGTATTTGACTTTTGACTTATGGTGTTTGACATCATCAAAACCACAGGGATACAACAGAGAAAACCTTTGATTAAACACCAGGAGAAGGGGCCCTCAGGCCTTAAATTGATATTAATCAAAGAAAATTATGAGAATTCCGAACTTCAATGAAAAACATCCCCCATTGAGGGGAAAATATTTGAGCAAAGTCGGTTATTAATTGACCAGTTCATATTTGGACGAGAGACCCAATTTATAAACATATGTCAGCCAGTGATATGGCAAGTTTGATATCTGGGATTAAATCCCAATAAAAATATGTAGCGAGCTATTGGCCCTAAAGCAGGATCAGGCACGACCATAATGGGATGACCCCAAGGCTCAAGCATGACCTACGGAGGCCTAATTAATATACCCATGCATAGGATCTAAAGGAGGTGAGAGCTTTATTATTTATTCTTTTGTTTTGTTGTACATGTGTTAGTTAGTTTTTTTATCTATGCATTATTATTATTATATTTTTAATTAGATTTTATGCCACCGTTATTATTATTTTATTATCTTGTTTATCATTTATTATTTATGTGTATTTATTTTTTGTTGTTATCATTTCTTTCTATTTTTTTATTTCTTTTAACGTGCAAAGGGGCCAAAGGCCACTGCGTTGACGCAGGGCCTAAGCTACGTCGACGCACGATGCTTGCACAAAGGGAGGCCACGAGGGGCTGTCGCGTCGACGCGAGCTCTTAGTGCGCCGACGCACAAAGCCCATCCAGGGAGCTGGCATGAACTATTACGTCGACGTAGGAAGGCAATGCATCGATGCACAAGGCCCACTAGGGACTAGCGCGACCAATGCATCGACGCCATGAGGGGCAGCCTCAACGCACGGGAGAAGCAAATAGAAGGTTGCGACCTTCTCTTCTTTTAATTGTTTGTTGTTTGTTTGTTTTATTCATACTATAAATTTATCATGTAAGCTCGAGGGGTGTTAAACTCCAGTTTTCTTTTCTTGTTTCACCTTTATGGTTTTCTTTCTTTGGTTCCTTTCTTTGTTCTTTAAATTTTCTTTCTTTGCTTCTTCTTTCTATGTAGCATGAATCAATGCATGATTTGTTCATGCAGGGAATGCAGGGAATGCTTTTGCAAACATCTACATGGCAGCATGCAAGGTTTTATCGATGCTTTTTTGCAGTGTGACCTTGGTACAGGCAGAGTCATTCAATGTGATTCATTGTCCTGCCTTCATAAAATCATGCAAATGTGTATGCATAATGCATGTTTGCCATGTGATCATAAAGTTTTATTTGTTTGGCCATTTCATTGATTGCCACAGACTTGTTCTATTCTTCCTTCTTATTTTTTTTCTTTATCTCTTTTAAGCAGATTGTCTTTTCTTTGTTTCTGCTACCAGAAAAGCACTTGCATTTGGTCATGTTCATGCATATTCTATAAGCATTGTTCTTTGTGTATGATGTACCTATTTTAGCATTATATTAATTGTTCAATTCATATTTCTATCATTAGTCCATTTTTTTATTAAGTCCATAGCCCTGACAAAAATTTGGCCGCACCTCCCCCAGACAAGAGCATTCGGGGGTGAAAAATAGGAAGCACATCCACAGAGGTTTCGTGATGGCCCCAAAATAAGAAGGATGCACACGGAAGCGACAACATCCTAAAATCCGAATTGGGCACAGACATCCCGAGGCCTAGCCTACAAGGGGCTCTGCTGACCCATGGGTTACCTCCATTTCCAACTCTCAAATGTGCATTTGGTTGCTACCGACCCCATGGCTGTTAATATCCAACCCTTCAGTAAGGAGTCCGCCAGAGATCATGCTATGAGGTAGAAAATCCTTGGGGACTTGAGGGTGGTCAAACGAAACTTTGATCGGTGCAAGTCGTAATATATCCCTTCCCTATGGTAGGTCCTTAATTGCAAAAGAAAACTTTTGTGGAATAAGAGAGTAGATTTGTTGCTCCAGAATATGAGGTCACAGGCCACGCTTAGGACATCAATGAGCCTATGCCCCAAATGGAGACTTGAAAACATGATATTCAGAACATCGATGTGATCCAAACTCTGGAATGCATAGTTGGGGCAGAAATGAGGTTCATGCAGGGTACAGGCCCATGAGAAATGAAGACTTAAATATATTGCAGTGCAAAGTGTAGGAAGAGAGCTTGCCGCAGACGTGCGAGTGTGGGAGCTCTTTGAGCAGCACTCTGCTAGGCATTCACACAAACATAGTAGTGCATGTGTGTGGCTGGCGTGGAAGCTGGGTTGATTTTATGCAACAAACAGTAGCTTCTCAATGAGCTAGGATTGAGTAAAGGTAATAGCAGAAGAATTGTGAATGCTAGCGATTAGTGATGGATTTGGGACTGAGCTAGAGTCTCGACAACCCATGGGCGTGGGTGAGGAGGCAGATGCTCGTTTCCCTGGAAACCTTATGCATCGAAAAGCACGTGTGGATGTGAAACGAGCAAATAGAGAGTGTGTAGCTCGGACAAATCAGTTTGAATTGACCCAAATAGTTGGGACCCGCCTGCGATATTGGGGAAGGGACCTGTGAAGTCAATGTTGCCCATGGGGCTTGAATATGCCACGAGGAACAGAGTGGTGCACTGAGAACAATCTAGTGCGCCAAATGTTAGGGTGCAAGGCCCGGATTCAGAGGGGGGGTGAATGAATCCCTCTTACAATTTGCCCAATTAAAAACTGTAACTAGACATGAATGCAGAATTAAAAATAGTTAAGGTATACAAGATAAGGAGGACAAAGATTCTCTTGATCAAACAGTTGAGCTGCAAGAGTGCAGACTCCTAAGTAAACCTACGCTATTGACTAAACCCAATCAAGCTGTTGGGTTCGCTGCACTCCTTCTTTATCTTTGATAATGGTTTTGATGATTACAATATATTGTGCGATTTGCATTTGCATTGAAATGAAATTCATTCATGATTATCTTGTGGAAAACGTCTGTGCATATGATAGCCATTAATGCAAGATACATCACACAAAAGGCTCATTCTCATGGAAGACAAATCAATGCAAATCTTTAGCCATTTCCAATTCAAAGAAAGCTTTAATGACAGTTAACACATATGAGCCTGGCAATGTTATCACCAAACCATATCCCATGAAAAGCACAAGCATGAATTCCATATATCAAATCAGAACTTGCTTCAAACATGAAGAACTATTTCTGAATAGAATTTAGCCAAGCATTCATGGAAACCAACTTCAAAGCTTTCAACTTCAGTCCAATTAAATTCAGACTCAATTCATCGAAGACTAGCATGAATTTCATAAGAGTTGAATGAGTCAAAATCAATCTGAACCTAATTCATTTACTCATGCATTTAGAGGAAACCATTTCAAACTTGTGAGAACAATTCATGAAACATGAGCAGCAGAGTTGATCATTTTAGCAACATGCTTTATCAAGCCAATGTAAAACCTATAAACATCAGTCATTCAAGTCATTTAAAATAGCTTGAAAAATCATATCATCAAGATCCACATGGATTACAAGTTCAGTCCAGAAACCTTCAATATTCGATCTAATCAATATCTTGTCATCATCAAAAAGGGGGAGATTGTTGGGTTCGTTGCACTCCTTCTTTATCTTTGATAATGGTTTTGATTATGTATCTTGGATTAGAAAATTCACTATTTGGATTTCTGGTATTGATTCTAAGCTTAAGAAATTAATTACTCATGGTCCTCATATTTTACCAAAAAATAAGTTAAGATGGACTGATGAACATAAGAAAAATAATTCTGATAATCTTTTTGTTTTGAATGCTCTTAAAGCTGCAGTTGACTCTAACAAATCTCCGCTTGTTTCTGATTGCAGCTCAACCAAAGAAATAATGGATCAACTGATCAAGTTTCATGAAGGAGGGCTAGAGGATACGTGCATGATGGCTAATAGTAGGGATGATCATTCAAGCTTAGAGTCCAAGGAGGTAAGTTCTGACTCTGAACTTGATGAAATTTCATTTGAAGAATTAGTGGAAGCTTATGATGAATTATCGAGTAAGTACAAGAAAATGAAATCTGAATTAACATAGTACTATTTTCATTTTGGAGTTTTTCAAATGACTCTTTATTTGTAGAAGTGTGTTCAAGTTCTTTTATTTGAAAGCTCTCATTTTCATCAACCATTTTATTTATGGTTTCATTACATTCAAATTATCATTCATGTTCCTGAAGCTTTCTATTTCCTCTCTCAGTTCCTTCAGTTATTGACTGAACCCAATCAAGCAAACGAATGCAACTTAGATGCTAAATGACTTGAGTGAATTTGACACTCTCCAGTAACAATGATCAAGAATTCAAAATGACTCTCTCAGAACCAATATCAAATGAACAAGATGAAACCAAATTCCTCGCTAGACAGACGATTTAGATCGAGCCTAAGGATACATCTAGCGGATCAGAATAAACACTCAAACCACGATGGACAAGAAGGTTTTTAGGTGGTTCGGTCCTCCAGACCTACGTCCACCCCACACTCAACCCGAGTGTGGATTCCTGCTGACTCACAGCTTGAACGGCTGGGCCTCACAGCTTGCCTACAAACCGCTGAGCATCACAGCTTACTTCCATTGGACAATACAGCTTAGCCGACCAGAGGAATCCTCCTCTATAACTGCTGAGCGTTACAGCTTGCTCTGCTGACTAACAGCTTGAAATAAAGAGTGTAAAAGAAAAATAAGAAATGAGAAATCACAGTGACAGAAAGCTGTATACGATGGTAGCACAAATGTGGCTCTTAGGGAGATGACTGGCCTGGATTTGATCCAAGGTCCAGTGGAACTAATCTTCAGGAAAGTCTTCTATCTTCTTCTCCTCGAGCTCTTTCTTCACTCTCTCTATCTCTCTCTCCTTCTCTCGATCTCATGACCTTTCTCACTTTTACTTCTGCTTTGCTCTACTGCTCTCGCTCTATCTCTTTTCCCTCAGAATCTCCTCTTATGTTGCTCTCTTATATCGCTCTCTGATTCTTCTCTGAAGCTCTTCTCTATTTTCTACTTCTCGATGATTGTAGAAGAGGGGTTTTATATATATCTTCAGACCTGGGACCCACGAGCTCACACATTGGGCGCGTGGAGGGAGCATTCCCGCCAAGAGAATTCTGGAGTGCCTTAGCTACGTGTCAGCATCTGGGCGTTGTGTCTGACCACGTGGCAGATTCTTCCATTCGGTTCCTTGCCTCGGATCACGAACCCTATCACATGGTACCTTCATTTCCACGTGGAGTATGCTCACAGGTTGTCCAGCACATGATCGACCAAGTGACTGGCCTAGGAAACAACTGAAAGTGTTAGTTATTCGTGCTAGCACAGACTTCATAAAATAACGTACGAATATGCACAGACCTTAGGTAGCATATAACAAAACATGCATGGACCTTGGATAACATAAAGCACGACATGCACAGACGTTGAGTATGGACAAACTTTGTGTGTATGCGTGATGCAAACCATGCACGGACCTTTATATGCTTATAGCAAGAACACCACCGAGTATGCATGTGTTTCTACAAAAGTACGCACACACTATGAAAAGAACCATGGACTATGAAATGCAATGCACGGACCTATCCTCTCAAGGACTGAGATATGCACGGACTCTAAATTGAGAGATGCTGTAACGACCCAGAGTTCAGGATACCGATATACCGATAACATCGATACACCGATACCAAGAACTGGGGAGGCCACCCAAGAGGCTGATGAGGCCCCTGAAGGGTTAGGAGGGCATGTGTAGAGTACATTGAAGCCACAGAGATATAACAGTAAGTAATTAAATTTCATTAGATTGGATTGCTAAAGTAGCAGAAAATAAAATTACCTTTTCATTAATAATTTCAACAATTACAATTATGCACAGAGTCCAGCCCAAAGGAAAGACAACAAGTCTAGCACAGTACAGTCAGACAGAAGGAAACGTACACAGAAGTCGGGAGAAGCCCGACGCAGGTACGGCTGGCAGCTACAACAGCAAGAGAGCGCTCCACCAAGAACAGCAGAGGCAGACGGCGAAACCCACCTGAAAAGCAGCAGGGGTGAGTCTCAACAGAAACTCAGTAGGGGTCACGCGGATCCCCACTGGACAGCGCACAAAGCAACGGAAGCAACAACAAAGCAGCAGGAACAGCAGGTGTAGCAAAGCAGGAAAAGCTACACTACAAAACTGTAAAACTACCGCTAAAAAAGCAATAAAGAAACAGACGGGAAGTAGGAGTAGGGAACACGCAGGAGAGGGGTGAGAACCCGCACCAAACAAGCGACTGCCGAACCAACCTCGGCACCCCAAACTACTCCAAACAAAAAGGCAACAGATGGTTGACCCTAAACTCACACAGAAGGGTACACCAGTCTGTCAACCAGCCCCAAACAATCAAGGTCTAGACAAGACCTAGACAGACGCCAAATAAACACGTACACGACTGGAAACATCGTGTACACAACCCCACGCACGATCAGAACACCGTGCGGACAACAAAACACTGACCCCGAGTACATCCACGAACGAGCAACTCGCAAAGGTCACAGCGCACAGGAAAACGCCGAGAGTCACTGCACCAAGTGACAGGAGCACCCTCCTTCCAGAAGAATAACCAGATGCGTCCACTGACGACTTACACTGCGCTAAAAGTGTCATGTCACTCAAGGACAAGACACACCAAGAACCAGGTCCAAGGAACAGAAGTCCCAAGGAACGGCACCAACTGCGAGTGACTAGTCAGGGCCACGCCCGTCGGCGCGAGTCCCCAGTCCCTGACCACGTGTGCACACACTGACCACTACCTAGGCCAGGCCTCTAGCTAGTATTCCCCTCGGTAGGACGCTACCGCTGGCCGGGGCCTACGGAACTAGCTTAAAAACCGTACGTACCAAACGCCGCAGGAAAAAGAACCCCTCCACCACTCCCGGTGGGTCGGCAGACAGCCTAGGGCCACAACAACTAGGGGAGGCTCACAAGGTACGAACTCTGAAACACAGGCGCTACAACACAGACAGCTAAGGAAAGCCCGTCACGTGCAAAACGAAGCACCAAGGCAGCTAAACAACTGCCAACAGACTCAAGACCAGGTAACTAGACCTACAACGTAACGATCCCGAGTCGAACGACTCAAAGGCAAGATCGTCACAAACAGCAGAACAAGCCGCCAATCGGTCTAATCCTAAGCCAGAAAAATCACGCTCCGCAGGAAACAACACACGGAGACCTGAGGGGAACATTAAGAACCCTTAGCACAGCTGGACACGCAAACCGAGGTAGAACGACACCTCGAAGCATCCAGGAGCAGTGTCTCGGATAGGAGAGAACCGCCAAGACACGCACAGACAAGGTCACATGTCAACCACTGGGTCAAACCGGGTTGACCTGAACCAAACAATAACAGCATACAGAAGCAGGATCAAGAATCCTACCACAAGTAAGAAGACTCCCGGCTACCTTACAACGTAGTCTTAACCCTCATAGGTCGTCGGAAGACATCCACAGGACAACGGGCAGACCACTAGGCCAAGCCAAGACACACAAAAATCCACGGGCGGAAAACCAAGGCACAAGGAAAGTAACGCACGAGCCCTAGACCGCTACTAGCAAGCGACGGTCCAGGTTAGGGCCGTTATTTCCCAAACGACGGACGGGCAACAGGCCGTCGCTCACCACCCTGACAACCTACAAAGCCACACGAAAGCCAAGTAACGCACAGCACCAGGCGCGTTACAAGCAAACGACGCACGGGGGTTAGCGCGTTATTCACAACGTGCACAGCCACCCAACCAAAGCAAAGTAACGCGCAATGCCAGACGTGTTACAACCAAACAACGCGGCAGGGGAGAGGCGTCATAAACAAACGACGCGCAGGGGCCTACGCGTTACTCTCAACGGCGCAGCCACCCTCAACCCAGCGCAAAACAACAAACGACGACCAGAGGCGAGCGCGTTATACCATAACGACGCACGGGGGCACATCCGTTACTTCCAACGGGCACAACCACCCAAGCTCGGCCAAAACAGAATGTAACGGCCAGGGGCAGGCACGTTACACTCAAACGACGGATAGGGACATGACCGCTGGAGGCACCGCCTCAACAGGTCAAACGTCGGTCAAACAGCAAGTAACGGCCAGGACCAGGCCGTCAGAGGAACCGCCATACTCAACCCACAAAACGACAAACGGCATGTAACGCACAGGCTCAGGCGCGTTACATGGGTGTGACGCGCCAGACCAAGGCCGTCACACACCCAGAAGCCAAAACTCACAAGAACGCCAAAACAAACGGCGGTCTATCGTAGGACCGTCAGAAGCAAGTAACGGTCGCTGGCGCGACCGCTACTTCCCATACGGCGGGAAAACATGGGAATGGCCCAATCGGCCCGTTCCACGCCCCATTCACGCCGAAACGCAGGGGAGACAAACCACAACGACAAATAACAACACCAGGGGACTCAAAACCCCACATGCAAGCTCAAAAACGCACGATCCGGGCGATTTCATCAAATCCACCCAAAGTGGGTCACCAAGGTTCCCGGGCTTCTACCGGCCTCGAATGAACACCAAATCACACGAAATCAACGTGGCTGGGATCCTAACATCCCAGCGGTCAGTTAGAAACTAACTACGCCGCAAGCGGTCACCGTTTACCGGCCGACCCTAAAAATCACGAAAATCACGGTTTAGGCAAAACAAGCCCAAACTCGACCGTTTCCTAGCCGAACGTCGTGCAATGGCAGGGAAAACGGAGAAGACGAAGTAAGGATCAGTCACCCTACCTCCACCGAAGAAACCGTGCCCCGAAGGGACTAAACCACGCCGAAAACCACTCGCGAACTGATTTCACCGGCTTTGAATCCACCGATCGGGATCGCGCCAGAATCGATCCGATCCTCGCCCCATCGCGCACCTCGACAGCTCCACAGCCTCGCCACCTCGCCCACGCACGCCTCCGTCTGCAGCCGGAGCCGAAAGAGGGGAGAGAACGAGAGAGAACGGGAGAGAGACGGAGAGCGTGAGAGTGAGGAGAGAGAGAGGAAAAGGAAAGAAATAGAAAAGAAAATTAGGAAATTTTCCTAATTTCTGAAAATTCCGAAAATGCGCCGAAAATGCACAAATTCAGAAAAATACACAAAAATAGCCGAAACGACCGGCTCGAAGAGTACATCGTCGCAGTAGCATCCACGAGTTCGAGAATTGACAGACAAACTCACCATAGGGTTCCGTAACTAGTACGTGAGAAAAACCCACACGGCTCGTCAACTCAACTCGGAAGCCACGAAAGCGAACCGAAACTCAACGAAACCAATCCGAAACAGATCCGAAAGATCCAGCAAAGATCTAACAAGACCTGCAAAAGATCCATCAAGATCCAGGGCATTACATCCTCCCCTCCTTTAAGAAATTTCACCCTCGAAATTAAGGACTAACAAAGGAAAAGCAGGGAAGAACAACCCAACAGCACAAATCTCGGAAAACACAGCTCAGAGGAACACCGTCAGACCACAATTACAGGTACACACTCTAGCTTCCAAGACAGCAAGTCTACAGCACGAGTACGGCACCAAAGTGAACACATCTGACTCCTCCGAAGCAAGGGCAACGTCGTTTACGTCTCACAGGAACGGAGACACGACTGCCACAACAACAGACAACCGAGAAACACAACAACAACACGGCAAGCAGCAGCTCACACAAGGAGACACAGTCCTCTCAGCTGACAGCTCGACCACGTCATCGGCTCTAGTGCCAAAAGGCAACAGGGAACACCTGGCACAGAGAACGCCAACGACAACAACACCATTGGACCACAAGCACCATCAAGTCAGCACTCACTCAGATATCACATCTGATCAAGTCGCAAGCTCACTCCAAGAAAAGAGTACAGCAAAGCTAACTGACAAGACAATGGTCCAAGACAAGAACACAAAATCATAAAGAAACAGCGCCAAAACAACACAACACAGCGGCAACACCTGCAGATTCTGGCTCCACACAACACGCAGAGCCAAGGAACACATCTGCAAGCAGGGTCACAACAAGGCACAAGAACAGCTGAACACACGACCAAACGACAGGTCACGCATCAGACTGCTCACCAAGAGAAGACCCACAACAACGAGAAACGACAACAATCTCGGGGAACGCAACTCAAGGACTAGCAACACGCCTCAAGAGCACAACACCCAAGAAAGAAAATACAGAGCAGAAGGTACTCAATCAGCAAGGAATGCCGACAAATTCCCCAACACTCGCACATGCCAATGCCAACACAAGAAAACCACCAACAATGGCACGGCAACTGACGACATCAAGGCACGAGAAGCCAAGACGAAGTCACATCGAGAAAGAAAGATTCCCTCGACGAATGGGTAGCCAACCCACACACTTCCGCTGCACTCTCCACAACATGCACAGGCAACAGAACAACCTCGGTAATCGCATCTCAGCACACACCAGCGCCATCGCAATCAACAAGATCGCAACTAACACGCCACGAGCACCGATCCAGCGAATAACCGAACACAAGGAGCCTAAGTGCAACAAGAGAAGAGCACCAGCTTCAGCACAAAGCACAAGGAAAGCATCAATCTCAGCTTACCTTCACGTCTCGAAAACGATAAACGAGCCTTCACAATACATCGGCCGTTAGACACAGCACGACAACTACGGTGCACAACAGCTCTTAACACCATCATGGAGTCCAAAGCCAAGCAACCGTACAACCAGGAGCAAATCAGGCTCAAAATAAAGCTGTCCACACTTAAGCAGACACAGGACAAGGTAGCACTAAGACAGCAATCCCAAGGCCAACCTCGAAAAAGCTTCACCAAGAAGGACGAGAAGCAACAAGCTCGACAACAGCAGCTCACCAGGAAGGGAAAATCCTAGGTTCGCTCGAGCAACTTCTCAATCGAGGCAACACGACAACGAAACAACCAAAACAACAATGCATCAGAAGCTAAGCAGACTCAAGCCGGGACAACTAAAGCAACGTAAGAACGTGCATGGCCATCACACCAACGCTAAAAGTCACAAGCCACCTGAGCAAAATACAGAAAACAGCTCGAACAATGCACTGCAGGTTCATGCCAACCGACAAACACTGCCAAGTGCAACACGATCGAGACCAACTTCAAAACCGAACGAAGCACATCGTCACATCCAGACGAGAGCAAAAACCATCTCGTACAGTGCCAACCAAGCACGTACAAGACCACACGCGAGAAGCACCGCGATAAACCATCGCAACACCTACGCCAGCAAGAGACTGTACTGGGCCTAAGGACTCTGGAAACTGTATATCTCGGATTCCCATGTACTTCACACAACAACGCTCTGATAGCTCAGAAAAGAACTCCGAACATCTCAGAACACTGCTCTGATACCAGCTGTAACGACCCAGAGTTCAGGATACCGATATACCGATAACATCGATACACCGATACCAAGAACTGGGGAGGCCACCCAAGAGGCTGATGAGGCCCCTGAAGGGTTAGGAGGGCATGTGTAGAGTACATTGAAGCCACAGAGATATAACAGTAAGCAATTAAATTTCATTAGATTGGATTGCTAAAGTAGCAGAAATAAAATTACCTTTTCATTAATAATTTCAACAATTACAGTTATGCACAGAGTCCAGCCCAAAGGAAAGACAACAAGTCTAGCACAGTACAGTCAGACAGAAAGAAACGTACACAGAAGTCGGGAGAAGCCCGACGCAGGTACGGCTGGCAGCTACAACAGCAAGAGAGCGCTCCACCAAGAACAGCAGAGGCAGACGGCGAAACCCACCTGAAAAGCAGCAGGGGTGAGTCTCAACAGAAACTCAGTAGGGGTCACGCGGATCCCCACTGGACAGCGCACAAAGCAACGGAAGCAACAACAAAGCAGCAGGAACAGCAGGTGTAGCAAAGCAGGAAAAGCTACACTACAAAGCTGTAAAACTACCGCTAAAGAGCAATAAAGAAACAGACGGGAAGTAGGAGTAGGGAACACGCAGGAGAGGGGTGAGAACCCGCACCAAACAAGCGGCTGCCGAACTAACCTCGGCACCCCAAACTACTCCAAACAAAAAGGCAACAGATGGTTGACCCTAAACTCACACAGAAGGGTACACCAGTCTGTCAACCAGCCCCAAACAATCAAGGTCTAGACAAGACCTAGACAGACGCCAAACAAACACGTACACGACTGGAAACATCGTGTACAAAGCCCCACGCACGATCAGAACACCGTGCGGACAACAAAACACTGACCCCGAGTACAGCCACGAACGAGCAACTCGCAAAGGTCACAGCGCACAGGAAAACGCCGAGAGTCACTGCACCAAGTGACAGGAGCACCCTCCTTCCAGAAGAATAACCAGATGCGTCCACTGACGACTTACACTGCGCTAAAAGTGTCATGTCACTCAAGGACAAGACACACCAAGAACCAGGTCCAAGGAACAGAAGTCCCAAGGAACGGCACCAACTGCGAGTGACTAGTCAGGGCCACGCCCGTCGGCGCGAGTCCCCAGTCCCTGACCACGTGTGCACACACTGACCACTACCTAGGCCAGGCCTCTAGCTAGTATTCCCCTCGGTAGGACGCTACCGCTGGCCGGGGCCTACGGAACTAGCTTAAAAACCGTACGTACCAAACGCCACAGGAAAAAGAACCCCTCCACCACTCCCGGTGGGTCGGCAGACAGCCTAGGGCCACAACAACTAGGGGAGGCTCACAAGGTATGAACTCTGAAACACAGGCGCTACAGCACAGACAGCTAAGGAAAGCCCGTCACGTGCAAAACGAAGCACCAAGGCAGCTAAACAACTGCCAACAGACTCAGGACCAGGTAACTAGACCTACAACGTAACGATCCCGAGTCGAACGACTCAAAGGCAAGATCGTCACAAACAGCGGAACAAGCCGCCAATCGGTCTAATCCTAAGCCAGAAAAACCACGCTCCGTAGAAAACAACACACGGAGACCTGAGGGGAACATTAAGAACCCTCAGCACAGCTGGACACGTAAACCGAGGTAGAACGACACCTCGAAGCATCCAGGAGCAGTGTCTCGGATAGGACAGAACCGCCAAGACACGCAGAGACAAGGTCACATGTCAACCACTGGGTCAAACCGGGTTGACCTGAACCAAACAACAACAGCATACAGAAGCAGGATCAAGAATCCTACCACAAGTAAGAAGACTCCCGGCTACCTTACAACGTAGTCTTAACCCTCATAGGACGTCGGAAGACATCCACAGGACAACGGGCAGACCACTAGGCCAAGCCAAGACACACAAAAATCCACGGGTGGAAAACCAAGGCACAAGGAAAGTAACGCACGAGCCCTAGACCGCTACTAGCAAGCGACGGTCCAGGTTAGGGCCGTTATTTCCCAAACGACGGACGGGCAACAGGCCGTCGCTCACCACCCTGACAACCTACAAAGCCACACGAAAGCCAAGTAACGCACAGCACCAGGCGCGTTACAAGTAAACGACGCACGGGGAGCGCGTTATTCACAACGTGCACAGCCACCCAAACCAAAGCGAAGTAACGCGCAACGCCAGGCGCGTTACTCACAAACAACGCGGCAAGGGAGACGCGTCAGAGCCAAACGACGCGCGGGGGCCTACGCGTTACTCTCAACGGCGCAGCCACCCTCAACCCAGCGCAAAACAACAAACGACGGCCAGAGGCGAGCGCGTTATACCATAACGACGCACGGGGGCACATCCGTTACTTCCAACGGGCACAACCACCCAAGCTCGGCCAAAACAGAATGTAACGGCCAGGGGCAGGCGCGTTACACTCAAACGACGGATAGGGACATGACTGCTGGAGGCACCGCCTCAACAGGTCAAACGTCGGTCAAACAGCAAGTAACGGCCAGGACCAGGCCGTCAGAGGAACCGCCATACTCAACCCACAAAATGACAAACGGCATGTAACGCACAGGCTCAGGCGCGTTACATGGGTGTGACGCGCCAGACCAAGGCCGTCACACACCCAGAAGCCAAAATTCACAAGAACGCCAAATCAAACGGCGGTCTATCGTAGGACCGTCAGAAGCAAGTAACGGTCGCTGGCACGACCGCTACTTCCCATACGGCGGGAAAACAGGGGAATGGCCCAATCGGCCCGTTCCACGCCCCATTCACGCCGAAACGCAGGGGAGACAAACCACAACGACAAATAACAACACCAGGGGACTCAAAACCCCACATGCAAGCTCAAAAACGCACGATCCGGGCGATTTCATCAAATCCACCCAAAGTGGGTCACCGAGGTTCCCGGGCTTCTACCGGCCTCGAATGAACACCAAATCACACGAAATCAACGTGGGTGGGATGGTAGGATCCCAGCGGTCAGTTAGAAACTAACTACGCCGCAAACAGTCACCGTTTACCGGCCGACCCTAAAAACCACGAAAATCACGGTTTAGGCAAAACAAGCCCAAACTCGACCGTTTCCTAGCCGAACGACGTGCAATGGCAGGGAAAACGGAGAGGACGAAGTAAGGATCAGTCACCCTACCTCCACCGAAGAAACCGTGCCCCGAAGGGACTAAACCACGCCGAAAATCACTCGCGAACCGATTTCACCGGCTTTGAATCCACCGTTCGGGATCGCGCCAGAATCGATCCGATCCTCGCCCCATCGCGCACCTCGACAGCTCCACAGCCTCGCCAACCCGCCCACGATCGCTCCGTCTGCAGCCGGGGCCAAAGAGGGGGAAGAACGAGAGAGAACGGGAGAGAGAGAGTGAGATCGCGAGAGTGAGGAGGAAGAGAGAGGAAAAGGAAATAAAAAGAAAAGAAATTAGGAAATTTTCCTAATTTCTGAAAATTCCGAAAATGCGCCGAAAATGCACAAATTCAGAAAAATACACAAAAATAGCCGAAACGACCGGCTCGAAGAGTACATCGTCGCAGTAGCATCCACGAGTTCGAGAATTGACAGACAAACTCACCATAGGGTTCCGTAACTAGTACGTGAGAAAAACCCACACGGCTCGTCAACTCAACTCGGAAGCCACGAAAACGAACCGAAACTCAACGAAACCAATCCGAAACAGATCCGAAAGATCCAGCAAAGATCCAACAAGACCTGCAAAAGATCCATCAAGATCCAGGGCATTACAGATGCACAGACCTTTTATTGCATAAAAGAGATGTGCACAGACTTTAGTCGTGCATAAACAGACTTTGCACAGACGTTGTATAGCTCAAACGTAGGTAAAGATAGGAATGCACCGACGTTGATCATTTGAAACCAAATCTTGCACCGACCGTGCTACTATGAGACGCAGAATAAGACGCAGAGACACAGACGTAATATGAGACGCACACTTGCACTAAGACATAGATGTGCATAAGACGCAACATAAGATGCAAGCACCACAGCCCTCATATGCATAAGACGCAATATGAGATGCAAGCACCACAGCCCTCATATGCATAAGACGCAATATGAGATGCAATATAAGATGCAAATAGCACTGTGTAAAAGAGACGCAGGATATGCACCAAGTCTAAGCCATATGAGACGCAAAGTAAGACGGACACAGAGTGTGCACCGACTTGCGTCTGCCTGTAGCAAAGATTGCACACACTATATGACTGCACTGACTTTGAATATTTACACAAAATATGCATCGAGCTTCGCAATACATATAAACCAAGTATGCACCGAGGTTTATTAAGAAGCAACAAACATATGCACCGAGCTTGTGTTCTGCCTTAGAGAATTAACCATGCACTGACTTAAGCAATGCACAGACCTCTCCAGTGTGAAGCATGTACAAGCATACCCATGAAATGCTCATTAAACTCATGATGCATAGAGCAAGTAATCAATGAATTTCATTTTTATCATGAGAGGTTCGATCAAGAATAAAAAACATTTCTATCATGCACAAATAGTGTTACATTTATCATGCACAAAAGTGTGACATCATCAAAATCACAGGGTACAACAATCTCCCCCTTTTTGATGATGGCAACACTATGAGTCACACTGGCTCATGTCAAACTATTCTCCCCCTTTGACTTCATCAAAAAGAAGATAATAGTTTGAGATAAGTAATACAAGCATGCATGAGATGATTGAGTGAAAATCTCCCCCTTTGACTAAATCAATAATGCATAGAAAGGCTATTCTCCCCCTGGATACAGGAATGAAATCAGCAAACACAGGGGCAGTTAAACAATCAAACACCAATCAAGTCTATGTTGCAGATAGGATCACAAGTAAATTTCCCTCTCTAAAAAGCAGTCTCCAGACAACACTTATCCTCTCCTTTAAAACAATCCAGTACTCCTCGTTCAAAAAGAAGCAAGACTTTCAAGAGAGTAAGGTGAGGGGTATGTCAAGAATAAATTCAGGAAGGATGTCATGGCAACATGCAGAATACAGGATCTTTCAAAGACAGTTCAAGTAGTGACTAAGAAACAACAAATAGAGTGAGCAGGATTAGAGTAGGTGTGATCAAGGATTTATGATCACAGAAGTTCCAAAACAAAATATATGAGAAGAAAAGATTTTCAATGAGGTACCCATTCCATATATCCATGATTAAGTTTCAGATTCTTCTATTATAAAAGCTTATGAAATGGCTTTAATTGACAAGCATGGTTTAAGAATGATGTATACAAGGTTTGTCAATAAGACACAATACTCATATCTGAAGCAATTTTTTAATAAAAATGAACTAATTGCTCATATAACTTTCTCGTTCAACCTCCTTTCATCTTGCACAATTAATTCCAATGACTTCTTTAGGAAAAACAGTCATGAGTATTGAGGTTAAACAATTTGACATTTCAAAAAAAATCACCTTTTGGGTTTAACAGAATTTTCATTTCTTTTCATTTTCTGAACAGTCAGGAATAATTCATGCCTTTCGTCGTAAAGGCAGACGCTGATTAGACGCCAGTACCCCTAGCTTACTCAGCAGAATGTACCATTCTGTTTCAGGTATAGATAACACCTTTTTACGTAAGGGTACACGTTTACAAGACGCAGGTACCCCTAGTTACTCAGTGAAACTAACCTTTGTTAATTTTCTGAACAGAGTTAGCCAAGAAGCATCATGACTTAGGGTCCATTGACTTTGGCAACGATCCTAGTTTCTCAGCGCATTTGGCAATTGCTCTGCCATTTGCATAACATAATTATCATTTAGACACAGCTACCCATAAGGTTTTGAAGAAGGATTTGTTTAAAAATAATACAGATTTCATGCATTTCAACCAAAGTAAATCAAGGTTTCAATTTTCAGATGTCGGAAAGTCTTACATGAACTTACATGAGGCAGTTAGTTAAGGTTTATTAAAACACTGATTCAGATATTTTCAGGTCCTTCAAATTCAAACTTTTTGAATACATTGGACATAAACCAATTCAAATCAACAAACGTTCTTAAACCTGTATAATAGAAGATTCTGCATTAGAGATGATTTCAGATTTATGGAGGGGTGCACAAGCTGAAATTTCTTCAAGTCTAAGTTCAATTAACCTGATGACAATATTCAGCAGCAGAGACGTTGACAAGCATTCATAGAAAGTGAAATTCAGTTAGACTACCTTTACAATAGTGATAATGATGAGATTCACAGGATTAGCTGAATTCAAATGAAGCTCTCCTTCAACAAATAAAAGAGTAACAAACAAGGATTTCAGATTCAGGACAAGTGATAGTTCAATTAATGATAAATCAGATGCAGTCAACAGAAATCATTGAGGATATGAATTACTGACACACAGATATAGCAAGATGAATTAAACGGCTAGACAGAAAGGCTTCATTTAGAGAATGACTAAAAAAATCTAAATTGTTCCCCCTGTCTGTATGCAGTGAGTCACTTCTTTTTGGAATTTTCAGAATTAAGTGATATGCAATGCGATTAACTATATGTGTGAATAATCAGAATTTCCCTTGGCTAAATGCACGGCAGACTCCTCCTGACTATGTGTGGCATGAAGATCATGCATGGGACTGGCAGACTCCCCCTGACTATGTGCATTATGAAGCTAAAATTTAACAGCCACATACACATAAATCATTGTGCAAGGAAAATCATGAATTATGCCAATGAAGCACATATGCAATGCAATCTGAGATAGACTACAAACATCTTCATGTGCATTTCAGATTTTCAGAGAGATTCAATTATAAGATGCACAAATGAATTAACATATGCAAGAAGAAACTCAACTTCAACAAAGCAGATAACACATGAGAATGCAACCATGTATACTTAATGTTGATTCTAAAACAGAAGACTTCTGTGGCGACCCGGATCCCGGATACCAGGTATACCCGGTAGGACTACCGAATACACGTGATACCACTTGGAACCCGCGAGGCCTCCCAAGAGCGGTAAAGCTCCGAAGGGAAAAAGGCATGTGTAGAGTACATTGAAGCCACAGAGATAGTACAATAAGTAATTAAATTTCATTAGATCGGTATGCTAAAGTAGCAGAAATAAAATTACCTTTTAATTAACAGTTTCAATTTAACAATTACACCAGAGTCAAGTCCAAGAAATTAAAGACAAGTACAGGCCACAGGAAAAGAACGTACACAGAGGTCGGGGGAGACCCGATGCAGGTACCGCTGGCAGCTACGTACACGCCACGCCAGGAACCACGAATAGAGACGACGCCCACCTGAAAAGTAGGGGTGAGCCTTGTGTCACTGGCCCAGTAGGGGTCACGCGGATCGCCACTGAAAAACACTCAGTAACACGGAGCAATAACAACGAAAACAGCAGGTCCAGTAAAGCAGGAAAACTACACTAAGAAGCTGTAAACAGAAAGGGGAAGCAAGAGTAGGGAACAAGTCAGAGACAAGGGAAGCAACAAGGAAAAGGGGAAAAATCGAATAGAGACACGGCTATCGAGACAAACTCGGCTCCCCTAGGTTCTCTAAGCTACTCTCACAAGACTAACGGAAAGGTCAATCCCGAGCTCGCACGGTCGGGCCTTACCAACCCGTCACCCAGAAACAAGCCAAACAACATGCGAAATCTAGAAAGGACCTAGACAGGCAACACAGACGCGACAGCCTACACGACTGAATCGTCGTGCACGCAACCCCATTTCCTGCCGCTACACTTCTTGCAGGACAAGATCCAGCGTCCTCATTGCCAGCGTGGCTTCTGCCACCGCCAGAGGCACCTTGCTCGCCAAGCAGGCCCTCGAAGCCACCGACTCCCGCCGTATGAGGAAATCGTCTTCGGATCACACCCTCGAGAAGAACCCTCTCTTGGGCTACTCTCAGTCCCCTGCGAGTGCTCGGCAGCTAAGAGTAGGGGGGAAGTGAGGAGGGTAAATCTGATTTGACTCAGAAACGGCCCACGCACGCACGGCCCATTAAGGTTTGGACGCGTTGAGCCCAGGCAAGGGATGAGCGCGTATGCTCAGCCCAATAAGAAGGAGACCGGCCCAACAGAGCATCGGATTCCGTGATGCATAATGAGGCCAGCCCAAGCGCAGTTCTCGCCGGAGGACACTCCGACGACCGACCGTTGCCCCCCACGACGTCGGCCTTGACCCCATAACGGGCGAGCACGCACCATGGGTGCCGTAAGACCCGCCCAGGGACCGGCCGACGCCGGGGCTATCGCCTTCCAATGGGAAACTCCCGCTAACATAGCGGAGGAATGTTACTCTACTAAATGGACCCTTCCCTATCAAGGGATGAGGCCCTCGCTCCAGGACAACCCATATAAAAGGGACATCGACAGTAGAGAAGGGCACGGTAGATTCTTCTACTAAAACCCCACGCTACTACGCAAGAGGAGACTCCTGCCCCAGAGCTTTCTACTGAGAAGAGAGCAACTCGACTAGCAACCACGACGAGAGGGACGTCCGCTACATCCAGAGAGCTTCTTCCTCCGGTGCGGCCTTACCACCCAGCGAGCACTCTCCGAGAGCCCACCGGGAGCGACGAGCACGCGTGCAGAAGATCTACACGCCTCCTGGATCGACGACTACGGCCCTTACTTCTCTCTCACCTTGCTCCTCTCTAGTGCTCATTAATCCCTAGCTGACTTAAACATCGGAGGGTTATCCCCTGGGGTAACACCCGGGACTCCTTTTGACGCCCTTCTGATTTCTTGGTGTGTGCAGGCATCCACGGGCGTGAGACGACTTCCCTAACAAATAAATAGAGAAGGTGGTACGTGGCCTAGGAACCATTTTCCTGTCGCTACACTTCTTACAGGACAAGATCCAGCGTCATCATTGCCAGCGTGGCTTCTGCCACCGCCAGAGGCACCTTGCGCGCCAAGCAGGCCCTCGAAGCCACCGACTCTCGCCGTACGAGGAAATCATCTTCGGATCACACCCTCCAGAAGAACCCTCTCTTGGGCTACTCTCAGTCCCCTGCGAGTGCTCGGCAGCTAAGAGTAGGGGGGAAGTGAGGAGGGTAAATCTGATTTGACCCAGAAATGGCCCACGCACGCGTGGCCCATTAAGGTTTGGACGTGCTGAGCTCAGGCAAGGGATGAGCGTGTATGCTCAGCCCAATAAGAAGGAGACCGGCCCAATAGAGCATCGAATTCTGTGATGCACGATGAGGCCAGCCCAAGCGCAGTTCTCGCCGGAGGACACTCCGACGACCGACCGTTGCCCCCCACGTCGTCGGCCTTGACCCCATAACGGGCGAGCACGCACCATGGGTGCCGTAAGACCCGCCCATGGACCGGCCGACGCCGGGGCTATCGCCCTCTAACGGGAAATTCCCGCCAACATAGCAGAGGAACGTTACTCTACTAAACGGACCCTTCCCTATCAAGGGATGAGGCCCTCGCTCCAGGACAACCCATATAAAAGGGACATCGACAGTAGAGAAGGGCACGGTAGATTCTTCTACTAAAACCCCACGCTACTACGCAAGAGGAGACTCCTGCCCCAGAGCTTTCTACTGAGAAGAGAGCAACTCGACTAGCAACCACGACGAGAGGGATGTCCGCTACATCCAGAGAGCTTCTTCCTCTGGTGCGGCCTTACCACCCAGCGAGCACTCTCCGAGAACCCACTGGGAGCGGCGAGCACGCGTGCAGAGGATCTACACGCCTCCTGGATCGACGACTACGGCCCTTATTTCTCTCTCACCTTACTCCTCTCTAGTGCTCATTAATCTCTTGCTGACTTAAACATCGGAGGGTTGTCCCCTGGGGTAACACCCGGAACTCCTTCTGACGCCCTTCTGGTTTTTTGGTGTGTGCAGGCATCCACAGACGCGAGACGACTTCCCCAATAAATAAATAGAGAAGGTGGTACGTGACTTAAGAACCATTTTTCTGCCGCTACACAATCAAATAATAAAACTAACTTATTGATAGTGATATCAAAATATCACAATTTAAGCTGACCAACAGGTAAAAGTCATTTTCAGGGGTGCACCTCGAAATGTAAGTTAGCAACTTACTGAACCCAACGCACCTTAGTTTATAGGTTCGAGAGATCATATGGCCACAATGCGGGGGCTGACGTCTGAGGTAGCTGGCCGAGATGTCTAGTCTAGTTATTTGACTGCCATGAAAGCCCCCCCACCCCTCTTCGGACCGCCCTTGTGAGTCTTCCTCGCCTCGAGGGATCTGAGATTTTCACCAATGAAAAATCCCCCACGTACATCATTTCTGCAACACCTTCGGACATTGGAGTAAAATTTTCACGCAGGAGATGCCACCGCGTCACACGTTTTGCCACTCACCGAGAGTCATCCGACCATTTTTGATCAAGTGACTTTGGTAGAGATTATAAATACTATTATTTTGAGGCATCGTTTCGCAAACTGATGAATTTGAGCCCACAACTATCAACGAAGGTTGCAAAAAACTGCAGTATCATAGCACTCTTGACTTCATAGTATTCCAGATTGTGATCGACATAAGGCGTAGCATATTTCTACAGGAAGTTTTCATCGTAAAGCATCAGAAATCATGAGGGTTTTTACTGTAGTCATCTTCATCCCAAATTCATAGAAAGGAAATACAAGCAGAAATAGGTCCCCGTCTCACCAGCATATTACCACCATAAACAGCCGCGTTGATGGCAGAACCTTCGTCATACATGGCATATCAGGCTCAACATAAACTTGATGAGCCTATACAAGTCAAGAATTGTACAAACTGTCGGTCGTGATTAAGTATGCAATGATGATATTTTTCTTAAAATACATCTTAGAAAAGGGGGGGGACACTCTTCGAATCACTTCCTTGCCAGCCTTCGTGCAGCTCCAAACAATATAGTCTTTCCAATTACTCCTGTCTGCATTCCACAGACAATGGCAATGGTTCCACCTATTAGAACCCATCTCCAATCGTACCCATGGCCTGTCTTGTGGACGTCCTGAGCATCCTGTTCCTCTGAAGGCCTGTTTTCGAAAGAACATATATCGCCATCCAGGGTAATCTTGGTTGTGTTCTGTGCCATCAATGCACTCTTGGACAGCGGAGAGTCCAACTTTCTTGCCAGTTGGTAAGCACGCATACCAGACTGTAGTCTCTTAACAGCTCCCCACATCCCATGGCGGACTCCAAGCTTTGCTACATCCTTAGGTATCCCCATGTCCTCATAATGGATCAAGTTTACCTCACAAGCAGATAGTTGACCGTCTTGCTTGCGTGACTCCACTGTATTTTTTTATCAAACATAAGAATGAAAAAAGATAAGGTTGGTATGTAAAGTTGTATAAGACGGGGGGAAAAATAAATCCGACTTAGTTAACAGGTTTCAGCTGTGTAAGTTCATAATGAAGAGTTTTTCTTACAGCACCGCCCTGCAGTGCAAGAAAACTAAAATATATATTTTTTTTAGGTAGCCCCACATGCAAGTTACCCATCCGTAATATCCGATCTTGGATCGGACAGCTAGAAAAAATCAGAGAAAAAGAACAGACGCCCTTTTTCCTGCAAAACATGGGCTGACAAAATTGGCCCATTAAGGGTGTTCATTCTTTTTTCTTTTTGACTTTTTCTAGCCAACCAATGCAAGATCAGACAGTACGGATGGGTAACTTGCATGAGGGGCTACCTAAAAAAATTAAAAAATGAAGATATTTTCTTGCACTGCACGACAGTGCAACAGGTAAAACTCCATAATGAAGCACAATTACTTCACGTGCATCAATAAGATGACTGCATATATTAGAAGAATGGTTCTTTCTACAAACATGCCAAAGGCAAAATGGCCAACCGGAAATCATTGAAAACCATTTAACATTCATATATATAGTTAAAAATGATAGGTAGGTGCTGCCAGCCAATCATGGTACTTCCAAATTGATGGCCAGCTGACAAGCTCCGAACATTTTGTTCTGTGATCTAAAGAGAATATGCCATCTACTTGATTTACTGTTTTCCAGAGTTCACTTTCAAAAACGTTTTCTAGAATTCAGCTTCAATATGATATATCAAAAGATTTTATTTGAGATGAAACATACCAGCTCTTATGTGCCAGCTTGAGAAGTAGAGCTCCACCCGCCTAGGTTTTTCCTTCTTTTGTAATGATGGATATGGCACCCCCTACAATTTGACGTCATAAGTTCATGATCTATATAGTTCATGACTAATGAATGACCGAGCAAAACCCTGGAGTATTCAACTTTACAAGAAAAAATACAACACTTGACTACCCAGAAAAGGTTTTTTCCTTCATGAAACTTGCAATATCTTAGATAACTTGTCCGTGCATGTTAAGCATCCAACAATTATTTCCTTTCAAGTTGGCATTAGATAAACACAGTAAATACATGCGATACCACCACCAATGAAGACGGGTGATCAATGGACTTGTCCCTCTAACGTCAATTACCTTTTTATCTATTGAGAGATGGCCAGGATAGGAAAGAGACCCGGAAAGATAGGATGCCATTTTGCAATCAAAAATGTAATTGCTGAAGATTTCTTAGATTTTAAAGCCTGTGGAATGAAGAACCAGACACGTCATCCAAATTTGATGCAATAGCAGGAAAAGACCAATAGATTCTGGAAAGGTGGAAATTATACTATGGGAAGTTATTGAATGATGGGGAAATAGAACTCGAGATCAAACGCACACTAAGGGCCTCTTTGATAACAAAATTATTATCCTACATGAGTTATACCAGGATTGCTGATACTGGAATAAGACGTCTTTGCTTTGATACCATGGCCTCGTTCTACATTGAATTAGGAAAATAAACTAAGTAAAATACACTAAAAATAGAATAGATAAAAAAGGTGAAAATCAATCATATTCTAGTTCAAGCTTTTTGGTTGAATTAGATATTCTAATTTATCCAGGAATAACTCATTCTCATCCGGAGTATAGAATCCATGGCACCAAAGTGAATAACTGGGATAAATTCGAATAGCTCATCCTATTCTAGGCAAAAAGGGGCTGTTGCATCCACAGTCTAGTCCCATATCGGTTTCTGGGAAAGGTGATCATGTGCTCATCACGGAAATATGCCCCCTCTTTGTGGAGGGCCCTTTTCCCAAAAAAGGATAAAACCCACCCCCACCATGGGGACAGCCTCAGCAGAGTGCCACGCATCAAAAATGCTACTGCAGGGCAAAAACAAATGCTACTGCAGGGCAAAAACAAAGGAAAGTGCAAATACCATGGTGAGCAGAAGGCATAGATAAGATGAAGTAAAAGCACATATGTACTAGATGATACCCCCTTTGTGTGGACAATCATAGGTCAAGCTTGAGATCATGTGCTTAATTAACCTCTTCAAGGCAATTTAGGCCCTGTTTGGTTCGGGGATAGAGTGAGGATATCCTCGGCGGGATCCTATTCTTCATTTGGTAACGACGATTCGGGCGGGAATAAGAAGGATTAAGCAGAATAGGGTTATTCCTGAAAATGGGGGTTAGGAGCAGGGATAAATCATTCCACCATTTATAAATCATTCCACCAAAATGGTCGAATGACTTATACACAATCCCGCAACCCCGTTTTTCTCTCCACTGTCTCATTTCGCCCGATCGTTCCCTCCATCCTCCCGCAACTGGCTCCCGACCCCCGAGCGAACCCTAGCTCCCCCGATCGTTTCCTGTTCGGAAGGCCTCCATCTTCAAGTGAACCCTAGGTCCGGTTAGCCGGCGACGACGTCTTTATCGGGTGTCTTTCCCCTCTCCCCTCTCTCGCCCCCTTTCTCTCCTGTCATTGTGCACCGTTGGTAGCCAACTTTGTCCTCTCCTCCAGTGACAACGTCTTCTCAGAGCTCTCTCTACTCTCTTTGTTTGGGCCAATTTCCCCCCTCTTATGTTGTATTTCTTACCATCAAATCCACTGAACCCTAGACTCTGTTTTCCTGTCCTACCCACTGTCTCCGGCCATCAATTTATGTGGCCTTGCGAGGTCTTCTTCGAAGACTATAGGTAGTCTCTGGCGCTGGCAACGGAGTCTTCATCTCTCCCTTGTCTGACAACGACGTCTTCTACAGCCATCCTCCCTCCTTCCCTGCTCGCGGGGTCATATGCTGGTTCTCGGTTGAAAGGTGATGGCGTTACAGTTGTACTTGGAGTCCTTCCCTTACTTGGCTATGATGGCATTATGTGATTTCTTGTCCGTTTTTTATTTTGTGCACAGTGTGTGGGTTGCTCCTTCCCCTTCATCTATGTGTGGACTGCTCTTTCCCCTTCCCTCTGTGGGCTGCTCTGTTGCTGGGAGACATTGACGGTGTGGCTGCTCCTTCCCCTTCACTGAGTGGGCTGCTCCATCATTGCTCCTTCCCCCTCATCAGTGTGTGGGCTGATCATTCCCTCATGTAAGGCTAATCTTGGTTGCTCCTTCCCTTATGGCTGCTCCTTCCCCCTCATCAATGTGTGGGATGCTCCTTCATTGTTCCTTACCCCTCATCAGTGTGTGGGCTGCTCCTTCATTGTTTTGTTAGTATGATGCTGAATCTTCATTTCTGAGCATGATTAAACTGAATGTTCTCATGTCTACGTGTTTTGTAACATGCATAATATGAATGTTTTGAATAGGCAATGTTATTTTAGTGTATTAACTTGGTTTGTTTAGGCCATGCTATAGACCAAGCTATTGTTAATCTGATTGTTGTCTTACCTTGGACAATGCATGTGTTTGGGTGTTTTGTTTAGTGTTTCTAATGTCACCTTCAGTGGTTGTAAATACCAATTTCTGTTTAATAGCTGTTGAGCTCATTATTTTTCTCGAATTAATCAAGGTAAATCAAATTAAGGTGGCTCGACGACAATCGGAATATGGCACAAAGTCAGTACTATCATTCCAAGGAGTTATCTTCAATTCCCGAGGATCTCCGGTCATAAAAAATCAATCATATTATCGAAACAAGCGAGGCAATTGAAGGAAATTCAACTCAACAACGACCGATAAAGGGCACAAAGTCAAGCGTCGTTGTGATCCCAGACAAATTCTCAAATCCTGAGAATTCACATCGGATGTACGGGGTTAAAAGAAAAAAAAGCCTCGCAGCAAGAAAGCAGCCACACACCTGTGGAAAGTCCAGCACGAGTGTACGAGACGGCCCCAGCGGGATGCAAACTTCTCCCCTCGACGTACGACGCAGAGAAAACCAAACAAATGCACAAAGGAGAAGCCTTTCTCCTCTCCACGTGACCAAGCAGTAGGAAATCCAAGAAAAAAATAAAAAAAACAGAGTTTTTTAAGGGTTGCCCCCTCTCTCTCTAAAGTTCCAGTCACTTGGGCCCGGGTAGGCTCATTGGGGGACCTACCGGGGTCAAATGGACCACCCAAGAGTCATTCAACCCCGGGTAAGCTTCCTTGGGGTTACCCGAGGTCAACTGGTACCCCCTTTAACAAGCTGGTTGAGTCCCAATCACTTGGACCCAAGTAGGCTCCTCGGGGGACCTACTCGGGGTCAAATGGACCACCCAGGGTTATTCGACCCTGGGTAAGCTTCCCTAGGGTTACCCAAGGTCAACCCCCCCCCTTTTAACAAGCCGGTCAACCCCAGTTAAGCCCGGTTAATCCCCGAGCTTAACCAGGGTTGATCGGGCATTTACTGGGGCCGATTGAACCCCCAACCGGGGTCAATCGACCCCAGTTAAATCCATGGGGCTTAATCGGAGTTGATTCCCACTTTTTTAGGGTCAATTAACCTCGGTTAAGTACTTAAAGGGCTTATTCGGGGTCATTTGCCCACCTAGCAGGTCATTTGACCCCGGGGAAGTCCCGAGGGGTCTTATCCGGGTCCAAGTGACGCCCTAAAATCTATAAATACCCCTATGGGTCCCACTTCACAGAAGAAAAAAAACACGAGGACACAAGGAGACACTCGACGGAAGCATGCTTGGGATTTTGTGCTCGTATTTGTGAAGGCCAATTCAAGGGTATGAAATATAAATACCCCGGGTTTTGCACCTATGCCCCTAGGGGCCATGTTATATAAATTTTCTATGTATTTTGGTAGTAGAAGTAGGTAATTTTCTGAATCAATCATAAATTACCAAAAAACCCCAAAATTACAAGAAAACCCCCCAACGTCCTATAATTGTAGAACTACCTTGCAAATTTCTCAAACTGTGACTATGTCCCACATTTTTGTGGAGAAATCTTGTAAAGTCACAATTTTCAGACAAAGCCTTGTACAATTTTGAATTTATGCAAATGTCCTTTGTTTGTAGCAAGGAACTACAATCATACCCTGGCTTCCAGTTAAATTGTGAATATATCCCCTCGATGAGGAATGTCTGCGCATATTCCTTCCTAAGTCTCAATTTGCTCTAACACTCATAGTCAATGCCACATTGCATCTATACCCCAAGTGTTACCCGAGAATTACCAAAACATCCACGGGACATTCCAAAAATTATCAACATACTCCTAGAGTCTAAAAATTATCAAAATACCCTTCCTAAGAATTACCCAAACACCACTGGAATTCAAAAAGTCCCTAAACTCTCGAGCAATTGTAAGCATACCCCTGCCACCACTAGATTTTGTTTAATCCCTCAAGAGGTGTTAAATTGTGGCATAGTCCTCAATCCATACCCACATTCAAATATCAATCTCCGACCTACCTCTACCCTCCTAAGCCTGTAGGCTCACTATACCTCTAATCAAACCACACCTCTGTCTCCTTATCTTTCCTTTAGGGAAGACAATAAAAGTTGTTGTGACTTTGCCCTCAGCATCAGACCCTCATTGTAAAGGACTATAATTTTTCTTTGGCAGTTAAACAAGGGTGTTCGGATTTTATATCAATGTAAATCAACACTGACCGCGGTCAATTGGGAAAGGTCCCGCACTCCAACCCAAATCGTCTGATAAACTAAACCCACAGAATTGGGGATGCACATGCTATTTAAATAGCTAATTAATGTGCACTTATGTTCAACAAATGAACTCCCCCTACCCCCTTTCATCATCCCTAAATTTATAATTCCATGTTCAACAGACTGACATCCCTGATAGGACTTTTCCCGCCTTTCTTCTTTCTGCCAAAGAATTCATAAACCTTTACCAAGGTTCTAATGCTCCTTTTCCTTTTACAAGACGAGAAGAGGAGGGCACTCACGCACTCATTTGCTCGCACTAAGCTACCAACAACCAACAAAAGGACAATGGTTGTCGTTGCCTATGGACCCCAAGTCATTGCCAACTACATCAGGTTTGGCTACCTGGTGACCCCCTTTGTATTCGGCAACTTCCCAGCAATCGTCGGCTAGCCCTATTTCCTGGACGTCATCCCAGTGATCTAAGACGAGATGGTCACACCCACAACTGCATCTGCCGAGGGCACCAAGCCTTTGGTCCCAACTACTGGCCGGGTTTTCTCAGTCAACCAAGTTATCATCAGCGTCGCTCCTGCTCAACGGGGGCATCGTCGCAGCCGCAGGGGCAGAAAGCTGTAGCGGCCACATCTCGCTTTGGCACGGGGAGGGAGAAGGCGCAGGAGCGTTGTTCTGTCCTCTCGCGCGGGTAGACTGGGCAGTCGGACCCCTGTCCGTTGCCGAGGGCGTCTCACAGTGGCTGAGCAGCAACTCCACGAACTGGGCTCCGGGGTGGTTCTTGGGACCGTCCTCGATAACCTCATGGTGGACCAACACCAGCGGACAGGAAGCGAAGTCGTGGAGGGGGCACGAACCCTGGCTGGTTTGTGCAGGCGGGTAGGTGCAGATCGGACCCAGACGTCGGGGACGAGCTACTCGCAAGCGGGAAGATCTGGGTGCAAGGGCTTGTAGCAGTCTGCGGGGATGATGGGAGGAGTCCGCCACATGGAGGGTGTGGCCAGGTGACGACCGTGGAGATTGTGATCGGTCGCCGATGTGTTTGCTGGCAAACTGGTCGCAGTCTCTGCGCGCGCAGTCGAAAATGGCAGGTAAGACCGAATCCGGGGACAGATGGCCTTCAAGTCTGTACCCGACGCGAAGAGGACTCGACGAGGAACGTTCCAGGGACTGGGCTCGCACTAGCTCACAGCAGGGCCGCAGCAGTTGGCTCTGTAACATAGAGCTAATCTGCAGTCGGGTCAGGCGAAGGCAGCCCTACGCACGTTGACGGGAACGGCCGTATGGGCAGACCCTGGGGCGGGATGCCCGCCGGCTCGTGCCGGGGTCGCAGAGGTCGCGGCGAAGGACCTTTCGGAGGCGAGACTCCTCCTGGGAAGCAGCGGGGATGCCGGAGAAGACCCTGCTTCAGAGGTGCAGTTCTGTTGTAGAGCTTCTTTGCAGGTTCTGAGTTCACTGCGAGGATGAGCGATGCCGAGGAGGCGCACTAGGTAGAGAGGGAGGAAGTAGGGTGGTGTGGCTTGGTCTAGAGGAGTTTGGGAGAAGGAGATGTTTTGGTGAGGGAATGGGGGTTGGGGTCGTAGCTTGGTGTGGGTGGAGGGAGAATGGTGAGGTGGAGGCTTAGGTGGTAGAGGTTTATGGTTGAATTGATGGTGGATGTCAAGGGTTGGGTCAAGGTGTGTCTTGGGTGATGAAAGGGTGCTTAGGAAAGGTGGAAGGAGGTATTGGGAAGTGAAGGGTTATCTAGGGAGCTGAAGAGGTGCTTGGGTGGATGTGGAGGATTAATGGTGGGTGTATGGGGAATCCGAAGGGTTGTGGTGAGGTGGCGGTCAAGGGCTGATGTGGAAGATGATGTGGCGGGCTCGGCTGATGTGGATGGTGATGTGGACGGGGTGGGGAGATAAGGGGAGGCGCTGGCTAGAGAGAGAGGGGGTAGAGAGAGAGAGAGAATGGCACAAGAGAGAGAGAGAGAGGGCGAAGGTAGGAGAAGAAGGGGGATAAGGAGAAGCCTCTCACTTCCCAAGGGCTTCTCACCCTAGAATTTGGTCTCTCACCAAAGCACACACAAGGGAATTCTGAAAACTTAAAACTTCATTAGCTTCCACTAGAGCTCAAGGGGTCCTATTTATAGGAGCCCGAATTTTACATGACCACATTACCCTTTTCTTTCAACAAAATATCCCTTGCTGTCCAAGAAGGTAATCCAAGGGCCTAATGACTCAAAACATAGGCAAATAATCACGAAACATAATCACATGACTCAAATAAAAGGGAAAAACAACATAGATATGACTCAAAAAAGGAAAAAAATACATAAAATGACTCTCAGAATGATGGCGGACGCATCCAGGCGCACAGCTACTCGGCTCCAAAGTGAAGTGACGTTCCGAGCCAAAGTGAATCTCGGGAGATATCCTCATCACCATGCCATTCCGCGACGGATCGGAGCTAATCGGGCCGTGACTAGGCGACACTGGCTAGCCACTTTAAGTTGGTGAGCCAGTTTGAATTCAAACTACCTGCCAATGTTTCGTCCCCTCCCTTTGGGCCGGGCGAGTGAAACCCTAGCCCCGCCAGCGACACCCACCGCCACCCCTTTTCGGCCGGCTGGCAAGCCACCCAGACGACATATTTCTCTGCCAGCCACCCAGACGACATATTTCTCCCCCTCGGCTAAGAAGCAGATCGCCGACGGTCCACGACGATGACAGAGGCCTCCACAGACACAAGGAGCGAGCCAGGGACCAATTGCGCGAAGGGGACCTACAAGGAAGCCAATCCTCACCTCATTACAGAGCCAGAGCGGGACTCCTGAAAGCCTGATCCCCCCAGACCGCCGACAGGGGATGGGGAAGGTCCCTCTACTCTGGTTCCAGGGTTGGACTCGAATAAAGGCCCCCTCAATAGCCAACACTCCAGCATCCGCAACACCCCTCGCCCGTCCCGTCGACAAAGCGATCACCAGGAGGGAGTTCTTCAAAACCTTCCTAACATCCCACGGAGCCCCCACCCTCCACCTGCCGTCCAAGAAGCATCTGGCTGTATCGGCGTCCAGCCGCCTCAGAGCGGAGACAAGCAAAGGCAACGAGACAACTAGTCCAGGCAGGGGGAGATGATCTCCGGAGACACACACACCCCCCCCCCCCCAAGGTGTGAAAGCTCCCTGGAAGTAGGCATAAATCCCGTAGGCAGGCCACTCTAGAGGGCCCCCGCATAGGACCTGCACAACACCCCGCCTACGCCCAGCACTCCACGATCGCCAACCTAGATGAGGCAGGACCTACGAAGATGGCCAGAAGACCCACATCAGAAACACCTCCGAGGTGGTGCCCAAGGCCCTCCGGCAGCCCCAGGCCAGGCCGATCCTCGTCTCATCGCCGGGCACTCCCTTACCAAAACTCAGAGCTTCTCTCTCTAGAAACACCTAGAGAGAGATATTTGGTATGCATTTCTATCCTAAAGGGACAAAAATACCCCTCCGCTTGTGAAAAAATTGCAGAAATACTCGGATGGTGGGAAAGTTATAGGAACACCCCCATGTTTAAGAAAATTACATAAATACCCTCACCTTCTCAAGAGAAGTTGGGAATTGCAAACATACCCCGCCTTGTGTGGAAATATTCTTTATTGACACCAAGTCAACTTAAAGGTCCCAATAAAAAGGGTGACCATGACCATGGGTCAATCCAACGGACAGATCTTGGTCTGACTTAAATCCAACGGTCTGATCAGGATAAAATCCAAAATCAACAGTCAGATTTTGATCTGGAGTTAATCTGATAGTCGGATCTTGACCAAATTCAAATCCATCTATCAGACCATGACTCGGAGCAATTCTGATGGTCCAATCTCAACTAAAAACATCATTCGGCAGCCTGATCGTGACTAGATGCAAAATCCGATAGTCCAATTAGTGAAAAGTAAACAAGATCGTCTGATCTTAGGAGGATATCAAATCAACGGTCTGTCCCAATAAAGGCCAAAGTAAACCAAATGACTTGACCATATACTCGGGATTTCACGTACTATGTAACATGAATCCAAGGAATGAAATATTCAATTTTCTCCTGTATGTGTATCTCTAATAGACGATTCTTTCGATCGAATCCATTAGATAAAACCCTCAATATCACAGCGTATATTGTATAGATCGAAAAGGTATCTTTGACAATTAATCAAGGGAATTCGGACTTTATGCCGATGTAAATAAACATCAACTGCGGTCAATGAGGAAATGTCTAATACCTGAAGCCTAAATCGTCTGATAAACCTAAATATGCATAATTAATAATGTGCACGCTACTTAACTAGCTACAAATGTGCATTTATATTTTTAAATTTTTCTGCGTGAAACAAACTGTCAACAGGCTCTCCAGTTGGTCCATCTCTTTGTGCATAAGATTCCTTCTGAAGACAGAGAACCATGTGCCTCCCAAACACTGCGAGTCAAAACATTGTGCTACAATATCCCTCGGTGCAGCTGAAATAGTAAAAAACTTTGGAAAAGATTCCTCTAGTGTTAAATCTCCACACCACTTGTCTTGCCAGAAGAGACACTATTGTCTATCACCCAAACTGACCCGCACACTAGATGAGATGACATTAGCTCATTGGAGGATGCCTTTCCATAATGGAGAAACATTATGTAAGTGGGCCAATGCCATATCCCACTCTTTGGTCCTGCTGTAATATCTGCTCGTAATACTATTTGGCCATAAGTCACTATCTTCCACGCCGAGCCTCCATAGTCACTTACACATCAGTGCCAAGTTAAAGTCTCCGATGTTCATGATGCCCACTCCCTTGCTTCCTTGCTTTTGCAAACTCTGCCCCAGGCAATGTCATGCTAAGCCTTATCTCTATCCCCACTACCATGTCAGAAGAATCAAGCTTGGATGAACTCCAACTTATTGGCCACAATTTTAAGATTCTGAAAATGGAGAGAAAATAAATAGGCAAACTGTCGAGCACCAATTTACATAGCACCATTCTCCCTCCATAAGAAATGAGCCTCGCCTTCCATCCTACAAACCTGGACTCATATCTCTACACCACTACCTGCCAATCTCTACAATGAAGGCCACTTGGAGACAAAGGAAGACCCAAATAAAAAAAGAAAAATCTCCCACCTGACACCCCACAATAAAGGCTGCTCTGTTGAGTGACCTCTCCTCCATGTTGATCCCAACTATCCGACTTATACTATAGTTCACCTTCAGTCTATTGATCTCCTATAGCAGCTAAAGCATCAACCTGACATCATATAATTGGCTCTCCTCATCAGCTAGAAAGAGAATCGTGTCATCCGCATACTAAAAGCGAGTGATGCTAACATTGTGCTGGCCCATCCCGAATACCTCTCAATAAACCTGCCCTTTTAGCCGTCACACACAACCTGCTCAATATCTATGCCACTAAAATAAACAAGAGATGGGACAAAGGATCACCCTGACGGAGACCTCTCCCACTGAGGAAAGAAGTGGGCTGGCCATTAATAAGGACAGCAAAGGAGGCTAAGGATATACATGCCCAGATCCACCTAATCCATCTCTGACCAAAGTCCATCTTGGCTAAAAAAGGAAAGAGACACTGCCAATTCACCTTGCCATGTGTTTTTTTAAAGTCCAACTTCAACACCAATCCTTTCTTCCTTTGAGTCTTCATAGCATGCAAGCACTCATGAGCAATCAGAAATTCTCCTAAATATGTCTTCCCCTCATAGTAGTCAAGGCGGGTGCCTAGGCGCTGTTGAACGGGAGAGGCGGACGGTCGCCTTTCACAACAGTGAAAAGGCAAACCGGGCGGTCGCCTAGGCGGGCTGGGCGCCAAGGCGGCCGCCCGGTCGCCTTACCTCCGCGAGCCCGACCCGCTAACCCCCCCGCGGATCCGTTTAACGTTTAAACTCCCCCCCCTCGATGGTCAACCACTGTTTGACCGCTCCCCCCCCCCCCGTCCCGTTCATTCGACCTCCCACTCCCCCCCTCGATCCTCCTCCTCTCCCAAGCTCCGAGCCCTAGTTGCTCGTCGGCCGGCGTGCGCGTGCCGCAGTCGTCGTCGTCGACCACGGGCCCCGCCGTCACCTCCTCCTCCGCGCCTGCGACACCTCCTCCACCGCCGTCACCGGAGCGTGGAGCCATCGTCACCTCCTCCACGGCTGCGACTTCCACCGCCAGCACCGCGGCTGCGACGTCCATCTCCGCCTCCTGTTAGTCCCCCCCTGCCACTCTCTCTCTCTCTCGACTCTCCCCCCACCGACCCCTCTCTGTCTCCCTCCTCTCCCCGACTCCCCCATGGGGCCTCCTCTCTCTCTCTCTCTCTCTCTGCTCTCCCCCCCGGCCCCCTCTCTCTGTCTCCCTCCTCTCCCCGACTCCCCCATAGGGCCTCCTCTCTCTCTCTCTCTCTCTGCTCTCCCTCACGGCCCCTCTCTCTGTCTCCCTCCTCTCTCTCTCCCTCCTCTTCCCGACTCCCCCACACCAACCGACCAAACCCTCCTCTCTCTCTCTCTCGGCTCTCCCCCTCGGCCCCTCTCTCTGTCTCCCTCCTCTCTCTCTCCCGACTCTCCGACCACACCAGTGACCAGTCCCTCTCCCTCCTCTCTCGGCTCTCCCCCCCGGCCCCTCTCTCTCTCTCCCTCCTCTCCCCGACTCCCCCACAGGGCCACACCAGCCCCCCCCGGCCCCTCTCTCTGTCTCCCTCCTCTCTCTCTCTCTCTCTCTCTCTCTCTCTCTCTCTCTCTCTCTCTCTCGACTCTCCCCCCCGGCCCCTCTCTCTATCTCCCTCCTCTCTCTCTCTCTCTCTCTCTCTCCCCCGGGCCCTCTCTCTGTCTCCCGACTCTCCCTCTCTGTCTCCCTCCTCTCCCCGACCCCACGGCCCCTCTCACAGTCTCACTCCCTCCTCTCTCTCTCTCCCCCCCCCATGGCCCCTCTCAGGCAGCCCTCCTCTCCACGTCTCCCCCACAGACTCAGTCCCAGTCCCCTCTAAATTATTTTGTAGATTGATTTTTTAAATTGAAATTAAATTAATTTTTATTATTAGTTATTATTTTACGTGTAGATCATGGCAGATAATAGTTTCACGGTTGAGACCGAGATAAAATTAAAAGTAAAGTCAAAAGACCCGAGATGGAAGTATGCATATTGGCCTGACGTAAATGATAAGAACAAGGTCAAGTGCGATCTTTGTGGCTTGATTACTAATGGGGGCATCAAAAGACAAAAGGAACATTTGATTGGTGATTTTGGGGATGTGAAAAAATGCCCAAATACTAATAGACAAATTGCTGAAGAGATGTTCAATTGGATGAACAAAAACAAAAAAAGAAAGCCAAATGAGAGTATTCCGATTGAAAGAGATTCTGATGATGAACGTGAAGTGGAGGGAAATGTGGAAAAGTCCCGTCAAGGTTCTTCAACATTGGACTCTTCTGCAAAGAGTTCGGGGACGAGCAAACCACCTACAGCTAAATCCAAAGGGCCAATTGATGCCTTTGCAAAAATGAGTATAGAAGACTTTGTTGATGCTAGAAGAAGTGGGAAGAAAATTCAATCCACGTTAGAAAATAGATGGAACAAAGAAAACAAAAGGATGGTTGATGAGTATGTTGCCACTTTGTTCTATGAAGGTGGCATTCCATTCAATGTAGCCCGTCTAAAATACTTTGAACATGCAGTGGAGGCTATAGGACGGTTTAGACCAAGATATAAGCCCCCAAGCTATCACATGTTGAGAGTGTCCCTTTTGAAGGACATGGTGGAGAAGATAAAATTGATGTACAAGGAATATCAAAAGCATTGGAAGACATATGGTTGTACAATAATGTGTGATGGTTGGACCGATAAAAGACAAAGAAAGTTAATCAACTTTCTAGTCAATTGTTCGCATGGGACTTTTTTTGTTGAGTCAGTTAATGCTTCTGATAAGAAGGAAGACGCAGGGTTGTTATATGAGTTGCTTGATAAAATGGTAGAAAGAATTGGAGAAGAAAATGTGGTGCAAATTGTAACTGATAATGCATCATATAATGTAGCAGCAGGTCGCTTGTTGATGGATAAAAGAAAAACATTATTCTGGACACCTTATGCTGCACATTGTTTGGATCTTATGTTAGAAGATATTGGTAAGTTAAAGGGTTACAAAAGTGTAATTACAAAAGTTAAGAAGTTGACAGCTTATATTTACACTCACACTCGCCTTCTTGAACACATGAGAAAGAAAACCAAGGGTAGAGAATTGGTGAGATGTGGTGTGACTAGATTTGTCACATCATTTCTTACATTGGAGAGGTTGAATGATGATGCAATAAAAAAGGCTCTTCAGAGACTATTTAGTTCTGAAGCTTGGTATAAGAGTATATGGTCATCAACAAATGCAGGGAAGAATGCCTCAAGTATTGTCTTTCAGGTGAGATTTTGGCATGGTGTTGAAGATGTTTTGAGAGCCTCTCAACCAATTTTGCAAGTGTTAAGATTGGTTGATGGAGATGAAAAACCTGCAATGCCTTATATATACGCTGCCATGGAGTATGCAAAAGAGCAAATTGTTCAAAATTTTGGCTCCAAGGTAAATTTACTGTGCTTTAATTTGCTTATTTTAAAAATTTACCTTGCTTTAAACTCCATCATCCATATGCAGGAAGTAAAATTTCAGCAAATTCTGAAGATAGTTGATAAAAGATGGCAAGATCAAATGCACCGTCCTTTACATTTGGCGGGGTTTTTCTTAAATCCAAGCTTATATTTCAAGGCTAGAGAGAAAGATGTTAGTTCATGTGGGAAGTTTGAGAGTGATTTTTTTACATGTCTTGAAAGAATGGTGCCGGATTTGGACCTTCAAGATAAGATAGGTGATCAAGTTACAATGTATTTGAATGAAAGAGAGATGTTCGGAAGAGAACTAGCCATAAGAGCTCGCGATAGGAGAATACCAAGTAGTATCTTTTTAATAATTTTTAAATTTTACTTAGTATTTTTCCAAATAACAATATTTTGACATGTTATTTTTTTTATAGTTGAATGGTGGGTAACATATGATGGGGAAACTTCCGAATTGAAGAATATTGCGATAAAGATTTTGGGGCTTTGTTATAGTGCTTCTGGGTGTGAACGCAATTGGAGTACATTTGAGTTTGTAAGTTTCACAAACTCATCTAATTCCAAATTTTTCTTTTACATTGATTAATATTATCCTTATTTAACATTATCCACTTGTATTCTTTGCATGTAGATTCACACCAAGAAGAGGAACCGCTTGGAACATAAAAGATTGAATGATCTTGTATATGTTAAATATAATCGTCGTCTTCAAGAGAGATTCAAAGAGAGGAAAAATCATCCAGAAAAATATGATCCCATTTGTCTACCAGATTTAGATTGGGGGAGTGAGTGGATGACTCAAAAGTCAAAGAATTTAGTTCATGATAATGAAGATCTTACTTGGGCAGATGTTGAGCTTGCTATAGAAGCATCATATGAAAGACCAACAAGAAGTAGAGCACAACCAAGAGATTATGATGATCCATCAGATGATGGAGAATTGCTAGAAGAAGATTCTGAAGAGGATGATGATGATGCTCCATGGGAGTCTAGTGAAGAAGGTCAAGCTCACCAAGAAGATGATGAGAATGACAATCATGATGAGGCCATTCCAGCAGAAGTGCCATTTGGTTTTAGGATTTAGTCTTTCATGTAATGTTAAGACGCTTAGACATGAAAAATAATATGGATGATATATTAACTAGATGACTAGTATTATGGTTGTGTGAACATTTCTTAGTAGTTATCTTATAACATACTTGCTAAGTACCACTATTTGATTCTTTTTTAATGATGTGATTTGTTATTTGTTAATAACTTATTATGTTTGGTAGGATTTGTTTTCCATGTTATGTCTAATCTTTCAGGATGGAACTAATAAAAAGATGAAGCTAAAAAAGTGTAGCCCACAGGTTAGTGTGTTTAACCCTTTGGTCTTTATTTTTTGTAATTTTCTTGATGTTATTATGTTCTTTTGTAATTTTATGAATTGTTTTCATATTTTTCTGTATTTTTTGATGCAATTTAATTTTCTATAATTGTCATGCAATTTAATTACTGCAATTTCTTCATGCTTCTGAATTTTCTGTATTTTTCTATAATATTTTCATATATTTCATTTTTATTTTATATATTAGGAGATATATATTTTAGATTTTTTAATCAGTGGCCAAAGTGTCGCCTAGGCGACGCCTTGTCGCCTAAGCGCTTAGAGACCCCGTGAGCGCCTTGGTTCGCCTTGTCGCCTTGACAACTATGCTTCCCCTTGATGAAAGTCCCCTGGTGACCACTGACTACTCTCCCAATCATCCTATCAAGTCTCCTGGCCAACATCTTCATGATAATCTCATAGACACAAACTAATGGTCTAAAATCAGCAAAATCTTGTGCCCCTTGTTTCTTAGGGATCAGGACCAAGAGGGTTTTATTGATATCCCTCAAATGAGCACTACCCTCCTAGAACTCCTTCAAGGCCTAAAACAGGTCCTCCTTGATGATCTCCCAACACTTTTGAAAGAAGATCATAGGGAGACCATCCGGGCCAAGTGCTTTATCACCCGCAAGGGAAAAGACTGCCTGTCTAATCTCCTCCTCTCTAAAAGGGCTGGACAAATCCTCACACTCTGCATGCGAGAGCCAGGGAAGATCATCTGTAATGTTGGGTCTGTACATCTGTTCTTCGGTGAAGAGCCTGGAATAGAACACCTTGGTAGCCCTCCTAATGTACTCTCTATACACCACCTGATCGCCAATCTTGATAGAAGGTATCTGATTGATTCTCCTTCTACCCGAAGCAATTCTCTGAAAGTAAACAGTCTTTCTGTCACCTTCTTTGAGCCATTTCTCCCTGCATCTCTGCTTCCAATAGATCTCTTCCCTGATGAGGAGCTCATCAAACTCTACTCTAAGCGTGTCACTGCGTATCCTGTCAGTGTCATCCATCAGCCCAACCTCCTCCAAACAATCTAGACCTACTAGCTATTGAAGATTCCTTAGCCATTCTGCCAAGTAATCTTTTGTCAGCACCCCAACTACTAAGCACCCGAGCCAAATGCTTCAGTTTGCCTACTAGGGAAGCTATCTAGGATCCATCATGCCTCTACACACCCCAAGCCCTCCCTGACAATGTCCATGAAGTCGGTCTCCCTGAGACAATACCTCTCAAATCTGAAAATATGTCTCCTCTCCTATATGCAGCTGGTCTTCAACAGAATGGACTTGTGATCTGATGCCGGTCTAGACAAACAGGAAGCCTGCACACGAGAGAAGTTATCTTCCTAATCTACCGATACCAAGAACTTGTCCAACCTAGAGCAAGCCGACGTCGACCTCATATTTGACCATGTGAACTGGGCATTCACCAATCTAACATCAACTCTATAAAGTCACAAAAGTCCTCTGTCTCCCCCACATGAGAGTACACTCTCATCCTTTACGAAGCCACAGTCACTACATTGAATTCACCACCCACACACCAGGGCCAGCCCGAGGTACGATGGTAGAGGAGGTCTTCCCATAGTGTCCTCTTCCCCTCCTTGGTCTGTGAACCGTAGACTCTTAAGAAGTCCCAAGAGAAGCCATCCCTTAAGTTGCGGAAATGAAGAGAGATGGCCCCCAACCAACCTTCCTATCCACCTCCGCCTCCTCAACGTCAAACAAGTTCCACAAAACCATGATGCCACCTGTCCTCCCCACTACCTGGGAGGCCACCCCCTTCGAAAGTCTAACACCCCCTATCTCCCTCATAAGCGCCCCATCCCCTTCACACTTGGTTTCTTGCAAGCATAGGACCTCAACATTTCCTTCATCACCCTCATCTTCGCACCCCAACCTAAATCCCTCACATTCCATGAGATGGTCCTCATCAAGATAAGAATGTGTTCCCTTCTCCCTCCTCCTGCTCCACTCCCCTCACTCTCAGCCCCACCCCTCACCGCCCTCTTTTGTGATTTTTTCGTCTTCCCTTCCCTTGCCAAAGCAGCAAACCATCTCTTCTGGATCTTAATGAAAACCCCACTCAAAGGAAACTCCCAGTTTGTCCACAAATCTCTCATGTGAGTCTCTGTCATCTTCTCCACGACCCCTATCAACTCTCTCCCCTCCTTCTTGCCTAGCCTACTTCTCCCCTCCACATCCTCCTCGTCAACGTCTCCCTCCTCAGACCTGGGTGTGTTCGGGACAAGCTCCTCATCCCCCAACTCCCCTTCCACTGCCTGTTGGTCGAACTCCTGCGGGTAGATCTCAAGCCTTGGTCTGTCGCTCCCTGGAACTGCCACCGATGTGCATGCGCCTACAGTTGACTAGATCTCTCCCACCTCCAATATGAGAGGCTTAGCAAGCAAAGCCGCCAGGAGTTCGGCCCATCTGTGGTCACCCCACTCTGGCCAAACGGACAGCCTTGGAGTGGCAAGTGGGGACGGCTAAGAATATGTTGATCGTCGGTTGCAGCATCCACGAGTTCCAGTGGAGGGGTGACCAGACGATCAGCAGAGTCTACAGCGGACCCACCAACCATCGGCAAGACAAAGGCGCTATCTTCCTACCTCTCTGCTCCCATCTGCGTACTCTGACCACCCACCGTCACCACCTAGCCGAGTGGGGGAGCCATCAGCGCCAACTGCAGGCGTAGACAGGCCTCCTACGACAGGGGGCGACATATGGGGGTGATGGCTCTCCCCCCTATGCCACAAGCCTTCTACAAAGGAGATCTCTAGAGAGGGCCGTCAGAGATGTCGCTGCTGGCTGTAGCTCATCGCCGAAGGTCACTGCCGCCGGAAGGTATCAGCTCTGTACCGCCGATGGCACTGGGAAAGGAACCCCCTGCAACTCCTCAGACATCAAGCTACATGAAAGGAGCTTAGCGGGTCTACGCAGACCCGATATCCCATCAAACCAAGATTCGAGACCTTGGCTCATACTATAGTTGTCCCTTTGAGAGGGGAGATTGTGTCCGCTACAATTGGACTGGCCACAGTGGAAGACGGCCTAACCGACGTTGCCGCCCGAGCCAGCCCAACGCTTGGCCCAGCCCAGATAATAGGCCGATTTGAATTCGAGTCCCCAGGCTTACCATCAAAACCCTAGCACCTATTGCGGCATCTGTCGCCCCTGTGTCGCTAGCCCGACCGAAGCCCAGATCACATACTCCGTCTCTCTGACGTCGACGAAGAGGAGGACCGGAAGGACTGCCCGGGGAGATGCGACGCGTATTAGGGTTTCAACACAATTGACATTACTTCTCGAGATCATCTGTAGCGTGCTAGCCTCAACCCTTCCAAAAAACCTCACAAGGAAATCCAGCCCACTTTCGTGGCAAAAAATAATAGGCACCCCTGTAAATTTGACCCAGAAGGCTATCTTACTTGGGGAGGGATAGGTACCCCTCTCAAAAGGTCCAAGCTTGGACTCGGAAGATCAAACCTCCACGGGCCAGAACCCCAACGTCGACCACTGCCTTCACCCCTTCTGCACAACTCCCAACGGCCAGCAGACCGTCCCTGTGCACCCGTCTGACTTCCCAAGGCCCACCTTGAGCCCACCTCTCATTTAGCAAGTCCCTCGCTGCCTCCGCATCCAATCCCCTTGCAAGGGGGAGACCCACAGGCACTTTTCGAGCCAGACCATCTAGTCTCTCAGACTGTCCAGCGATAAGCTCCCAACATATAGGCACTTCTCACTCTCTACATGGGACATTGGAGTAGTCGTTCGTTGCTTCACGGCCTCCGCATAGGAGACCCTCCTCTATCCCTCTCGGATGTCAGCTGGCCTATGTTGTCTCTCCGGCACCTTTCAAGAGCACTGAAGGTGCCCTCTCCTCCCGCAGCTATAACAAACCGGCCCCAGAAGGCAAGGATGGCTGTGCCGGTATCGGTTTTGGTTTCGGTCCGAAACTAATTTAATACTTTTTTTTTAAAGGATGGCATTTGGTTTCGGCCGAAACCCTTGTTCTGGTGTCGTTTCGGACCGGTCCGAAACCAAAACGTTTCGGTTTCGGCCGAAACGTTTCGGTTTCAACCGAAACTGCCTTCCATGCCAGAAGGTCCTGGAGCCCTGCCGAAGGCATCTCTGATCTACTGCCAGAGAGGTTCCAACAAGGACTGCCCCTCTGGGGGCAAGGTCTCCTCAGAGCTTCTCTCTCTAGAACCAACTAGAGAGAAAAAGGTCACATATATAAATATAATATTCTATTTAAGCTAGGTAGCTTTGTAATCGACTTTTGTATGGGTGTTGTTTTATACATAAGCCATTTATACAACATCCAAGATATTTATATAATATTCTATTCTAATGGAGTATTTGTGCAATTAAGGTTTATATGGGGGTCATTTTCAAAAAGATTATCTTTAAACCTAACCTAACCCGATGGCAGTGAAGGAAGACTCGAGAGGCACATGTCACCACCCCCATCCCCACCCACACTCTCTGCAGGCCACTGCCTCCAACCCCAACTGCGCTCACTGCAGCCGCCACCCTCAAGCTCTCCGGTGATTGATGCTGCCTCCCCCCTCAACAGTGCCTGCGCTCGCCACTACCGCCGACACCCTCAACCTTACATCTCGCAGTTGATGCCACCCCCTCTGTGCTTCCCGTCCACAATGCATACACCATTGCCATCATCACCCCTGCCAGTGGATGGGGTTGGCACAACCCTCGCCTGCACTTGCTGCTGCCACAACCTCACCTGCTTGACAACCATCCTTCCTCTTCTTCTTCCACTCTAGCATTCCCACACACCATTTTCTAGGTGTTTTCCTTGCATTTCCGAAATGAATCGAATTCATTTCACAAACATGTTTCCCAACTTGGGCAACATTTCCGTGGAACTATGATCCGAACTAGTTCAAATATTCTTCTTCATCTCTCATAATGTGAAAAATCTTGGAAAGTTCCTGCTAAGCAGTTGTGTACAAGCTCAAATTTAACCAACATGGTGGATTGCCATGCTATCAACTGAAGAAGACCAAACAACAGTCCCAAGTCCCAACAGATACTCTCTTCATCTTCCCTCCCCTTGTCAACTTCTTCATAAAATGCACTCTAGAAAGAATTTATAGGGATCGTAGTCAAAATCTACAGAAATTGCTATTTTCTAAAAGATATGGCTTCCAGTCCTGCAAAGATCTGAAAATAACAAAGATCTCAATTGACACTTGCTGATTATCCTTGAAAGACTGTGCCAGAGACAATCATCTCTGCTCTTTGTTCCTTCAGTCTGATCATCAGAAAATCAACTTTCCACATTCACTCACTAGCCTCTCTGCTTAGAGTAGAGTGATAAGAGACAACTGCACCCAATAAATAAAAGTTGGCTTGAAAAATTATACCAATTATGAATCCCCCGTCCCCGAAGGAATATCATATGTATAATGGGTATGGAAGCCCTTTAGTTGGTCTGCTGTCAGGTGAAAGTTTCTACATGAGAGCTTAAACTTGCAAATAAAATACCAAAAGTACAAGTATATCATGTCATGCGAAATTTCCCTGTTCTATGTTCAGACATCACCGCTGGTGTCCCTTCAATGTCAAATAACTAAAGGACATGATTTGACAACGATTCTTGCATAGTGGATAAGCATAAGGAACGCTATTACATGTCCTCCGACACTACCTAGGAATATTAGGGGTGTGGACATGGCTAATATTTATATGCCAGAATATTCTGGACTACATGGTATCAGTGATAGATATTCCCAAAAATTGGAGCAAAGCATGGCATTTAAGGCAGAACTGAAGGTTCGATAGATGGTCCTACATGCTCTTAGTTAGAGGAAGCTCTTAGAAACCAGATCGAGAAACTAGACAGGTCAATCTGCTCCACTTCCAGTTCTGATTGATTCATTAAGAAATGATAAAAGCATTGAAGAAAGATGCAGAATTTGTCACAAACAGAACTGGCAAAAAAAATTGAAGAAAGAACTGGCAAAAATTGGATTCAATCTCAGACAATTTGGACTGGTTTTCCTATTTCTGGTGTGAACTAGTCCATCGTTTAAACCATGATTTCAGGTGGAAGGTAAGGGAGTAATTCAAGACGCAAGAGGGTTACAAAAGGAAGACAGGAAATGGGCCAGGACCCAGGTGGACCAGCAAACACATCAAAGCTTGAAAGGTGGAAACTAGAAGTAGCTTGATTTGCAGCACTTGCATGTAAAGGCAATAGATGAGATCTTATGGCTTCTGTACTTTGTGTATACAAGTGCATAGCATTTTGGAGCCTTTAGTTGGAGAGAGTCATAGTTTCTTGGTTTTGATAATTTCTTAATGGTTCACCCTTTCTGGCATGTTTAACAATTATGAGATTTTAACATTATAAATCTTTCTTGATGTTCTTCATTTTCCTTTACTATCACTGATGAAGGATGTCAAGAAAAAATCTCCTATTCCAATCTCAATCAAATAATCATGTGGAGGAAGCGAACAAGGTGATGCCCAAACATAGCATTGACTTTACAAAATCATAAGCTTCTGGAAGTATTTGATAACACTATTTTCAAGGTATTTTGACTAGCATAACCTACAATGCTCCATAACTTGCATTGATGCAGTCACTAACCAATCCCCTATCTACTCATTGATCCCTGCATGACAAGAAATTGACAGCTTAAATCCGGAAAGTTACTTGGTAGTTGATATAGAATAACCCTCGAAAAATTCTTTCTGCATAATTAATGATGTTTGCCAACAGTAAATAATGCTTGCAATGGAGGACAGCTGAACACCAAAGAAGGGGCACAAGACCAAATTTCATGTTCTCGAAGTGAGCTCATTTGTTCACCCATTATGGAAGCTTTCCACAGGTATGTATTGATTCATCAATTGGTTGTGAGTTTAAGTCATACCAATCTATGGGTACTGACAATGGGGAAAGAAGGTTAAAAGTTACAGTGAGTAAAAGAACAAATTCTTTAGTGCTAGCAGGGAAACCAAGGAACTGGGGGAATAAAATGGAAAACAAGTTGTAGCATGGGGACCAAATGCAAAAATAATCATCAGTTCAGTGCCATGCTTAAAAATTGTTCATAGTCAGATTTGGCATAACACCCATAACTGAAGGTCACCCAAGCTTTACCATAGTGAAGGAAGAGCATTTGTATTTGCAGATAATTTAAGGTTTGACGAACGGATACCTTTGTTACACAGTAATATGTCTTCCCAGACTCCCATATACGTCGACCTATGATGTACTCCCGATCGTTGCAGAAGAAAGGAAACTGTAACAACATGGGAACAAAGATCTAGCTATGAAACAAAACTGTGCAGATTTGGAAGGAAACTAAAAATGACCTCAAACTGGTTCGAAACTTCTACCTTTTTTATCCAGTGGACTATTGATGTTCCAGTAGTGGGGAATTCCTCCAAAAGTTCATAATATCCAAGCATAGGATCCCACTTGAGTCGAAAATCATCATCCCAGAAGAAATCACGAACCAACTCAGGAGTAGCATCCTCAAAGACTGTTCTGCTACGAAGCATTAATGGGCCCACCTGAAAAGAAGTGTATTCAACGTAGAACCATTACAATAAGTTTGTGATCTAGCATCTGAAGATGAAGATGGCACAATGCCAGTATAAATGCAACATGACATAGTGCCAAATATAGCTCACAATCTACAGATAGCACATCAAGGCCATTACTCCATGGGAAGTAGCGGAAAAGAACAAAAAAGAAAATCTGAAAATTAGAACAGGGAACATTTGGGGAAGAAAAGAAAATCAAAAAGTACTTTGTTGACCCTACAACAGAAGTGTTAAAAAATAAATGCAATCACCTTGAAAAGTGAATGGATGTCATCGATTTATGCTAAAACCAAAAAAAAAAAGCATACATAGATGCCTTTTCAGAAAGTAAAACAGACAATATGAAGCCACCTGCACTGAAAAGAAAAGGGTGTGCATGGAATTGCATTTGAGGTCACCAATTATATACATCCCTCTTGCTTTTCTTTTTAATATATTTATTTATTTTTCATTTTAAATTGAGATTTCATTCAAGGAACTTGCTGTAAAATATTCCTGAATGTATACATGAACATTGAATTTAAAAAAATAGAAATTTGGTTAATTATTCTTATCATTGTATGAAGTTTGTGAAGTAAGATGAAATGGGCCCACAAAAGGTTCATAACTTCATTGTAATTACACAATTCTCCCTTAGCTACAGTTTGATAATTAACATGGAGGAAGCAAAGTGAATAAGATATTATAGATAGCCAGGACAATGAAGCAATTGATGGGACAGAATATGATGCCACATAAGACACGGACATGCAACATGGAATGGCCTCATCGTCCACTCAGTTGTCTCCTCAAAGAAAATAATATAGATCATGTCCCCAATTGTTGCCATCAATTATGAAATCCATTAGACACAAGCAAGTTCATGTGAGATGGGACTTTGCATACATTAGCAAGGTAAGGAACCACCTTAGGTTCATGACGCCAGGCTTGGTAAATCATGTTTTTGGTCGTATGTTCCATCAAATGTTGCCAAGCTGAATCTCCAACCTTATTATCCAGAAGATGCAAAAAATGCTCTAAATCTTTATCGCTCACAATATCATGCTCTTCCTCTGAAGTATGTTTGTCAATGCTGAAGAGTGTGCACAAACCAAGAATGAAAAGTAAGACTTGCATTACACCATAAAAGCTCAAAGATTAACAAAATTGAGTGGTGAAATCAAATGACATTGAAAGTAGAACTGGGTACAGTAAATAACTTCTACTAATTTTCTAAAAAAGGAGCATCAGAAATAAAAAGAGAAATCTCATTAAATCTTTTCAATTTAGAAAATAATGTCTTCAGAAAATTCTTAATCCTGTCTGACAGATGCATTACTCAGCACCATGATCACACCGAATGTTAAAAAATACTATGCATAGTGTTTATATAGATATAGATATAGACATAGATATATATATATAGAGAGAGAGAGAGCATAGTTGTCAAGGCGACAAGACGACCAAGGCGAGCTTGGGGTCCTTTGAGTGCCTAAGCACTTAGGCACCCGCCTAAGTGGTGCTTAGGCGTCAAGTTCATAAACATATGTGATCATTAATATATATGTAATTTTCTATATAAAAGTTAATCATGATCATTACAAATATAGATAACAACAATAGTATGGACAAAAATAAAAACTAATAGAAATGACATTGCAATAAAATATAAAAAATGAATTTTGAGATAAAATTAACAACAAAAATTAGACTTTTAGAATGAAGAAACTAGTCAAATACTAACATGATATTTGCCAATTTCTTCCAAAAATCTGCAAATCATATTTAAAATAGCATACGAGTAATATAATGCTTATACCAAAAGAAACAAACATCACCAATTATCACCACATGGACAAGCATATAATAAAACAAACAAACGAAGAATTAAGGAAGTACCATAGACAATAGTAGACATAAAAGTCATACAATATCCAGCAAAAAAATAAAAACATCTAAATTTTAAAACCAAACATTGCATTGAAAGGGAGAGAGAGCAGGTGAAGGGGAAGAGAAAGGGAGAGAGAGAGAGAGATGGGAAGAGGAGGAGGGAGGAGAAAGAGAGAAACCAACGGTGCCCTGTTCAGAACAGGGCCTCCGGTGGTGAGAGAAAGAGGAGTGAGAGGGAGAAAATGGAGAGGGGAAGAAGAAGAAGAAGAAGAAAGGGAAGTTGGAGCCCGCAGGGGGAGGAGAGAAAAGAAGAGAGGGAGAAGAAGTCTGGGAGAGAAGAGGAGAAGAAGGGGAAGAGGAGAAAGGGAGAACAGGAGGGAGGGGAACTCAGAGAAGACTCAGAAGAGGGGGAAGAAGTTGAAGAGAAGGAGATAAGTCCGCAGGAGAGAAGAAGCAGTGAAGAGAGGAAGGAGAAGGAGGGTGCAAGGAGAAGAAGAAGAGGAGGAAGGGTGCCGGACTGGTGTTGGGGGGGGGGGGGGGGGTCGGGAGACAGAGAGAGGGGCCGGGGGGGGAGAGAGAGAGAGAGGAGGGACTGGTGTGGGCAGTCAGCAGTGGGGAAGAGGACTCAGAGGAGGGAGACAGAGAGGGGCCGTGGGGGGGAGAGAGAAAGAGGAGGGAGGCCGTGTGGCCCTGTGGGACTTACAGGAGGCGGAGATGAAGGCTCCTCCGGTGCCGGCAGTGGATGTCACAGCCGTGGAGGAGGTGGCCGGCCGATGCGTCACGGACTCACGGGGATGATGGCCGAGGAGACGACGGAGGAAGACGGCGCCGAGAAGCACGGTCGAGACGACGACGCGACGACGGAGGGAGACACGGCAACGACGACGGAGGCACCCCGACACCTAGCGCTGGGAGTGGGAGAGGAGGATCGAGGGGAGAGGGAGAGTCGGGAGACGAAGGAAGAGGACGGGCGGCGGTGAAATGCGGATCGCGGGGACGGGGGGCGGGTTAGCGGGTTTGGTGAGGCGACCGGGCGGCCGCCTTGGCACCCAGCCCGCCTAGACGACCGCTCGGGTCGCCTTTTCAGCCTATTGGAAGGCGGGCAGGCGCCTTTCTCCGTCAACACCGCCTGGACGCCTAGGCGTCCGCCTTGACAACTATGAGAGAGAGAGAGAGACTTTTCTGTTACTAAGGAACAGAAAAGTTTCCTGTTAGCAAATTTATTTGAACCATTGGATTAAGATCCAATGAAGTCAATTTAAAAAATCAAACCCTTACCTTTAATGCTGGGAATGCCAGCCTTTAATGCTGACACATTTAAAAAAACCACTGACTCCATGCCAGTGCAGCATGTCCCGCATGCATTGGCATGGACTGCTCAGCAGTTTGATCAATGGGCCTAATTTGATCAAACGGTTAGAGGATTTTTTAAAAAAAATAAAGTGGGACCCACCTCCTATTTATGTGCCCAAGCATTTACTCTCCTGAGCACGAATGTACTCAATATATGGGGTTCATCTTTCCTTTTAATTTATCTTGACCCTTAGATCGAATGTAATCTGATCTAACAGTCTAAACAGTGATAACAGAAAAGTTATCTGCTATCTAATAACAGATTAGTCATCCTCATATATACACATACATATATGTGCACATGTGCACATGTATATTTGTATAAATAAGAGAGAAAGAGAGAGAGAGAGAGTAGAACTGGGTACAAACGTCTATTAAATTTTCTAAAATAGAAGAATAAAAATAACAAGAGAAATTTCATTAAATCTTTTCAATTTATAAAAAAATGTTTTCAGAAAATTCTTAATCCTATCTGATAGTGGCATTATACAGCACCATAATCCCACCAAATATTAAAAATCCTATTGCATAGTGTATATATATAGATAGATAGAGAGAGAGAGAGAGAGATGTTCCTTAAGATCAATAGAGAACTCTAGAGTAACAAGGGAGGCTGCTTACAGTTCAAGAGGAAAAATGATCAATAGGTAACTACAACCACACAACAACAGTTTGGAGTATCGTTCACAATTTATTTCACTTGGCGTTAAAGAATTTTGCTACACTTCTCCACTTTTATGTCTCCTACTCAATTCTGTGAAAGTTGAGCTACTTAAATTCTCTGCATAAAATCAGCTCAACCTAAGAAAAGGAGGGAGAAAAAGGGAAGAATGGTTTAAAGCAATAATCATTTCTATTATTTGGTTAACGTGGATAAAGAGACTGTTACAACTAACAATGCACTTCACAATTTTAAGGAGTTGCATTTGAAAATAAGAAGTTGATACGGTGTTTGGTTGCAGTTTTCAACCTCTTTTTTTTACTAAAATAAAAAATAAAAAAGGAATATGATCCCCATACAAACAAGTTGGTAGGGACTCTCCTATTTTTTATGAAGGCATCCAATCCCTTGTTAACTTTCCCTGAAATAAAAACACCCCAGAACCTGTTTTTTCTCAAAAACAGCATCACACAATGCTTGTGGGACTCCATCCCGTGTGCATCATCCTCTCTACTTTCCTTCCTCTGCTTCAGCATCTTCTTCTTCCTCTTCACACCAGAGGATCCCCTTGCATGCCACCATCGAATCTGGTGACACCCCTACTACAATTGAACACAGGTATCCATCTCCTCTTTTCTTCTCCCTCTTCTCCTTGCTCTTCCTCTCCTTTCTCTTTCTTTCCTTAGTCTCCTTCGACATGTTCTTCCTCTCATTGCGAAAGAACCTAGGCTTCCCCTCCCCACTGCACTTGTGGCTCCCCTTCAGGCCCCTCCCCACTGTGAAGGCTGCCGCCTCCCCCTCTGCAATCATACCTCTCTATGACAGGAGGTCACCAGCCCCCTCCCACTACAGGCCACCCTGGCTTCCCCTCCCCACGGTAAAGGCCACCCGTGACCCGTCCTCCCCCTCTCCACTGTAGGCCACCCTAGGTCCCCTCTCCATTCTGCGAAGGCTGCCGCCTCCCCCTCCACTTTGACATCTTCTTCCTCTCTGCACAGGAAGAATACATTCACCTTCCCACTCAGGCCACCCCGGCTTCCCCTCCCTGTTGTAATGGTCATTGCCTCCCCAACTGCTTTAATGTCTTCTTCCTCTAGAATCAGGTTTCAAATATCCAATTTGTTATTTCGGCCTTCTATCTTTGTTTAATCCATTTGCATCAAGAGAATCGAGCTTCTACAGTGTATCAATTCGGTGATGTGATGTCCTGGTGCCTTTCAACATCTGTCAGACACATTATTAGTCAAATGGGAAAAATATAAAATAGTGCCTTAGTCAAGTAGTACTGAAGTAGCATGTCTAAAAATATAACTATAATACCCTATGGTAATTCGTGTCCCAAAAAAAAAAAACCTCATTTGACAGATTGGCCATATCCTTTGGTGATTTTTATCTAAAAAAGCATCCCGTTGACAGACAACCTAAGCATAGAACCCATGAGTGTCAGCCAAATTGTTCCTATATCTCACTATCTATGAAATCACACGTTTATTCATATCTCCAATGCCACTGCAAAGCCCACCACCTCATCTTCCCCACTGCAAAACCAGCTCACCCCTACTGCAAAGTTGACCAACCCAACTATATTGTTGTCTAATGATGATTTATTGTTCTATGATAATATTTAATGATTTTATATTGTTGCATAACATTTTATAATGAGTATATAATGATGCAGATCTAATGTTGCAGTGTTGTACATTGATATATCATGATTGTGTAAGGATTGTATAATGATACAGAATCTTATACAATGTTTTAGTGTTTTACATTGATTTATAATAATTGTATAATGATGCAGAATGTCGTATAATGTTGCAATTCATGTTATAATTGAAGAGGTTATGCTTAGATACATGTTTGTTAATTTAGTCAAAAAAAATGAAGAGATATATATATATATTCTTTAATTATATCATTGTATGAAAAGGTGCATGATAATATAAAATTTTTGGTTTTTAATGTTGTGCCCCCTTTCTGATCTCAATATTATACAATTAACATTTTTGTTATATTTTTATGTTATATGTTTTAATAGATTGCAAATATGCAATCCAAAATACAAATATCCTCGACATACGGACCCCAAGTCATCGCCAACCACGCCAAATTCGGATACCTGGCAACCCCATTGTGTTCGGCAACTTCCCAGCCGTTATTGGGTCGCCCTTCTTTTTGGGTGTTGTCCCGGCGGCTGAGGCTGCCTGGGAAACACCTACTACTCCAATTGTCGGGAGTGTCAGGCCCTCTGCTACAACAACTGGCCGAGTCCACTCGGTCAATAAAGCAACCGTCGGGGGTGTCAGACCCTCTACCTCAATAACCGGCCGAGTCCGCTCAGCCGACTCTTCAATTGCTGAGGGTGTCAGACCCTCTGCTTCAGCAATCGGCCGAGTTCATTCGACCAGCTTTGCAATTACAGGAGGTGTTAGGCCTTCTGTCTCATCAACCGGCCGAGTCTTCCCGGTCAACTCTACAATGGCCAAGGGTGTCAGGCCCTTCGACCTGCTAACTGGTCGAGTTTTCTCGGTCAACCAAGTTACTGTCGACGTCGCTCCTACTCAACGGGGGCAACGCCGCCGCCACTGCAACGGCACCAGCTCCACGGCGGCCACCCTCAGAGGTGTTGCTCCTACTCAACAGGGGCAACACCGCCGTCGCAACGATGCTACGTCTGCCGTAAGCATCACCAACGCTGCTCCTGCTCAACGGGGGCGGCGCCACAGCCGCAAGGACACCGAACCTGCAGTGGCAACATCTCGCTCCGACAAGACTATAATTGTCGGAGACCTGCATGTTCGGCTCGATGGAGGCGAGCCGATTTTGCCTCGGGACAGACATGTCCCAACGATCTCCACCTCCAATCGCTTCGAACTCCTGCGATAAGTCCGGGAGGATAAAGCAAATTAAATAAGTCCGTCGTATCGGCGGCAAACCAGGGGCCGATATGACGACCCATGTAACACCCAGGATTTTTCGGATCAGAACCCGTGAGTTTCGGAGCACTTTTGTGAGTCTCAGATCGTGTTTTGCGATTTAATTGGCTTTTTGGCTGTCGGGCCTTCGGACCCCTGTGTAGGGTGAACCGACGTGTTTTCGGGCTTCGGGACGTTACAGGGGCGTTATGCGTTTTCCAAGGATCGTGAGAATGATTTTTCCCTATTTTTGTATTTTCTAAATTTTTAAAACCCCAATTTATTTCCTATAAATAAAACCCCACCCCCTCTCTCTCCCCATTTCTCTCATTCTCTCCCTCTCTCCTCTCACGTTCTCTCTTTCTCTCCCTCTTGTCTCCGGCGGCTGACGGAGGATGACGAGGGCGAGGCGGAGGCAACGCGGGCGGCGAGCGGCCGAGGATGGAGCAGGGATCGAGGTGGTGGCGCGGCGGTGCTCGTCCGCAGATTCCGGAACCCGGCGGTGATTCAAGAAGCGTTTTCGCGAGGAATCAGCGTCCTCGGCGCGGGAAATCGTCAGTGGAGGTAGGGGGATGGATCCCTAGCCCTTGTGTTTCATTTCCCCGCATTTTGTAGGCCGAGGCGAGCCGAGAGTTGTTTATTTCACGCCGGGGTTAAAATGCATGATTTTTGGGTGAGCGACGGACCCTTCGATTTGATCGTGTTTTTGGGGTTTAAATGGCGCCTCTTGGTGGTCTAGAGGCCGGGGAATGGTTTCCCCATGTTTTCCCCATCACCCGGGAGTGATTGGGGCGTGGAACCGGACCCCTAGGTCGGGTCCGGAGGGTTTATAGTCGTTTTCGGTCGACCGAGCCCTTTGGCCTGTCGACTGACCAGGGCTGCGTTCAGCCTGGCCGCGGGTAGCTCAACCTACCCTGTGGGTTAGGTCGACCTACCCCTGTTGGTCGACCGACCCATGCAGGTTGGTTGACCGAAATGCAGTTTTTTTGGCCCGTTTTGGCCCCCTGTCGGCCCGGTTGTGACCCTTTGGTCGACCTTTTGGCCCCGTGGATGTCCCGGACACTCTGTGGGTACCGTGACCGTATTTTTGGGTGTCCGGAGGTATCATGTTACCGTCTTTCTTGTGGTTTTGAGAGTCCGGGTGACCCCGAGTGTTCCGGTCTTTCTTGTTTCGCTATATCGAGTCACCGTGTGTCGATATGAGTGCAGAGGGTTGCTCCCGCACGACGTTAGCTTCTTCGAAAAGCGATTTTCGTGTGAGCCATGCGTATGGCCTATGAACTGTGAGTTCTGTGACCCAGCCTGGGGCCGGAGATTTCTCGGTTTCCCTTGGAAAGGGAATGAACTCGGCGGCTATGAGCCGTCTTAAGATTCATTTTAACCGTGTTTTGACCCTAGGAGTAGGGCAGATTGACGGCATGATGCCGTGTGTGGTGCGACGGTCTTAACCTGAGTTGTGTGACTCGAGGACCGTTAGATTGGTAGGTCTAGTGGACTGTCCAGAGTCTGGTGGCACTGTGTCACCCCATGTTACGAGTTACTTGTGACGGGCCTGTGTGTAGCCGGTCAGTACTCCAGTGGTTTCTTTCGAGAGTCGTACGCTTAGTGACTCCCCACTAGTCGTAACTTGCCTGGACACGCGTGTGCCGACCTACCAAGGAGTGGGTGGAGAGCTACACCCGAAAGAGACGATTTTAGGCTGGTTGCCGTAGAGCCTCCCACTGTGGCGGCTCGAGTCCGGGCCGAGAGGAAAACCAACTAGAGGGCCTGACGTAGCGCAGTCAGTTAGTGTGTACACACGTGATCAGGGACTTCGGACGCCTGCTGACGAGCACGACCCTGACTAGACCCTTGTCCTGTGTTCTTGGTTACTTGTACGGTGTCTCAGTTTCCGCCTGGGACGAGTAGGGAGACACTCGGGGCGCGGACTAAGTCGTCAGTGGACGCATCTAACCTTGCTTCTGATGGGCAGGTACTCCCGTCACGCGACACGTGACTCTCGTGACTCGAGGTTGAGTTTCCTGTCTGCAAGACGTGGTTCTTCGAGTAGATTCCGCATGTTTTCCCGATACGGTTACCGACGTTTCACCCATAGATGGAGTAGGGTTCACGGCGGTGAGGTCGTGACTGTACCCCGGACCGCGTGGTCTTGGTTTGGCCTTCGTTTGTAAGGACGGGCCTAAACGACAGAGGTGTCGTGATGTTTCTTCTGGCAGCGTAGCCAGGGTTTTTCCCGTTTGTCCGGTGGTCCCCCGACCGTGAGATCGGGGTTTGCTTTCGGTACCGTAGGAGTAGTTTAGAAAGCCGTGGTTTCAGCGGCTACTGTGGTTTTGTTACGGCTGTCCTTTCCGCCGTTACTGCTACTGTTGTTGTTGTTCTTTCTAGCGCTGTGTTTACCGCCGTTGTTTTGTGGTAGGGTTCCGCGGGACCCCTACTGAGCCAATGAGATGAGACTCACCCCTGTCTTTTCAGGTGTTACAGTTCCTCCTCGAGGTTCGGAGGTGCAGCGCGGAAGTTCATAGTTGCCAGCTCGCCAGAGCCGGGGGTGTACCCGACATTGAGTACGTTTCCTTCCCTGTAGACTGTACTTTTGTTGGACTGGACTCTGAAGTTAACTATTAAATTGAAAATGTAATTTTATTTCTGTTATTTAAATTGTTAATTATATAGTTGTTGCCTGCACTATTTTAAATTTCAATGTACCTCCACACTCCTTTTAACCCTTCCGAGCCCTTCAGCTCGTGGGTGGCCGACCAAGATTCGAATGGTATCGGGTTATTCCCGGTATCCGAATCTTGGGTCGTTACAACCCAGGCCAACGGCTCCCCGATCGAGGCCAGGGGGCAACCGAATTGAGGAGCGTCAGCTCCAGATGAAGAAGACCTAGGTCACCAAAGAGGAGGCCCGGGCCATCAGGCGGGCAAGGTCAGAAAGGCCCATCCGTATATCGGAGTTACAGCAGGTGCGGAATCCGATGACCCCCTATCGGTTTGAGCTCACAACCTCTCCGGGGTCTCAAGCTCAATTCCCGCAAGGGCAGAAGCACCGAGGAGTCAGCAAGAAAGAATGCCCAACCTCTCCGTGGGCCAGTTCAACGCATACGGATGAGGATTGCTCGACACAGACTTCGACATTCCGATTGTCTGTTTTTGACAGACAAGGGACGGCACCCAAGCCCGGAAGACAGCCGCCCAGGAAGAAGAGGGTGGTTCAGGTGACCAACGATGTTGTCAAGGTGTTCACCTACTATACAACCTCCACTGACAAGCAGCCGGAGGACACCTAGGGAGAAATGAACCAGTCTCTCCAGACTTTGAGGAAGTCAAGGCCCGTCTCCCGGGTTTTCGCACAAATGCAGCAGACGTCGACTGCCGGAACATCTCAGCCCGAGTCGGCAAGGCAAGAAGAGCATCAAGAAGACATTCATAGTGTCGACAGGAACGCCAACCCAGGGCATGAGGAAGACCTTGCAAGAGAGGTTCAGGCCCTTACGTTGGAAGAGCTCCGACGCGAAAATCAAGAACTCAAGAGCCTCTTGCAAACATTATTGCGCGAAAGGGAGGTTCATGCTCAGCCTCAGGCGGCGCCCATTAAGATGGAACAACCGCCTCCTCCCATTCCAGTCGCGGCCAATGCTTCAATTATCGCCGCAAAGTTATCAATGGCGGTGGGATTTGAAGCGCCACAGCATGAAGCCAATGTGCGTTCCTCTGCCACTCCTGCTACAAAAAGCCTCATGGCGCAAAGGCAGATGATTGAGCGAATTGTGGAGGCAAAATTTGCTCAACATGGTGAGGGTGTGGTCACCGTTGATTTGTACAGCGTGCCCTATCCCCTCCACTATCAGTTCAAGAAACTTCCGCCTGATTGCCCGAAGGCCCCGAAACTCCAGAAGTTCAATGGGCAGGGCTCGCCCCATGAACATCTGGCCTACTACATGACGGCTACGGGTGAACTGGTGATGGAAGAATCATATCTGATGCGGTACTTCGCCACGTCCCTGACAGGCACCGCCTTCCAGTGGTATTCCAGACTAAAGCCCAACTCAGTGACTGATTGGACTGATAGGCAAAAGAAGTTTGTCGACCGCTTCCAGACGGCCAAACGCAAAGTTTCCCTTGCGGAACTTTGTTCTCTTAAACAAAGGAAGGGTGAAACCGCGTTAGACTTCATCAAGCGATGCAGGGACGTCAGCAAGCGTTGTGATAACCCTCCAACGCCTGAAGGCGTGATCACCATATGCCGCAGAGGTTTATCGGCCGAAGTTAGCGAGAAGCTTCTGGGCTCAAATATCAGAGACTTTGACCAGCTGAATACAATGGTGGCGGAGATTGAAATATTCTTCGCTAATCACCCGACACATACTCCTGCCAAGGGCAAAACCTCCAAAGATCGTCTAGTCAGCGGCAAGGAGGTAAATGTTGTGGACTTCTCCCCGACGAATGGAGACAAAGGGAAAGGAAAATCAAAGGATAATGGCAAAAAGCCCGAAGCCAAGGCGAACGCGTCTCTGTTAGCGGAGCGTATGAAGGCGCCTTACTCCTTCCGAAAAGAGCACACAAAGATGCTCTTTGATTTATGTATGAAAGAAAAGTTCATCACCCTACCTGATCCACGAAAGCCCTCGGAGGTGGATAAAACGGATGACCCGACTTATTGCGTGTATCACCGAAGGTTAGGTCACACCGTTAGGGACTGTTATGTTTTCAAGAACATAACAGAAAAGCTTATTCAAAAAGACCTAATATGTAGCACCCCTGGAATTTAACTGGAATTTTCTGGGATTAAATGGATCAATTTAAGCATTTAATAGGTTTAAAGGCTTAATAGGCTTAATTAATGATTTATTATGGGCCTAATTATTAATAGGTAAATTATCCACTTAAAATGGACCATAAGACCCAATTCTAGGACTTTTAGACCCAAGCCCAGCCCTAGAGACATATTAGGGTACTTTCCCTATTTTAACTAGATAAATAGGGAATAATTAAGAGAGGAATTTAACTAAAATTCAAATTTCAACGGCCAGACCAGGTCGTGGTCAGTCGGGCAACCGCGTTCTAGAGGTCGCGGTCCAGATAAGACCACGTTCAAGTTCCGTAAACAGAAGTTGATAAACCTAGGAAAGTCTGAATTTTTATCTTCCCAAATCGCCAGGGATCGATGTGATCTGACATGGGGACTTGTCTAGAACTCTTAGGGATCGATTCTAACCCTAATAAGGACTCCTAATTCGACCTAATCCCTCAGCCCTAGGTCATTCCCTATAAATAAAGTCCAGATTCGTCCTGCACGAACCCTAATTTTGGATAGCGTAGTTCGAAGGAAAGGCGTCGTCTTCACAGGTTCGTCCTTTAGGGTTATTTGTTCCCTTTGATATCTTCTAACTATCTTCTAAATCCCGTCCTAGGAGATCAAGCCGTCGAGGAGTTAGAAAGTATGGAAGTCACAGTTTCTACGCAGGACGCGCAGGAACCAGTACCCTCTTCCAGCGACAAATTCGAAGTTTAGGGACCATACCAGAGGTAGGTTATCTCATGGATGGCTTAAACTTGTTAGGAGTAAAAGCCCTCTAACCTTACTCGATTTCATGCACTGTACACGGCGTATTTGATGTTTTTTCCATGACTGCACAGTTAGGTTTTTCATAGCATGCTATCCCTGCAACACTAATAAAAAGATAGGAACTTGTGATCAGATTCATGTTTTTCCATGCGTTAACCTCATGCTAAGCATGTTACCATGCCTAATCCTTCTATTTTATATAGTTTTTATGCTTTAATTGCCTTAAGAATAGTCTCTGCACGACGGACCTTGCTTCTGTCTGATGCAGACAGATAGCAGTCTAACAAAGACTGCTACCTTCAAGTAGCGGTTCTCGACCAACCGCGTTCTTTTTTTTGTTAACTCTAAACAGCAACTAGATCAACCCTCATGATTCCCTGTTAAATATAAGTAGTTATGCCATGTTTCATGTTATTTCGTTATTATGATTTCTGTCACATCATGTTTCATGTTGACATGTTTTAAAGCTTATTTTCATATATGTAGTTTCGTGCCAAAACCATATAGTTTTGTATTTAAAGATTTTTAATGCAAACCCCTACACTTTGATTTATGCTTTGGCGCGTTCCTTTCTCATCTCCTTTCTGTTTTATTACTTCACATATAGCCCGTACTCCGATATGATGCTATTACATCACTTGCACTTGATAGAAAACTTTCTTGGACTTGAAAGCCTCTCCGTCAGATATTCCTTCTGCCAGACTAGGTGATCTTGTTTCAAGGCCTCCGTAAGACTCCGCGAGCCTGTGATTCCCACTAGGACGTCGAGCTGGTTGTACCCTAAAAATCCAAAAGTCTAGAAAGCACTTCGTGAATTCTGCATTTTCTGTGGACTGTCCTGATCGCGGCCATCAGGCGACCGCTACCTTCATATAGCGGTTGTCCGTGAACCGCGTTCTGCTAGTTGTTCTATTGAGTCGACCTCCGTTCTTTCCTGCGTCGACTCCACACATGATCGCGGACTGGACTCGACCGCTACCTCGTGATAGCGGCTATCTGTGAACCGCGTTCTTCCAGAGTGTTCATTGCTTCGACCCAGTTTCCTTCTCGCATCGACTCACTTGTTGTGCACTGCCAGATAGCGGTTCCCGCTCTACCACTACTCCAAGATAGCGGACCTAGCTTGACCGTGTTCTGTCAGGGTTATATCCAACCCGCGGTTTGACCCAAAGGTTGATCTTGCTCTGTTCTCAAGTGATCTGGTTATCTGGAATCTAAACCTTATTCATTAAATCATTAATGAACTATGAAAATGGATTAATGTACTGTTATGCTGCCGGATTCCTCCCGTAGCGTAACCTTCTTATTAAGTCGTTCTTGAACTCTCATGTTCATTTTGGTACGTTCTTACCTTGGTTACATTCGCCATAAAGCTATTGTTTGAACTTGATATTATTGGCCGACTTTAGTATTTCTCGTGAAAGTAGCTTAATTTATAACTTGAAGATGGAAGAGCGGGCACGGACAGTGTCCAAGGGCTCCACGCTAGCCCCCTCGGCAGATGGCCAGAAACATGCTATAAATCATGGGATATGATGAATACTGGCGTCGCATTGCGCTGGGAGTACTTTTTTTATAAACGGATGAAATCCACGAGACTATCTTATGAAATCACATACTTACTTGTTACGTGACTTTCTAGTGCATAATCTTTTCAAGATTATGAAAAGTACATTCTCGTTACATGCTAGTACATTCTCGTTATTGAAAGACCATACTATAATCTTGCTTGATCACGCTCTCATATTGGCTTGATATCTCATCTCTCTCCACTTATCTTGATACTTGTTGTTACCTTGGCTTCATCCGTATGGTTTATCGCACTTTCATTATTGCCCTTTTCATAGAGCTAAAATGTTAATTACTTTAACATTGCCATCATGTTGATACGAAGATATCTACTTGACGAGTGCGCTCATTCCCTACTTTTTCAATTTTTTTCAGGAAGTTCTAGTGATTCGGAATCGGAGTACTCAAGTGGCGAGTCTGAGAGCGAGTGAAGTACAAGAGAAGCCTAGAATATCAAAGTGTCTTGAGTCAGTTATTGTAATTTAGTGACCTTCACTATAATAGACGGTGAAGTTGATCATGTTACGAAATCTTTTGTTTTCTTGAGTCTAGTTGTGTCAGAGTGTCAAATGTCAATTTGTAAACCTTCATCGTTATTATTCAATAAAGTTGAAGTTTTTATACATTGTGTTCACTCTTTTACGTGTGAATGTTGCGCTATGATTGTCATTCTAGCTTGAGGCTTCATTTGTCGGCTGTTCACATTCCTTGACTTAATTCCGTTGTATATCTCGGGGCGTGACATAATAAATATGTTGGGCCATGCGGTCGACCTGCCACAGCCTCATGTTTGGAGTTGGCCGAACCGGTCAGCCAATGCGGTTTATATAGTGGCAACTGCTTCGAGCTCCAATGCCTCCGAAGCCGGGGCATCAAATCAACAACCCAATGCCGGCCGCAGAGCCGCTCCTTCCTCACTCCCTGAATGTCGGGCGTTGCGGAGGACTATTCGGAAGATCCGAGGGGAGATCCGACAGCTACAGTTGGAACAAAGGCGTCTGCTGCAATTCTTGAGAAGCGTCGATGAGCAGTTGGCTACCTTCCCCTTTGGGCCATTTGCTAGGGGACTAGCTCCAACACATATACGAGAGGCAAGTGTGTCACCCACCGCTCGGGCTCCTCTCAGGTCAGGGGGTTGGCTCTCTGAGGAATCCTCCGATTCATCTGAAGGCAAGGAACTAGAGAAGTTATATTCCTTTCCCCGTGAGAAGACTTTGCAAATCTTCTTCGCGTGCCGTCGAGAAGGGCTATTAAACCTCCCAGCGCCACCCAGTCAGCAGACACTAGGCGCCGCATTACACCAGGGCTATTGCCCATACCACGAGGTGATAGGCTATATTATCCATGATTGTTAGGCCTTCAAGGACCTCGCCGAAGACTTAATCAAGCGAGGAGTGATCAATATGGGCGACTTCTTGGTCGACCCATCGTAGCCACATAGACGGGAGAGCTTGAATTTCTCCGTCAATGTCATATATGCCTCAGCTATTTTCCAACTCCCGGAGCCGAGAGAGGAAGGGGTCAGTTCCCAACCGCTCAAGTCCACATTGTGGTATCCAAGGTGGCGACCCTCTCATCAGTGTTCTTTCCCCAAGGACACTGAGAAGATCTTCGACAAGCTCCTAGAAGAAGGTCGACTAATGGCGCGTGATCTGCCGTCCTAATACAATGAAACGGCCAAGAGTCATCCCCGTTACTGCAAATATCATGCCAGGGTGTCCCACCCCACTGGGGAGTGCCCAGAGATTCAAGATTGCATTGATGTCCTTATCCAAAAAGGGGAGATCGATGCGCAGGGGAATTCGACGGCGAGGCGGCTTCTTAAAGAGGTCGTTGAGAAGATTCTCCAACAAACTTAACAGGAGCAGGCCAAGCCATGAGAGACCAAGCCCACCTCTCAGCAGGTCCAGTCGGGCAAATTTATGGGCAGCAATCCTCAGCCAAACCCTAAAGGCAAGGCCATGTGTGAAGGGCCTAAGGCCCAAAGCCCAAAAGGCCAAGCCGTGGGAGGAGGTTCCAAACCCCTTTCCAAGCTGAGTCAACCTGGCATCACTATAGGGGGAAATCCTCAAACAGATAATAAGGGCAAAGCCAGGGCGAGGGAGCCCGAAGCCAAACCTCGTGTAGAGCCAACAAGGCCGCTGATAGTACAAAGGCCTCAACAGCTCGAACAGGCGATGGAGAGGGGGATTTCTGTAGCCCACCCAAAGAGCAGCCCAACAAGACCCAACAGGGTCCAACGAGGCAAGCTCACCTGAGTGACAGCCCACAGGGCCCACTCAGGAAAGAAAAGCCCAATGAACAAACACTCGAGGAACCAACTCTCCCCGGCGGCCCCTAGGCTCGGAGGGCCCGAGTGATGGTCAGGTCACAAGGAGGGTCCGGCCCAAGCCGTTTCCCCGCCCGGGAGAGACAGGCATTAGCCGACCTATCCGACCCCTCTTTCGCCGAGCTATGCTCATCGCCCGGACAGGGCTGGCGTTTCAGAAGCTCAGCCAGACCAGACATTATCCGTTCGTGCTGCCGTTAAGAGTCCCCAACGGACAGGGGAATCAAGAAGCCGCCGAACTTCGAGGCGATAACGTTCCCACGATAAGGCCATGAAAGCCCACGTTGAGGACGTAACTCCCGCCGGAGACCCCTCAGCTTGCAGGACTCCTGAAGGCGGCGCACTATTTAAACCAGGGATACCCTCCGGTGGAAGAGAGGAGCCATTAAGGTACTCATACACCCAAACTCCTGAGCAATCCGCTTCACCCTCTGGTGGAGAGGAATCTCGCGCACTAGTTTTTCTCCTCCCCATTACTGCTTCCACCACAGCTCTACCGACTTGACCATCGGAGGGTTTTTCCCCAGGGAAACCCCTTGGGCCCTCTGATACGTTTCCATGTCTTGCAGTTCATCTTCTGGTGATCCACAGCCCGCTCAGGACACAGCGCGAGATTTCGCCTCTTCATCTGGCGCCGTCTGTGGGAAACGCACGAAGAGCCAAGATGGTGAGAAGAAGCTCAGGGAGGAGGTCCGCCGCCGAGAGGGGTAAGGCCATGGTGGCGGCAGGAGATGGCCCCTCTAGGGCCTCACAGAACCCTCCCTCCAACGCCAGCGTCCCCACCAACGGGCCGCCGCCCCCTCCAACGGCGACGGGGGTACCCCCCAACGGTGGCGACGAGGTCTTCCAGGCCCTCAGTAAGAAGCTTGACGTCCTCGTGGAGCTCATGAGGGCCCAGGCGGCAAGGGATGCCAGGTCCCGCGCCCCGTCAGGAGCCCCCCCCCCCCCCCCCCGTCGAAGTGCGTCCCAGCATACCGCCGGAGGCCGCTTCACCCTCCGCGGTCAGCAGCTCATCCGCAACAACGTTGGAGGACCCTCGCAAGCTCCGCCCCCGGAGCAAGAGGCTTCCTCCACGCCCAGAAAAGGGAAACATGGGGCGAGGCCTCCGCGCCCGAGCGCTGACGTTCCTGAGGATCGTCACGACGCTCCCCCCAGTCCCACGGCACGACCGCAGCCGGAACTATCCCTCCGACTGAGGGATTTCGAAAGACGTTTTGCAGAACAAGAGCGCGCCCTCCGCGCCCTGCAGAAAACCTCTTTCCCGGAGGACGAGGAGAAATCCCCTTTCTTCGAATACATCTTGAAGGCAGAGGTGTCTCCCAGAACCTCCATTCCGACCTTCAAGCTCTATGATGGCCAGGGCGACCCAGCCGACCACTACGACAGCTTCGACGCCCTGGTAACTCTGCATGGAACGCCGGATCCTATCAAATGCCGAGCCTTTGCGGCCACCCTAGTCCAAGGCGCTCAGGCATGGTTCCGGGCCCTCGCCCCTAGGTCCATCCGGGACTTCAGGCAATTCGGGCGAGTCTTCAAGGAGAGCTTCGCCGGGAGCGCCCCCCCAAGGTCAGTAGCGGGGCTCCTGGCCCTCAAACAGGCATAAGGGGAAAGGCTACGGGCTTATGTCCACCGATTCATATCGGAAGCCCTCAGAATTCCCCGCCTAGATGTGGCCTCGGCCACAACCGCTCTGACCGGGGGCACCCGGGACGAGAATCTCCGCCGCGAACTGGTCCTCCACCCTCCCTCGACCCTCGCCGAGCTAGTGACTCTGGCCCTGCGCCACGCCGAGTGCGAAGAAGTACTCAGCGCTTGCCGAGACACAACCGGCTCGGGTCAGGAGGGGGACAAGAAGCGGGCCTCCGAGCCAAATCCTGGCTCGGGCAAGAAGCGCGATCGGGAAGGAGAGAGCAAACGGAAGTATGAGCGGTACACCCCGTTGACCGCGCCAGTCTACGAGATCTATGAAGACATCAAAGACTCGGGACTCCTCCGCCAGCCCGAACCAATGAGATCGAAGAACCGCAAGCGCGACAGGCATTGCCTGTTCCACGGCGACCACGGGCACCACACCGGCGACTGCCACCAGCTCCAAGACGAGATCGAACGTCTCATCCGTCAGGGGCACCTGGCCCGGTTTGCAGCCGGGCGCAAAGAAGACCGAGACGCCGCCGAGGAGATCGACAACGCCCCCCGAGGGGTCCACATCAACGTCATCTCCGAAGGAACGGCATCGGGCGGCGACACCAGCCGAGGAAGGAAGCGTCATGCCGAGCGGGCCAGCCAGGCCTTAGAGCCCTCCAGGGGCCCGCCGAGGGAGCCCCAGGTCATAGTCTTCTCCGACCAAGACCTGGAAGGGCTGAACACCCCGCATGATGATGCCCTCGTTATCTCGGCCACAATAGACCATTGTAACGTAGATAGAATTCTGGTTGACAATGGGAGCGCCCCCGATGTATTATCTTATGACTGTTTCCTCAAGATGGGGGAAGACCCATCCAAGCTCCGCCCGATCCGAACACCCCTCTGCGGGTTTAACGGCCTGGCCACTTACCCCGAGGGAGCCCTAAGCCTGCCGGTCACCATCGGCATCCCACCCAAAACCGTTACGGTCATGGTGGACTTCATAGTGATCAAGGGTATGATAGCGTACAACGCCATTTTCGGCCGGAAAATCCTCAGCCGAATAAAGGCCGTACCATCTACCTATCACCAGAAAATGAAGTTTCCCACCAAAAACGGGTTAGGGGAAGTCCGAGGTAACCAGGCCACGGCTAGAAGGTGCTACAACATCTCGGTGGAAGCCTCAAGGCCGGACGGGAAGGAAAAGGGCCCCAAGGGAGTCGAAGGGAAGACCGTAACCACCGAGCCCGGTGGCGAATTGCTAACGGTATTCCTAAACGATGACCCGGCCCTCGGAGTAAGGATCGGAGCCGACCTACCACCTAAGGAACAGCAGCAATACAAGAGATTTCTTTCTGAATACATTCAGGTCTTTGCTTGGTCCGATGATCAACTCCCTGGCATACCAGAGAAGACCGTGATGCACAAGCTCAGCCTCGACCCCACCGTGAGGCCCGTACAACAACGGAGAAGGAAGCATGCGCCTGAGAAGCAGGCGATCATCAAGGCGCATATCACCAAGGGACAAGAGACTGGCCTCTTCAGACCAGTCCTGTACCCTACGTGGCTAGCCAATGTCGTCCTGGTGCCAAAAACCACAGGCAAATGGCGAATGTGCGTGGACTTCACCGATCTGAATAAGGCTACCCCCAAGGACTGCTATCCGCTACCGAGCATCGACCAATTGGTTGATTCAACCTCGGGCAACGAGATACTCAGCTTCCTAGATGCCTATTCGGGTTATCACCAGATCAGAATGAATCCAGAAGACGTCGAGAAGACCGCCTTCATCACCGACTACGGCGTGTATTGCTACACCCGGATGCCCTTCGGATTGAAGAACGCTGGAGCCACATATCAGCGGCTGGTAAATCACATGTTCGAGGGACAGCTAGGTCGGAACGTCGAGGCTTACATCGACGACATGCTCGTCAAGACCCCCAAGGCCCAAGACCACTTCACCGACCTTGCCGAAACCTTCGGCACCCTCCTGGAGTACAACATGAAGCTCAACCCCGCCAAGTGCGCCTTCGGAGTAAAATCCGGGAAGTTCCTGGGTTTCCTGGTCACTCAGCGCGGGATCGAAGCCAACCCCGACAAAGTCCAGGCCATCCTGGACATGCGCCCGCCCACGTGCGTGAAAGACGTCCAGCGTCTAACAGGGCGTGTCGCCGCTCTCAGCCGTTTCCTGTCCCGTGCGGCCGAACGATGCTTGCCCTTCTTCAAACTGATGAGGGGACCCAAGCTAGCATCTGCTACGATCGCATGGGATGAGGAATGCCAGACAGCATTCGCCGAGCTTAAGAAGTTCCTGGCTTCGCCACCGGTGCTCTCCAAGCCCGTCCCAGGCGAAGTCTTGCTGCTCTACCTCTCGGCGACGCCATCCACGGTCAGCTCGGTCCTAGTCAGAAATGACTCGGGAATCGAAAGACCGGTCTACTACACCAGCAAGGTGCTCAATGAGGCCGAACGGAGGTACCCCGCAACCGAGAAACTCGTGCTAGCGTTGGTTACCTCCGCAAGGCGCCTCCGACCCTACTTCCAGGGGCACCCCATCACCGTGCTAACCGGCGAGCCGTTGAAGAAGATTCTGGCCCACCCCGAGGCCTCAGGGCGACTCGTCAAATGGGCCATTATGCTCGGGGCCTACGACATCTCGTACCGGCCACGATCAGCAATCAAAGGCCAAGCGCTCGCCGACTTCATCGCCGAAAGCACCATCCCGGCCGAAGACAGGCCTCCGACCACGACCGGGCCAACCTGGGAACTGTTCGTCGATGGATCGTCCAATTCGGCAGGCAGCGGTGCGGGGATACTCTGAGGTCCCCCGAAGGGATAGAGCTACAGTACGCCTTGAAATTCAACTTTCAGGCATCCAACAATGCTTCCGAGTACGAGGCCCTTATCTCGGGAGCACGCATGGCCCGACGGTTGGGGGTCGAGCGAGTCAGGATCCACACCGACTCTCAGCTGGTCGCAGGACAGGTCAACGGTGAGTACGAAGCTCGGGAGGCACCCATGATCAAATACCTTCAGTTGGTCCGGAGCCTGGCCCAACAGTTCGAGGAATTTGGGGTAGTCCGGATAGCTCGGGAGCAAAACTCTCGGGCGGACGCCCTCTCTCGATTGGCCTCCTCCCTAGACCCGGAAGGTACACGATCGGTCCTCCTAGAAGAGCTAGAGCGCCCGAGCATCGACACGGAGCTCCTCGCTGTTGACTCGGCCACTCCAAGCGACTGGCGCTCCCCCTACCTGTCCTGGCTACAGGACTCCCAAGAGCCCTCCGACTCTCGGGAAGCCCGCCGAATGAAGTATCAAGCTCGGCGCTTCGTCGTCCTCGACAACACTCTCTACCGAAGATCGTTCTCCGACCCCCTCCTGAAGTGCCTCGGTCCCGACGAAGCAAGCCGAGCCATCCAAGAGATTCATGAAGGCCTGTGCGGAGCGCACTCAGGGGCAAGGTCGCTGGCCAGAATCCTGTTACGACAGGGGTACTGGTGGCCCACCCTGCAGCGCGACTGCTCGGCCTATGTTCAACAATGCGACCGATGCCAGCGGTTCGACCACTTGGTCCATCGGCCGGCCACGGAACTTGTCACCCTAGCCGAGCCTTACCCTTTCGCTCGGTGGGGGATCGATATCCTTGGGCCATTCCCGACGGCCCAGTCCCAGAAGAAGTTCATCATCGTCGCCATCGACTACTTCACCAAGTGGATCGAGGCCGAGGCTACGGCAAGGATCACCGAGACAGTCGTTTGGGGCTTTGTTTGGAAATCGATCATTTGTCGCTTTGGCATCCCCCGAGTGATAGTAAGCGATAACGGTCGGCAATTCGACTCTCGGTATTTCCGAGACAGATGCGCCGACCTAAATATCCGCAACCACTTCACTTCGGTCGCCCACCCTCAGGCCAACGGGCTGGTTGAAAATGCCAACAAGACTATCTTAAAAGGCATAAAAACCAGCTCGGCAAGGCTAAGGGTAGCTGGCTCGAGGAATTGCCTAGCGTACTATGGTCGCACCGAACGACCCCCAGGACGGCAACCGGTGAAAGCCCTTTTCAGTTGGTATATGGCACCGAAGCCGTCGTTCCATTAGAGATCGCCAATCCGTCTCTCCGAGTGATCAGCTTCTCACCCGAGGCAAACGGGCAAAAGTTGCTCGAGAACCTCGACCTGGCAGACGAACTCCGAGAGATCGCTAACGTCCGAGCAACGGAGTACCGACGCCGCCTCACTCGATACTACAACGCCAAGGTCCGAGACAGACGTTTCCAACCGGGGGACTTCGTCCTCAGGAAGGCCGAAGCCTCTCGACCACTGGAGGCGGCGGGCAAGCTATCCCCCAACTGGGAAGGCCCCTACCGAGTGATCGAGACGCTCGGGAAAGGTGCGTACAGGCTAACTACAATGGAAGGGGAACCCATTCCCCGGACATGGAACGCAGCCGCACTACGCAGATTCTATTTCTAAAGTTGTATAGCAAGATTGAATGAAAATTAAATTCCCTCTCCATTCATTCAAACAATTGTTAGTACATCAGATAGGCAAATGCCAGTACATCACATAGCAAAAAGCAAAAATCCGTCTAACACCGCTTCAAGAGGCCATCGCTCGGCTGACTCGGTCTTGATCTCCTCGCGTCCAGCCACTGACTCTGCCTCGTGTGGAAACTGGCTCGGACAAAAGGTGGTCGAGCCAGTTGGCTCAGGTGGCCCGTGACAAAGGTGACAGAGGGACTGCAGAAGGAAGGCCACCTTTAAACGTGGAGGAAGGCTACCTCCCAAGTTGGCAACAACCAGGAAAAAGGAGCGCCGTGAAGGCCTCCCCTCTTCCAATCTGCCAACTCCTTGGAAGGAAGGAGAGAGCAAGCAGCCCCCGAAGAGTGAAAGAAATGAAGAACAGAAGAGGGAAAAAGAGGCTGCTGGGAGAGGTTAGGAGGGAGCTGGAGTCGCCTCCTCCCCTCACACGGAGGGGAGTGGCGGCAGGCTTCCCTGATGCCCCCATCCGTCCTCCGCCTCGGCGCCCGCCCGGAAGCCACGCCGGAACTGAGAAAGGGCAAGAACCGTGCCTTCACACGTCGAAGCCCTCTCCAGATCCGCGCGGCGACCGTCGGACCCGTCTCGAACTCGCGCGGCGACCGTGGGACCCGTCCAACAAGCTGGGACGGCAAGAGCCCTCCGCTCCCCGTCGTCGGCGGCGTCGCCCTCCGAAGGATCCTCCATGCTCCGAATGCAAGGGCACAACGCAGAGTGAAGAGGAAGGAGTGAGGAAAGACTGTTAGAGAAAATCCCAAGCAGTAAAGAGGAAAGGGCGCCTTTCGGTCCTTCTTATAGGCCAAAGGAGGCTACACGCCTTAAATGACCCCCCCCCTCGGAAACACGCCAAAGGATTTCTCCCCTGGACAGTCACCTCCAACTCCTCGTTTCCCGCCCTAGCGGGATTCACGAAGCGGCCTGACATTCAAAGCATGAGGGAACGGAAGGACGCCCCGTCAGAAGCCTACCAAAACAGCGTGCGAAAACCACGCAGGACATATCGGCACTTGCCAACTACTTCAGACACGCCAACCAAATCACAGCAAGGACAGCGATCAAACAAGTAAGCCATTTATTATCTCATAAAGAGGGAACTCCCTAAAGGAGGAAAGAGAGACAAACAAGAGGAAGGGGCAAAATAAGGCAAAATGCATCAGGCCTCGGGCCCACTTTGACGTTCGAGAACGGCGGAAGGAGACGCGTCATCCCCGGCGCCTTCGGTGACGGCCGGCTCGGACACTGACCTCGCCTGTGCGAGAACTGTCTCGGTCGTGAGCCCTCCCGAAACGCCCGGAGCCGGTGACCCCGATGGAGGCGACCCCTCCGAATCTTCCCCGACCGACGAGGAGGAGCTAGAAACCGACTCATCCGAGTCATAACGCTGGCCAAAGGGGAACTCGATCCCGGAGTTTTGCTCGTCGGCGTGGTTTATCGCCCGGCGATAGCCCTGCTTGAACCCCTTCCGGGCGCCCCGGCGAAGTGCTACCTCGTAATAGGGTAGGGCGGCTTCCACCAGGTCGGCCGAGTAAGCATCCGAGCTCCTATAACGCTCGATTGCCTCCGCCTCGATCTGCCCCGCCCTTCCGACGAGCTCGACCCGAGCCCACTCCGCCTCGGCCGCACGCTCCTCCGCCCGGGCCCGGTCCACCTCGGCCTCAGAGCGGAGGCGCTCCGCCGCCTCCGCCCGATCTAGCAGCTCGGCGCGTTCGAGCTCCCAGCGATTGTCTAGCTCGAGGCGACGCAGACGCTCCTCTTCCAGGGATCGGCTTGTCCTCTCAAGAGACTCTCGGGTCTTGGCGAGCTGTTCGGTCAGCACCCCGACTTCCAGTCGGCTCGCCCGCGCGCCCTCCCGGAACGCGGAAAACTCCTGCCGGAGCCCCTCATGCTCCCCCTTGAGTCGGGCCAGTTTCCTCTCGCATCCCCCAAGGGTCCAGGCAAGGTTCGACCGCTCCGCCTCCGTCCGGGCGTGCGCCTCCGACATCAAAGCCGCCGACCGAGCTATGACCAGGCCGCCCTCCATCAGAACATCAAGGATCCCGGGGGGGGGGGTATTGCGCCTTTCTCCCCCCTTCGTCCTTGCGGTAATCGATCGGCAGACCCGATACAGATCGCCCGTAATACCAAGCCTTTCCAAAGGCTCCGGCAGAGGGAACCGCTCCGCCCTGGGCACCCCGCCAGAAGACTCTGCTCGAGTGACGGAGCTGACCGCCTCGCGCACCACGGTCGGTTGGGGTTGCGACGCCTCCCCTGGCGAACCCCCAACCTCGACCGGCGCCGCGGGATTGACCGCACCGGGAACTTCAAGCACTTGGGGCTGCAACGCCCTCGCGGGCGAACCCCCAACCCTGCCTGTCTCGGCCCGCACCTCGCCAACCGAGAGATCACCGACTCCGACCGATCCCCGGGTCTCAACGTCAGCTACTTCAACATCGGCCCCCTCTACCCCCGTGGGGGGGAGAGCCGACCCATCACCGCCCTCTGAAGGGCCCCCGGTCTCCTCGGCCCCCTCTCGCCTGGCAGGTGGGGGAGCTGGCCCCGAGGGGTCGGCCCCATCTTGCCCCCGAGAGGGGAGCGCCGCCGAGCCGGAGTCACCCCCGGCGGTAGTAGGAAGGCCTGCCTTCTTGGCCCGTTTCCTGGCCTTCGCGGCCTCCCGCAACTTTCCCGCCGTGGGATCCTTGCGCTTCGTACCAGTTGGTCGTGAAGATCCCTCGGGGGCCACCCCCTTGCCCTTGTCTCGGGCTTGGGCTCGACCCGCAGAAGCATCCGGTTCGTCGGCCGCCGAGTCATCCTCCAGATCAATGACCTCGGCAGCCTCTTCCAGAGGTTCCCGCCTCACGTCTGCAACAAAGGAAGAAGACCCGGTCAGGAGAAAGAAAGTAACTACCACCCCAGGAGAAGAGCCTCGAGAGCGGTACCTGTCGACGTCAACCGCGTAAGCAAACACCGTTCGATGTTCTCCGGCGTCACCAGCTCCTCGGTCGACTGGCGGTTATCCAGCAGACGAGCGGCCTGCCGCTCCACGTGGGGAGGGAACTCCTCCTGGCGAGGGGGGAGATTCGGATGAAAATTGGGCGAGACCGGACATCTCCAAAACTCGTCTGTCGCCTCCGCCTTCACCCAGAAGAATTGGGTCTTCCACCCCTTGTGCGAGGAGTCCTTCGCTGCGAGTGAGATGCAACTCCTGTTCCTCCTCGCCTGGATAAAGTAGAAGCCCTTCCCCGCCGACGGGTGCGCTTTCAACTCGAAAAAATAGTGAAAGAGGTCCAAGGAAGGAAAAATGTCGTGCTGACGACAGAGAATCCGAAAGGCGGAAAGAAGGAGATACGAGTTGGCCACCAACTGAATAGGCGCCAACCGGAAAAACTCGAGAAGCTTAAGTACAAAAGGCTCGAAGGGAAGGCGGAACCCACTCTTCCAAGCCAGAAGAAAAGTGCAAATGTGCCCCGTACGGCTGTCCAGACTCGTCTCATACGGGGCAGCGGCAGCGAAGCTGTACCTGAGAGGCAAGCGAAAGCGATGCTCCAGCTTCCTCACCTCGGCCTCCCCCAACTCACTGCAGTTGGGGACGGGCTCCCGCCTCACCTGCTCGATTTCCAAAGGCCGATCCGTCATCGAGTTGGAAGATGATCCCTCGCGCGAGCTCGAAGACTCCGGGGGGGAAGGAAGTTGCCGGACCGCCTCCGCGGTTATCCTCGCCAACTCCTCAAACGCCGCCGCAAGACTTTGCGTCTCCACTGTGCCCTCACGGCGCATCAAGGAGCCCCAGAAGCAAAGAAACTAAGGAAAGCCTAAAACCCTGAGAAGCCTAGAACGACGAACAGCGCCCAACACCTATAAAACCCTGGAGGAAGGCGGCGCGTCGTTCCGTGCTCCGAGAAAAGGGGGGCCCCTTCGTTTCAAATCCGTCAGGATCATCATTACGGGCCCAGGCGACCACTACACGTGGCTCCATAACGCCAACAGAATTCCACCCACCTGAGCCACGCCGGTCCAAAGCCTCAAAAGCTACTCGACCGAGCCTCCATGGCTCGGGAGTAGGAGGGGGACAAGTGGAGAGGGGGATTTCTGTAGCCCACCCAAAGAGCAGCCCAACAAGACCCAACAGGGTCCAACGAGGCAAGCTCACCTGAGTGACAGCCCACAGGGCCCACTCAGGAAAGAAAAGCCCAATGAACAAACACTCGAGGAACCAACTCTCCCCGGCGGCCCCTAGGCTCGGAGGGCCCGAGTGATGGTCAGGTCACAAGGAGGGTCCGGCCCAAGCCGTTTCCCCGCCCGGGAGAGACAGGCATTAGCCGACCTATCCGACCCCTCTTTCGCCGAGCTATGCTCATCGCCCGGACAGGGCTGGCGTTTCAGAAGCTCGGCCAGACCAGACATTATCCGTTCGTGCTGCCGTTAAGAGTCCCCAACGGACAGGGGAATCAAGAAGCCGCCGGACTTCGAGGCGATAACGTTCCCACGATAAGGCCATGAAAGCCCACGTTGAGGACGTAACTCCCGCCGGAGACCCCTCAGCTTGCAGGACTCCTGAAGGCAGCGCACTATTTAAACCAGGGATACCCTCCGGTGGAAGAGAGGAGCCATTAAGGTACTCATACACCCAAACTCCTGAGCAATCCGCTTCACCCTCTGGTGGAGAGGAATCTCGCGCACTAGTTTTTCTCCTCCCCATTACTGCTTCCACCACAGCTCTACTGACTTGACCATCGGAGGGTTTTTCCCCAGGGAAACCCCCTGGGCCCTCTGATACGTTTCCCTGTCTTGCAGTTCATCTTCTGGTGATCCACAGCCCGCTCAGGACACAGCGCGAGATTTCGCCTCTTCAAGCGAAATTGTCGATTAAAGCAAAATCGATGGAATTGCAAAGCCCCCAAGGGCTCCACTTTGGCCTCGCAGAGTTCCAGAGCTACCAGCCGAGATAATTGCTCAGGCGATCAATGCCACTTTCCAGGTGCAGGCGGAGGAGGCCAACGGGACTCAGGTTACTCCCCGAAAAAGCCGTGGAACCAAGGACCCTAAGGAGCCAGCCCGGAGTAGGAAGCAAAATTCCAGAGGCAAATCAGTCCCACTTCCAAAACCAAGTCCACTCTCTTCTCAAGAGGCGGCACGCCAAAAGAAATAAGAGAAGAATCACAAGAAGAATCTGAAGAGGAGGTTGAAGAAGCAAGCTAAGCAAGCAACAGCTATGGAAGCCCCCAAGGAGCCAACTCCTTTGCAACAACTGCAAACCTCATAAATGAGCTGGAAGATTATACTCCCCCTCGCCCCACCAGGGTTGTCACACTGGACAAATACGTTCCCTAGGACAAGTTTGGGCGTAAAGTCCGACTTCTTCAGTGGCTCCGGGAGATGGTCCACCGTCTTGAAGAGGGTGAAGAGTTCCCAATCTCGGAAGAGCTCTCCATATTGTACAAGGATGAGGAACTCACCGTCGAGATGCTCGAGGAAATGCTGCAAGAGCTCTCCTGTAATATGGTGGCGATCCCGCCGCCCGATAACATCCACTCTCCTTTCGACAAGGCACTATGGCCAACAGCGTCGGGGGCAAGGTTCCCATGGCGACGTATCAACGTCGTTCGGTGAAAAATAGTCGAGGCCGCGGCAGAGGATGGAGGCGCGGACGTGACGGTCCCTTAACTCTCGATCGAGTTACATTGTTCGAGAGAAGAACCGGGTCCTATTCTAGAAACCCAAGTTCGGGGAATCCCTTTTATCCTTAACTCCTCAGAGGGTTCGGGCCCCATCCCAGAAGCTAGAAAATCGGGTCGCGTCCCCTTCGTAGTCACCTCTTCTGATGAAGAAGAAGAGCCGGCCAAGTCGCCAGTGCAAGATAAGGCGTCAGAGCAAGTCGATCCCTTCGGCAGGGTTGAGCCCGCGAGCCGGGTAGGTCCGTCTAATGAGGACGAACAGGATTAACCCTTGCAACCTTCGGAGGAATCTCTGGCACCACTATTCCAAGAAAATATGGAGGGCCGGAGTGAGGAACGTCCTTCTAAGCAGGAGAAGCCTCGCGGGGCACCGAAGACTCTGGCAAAGATCATCCCGCCATTTAACAAGACCCGTGCTCGGGCGGACCGCAAGATTATCTATCATATGAAGCGGTTTCCAACAAATGTCACTACTTGGGAAGCCATCACTTGGAGCAAAGATCTGAGGGAGGCTCTCATCAAGATACTCCAAGGCCCAGAGGCCTATGAAGCCCATGTTACAGAGTAGCAAGCCCAAGCATATGAGGCATTTGCAGCCAACATCACCTTTACGGACAAGGACATGTTACTGTCCTCTCCGTGTCACAATCGCCCTTTATATATGCGAGGGACGATCAATGGGCACGATGTAAACCGAATTCTGGTTGATGCCGGAGCGGCCATTAACATTATGCCTTTGAAGACTTTCAAGTCTTTGTACTAGACGCCTTACTTGCAAAAGGTGAGTGCGGTCAAGATTTCGGAATTCAACCAGGATTCCGAGGAAGTGCTTGGTCGGGTTGAGGTCAAGCTAGCCTTGGGTGACTTTATCACCCAAGCAATGTTTTATATCATCAACGCCGACACATCTTATAAGGTGCTGCTAGGGAGACCATGGCTCCACGAAAATTGGGTTGTTCCTTCAACTCTGCACCAATGCCTCAAATATGCCAAGGGGGGGGAGCAACATACTGTCTTTGCATATCATGCTCCATTCCGCCCCAATGAGTGTCACTTGGCGAATGCTTCCTTGTATTTTGGGGAGCCCACTCTAGCAATTCCCGGGCCTATAAAAGACAAAGGGAAGCAAAAAGTGAACTCTGAAGTTGAGGAAGGGAAACTGTTCACGGTCAACCAAGAATTGGCAAAAATGCACAGGCTAAAGCCTCAAAGCTGCCTCCAAGCTGACTCAGCCAGAGAGACAAAGTGTTGACTTCGAAGCCAATCTCATCAGCCGGGTCATTGGCCGCAGTATCTCCTTACCGCCCAAATGTGTTCAGCTCATGTTTCAATGGGAAGAGCACGAGGTGGAGCATCTGAAGACTTTCACAGTCTCCTACCAGCGGAAAAGAAGGAGTAAAAAGGGCAAGGAAGACAAGCCGATTGTCTTTTATAAAGGAGATTTGGTCCCTCCAGGACCTCCTGAGGACGATTTTGGTTGGGATACTCCCGCCAATAATGCGCCGGTGCTGGTCCAAGAAATGGACGATCTGCCAGAGTACATCAGTGAAATGTGTAAAAAGCAACATATCCCTTAGGTCCAAGACCCCGCACGGACCGCATATTTCCACCAGTTGTGGAACCCTCCACAGGTCCGGGGGCAACCTCCCTTCTCCTGCAAAGATACGAGAGGACTCGGTTATGACCAAGAGAGAGACTTTGAGGTTCACTACGCAGTTAATGCCATAGGACTGCTGCCTCCCCCTCGCGGACAAATAAACGCGGAGCCCAAATTGACAACTCTGTGGGGGAGTTCGGTGAGACGTCAATGGCACTCTCACCAGAAGTTGACAATAGTCGCCTCCCCGAGGGAGGGACAGCTCGACCGGCCGAGTGTCAGCAAGACGGAGGAGGCCCTTCGACTTCCAGCTATGAGCAAGAAAACTTCGAAGAATTTGAGGTCTATGAAGCAAATACTGATGATGAGGGAGACTTCGTCGACCTCCAACCAGCCCCACCGGAGCTCGAATACGATGGCCAAGCAACTGTAGACGAGTTGATTGAGATCAATCTCGGAAGCAAAGAAGATTATCGGCCAACCTTTGTAAGTGCTCTCCTCAATGAGAAAGAAAGGCAGGCGTACCAGCAGCTCCTAGAAGAGTTCAGAGATTGTTTTGCCTGGACTTACAAAGAAATGCCTGGGCTTGACCCTTCCATGGCTGAACACGAGCTGGCAATACTTCCAACAATCAAGCCAGTCAAGCAAGCTCAAAGACGTATGCGCCACGACCTAGAGCTGAAAGTCAACGCTGAGGTCGACAAAATGCTCTACATAAACTTCATAGAGCCCTGCATGTACCCTGTATGGCTCGCCAATATAGTCCTCGTCAAGAAGAAGAATGGCCAACTCTGAGTCTACATCGACTTCAGGGATTTGAACAAGGCATGCCCGAAGGACGACTTCCATGTCCCAATCACCGAGACAATGGTTGATATGACCACCGATCACGAAGTCTTGTCCTTCATGGACGGGTCGTCGGGCTATAATCAAATCCGCATGGCCATCAAAGATAAAGACCACACGACCTTCCGATCCCCCAAGGGAGTTTTCAACTATAAAAGGATGTCGCTTGGCTTAAAGAATGCCGGTGCAACCTATCAAAAGGCGATGACCAAGATTTTCGACGAGATGTTACACGATCTCGTTGAATGCTACGTCGATGATCTGGTCGTCAAGACAAAAAGACGAGAGGATCATTTGGCTGACTTGTGTCGAGTCTTTGAAAGGCTTCGGCAGTATCAACTCAAGATGAATCCAATGAAATGTGCCTTAGGCGTCTCCATTAGCAAGTTCCTCGACTTCATCGTCAGGTATCTGATATGCGTAGCGTAGAGTGATATAGAAGGGGGGATGAATAGATCACTCCCTAAAATTAAATTCTCAGCAGTAAATCACAACTTCCGTTTCTCAACCCTTCAGATACAGCGAAAGCAATAGCTAAGGCAGACAATAACCAAGACAGAAGAAAGAAGTGAGATCGAGAGAGCTGTTCACAGTGAAACAAAATGCCAAACAGAAGGAGAGCAACACAACGATAACAGGCAAACCACAGAAGAGGCAGGGAGTTTTTAAGGTGGTTCGATTGCAGTCCACAATCTACATCCACCCCTCACTCCAAACCAGAGTGAGGCTTCCACTAGCGAAGGCTAGAACAGCAGACTCAGTCTGCAAACATATGCTGCCGAACAGCTTGACAAACCAAGGGAAACAAATCCCTCAACCCAAGCTCTGCAACCCACAGAAGCTTGACACCTGGACCTGCTTCCCGCAAGACCAGAACCGGAGACGAATCTCCCTTCCTCCAAACCGGAGGGAACCTGCTAGTGACAGCCCGTCACTGGCAAACCAGAGATCACAGATCTCTCTTCCTCTGAAGCCCAGAGGGAAACCGGAGAATCTCTCCCTTCCTCCAAACACTGGAGGGTAACAAGATGGAATAAGAAAGATGAAGTGAAAAACAGAAAAACAAGACAATCGATGAAGACAATCGTTTCTGAAGACCAAGAACAATGTAGCTTCCGAAGAAGCAGATCTTCACAGTCACAGACTCTTCTCTCTCTCTCAAATACTTTTCTCTCAGATCAATTCTCTCAAATTCTTCTCTCTGTCTTCTCTCTGGAACGTGGAGGCTCTCTCTATTCTTCTTCTGTTCGGGCACTAATTCTTCTCAGCTTTTCTCCAGTTCAGGTTCTTTTGATCGCAGAGGACATCCTTTTATATGGCTTTCGACCTGAATTCCATGGCTTCACTCGTGTGGCGTGAGTAGGGCTCGTGCCCTCCTTTTCCAGAGAAACCTCGGATCACGTGCCAGGCACCAACCTCAGATCACGTGCCCAGTCATCAGCCTGAATCATTCTGCAGGAAGAGAAGAAATGGATGCAACGAGTTAGTTCATATTTTGAACTAGCCGTGTACAGACTTTAGATGCAACATATAGGCAAGTATGTACATTGTGAGAATGTGTAGACTTTGAATGCCTTCATGCGACCTCAATGTACAGACTTGCGGGGGATGCACTTAGATGCCGTCAATAAGATGATATACAGACTTGACAAATGATGCATGAACATAACAGAAGGAATGTGCAGACTTTTGTGTGCGAGCATGCTGCAAGGCAACGTATAGACAATGGCTGTATAGACTTGCATATGCATGGAGGAATGTATGGACTTGCTATGTCGTGAGGCGTGCAACTAGACAATGTTCAGACTTGTGAGATGATGCACAAGGATATCGGCAGAGATTGTATAGACTTGGACGTTTATGTGCATGACAGAACAATGTATAGACTTGACCGATGCGAACACAGGCTGTGCACACTTTGATTGCGTGTATGAGAAAGCAGTGTACAGACTTACTGTAATGAACAATGCCCAAATGCAGTGTATGGACTTAGCGTGAATGCGAGAAGACACTAAGTGAGAGGAATGTATAGACTTGATGTATGCAGCGTTAATGATGTACAGACTTGAATGCGTGCATGGGAAAACAATGTACAGACTTGAATGCTCCATGCACAAAGACGCTGAGTGAGACGGATGTATAGACTTTAGTGAATGCATTCTAGGCAAATGCTGTACAGACTTTAATAGACGATGATGCTGTACAGACTTTGAGAGACGACGATGCTGTACAGACTTTGATAGCGTGAAACGTTGAATGAGACGGTCGGATGTACAGACCTTGAACGTGTGTGTGCTAGATAATGTATAGACTTGATAAATGATGTGTGCACAAGGAGAGACGATGCATGAGACGATGCATGCACAAGGGGTGTACAGACTTGGTCTTACAATGTGTAGACTTGCCCAACTATCAACTGATGGATGTATAGACTTTATGTGTGCATATGCCAAGACCATGTACAGACTTGAAGAAGGCATGTGCAGTGATGTATGGACTTAGTGTGAAATATGCAGACGATGCACAGCCATTGGAATGTACAGACTTTGAACGTGTGTGCTAAACAGTGTATAGACTTTGAAAATGCTTGAAGCACACGATGCAGCAATGTATAGACTTGATGCAGCAACAAAGTAACCATGTGCAGACTTTGTGCAGTCTACAAGCAATGTGTAGACTTGCACATATGTATGAACAGCACAGTCCTAAATGATCAAGCATAAATTGATCTAGAGATAAAAACAGATTGATTTATAGTGTGAGACATCATCAAAACCGTAGGGATGCAACAATCTCCCCCTTTTTGATGATGGCAACACTATGAATCAAGCAATATCAAGGCTTAAAAAAATAACAGCAGCTTTAACAATCAAAGCAAATTCAAAGCAAGCGCATGCCGACAAATTAAACACTTCAGCTGAAACTCTTCTTTCTCCAAAACCACTCCCCCACAACTCACTCTCAGATATTTACATGACAAATTATTCTCCCCCACAGCACATGAAAAATTCTCCCCCAAAACTCATGACAACTCATGACCTACTGATATTGCAATACCTCTCTCCCCCTTTGACATCATCAAAAGGAAATGCAGGATATATGAAAGTGCTGGAGACATGAGGAAGAAGTACAGTAACATCTTAGTGTAGAAAGACACGAGCAAGTCTTAAGAGAATAAGTGAGGTGCTAAACTCAAGTGAAGATTCTTGAACTCCAGTAAACAATAGAGAGCTAGAATGAGAGAAAAGTTTATCAACATACATAGTGTATGATTTAGAACAGGGGTGAACAAGTATGGCATGACATAGCTGAACAGGCAACTATCCCAGTAGACGACAAGAGACAAAGTCAGAGAAGGTGTTCTCAAGGTATTGAGGACAAGCAATCCATTAAAGTGTATAACGACAAGGGATTTTGAGGTGATTTTCAAGAAGACCAGTGAGCAAGTTGATAATTCACTCTTTTGACATTAGGGAGACACCTTGATTAGAGGCCTGAATCCCCAGTTACTCAGTGTGAGTACCTCATTACCTCCTTTTTTTTTTAAGGAACAGAGTTAGTAACTGTGGCTCTTGACATGAGGAAGCACCTTGATTAGAGGCCAGAGTCCCCAGTTACTCACCAGCAAGCCACCATTGCTCTGTGATGGTCAGAATATTAATGTCATTTCTTTTCATTTTTTTGTTAAGCATTTGACACCTCATGACATAGGAAAAACTTCATTTCATTGATGAAGCTCCCAGTTTCTCAGTGACCAAATCAAGACCTTTGTTGATTCAGTTTATCCCTTGTGTTGAGAAGATGGAATAATTGAAAACAATACCCGAAGGACTATTACTTGAAGTGAATCTTGAAGTCTAGATTTCAAGTTGTTTTGGTCAGATATCAAGACATACAGGTTTTGGCCTGAACAGGAATCACTGACAATGTAGGAAGATATACTTTATACAATTAATCCAGATCTCTGATAGACTACCAGAGGAAAGATTCTAGCTGGACTTTAGTATCACAGACTTATAGACTTAAGAGATGAGTGAGGTTCTACTGTCTGAGAGAACCACACTTGTTCAGTCATGAGAACCAGCAATGACACACATCTGGTCAGTCTTTTTGAATCTGTCAAAAAAAAAAAAAACTCCCCCTCTCACAGCTCAACCAGCTCCCCCTTAATCATAGCATTACTGAAGGCTAACCATTTGACACACAGAACTCCCCCTCACAATAGGAACAGACTTCACAACTAAGACAACTTGTATAAGCCTAATTCTCTTCTCAGTGTAGTGAATTTTTCATTGTCCAGAGGCTTGGTGAAGATGTCAGCAATCTGATTAGCAGTGCCTACATGAATCAGTTCAAAGTTGTTCTTAGAAACCTCATCTCTTATGAAATGATGCCTTATCTCTATGTGTTTGGTACGGGAATGCAAAACAGGGTTCTTGGCTAGATTAATGGCACTGGTATTATCACAATAGATAGGTGTACACCCCAGGTCTACTTGGTAGTCCTGAAGCTGGTGTTTAATCCAAATGACTTGTGTACCACAACTCCCTGCAGCTACATATTCAGCCTCTGCAGTGGAGAGGGCCACAAAATGTTGTTTCTTGGAGCCCCAAGACACTAAACACCCACCCAAAAATTCACAGTGACCACTAGTGCTTTTCCTGTCTAGTTTACATCCTGCATAATCTGCATCTGTGTATGCAACTAAATCAAGTGTGTGTGAAGCAGGAAACCATAGACCAAGAGAGTGTGTAGCAGACAAATATCTGAAAATTCTTTTCACTGCAGCTAAATGTAATTCAGTGGGTCTAGACTGATACCTTGCACACATACCTACACTGAACTGTATATCAGGTCTAGAGGCTGTCAAGTAAAGTAGAGATCCAATCATACCTCGATAGAGCTTGGCATCTACCTCTTTACCTGTCTCATCTGCATCCAGTGAGGTATTGGTACCCATGGGTGTTGTAATGTGCTTCAGGTTGTTCATACCAAACCTCTTGAATAGTTCCATTGTGTATTTGATCTGGTTGATGAAGCATCCATCCTCTAACTGTTGTACCTGTAAGCCAAGAAAGTACTTTAGTTCACCGACCAAACTCATCTCAAATTCAGCAGACATCATTTTAGAGAATTCATCACATAGTTCACAGCTAGTTGATCCAAACACAATGTCATCTACATATACCTGAACTATGATGAGATCTTTATTTGTACCCTTGGTAAATAAAGTTTGATCAACCTTACCTCTGTTGTAGCCCTTGCTGATCAGAAATTCAGTCAGTCTTTCATACCATGCTCGAGGAGCTTACTTTAGACCATACAAGGCTTTGTTTAACCTGAAAACTTGGTTAGGTTGAGGAGAGAATTGAAATCCAGGGGGTTGTTCAACAAAAACCTCTTCCTTAATAACTCCATTTAAGAAGGCACTTTTAACATCCATTTGTTGGAGTTTTATATTCTTGGAACATGCAAAAGCTAGCAATATTCTTATTGCTTCCATCCTAGCAACAGGTGCATAGGATTCATCGAAGTCAACACCAAATTCCTGACAGTAGCCCTTGGCTACTAGTCTGACCTTATTCCTAGAAATGATTCCATCTTCATTCATTTTATTTTTAAACACCCACTTAGTTCCTATGATATTAACACTTTCTGGTCTTGGAACAAGCTCCCAGACATTATTTCTTTCGAACTGACCTAATTCCTCACACATAGCATTGACCCAAGATTGATCAGCCAAGGCCTCTTCTACTGATTTGGGTTCAATTTGTGAGACCAAAGCAATTAGGTCTTGATTATTAACATTCCTAAAATGAGACCTAGTCCGAAGAGGATCTTCAGGGTTGCCTATGACATTATCTATCGGATGATCTTTAAGAAATCTAACATTTATTGAAGACTCAGCTGTTTCTTCTGGCCCTTCCTGGTTGGGAGGATTTGATGTTCCACTCGGCTGAGTCTTCTCTTCTTCTTGGTCTTCTAGGAAATCCCCATCGTGATTGGAATCCCTGTCAATATTTTCAATGTTAGTAACACCTTTCTCATCACTAAAAAGGATGTGTGGAGACTCTTCAACTTTCTGGTCTGTTTTGTTAAAGACCCTATATGCCCTTGACACTTCAGAGTATCCTAAAAATATTCCAGGGGAGCTTTTAGCTTCAAACTTATCTAAGTCTTTCTTGTCATTATTATGAATAAAGCATTTAGCTCCAAAAATTCTGAAATGAACCAAGTTTGGTTTCTTACCTTTTAGTAGCTCATAGGGTGTTTTCTTGTGAATAGGTCTTACCATGGCCCTGTTGATTATATAAGTTGCTGTATTGGCCGCCTCTGCCCAAAATTTCCTTGGTAATTGACTCTCAATCAGCATGGTTCGGGCCATCTCCACAATAGTTCTATTTCTTCTCTCCACAATTCCATTCTGTTCAGGTGTCCTGGGAGAAGAAAACAGTGTGTTAGTCCCTCTCTTTCACAAAGATCAGAAAACATGGAATTTTCAAATTCACCTCCATGGTCAGATTGAATTGTACAAATCTTGTATTTTCCTTCTTGTTTGACCTTATTGAAAAACTGGTTAAACTTTTGAAAAGCATCGCTTTTATTGGCTAAGAAAAAGATCCATGAAAATCTAGAGTGGTCATCAATGATCACATAGCCAAACCTATTCCCATTAAGACTCTGAGTCCTTGTAGGACCAAATAGGTCCATATGAAGAAGTTCCATTGGTCTAGAGGACAATGGCTCAGATCTTAGCTTTAAAGATTTTCTGGTCTGTTTGCCTAGAGCATAGGCATCACAGGATTTTGAAATAGAATTGAACTTAATTCTAGGCATGCCTCTCACTAAATCATGCTTGACCAATTTATTTAAAGTAGAGAAACTAGCATGGCCTAGACGTCTATGCCATTCAAAAGCATCACTTTCAGAATTAGCAGATAAACAAAGATTAGGTTCAGATTCAGCATCCAAGTCTATCATGTAGACATTATTAGTCCTGTTGGCTACAAATTTAACCACATCGAAATTTATTTCAAAAATTTTGCATGAGTCATCATCAAACACAACCCTGTGACCCTTGTCACATAATTGACTAATGCTAATCAGGTTGTGTTGAAGACCTTCCACAAGTAGAACTTTTTCAATGGAATTTGTGGAAGACTTACCTACTGTGCCAACTCCAATTATCTTACCTCTGTTCTTTCCTCCAAATTTGACCAGACCCCCTACCTTCATCTCTATCTTGCTGAACTTGGATCGGTCTCCTGTCATGTGCCTGGAGCAGCCACTGTCGAGGTACCACTTGTTGTCTTCAGCTGCCAGGCCGACCTACACAAACAAAATCAAGCAAAATGATTTGGAACCCAAGATGAGTTGGGTCCAAAGACATTATTCAAATCTCTAAGCAGATGTTTAGGAATCCAGAATTGCTTCAACATGGTTTTCCCTGGCACCTTTATTTCGGGTTTATTGAAATTATGACCGGGGTTATGTCCAGCTGGTCTGGAGAAGTAAGCTCTATTCCAGTCATTGGGCTTCCCATTCCTAGGATATCTCCTGTGAGCTTGTTGATTAACAGATTTTTGAGGATGATAGTTATTTCTCCAGTAGGTCCTGTTTGGACCCATCTGTTTGTAGTAATTCCAGCTTTTATCCTGATCCATTTGCTTGGTCCATCTTCCATTTATGTTCTGGTGAGTGGGCTTAGTGAAGTTCTTCACAAAATTCATTCCCATTTTAAGTGGTCGACCAGCATTGTTTGTTAATTTTTCTTTCGGACGTTGAGCTCCTTGACTGCTATTTGAGCTGGATGGTGTGTCCAGCTTCTCTTTTCCCTTCTCTGGGCAGAAGGTGGTGGTTTTGAATTGAAAGGGTCTCTTGTTAGTTGGGTCATAGCCTAGACCCTCCCTATTGAAGTTAACCCTTGTCCCTAGTATAGCATCCAGACTTGTTTTTCCTTGGACAAACTTTTCCAAAACCTTCTGTTTATCTTCCAGCTCTTTTTGAAGAGACTCAGAATTTTTTAGAAGTTCAGCGTTCACTTTCTTAACAGCTTCATATTTCTCTGAGATCACTCTATTTTCATTCAGGCTTTCTTCAATTTTGATTTTGAGTTCGTTGAGCTGGGTGTGACTCTCCTGGTTTTCTCCCTTGAGCTTTTCATTTTCTTTTCTTAGGGAAGTCATTTCTTCTAGTTCTTCTTTTAGTTTCTGATTTTCCTCACAGACTTGGGTTTGTTCTTCAACATTGGTATTGAATTTTCTCTTCAGAACCCTATGCTCTTTACTAAGTGAATTGAACTTGTCTAATAATTCAGCATAGGCATCTTCCCAGTCATCAATAGAAAAAATTTCAAAGACATTTGTTACCTCCTCTTCGCTATTTGCCATTAGGCAAATTCCTTCTTCATCTTCCTCCGAGGAAGTGCTTTCCGGATCTTCTTCCTCATCGCTCCACGTGCAGACCATTGCCTGTGGCTTCTTCTTTTTCTGCACCTTTGAGCTCTTCTTCTGAAAGTAGGGACCCTTCTTCTGGAGATCTGGGCATTCCCCTTTCATGTGTCCCTGTTTGTTGCAATGAAAGCAAGTCATTCTCTTAGTATTTCTGTCCTTATTATTGCTAGATTCAACGTTCTTACTAAAGGAGTATGGCTTCTTCCTCCTAAAGGTCTTCCCCTTAGTCTTAAAAATTTTCTGAACTGTCGAGTGAGCATTGCCTGCTCCTCCTGATCGAGATCGAAAAACCATCGGACCCGGAGCTACTGCTACTGCTACTGCTACCCTTGTTGCGGGATGCCTTGAGAGCAATATTCTTGCCCTTCCTGTCACTTCCTTCACCACCTCTTTTAAAGTTCATCTCATAGGTCATGAGGGATCCTATGAGTCCATTCACTGTCAAAGTCGTCAGATCCTTTGACTCTTCTATCACGATGGCCTTTGTGTGCCATGCTGGGGTTAGAGATCTAAGAATCTTCCTGACTACATCTGCCTCAGCTATCTCTTTCCCTAGCCCCTTAAGAGTGTTCGTGATCAAGGACAACCTGGCATACATTTCAGTGATATTCTCCTCTGGATTCATCTTAAACAATTCATACTCAGAGGTGAAGAGATTTACCTTCGTGGCTCTCACTTGAGCTGTACCTTCGTAGATTAGTTCCAGCTCATCCCACATTCGCTTGGCCGTCCTATAGGCTGATATGCGGGCGTATTCGTCTGGGTGTACAGCACACTGGATGATGTTCAGGGCCGTCCAATTAAGTGAAGACAACTTGACATGATCATCTGTCCATGCGTCCTCGTTCGGTGGCAGGTCATACGGCCCTGAAGTGATTACCCTCCACAGCTTGTGGCTCTGTGCCCTGATGAACACCTCCATCCTATTTTTCCAGAAGAGATAATTATTACCATTAAAGAATGGAGGGCGACTGATGGATTGTCCCTCAGGCATGAAACTTCGAGGACCAGTAGGATTACCCTGACCGTTGGCCCACATGATGCAAACCTTCTCTGATACCAATTGATATGCGCAGCGTAGAGTGATATAGAAGGGGGGGATGAATAGATCACTCCCTAAAATTAAATTCTCAGCGGTAAATCACAACTTCCGTTTCTCAACCCTTCAGATACAGCGAAAGCAATAGCTAAGGCATACAATAACCAAGACAGAAGAAAGAAGTGAGATCGAGAGAGCTGTTCACAGTGAAACAAAATGCCAAACAGAAGGAGAGCAACACAACAATAACATGCAAACCACAGAAGAGGCAGGGAGTTTTTAAGGTGGTTCGATTGTAGTCCACAATCTACATCCACCCTTCACTCCAAACCAGAGTGAGGCTTCCACTAGTGAAGGCTAGAACAGCAGACTCAGTCTGCAAACATATGCTGCCGAACAGCTTGACAAACCAAGGGAAACAAATCCCTCAACCCAAGCTCTGCAACCCACAGAAGCTTGACACCTGGACCTGCTTCCCGCAAGACCAGAACCGGAGACGAATCTCCCTTCCTCCAAACCGGAGGGAACCTGCTAGTGACAGCCCGTCACTGGCAAACCAGAGATCACAGATCTCTCTTCCTCTGAAGCCCAGAGGGAAACCGGAGAATCTCTCGCTTCCTCCGAACACTGGAGGGTAACAAGATGGAATAAGAAAGATGAAGTGAAAAACAGAAAAACAAGACAATCGATGAAGACAATCGTTTCTGAAAAACAAGAACAATGTAGCTTCCGAAGAAGCAGATCTTCACAGTCACAGACTCTTCTCTCTCTCTCAAATACTTTTCTCTCAGATCAATTCTCTCAAATTCTTCTCTCTGTCTTCTCTCTGGAACGTGGAGGCTCTCTCTATTCTTCTTCTGCTCAGGGCACTAATTCTTCTCAGCTTTTCTCCAGTTCAGGTTCTTTTGATCGCAGAGGACATCCTTTTATATGGCTTTCGACCTGAATTCCATGGCTTCACTCGTGTGGCATGAGTAGGGCTCGTGCCCTCCTTTTCCAGAGAAACCTCGGATCATGTGCCAGGCACCAACCTCGGATCACGTGCCCAATCATCAGCCTGAATCATTCTGCAGGAAGAGAAGAAAGGGATGCAACGAGTTAGTTCAGGTTTTGAACTAGGCGTGTACAGACTTTAGATGCAGCATATAGGCAAGCATGTACATTGTGAGAATGTGTAGACTTTGAATGCCTTCATGCGACCTCAATGTACAGACTTGCGGGGGATGCACTTAGATGCCGTCAATAAGACGATGTACAGACTTGACAAATGATGCATGAACATAACAGAAGGAATGTGCAGACTTTTGTGTGCGAGCATGCTGCAAGGCAACGTATAGACACTGGCTGTATAGACTTGCATATGCATGGAGGAATGTATGGACTTGCTATGTCGTGAGGCGTGCAACTAGACAATGTTCAGACTTGTGAGATGATGCACAAGGATATCAGCAGAGATTGTATAGACTTGGACGTTTATGTGCATGACAGAACAATGTATAGACTTGACCGATGCGAACACAGGCTGTGCACACTTTGATTGCGTGCATGAGAAAGCAGTGTACAGACTTGCTGTAATGAACAATGCCCAAATGCAGTGTATGGACTTAGCGTGAATGCGAGAAGACACTAAGTGAGACGAATGTATAGACTTGATGTATGCAACGTTAATGATGTACAGACTTGAATGCGTGCATGGGAAAATAATGTACAGACTTGAATGCTCCATGCACAAAGACGTTGAGTGAGACGGATGTATAGACTTTAGTGAATGCATTCTAGGCAAACGTTGTACAGACTTTAATAGACGATGATGCTGTACAGACTTTGAGAGACGACGATGCTGTACAGACTTTGATAGCGTGAGACGCTGAATGAGACGGTCGGATGTACAGACCTTGAACGTGTGTGTGCTAGATAATGTATAGACTTGATAAACGATGTGTGCACAAGGAGAGACGATGCATGAGACGATGCATGCACAAGGGGTGTACAGACTTGGTCTTACAATGTGTAGACTTGCCCAACTATCAACTGATGGATGTATAGACTTTATGTGTGCATATGCCAAGACCATGTACAGACTTGAAGAAGGCATGTGCAGTGATGTATGGACTTAGTGTGAAATATGCAGACGATGCACAACCATTGGAATGTACAGACTTTGAACGTGTGTGCTAGACAGTGTATAGACTTTGGAAATGCTTGAAGCACACGATGCAGCAATGTATAGACTTGATGCAGCAACAAAGTAACCATGTGCAGACTTTGTGCAGTCTACAAGCAATGTGTAGACTTGCACATATGCATGAACAGCACAGTCCTAAATGATCAAGCATGAATTGATCTAGAGATAAAAACAGATTGATTTATAGTGTGAGACATCATCAAAACCGTAGGGATGCAACAGTATCGAGGTATAGAAATCGACCCCTGACAAAATCAAGGCCATAAGAGGACTGCCTCCGCCTAAGAATTTGACCGAGCTCAGATCTCTGCAAGGAAGACTCGCCTATATCAGGCGGTTCATTTCTAACCTCTCTGGAAGATGCCTGTCTTTTGGTAAATTGACAAAGAAAGGAGCACCCTTCATATGGGACGAAGACTGCCAGAGGGCCTTCGAACAAATTAAGGAGTATTTACTGACTCCTCCGATGTTAGGGGCACCTGTTAAAGGAAAGCCTCTTATCCTTTACATTGCCGCCATGGATGCCTCCTTGGGGGCACTTTTAACCCAGATCAATGAAGAGGGCAAAGAACAGACGATGTACTACCTCAGTCGGAAGCTGATCGGGCCTGAGTATCGGTACACTCCTATGGAAAAGGTGTGCTTAGCTTTGGTATTTGTTGTTAAGAAACTAAGGCACTACCTTCTACCTCATCGAGTGGAACTCATCTCAAAATGCGATCCACTCAAATTTCTACTCAGCCATCCCGTCCTCTCTGGAAGGCTCGGCAAGTGGAGTTCGATATCACCTTCGTCCCACGCAAGGCGATCAAGGGACAAGGAATGGCCGAGTTCTTAGTTGTACATCATGTCCCAGAAGATTCACTACTCAACTTCGAGTTGCCTGATGAAGAGGTGTTGGTGCCTTCATAAGAGGCTGGGGAGCATCCTGAAAACGCCCCACCACAAACAGAGTCGGACGTCCTCACCCTCGACCTCCCACATTGGGAGTTGTATTTTGATGGCGCTTCCCGGACAATTAAGAGGGTTGACAGCCTCACAGATTTGGTATCTGGCGCGGGGATCGTTTTTGTCTCTCCGCAGGGCGGCATTCTTCATAACTCTTGTGCTTTTATGAAGTCGCTGACTAATAATGAAGCGGAGTATGAAGCACTAATTATTGGACTTCAGCTGGCATTGGAGATGACAACAAGTGCCTTAAAGTGTACGGGGATTCTCAGCTCGTCATTCGACAAGTCCTGGGTGACTATGACATTCGGAAGAAGGAACTAATTCCCTACCATGCAACCGTCATGAGGCTGAAAGAAAATTTTTACTTATTTGAAATAGGCCATGTCCCAAGACGCAATAACTCCCAAGCAGATGCTTTAGCAAAGTTGGTAGCAGCTTTGAAACTCTCACCTGAGGGAGAGTTGAATATTACTGTCAGACACCAAAGGCTCATGCCAAGTGTGCTCGACGAAGAATCCGGCCTCACTGTTTATGAGGTCAACAACATCCAAGAGGAGAATCTCCAGAAGAAGAAGACTGACGTGAGCCGATTATGAAAATAAAGGACGGGTGGCTTCCTACGGATCGGACTCAGAGAGTGCAACTGCTACGCAGGGCAACGTCTTACCAGCTGATTGACGGTTTGCTTTTCAAGCTCGTCCATGAAAAAGACCGATCGGTCCTCTTGCGGTGCCTTTCATCTAAGGAAGGAAAGACTGTCGTGCACAAGGTCCATTCCGGATTGTGCGGGGCCCATCAAGCAAGAGCCAAGATGAAAAATAGCATCAAGCTAAAGGGGTTTTATTGGCCCACCATGTACGAAGATTGCAACCAGTATGCTCGTACATGTCACCAATGCCAAGCATTCGGGCCGGTGCCTCGGAGGCCGTCTAATTCGCTTCATCTAACTGTGCCTACTTGGTTGTTTGCGGAGTGGGGTATAGACATCGTGAGACCATTCCAGCCTTCATCTCAAGGCAACAAATTCATATTGGCCGCCACTGATTACTTCTCCAGATGGGCAGAAGCTATTCCGTTGCGAGAAGTTACGGGGGAAATAGTCTCCCGGTTCGTGAGGCACTATATTATATACAGATTCGGCACCCCCAGTCGGATCATCTCGGACAACGGCACACCATTCAGGAATAAGACCGTATATGCTACGGCAGCCAAATTCCATATCGACTGGAGGACGTCGTCCGTCTACAATCCCCAAGCCAACGGGTTGGCCGAGGCCTTCAACAAAACCCTCTGCAAGTTGCTGGCCAAGATAGTGGGTGGTCGTAAACGAGATTGGGGCGAAATGGTTCATGAAGCCCTATGGGCCTATCGGACTATCTACAAAACCCCTATGGGTTGTTCCCCGTTCTCCTTGGTTTACAGAGCTGAAGCCGTGGTCCCTGTGGAAATTGAGCTGGCATCTTATCACGTTGCTGTTCACACTAGATTGCCAGGCCAAGACCAATCTAAAATAGAAAGAAGGCTCGAGGAATTGTCCATCCTTGAAGGTGAAAGAGTCAAAGCCTATAAACACTTACAAGTGTATCAAGCCCGTATAACACGTGCTTATGATAAGTTGATCAAGCAAAAGGCATTCAGAAAGGGCGATCTTGTCATGGTCAAAGAAAAGGAGGTCTTGACAGAAAGACCCAGTAGCAAACTCCAGCCTAATTGGCGTGGACCTTACGTCATCTAGAAAGTCTATAAAGGAGGGGCCTATGTGGTCGTCGACCACAAGGGAAACAATCATTTCCCTCCTCTTAATGACAAGCACATGAAACTTTACCATGCGCCACCGCAAGAGCTTCTGCAGCAGTCCTCTCAGGACATACCTCTCCCCAGCGAAGGTTCAAGTTAAAAAAAAAAAAGAAGGTTAAAAATATTGATGCCCTGACAGACTTAGTTACTCTTCAAGGGTTGGCTAAGGTCAAAAAGGTCATAGACCCGACTGAGGTAAAAACCCGCAAGGGCGTCTCGGGCAAAAATGGGCAACCCCTCGGTGTGAAAACTCGTAAGGGCACATCGGAAAAAGCTAAAGGGGGCCAGCCTCAGCGAAAACTCGAAAGGGCGGTGGAGTTGGTAATGTGAAAAAAGAAAATAACCCTCTTGCAGTATGTTTCTATGGGTGATTCCAAGTCAGCGACTTCATCCTATGATGGCAAAAGCATTCTAATGATGTCGTGGCTATAATTCCAACGTCACCATGCAATATCCAGTCCCATCGAGACGCCATAGATATAATCCCGACGTTGTCATGCAATACTCTGTCCCACCGGGATCGTTAGTATTTTGAACCTTTAGGTTTTATTCATATGCCCTATCTGGGCCGTCAAATCTATCTCTTTCTCGCAGAATTGATTCATATGTCTTTTAGCTAGTCAACCCCGCTTACATCTTCAATTCCTGATTTGACTCTTATGTCGCTTCCGACGGTCAAATCGATCTATTCCTTTTCTAGAGTTGACTCACACGTCCCTCGGCATGTCAGCTTCACCGTATTTTGGACTTCCCGGGTTTGGCTCCTATGTCTCTCCGGGCTATCCAATCCACCCTTATTGTCCCATCGGGCTCGACCTATGCATGCCCTTTTCGGGCTGCCGACCCATCTCGCTTATCGGTTTCTGGGTTTAACTCACATGTCTCTTTCGGACTGTTAAATCCACTTACTCATTGTCCCAACTAGGTCTAGCTTATGTGTGCCCTTTTCGGGCTGCCAACCCATCTTGCTTATCGACTTTCTGGTTTGACTCTCACGTCCCACTAGGGCTGTCAAATCTATCCTTTCCTTCTTCCGGGTCTGGCCCATGCATGCCCCTTTCGGGCTACCAACCCGTCTTGCCTATCGGCTTTCAGGTTTGACTCTCACGTCCCACTAGGGCTGTCAAATTCACCCGTTCATCTTATGGGTATTGGCCTATGTATGCCCCTGTCGGGCTGCCAACCCTATCTGCCTATTGGATTTGATCTATATGTCTCACCCGGGTTGTCAAATCCACCATTTCCTTCTTTCGGGTTTGGCCCAAACATGCCCTGTCGGGCTACCAACCTTATTTGCCTATCGGCCCTAGGATTTGATCTATATGTCCCGCCCGGACTGTCAAATCCATTCGTTCATCTTATCGGGCTTGGTTTATACATGCCCCTTTCGAGCTGCCAACCCATCTTGCCTACCGGCTTCCAAGTTTAACCCACATGTCCCTTTCAAACTGTTAAACCTACTTTTTTGCTGTCCCAACCAGGCTTGGCCTACGCATGCCCTTCTTGGGCTGCCAGCCCATCCGACCTATCTGCTTTTGAATTTGACTAACCATGTCCCACTAAGACTGTCAAATCCACCCGTCTATCCCAGCGGGTGCGGCGCACACGTCCCACTCGGGATGCCGAACCCCCTTTGCCTTCTAGCCCCACAGGTATTTTTTTTATTAAAAAAAGAGGCTAAAAATATTGGTGCCCCAGCAGACTTGGTTGTTCTCGTTAGGAGGGCAATCAAGGGCAAAAAGGCTCTAACTCTGCTAAGGTGAAAACCCGCGAGGGCGCCTTAGGCAAAAATGGGTACCCCTCAATGTGAAAACCGGCGAGGGCGCACTGGAAAAAGCTGAAGGGGGCTAGTCCTGGCAAGAACCCGAAAGGGCGGCAGGGTTGGTAAAGTGACAAAAAAAAGAAAAAAAGAAGCATACATGTAGAAGGATGGAAGCAAAGCTGCTAAACTCTGTCCTTTATTTATCAATATTATCAAAAAAAAGGAGCCCGAGACAAGCCCTCGGGATAACCAAGACTCGCTCCTCCTCGGGTCGGTAAGGCGAGTCTCACTCTGAAGAGTCTCCTCCTGGAGCCCCTCAAGCCTGCAGCGGAGAGTATCTACCTCAACCTACAGACGACGGTGCTCCTCCTCAGCCTCCTGTATCTCCCTCTGCAGCTCCTCCACCCACAGGGAGACGGTCCGGTCATGCTCCCGAATGGCTGCAGCTCGAGCCTCGACCTCCGCCCGAGCTACTCGTAGTCTGCCAAGCCACTCCTCCTCCTGCTGAATCATCAGCTGAGTCCTCCGTCTCTGCTCCTGCACGACATGAAGACGGGCGAACTCGTTCCACAAGGCCGTAAGCTTCGCCATCCACGCATCCTTGGGGAGGCCGAATGCGTGGTAACTCCTGGTAAAGACCTCCAGGCTACCCCTCAGAGCCTCCACAGTCGGCAAGGGGTCGACCTGAATCAGCTGCTCAAGACCTTGGAGAAGCCGATCAGCCATATCGACATCTGTCAGCACCATCCCAAGCTTAGGGATGCCAGACCACTCGAACCCAAGGGCAGGGAAATCTGCAGGCATCTCTGGAGCCTCTCTCAAGGGAGCTGAAATCGAGGAAAAATGGAGTAAGTGCTCTTTCATAATCAAGAAGCTAAGCACGGAAGCCGCAAAGTGCAAGACACGATGGCCTACCTGAAACAGTCCCGTGTACAGGAATAGCTGCAGAAGTGTTATCCACCCCAATGGCCTGGGAGGGAGCATCCATGGGGATCAACTCTAGCCCAGCAGGTGGTGCATCTGTAGCCTGGCTCCCTGCAACTCAAATAACAACATATATTTATGACTATCCATGTATAAAGTGACATGCAAATGATGCTGAGCTCCAAAGGGTAACCACGTACCCGTCTCAACAATATCGTCCCCTTTAGTTATGCTAGGAGGGATGGACTACATATCGGGGACCCTTTTAGGGCCAAGTTGCTCACTCACAGGGATCAGCCTTGCCTCGCCTAGAGACTCCTCTGTCTCAGGGATCTCAATCGCTGGCTCTGAGGAAAAAGAAACTATGAAAAGGACATGAGAAAATGGTTAACACCATAAACAAAATATGATCACATACGGAGTCATTCATTGACAGATGCGGGGGATACCTGTGATCTGGGGGTCCACTGGCAAGGCACCATGGCCAAGGATGCACTGCCCCTCTGGCAAGTCCGGGAGAACTTCCCCTCTTGGTAGCCACACTAGGCTGTTGCATGTCATCCTCGGTAGCCTGGCTTGCCGCTATTCACATAAGTAATGTGACAGGTATCAGTCAATTCAGCAATGAAACAATAAGAGAAAGTAACACAAGTCTACAGACTTTTTACCTGAAGGATCAGCCACGCTGGCCTTGTTAGTACCAGCACAAGGGGAGCTCCCCAGCAGAAGTGTTGGCATTATGCTATCAAGGAGTTGTCAGTTTCGGCCAAAACCGATACGTTTCGGCCGTAACCGATACGAAAACGGGGGCGTTCACTATAGCAAACCTGACACTATTAAGTTTATTGGTTTCACCCGAACCCTTAATGTTTCGGCCCGAAACCTTAATGTTTCGGCCCGAAACCGAACGGTTTCGGCCGAAACTCAAGTGAACTTGTTGTTCTCCCCAAAACCCACGGCCGAAACCCTCCCCTGCTACTGCGACAGGTGTCGTTGTTGTTGCTGCTGCTGCAGCTGCCAAGTGCTGTTGTTGTTGCTGCTGCTGCTGCCAAGTGCTGCTGCTATCGCAGGCTCTTGCTGCTGCTGCTGCCTGCCGCAGGCTACTGTTGCTGCTGCCGTCAGGCTAGGCTACTCCTACTGGGCTGGGACATATTCGCGGGCCGTCTGCCTGCTGCTACACTGCGGAGACTGCAGCGTCCAGCGCGAGTAGTTTTGTTGAGGTAAATTTGAGGTTTTTTTTGTTTTGTGTATTTTTGGTTGGGTTGTTGAAAGTTTTTTTGTTATAGGTTAAATTTTCTGTTGTAGGTTAGTTTTAATCCATGATTAACTTTTTAACACTTCAAATTAAACCCTAATTACACCCTTAAATTTGGGCCTTTTCTTTAATTTGGTTTAGTAAGGGTCAATTAGGGCTCAATTTAACTTCATTCACTAATTTGAAGCAGGAGCATGCTGGTAATTAATTCATTTAAAGGGTGATTAAGGGTTAATTAGTTCAAAAAAATTGGAGCTTTTGTCTAATTCGGTTTGCTTAGGCTCAATTAAGCTTCATTGAAAATTTGGGGTGGATCATGCTGGTAATTGATTTTTTTCAAGGGTTATTAAGGGTTAATTGATAATTAAGGGTTAATTAGTTCATAAAATTTGAGACTTTTATCTAATTCGGTTTGTTTAAGGTCAATTGAGGCTCAATTAAACTTCATTGAAAAATTTGGGATGGGATCATGCTGGTAATTAATTTTTTGAAGGGTGATTAAGGGTTAATTGATAATTAAGGGTTAAGTTTTTAATTGTACTTATAACTTTTTGTGTATGAATGTCTTAATGCAGCATCTTGCCTAGACGTGAACAAAGTCGGGAGTAGCAAGGGCAGGAGGATCCGGGGTGGGCCCACCTCTCTTTAGTTGATGTTGGGAGAAGAAAAGTCAAATGCAATTATTGTGGCAAGGAGATACATGACGGAATTACTAGAGGAAAATAACATTTGGCAGGGGTAAGAGGAGAGGTGAAACAATGTGACAGATGTCCCCGAGAGGTCTGAGAACAAATGCGTCAGTGCCTTCTGGGCAAAAAGGAGAGGATGCAACAAAGGGTTGAAGATGAGACTGAAATTGCTGAGGAGATTTAGGCAGAAGGGTTAGGAGAGATGATGATGAGGAAGGCACTGAGGATTCAGATCCAGAGCTGACTGAAGCAAGGGAGCGTGAACAAGTCGCTCGAAGGAAAGGGAAGACACCCATAGGTTCAGGGACCTACGAAAGTACAGCTGCACAACGTCCTGAAATTGGTGCTGCCCCACAGACGCAGAGAACAGGCCCCATGGACAGCTATCTCCATAGAAGGCCCCATGCTACACAACCTAAAATCAAGTCTGCATTGAGAGGGGTAAAAAAATCAGCAGAAGTTGCAGGGCATACATTTAAAAGTATCTGCAAATGGTTTTTTCATACAGGTGTCCCTGCACATGCAGCTGAAAGCGAATATTTCCAACCTATGCTAGATGCCATAGCAGATGCTGGCCCTGGCTTGAAGGTCCCATCACGTCGAGACATATACGGGCGTGGCCTTGAGGAAGAGGTTGAGGAGCTACATGACTGGGTTGAAAGCTTCAAGCATATATGGATGGAGAGAGGATGCACTATTATGTGTGATGGCTGGACTGGTACCACGAAGAAGTCCATGATTAATTTTTTGGTCTATTGCATCGAAAGTACAGTATTTGTAAAATCTGTAGATATATCAAACTATGAAAAAAATGCCAATTATTTATTTCATTTGATGCATAACATGGTAGACCAAATTGGAGAGGACAATGTTGTCCAAGTAGTGACTAATAATGAAGTTAGTTATAAGGCTGCAGGGAAGAAATTGATGCAGAAGCGCAGTCACTTATACTGGCTCCCATGTGCTGTACATTGTCTAGATTTGATTCTGGAAGACATTGGGAAGGACAATCATGTGAAGAAGACAGTTGAAAGGGCACAAAGGATTACCCAGTATATTTATGGCCATCTTAGGATATTGAACATGTTCAGGGAGCATGCAAGTGGGGGGCGAGATATCATCCGTGCAGGGCCAACCAGATTTGCTTCAAATTTCATTTCTTTGGAGTCTTTGCACAGGTATAAGATTGAATTCAATTCTTACTTCTTTATCCTTATAGTTATGATCTGTATTTGATTCAAATTTCTTTTCTTTGCACAGATATAAGAATGAGCTGAAAGCTTTCATGTACCACAATGCCCTGCGGGAATACATCGACAAGTCTAATGTTGATGTTCAGATGGAATATTTGGATGTCTCCCACATCGTGGACGACAACAAATTCTGGGGCAGGGTCTCACGATACATGAAAGTAGTCACCCCCCTCGTGAAGATCCTAAGTATGGTGGATGGCGATGAGAAGAATGATATGGGATATCTATATGAGGCCATGGACCATGCCAAAATAGAGTTGCAGGAATCCCTTCCCAAAGAATATGCAAAGTGGTGGAAAATTATTGATCATAGATGGGACACCACATTACACCACGACTTGCATGCAGCTGGTGAGTGATTATTTGTATTGATACATTATTGTTTAGGTTATTTTATATGTAACATTTAGAAAATTATACACAAATGCAGATTATTTCCTCAACCCTCGATTTATGTACGATGTCAATGCACATGTTGATGGCGAGGTGCTCCAAGGGACTTTAAAAGTCATTGGTCGTTTATCGAGGACACTAGAAAAGAGGCTTCAAGCGGAAGTAGAGGTTGGCTTTTTTGATTTCATGAATAAGAGGTATAGAATTTACTTAAGTAATTATGCTAATCTATTACTTTATTTTTTTAGATGAACTACTATAGAATGAGAACTGGGACGTATTCTGACTCGCAATTGCAATACGCAGTGGGAAGAGTGAGCCCAGGTATACTTTATCATTGTGCCTTCTTTGCAATTACATCACGGAGAATTGATTTTTATTTACAACTTATATTTATTTGTTTATGATTGGTGGAACAGCTGACTGGTGGATAATGATGAATAATAGAGATTTGGACAGTTCTGCATTGGCTTTCATTGCAATCAGGGTGTTGAGTCAAACCACATCAGCAAGCCAATGTGAAAGAAATTGGAGCACGTTCAGTCTTATACACTCAAAGGTTCACAATCGGCTAAAGGTTGAACGGTTAGACAAATTAGTTTACTGCCACTACAATATGAGGTTGAGACTAAAAAATATGAAGTTGAGATAATAGCTGCGGGACAAACGCGTCGCTGAAGGTGCCACTGCAGAAATTGATGTGGATGCCTTATTTGATGATGATAATCCCTTGCAGTCTTGGGTGGAGACACGCGAGCACGTTGATGAGCCCGTTTTTGATATTGATGATATAACATGGGCAGAGGGCATACTAGATGAATATGAGGCAAGAGATCCCGAATTCAGAAGAAAAACAAAGAGGGCCAGAGATACTCATGCGCACCAGAGAAGGGACCCACCTGGGGTTGTTGATGACACTGAGGGAGCAGCCTGATTTTCAGTTAGCTAGACACTCAGACTCAGATAGCAGGCCAGTCACTCCTAGAATGGGCAAACCACCTGCATCCTTAAGAAGAAGTACATCAGTGCATGGGCTAACTGAGAGGACAAGTGTTGCTGCTCGAGAGGACCCGGCAATTGAGCAGTTGAAGCAGATTTATCTGAGGCACACGCCGAGGGAAAAAGGATTCATGTCAATCACACCAAAACATAAAAAAGCATCCCCAAAGGCTAAAAAGCGACTGGTTTCGGTAGGATCTGATAATGATGATCATGATGATGATGATGATGATCCCAGTGTAGCTGCAGGTGCTACTACTGGCGGTGGCATTGCTGGTGGTCCTTCCTCCTTCCACACAGACACAGGTAGAGGATACAGTCAAGGTGAGCGAGAACATGATTCACAGAGTCAATATGGGCATCCATCAGGTTATGGAGGTGGCCAACAGGAGGCAGCCATTTATGGGTGGGGTCATGAACCAGCATTCCAGTTCCATCCACATCCGACCAATTCATCTTCTCTTCCTCAAGATTCTTATGCTGATACTGGATTCCAATCAAGCCAACCAAACACTCCAAGAGGGATCCCAAGAGGGATGCAGGACTTGGCTACCTCATTGTTTGGTTACAGTGAATATAGACCATACATGCAACCTTCTTATGGGTATGAACATGAAAAGCCAGACGATGAGAGAGAAGATTCTTCTAATTATTATCCATATTAGTGCATCATCATTTAGGTAAGGATCACGTTTATTGTACAGTTTGAACCTATTGCATGTTTAATATGTACTCAATATTTGTTTAATAACTTCAATGCTTGAACCCATTAGTCTTCATGTGTAATGCAGTTAATCCAATTTCTTTACAATGCATGTGTAATGAATTTTCTATTTTTTTATGTGATTATATATATTTTCCTGTATTTTTTCTATTTTTTTACATATTTTTTGATTTTTTTATAACCTTTTCACTGGGTTTCGGCCGAAACCGAAACCGAAACCGAGTGGTTTCGGTTTCGGACTCGGCCGAAACCGAGTCTGAAACCGATACTGACAACCTTGTCAAGGACCCGTGGCGTTGGGATTTCAGCACCCACCATCTCCATGGTCCTTGTAGTTTTTGGATCATCGCCATAACTCAAAAGGTCCATAAATGAGCCGGATTCGACGAGTCGTGAGAATTCCTCCATAGACCCGGCCAGATCAACGGGCTGTATAATGATTGGTTATATAAACCAGACAGATCTTTACAAGAAAAGGTTGGGCGGAAAAGGAAAGAATGCATCTATGCTCACCACAAGTAGCCTCCAACTCTCCGCTTTCTCGGGAGCCCGACAGGGTTGAGGGATTTCTCCCGCCTGAAGAAGAGCTCGAAGTCCCAGCGCCTGAGGAAGAACTCAAACTCCCTCCAGTAAGGGGGTCAGAAGCCACAAAATCCCCACTCCTAGAAGTGGACTTGGCATTGTCTCCCGTTGCTGAGACATGGGTAGCAGTATTAGGGACCCCTGGATAACCAAAATACAACACTGAAGAATTAATGACTTCCAATTCTTCATGTACTAATGAAGAGACAAGGCTAAGTACATTACCTGAGGGCTAAATAGCCGGGACCCCTTTTTCGATAGGCGACGAGGAGCTAGCTGTCACCAGCGTATAATCGTCCATGGGAGGGATTAACTCTTCAAAGCTAAAAATACTATTCGGCATAGACTCATCAAGAGGCATGTCCACTCCTACAGAGGTATTCGCCTAAGGAGGAGAGAAACTCATGCCAACCCTGGCCTCAAGAGGAGCTGCATTAGACAAAGCAAAAGATGTTTATAACATTACATATAAGCCTAAAAGTGATGAGTAATAAAAATATGCAACTCACTGGAGACATCCTCCCTGGTTGGAGACTCCGTCTCGAGTCGAAGGCGGGACGAGGGCCTCACATCCCCTCTGAGGCTATCACGGTATCACCGGGAGGCCTTTTCGAGATGGCAGTACCCCTCTCTGGCTCCATATCGGGAGGACCCTCTAATGGACAAGCGCCGACCACTCTAGCAGCTCCGCCTGCAGTCATCAAAGGGATGTGTATAACACGCATTCTAAAATATGAGAATACATGCATGATAGAAGGCCAGAAAGGGAGATAATTACTTGTGGCTTCTATGGACTTCACGGGCTTCAAAATTATTTGTTCCGACTTCAGGCGGAGAACATGAGCCGCTGCCTTTGCAATTTCTAGAAGGGCAATAGGAGTCATCGCCATCTCCAGATCAGAAATGTACTCCAGCGGGCCTGCACAGCCTACGGCATTGATCATGTGGGCCCTTCACTCTGCAAATGTGCTGCCCCCGAGTGCTCCCTCAGGTATCGGCTGGGACAGTTGGGATTTCTTGCTCACCCCGCAGGAAACCTGCAAGTCCTCCCACCAAGAATAAGCCTTTGAAGGGCCTGGGACTGCCCCTGAAGCAGAGGAAGAGGGGGCTGCGGATATTGCTGCCGGTGTACCCTTCAAGGGCTTCAAAGCCCCATTGTACTGACTGCTATCCACAGGAACTGTCCAGCCTTTCTCTCGCCACCTCTCCTTAATGTCACTGATAGCCCGGGCGGCTCCTGAAAAATGGGATCTAATGAAGGATAGGTCCACAAACAGGGGAGGCAGGTCCTTCCTCAAACGCTACTCCTCAGCAGCTCGAATGGCATCACGGTGTTCTCGAAAGACACTGCTGGCTTTAAACCACCATCGTGCGTAATGAATGTCAAACTGGCCTCTGCGCCCCTGCTCTGGAATGGGGTAGCTCTGTTTCACCTCGCGGCAGAGGAAGTCCTGCCACGCTGCCGCCACTAAGTCCACGTCCCTGTGCCTGTATAGTCAAAGGGCCAGAGGAAACTCTGCACTCAAAGGGATGCCCTGATCATAGCCAAAGTTTCGGGCGAACCGGTGCGAGTAGTAGGGTTCAAGAATAGTTGTGCTGGAGGCCGACAGACTAATACACTCAGGCGGATGCATATAACCCACTCCGCCAAGCCGTGGGAAGAGAGCAAAGCATGTGAAGATACCCTACTGATAACTGTGCCGCCCTCTTGCCCAACATAAGGGCAGTAAAAGTAGGAGAAGTAGTCAAGGGCTAGGCCCTCACCTCTCCTCACTGGAACGAAAAATAAGGCCCGTCGGGCCCCCGCAAGCTGAACCGCAGCATCCTGTGATGGCTGTCCTATGAACAAAAAAATCAACGGCACCGCCGGATTATCAACTGGAGTCCTCCGAGAGAGCTCTGGAAACAACAACGCTGCCCATGCACTCAAGTAATGAGTGGGCAACATAATATTCTTCTCCCGCGGTGATGAATGAGAAGTCAAGGCCCCAAGTGAATGGTAGATGTTCGCTAGGGCTGCAGGAGCAATGGCAAGTCTCTGGCCACACGCCAGCAAGCAGGCTGGATAAATCACCTCAGGCCGCAGGACCCCGCCCTCTCCGTGAGGAACTACAAAACTGGCCAGCCAATAGGCCAAGTATGCCGCCAAGTATGTGAGGGGAGGCAGCCCCCTCGAATTCCATCCCTGTATAGGTGCAGGCAAATGGTGTGGATGCGGAGGAAGGTCTATCTTGATTTCTCTGCATTCTTCTCAGGTAGTGCCAGACTGAGCAAACTCCTCGTGGAAGCAGAAAGGGCCACTATAGAAATGGCTCACCCACGCGTTCAGAGTCACCCTCGGGGTGCGAGGGGTCCGATCTATGCCGACCCGGGCCAGGTCCCTCTATGTCTTCATCAAGAACCTGAAGCAATACGGCATAGTATACCTCCCGGTGCCATCAGTGGAGTTGAGATGCAAGTCATCAAGGGTCAACTCATCGTAGGGCCTCCCACAAATCGGAAGACCAGAAACCCTCTGAAAAGCCCAAAGGTCTAAAGAAGTCTCTCCCCCAGCAGTGACGAAGGTATTCCACCGACAGTTAAATCTCTCTGCTAGGGCGTGTAGTAGGCCCGTGTGACAAGGGTAGGAGTACAAGGCGGCCGTCACTGCATGACGGATCCCCACCTTGTCCAGTACTGACTGGTAGATAGTCAGGATGCCCCAGAGCCACTCTGTCGTGCCCCGGTGATAGTTGTAAGACGGGATAACTGACCACTTCCCGTACGAACTGGGGGTCTTCAGTGTCAAGATCCTCTCCAACATACAGTCATGAGCATATTCATCATGTGCAAAACTCGCCCCTGAGGGCGTCAAGAAGAGGCCATCCACGGTCCGATCCATGGTCTTGTGCTGCCCGTGCATGTGCCAAATCATTGGGGCCAATGGTGCAGCCCAGACTGTGAGGCTGTCATGCTGCTGAAAGAAGCCCAGGCTCTGCCGATCTAAGTACTGTCTCTGGCGAGTGAAGCCGTCTGGAAAGCTCGGATAGGCCAGGGAACATAACCCCTACATGTTGTCCCTCCCCGCTAGTATGGCCCGCTCAAGGCGGCACCTCTCCTCGGGCAGTAAGGGATCATCATCCTCCATGCCAATCGGTGCAAAGCTCTGAAGGAACCGATGAAGATGACGATCCAGGGAATAGTGGCGCGGATATCCCCCCGAGCAGTCATATGTATAAATGTCGTCCCTCCTTGTAATGCGGGATATATCCACAAGGCCTTCATTTTCGCCGGCGCTCCCGGTTGGGCCCTCAGCGACCCACAGATAGCCGAAGTCAACCAGGCTAAAATTGTCCTCATAATGACGCAGGGAGGGAAAGGCGGTATGCGATGGTCAGTATGCTCAATGCGACATTCATCCGTGCCTCTGACCCTCGGCCTCCTCGACCGACTCCTATCTCCGCTGCTGCGAGCCATGCCTACAAACGTAGAGAAACAAAAACAGGAGATATAAATAAAGGAGCAAAGTCAAGCCGAGCATTCCAGGACAGCACTACAAACATTAAATGTAGTCCTACAAAGTCCAAAGTCTATACAAAAGACACATAGTCACCATTCCCTTTAAAGGGCACGGGCCGTCCGCCCCCGTCTCCGGCCGTGACGGATGTCCCGTGGGGGGTATTTGTTGCACCTGTAATTCTCTCGAAATACTTCGAGGATTTTATTTCACAACAACCGACGAAAAATATGACGTAACACCGATATCGTCGGTCCGCAGAGTATCTCCACGATTTAGGATCTATTGGTCCGACCACATATTATTGCAAGCGGCGTCACAACAAGAAAAATTAAGGGGAAAATATATATTCATACCTGTCAAACTGGCCGAATAGTTGTGTATCACACGGCACGAACGAATGCAAAAACTCCCCCCCCCCCGGGCGAGCGGCGCATAAACAAACAACAAACGAACAATCCTTCGCTCCAGCACGATTCTCCCACCAACATGTTGCTACCACGTAGCAGAGAGTGGGTCTTGGAGAGTAATAAAGGCAGGGCGGCGGTTCCTCTCCCACCTAGGGCGATAGAAAATTATAGAAAACACACGAAGAGGGGCCAAAAAGGCCGCCCCTGGGTCAAATGACCCCGCTGGCCTCCCTGCGGGCGCGACCGACCCCAGGCGGGGTGGCGTCCACCCCGCGAGGGCCCAGCGGGGTCGACCGACCCCGCAAGGGGGTCGTGTCACCCCGTTGGGCCTCCAGCGGGGTCAAACGACCACAGGCGGCGGGGTCGTTTGACCTCGCTGGGTCTCGCTTACGGGTCAAATGACCCCCCGAGGGTTTGTGTTCCCATAAAACAAAAAAAAAGGGAAAAAAAAGGATTGGCTACCCCACCGTATCAAAATTGGAGCTAAAACCCATTTTTTCGTCAAAATTGAGGCAAATCTTCATATTTTTGACAACATGGGTCCTCCCACTTCTATAAATAGCCCCCTGGGCCGACACACCAAAGGACGCAGAGACACAGACTGACAGACGCGAAGAAAGACCTACGGACGCTCGGCGAAGTTTGTTTGTTTGTAACCCATTAAGGGTATGTTTTATAAATACCCCCGGGTCTTGCGTTTATGCCCCTAGAGGCTTTGTATGTAATTTTTCATGCATCCTGGACGACCAAACTATGAAATTCCTTCAGATAATAAGGAATGGCAGAAATGCCCCTCCCAGGACCGCAAGAAAATTCCAGTTCTGTTGTCCACAGTTTTACCCTGCAATTTTGTGTAATTAGGGCTACGCTCCTATATGTCACCACAGAGACGCCTTTTTCCTTCTATAGTCGACAATTCGCCGACATCCTATGTACTTATACGATTCGTGAAATGTGCCCGGTTGTTCCTTTATGGGCTGGTCAAGGGAAAATTACACATAAGTCCCGACTTTCAGAAAATTGTGTACATGCCCCTCTCTTTGCGAATCAACGCACGAACACCTTCTACGAAGTCCATTCAGTCTTGCATCCAAGTGTCATCCCAGACCTAGATCTGTTCGAAGTCTGGTAAAATTACCAAAGTACCCCTGGGACGTAGAAATGGCCCAGAAGCCTTCAAAATCTGCCGGAAACTATCTCAGTGCCCTCGGAGGTCGGAAATCTTTCCGTGGTTTCCCTCCAACCTAGAAATTCCAGAAACGTCCATAGCCTGGTAAAATTACCAAAATACCCTTGGAGTCCAAAAAACCTCCCGACACTTCAAAAACACCTATGGCTTCTGCATAATTACATTCATGCTTCTAAATCATAGGGTTTTTTTGGCCTAAACTTAATAGGGCCTTTGATAAAGCCCTAGTTCTATCTATCTGTCATTGGTGAATGAGAGGTAACTGTGAGCCGTGCAAGTGAGTCTGCCCTCAGCATCAGAACCTATGTAAGGGACCTAAAGACTTCTTTGATAATTAAACAAAGGTGTTCGGACGTTAGGCCGATGTAAATCAACACTGACCGCGGTCAGTAGGAAAAGGTCCAGCACTCGAACCTAAATCGTCAGATAAGATGTGCACCCACGAAATAAACTATGCACAGGTCATTGACACCTTCCCCACGTGCAGTCCTCGCATTTCCCTTTCTCAGAAAAGGAAAAAATATTCCGTGATCCAACAGCCTCCTAACTTCTTTATCAATCCCCTCAAAAGAGACCCACATCTTGTCCATCAACGCCCGCACATGGGACTCTGTCACCTTATCTACCTCCCCCACCAGCTCCCCTCTTCTCCTCTTTGTGCAGCCTCCAATTGCCCTCTCCCTGCTCATCTCCGAAATTGCACCCCCTCCAACGTATCTTTCATATTTCTAAATTACTACTTGAGGCATATTAAAAATCTATAGATATATAATATTAATGTGAGCGGTTTTAGTCTTACGGGTCACGGATCAACCCAAACAGTTAAAACATTGACCCATGACCCAGTAACATATCCGAGTCAAGGTCTGGACTAGGTTTTAAAACATTGATCTCAATCACAACAAATATATATCAACATAGGGCTAAAACTAAAGTCATTCGCATTGAGTATATTCCTAATTATAACATTATTATTTTTATCGCTTGGACTTAAGCTTTGAGTTATTTACAAGTGGCATTTAGCTCAAATCTCTTGTTAATTTCTAATGATATCATTTCCCAAGCTTTAGATTTCCAACTAATTCGTGCTTTTTTAGCGATATGACGATGCCTTATCGACATTTTAGTTAAATAAGATAAACGAGCTTGATCCCACTTCAACTTTTCATTAGCATTAATTAGGATATTTGTGTTTCAGATCCTATATATGATATCTATTAAAATATATAATATGAAAATCATTGTTGTCAAGGCAGTCACCTGGGGCCCAAAAGGGCAACCGAGGTGCCGTGTAAGGCAGGCTAGGCGATCCAAGGTGCCGAGACAGGCGCCTTGGGCCATCTGGCTAGGCCCACCAAGTAATAAGATCTGGACCTGGACCCTATTGTTATTAGGTGGATCCTCAATTTTTATAATTTTCACATTTTTGCTTTTTAAATATCCTCTTTTTTTGTTTAAAGTTTAAACTTTAGTTACCTTTTAACAATTTAATTAGATTTTCACATTTGATTTTGTGTCATAAGTTGCACTCTACATGTTAGAAATTCAGGTCACTCACTCACAAGTGGAGTAAGGCATTTATACTAAATTAGTATAAAAATCAAACAGTGGAGTAAGGCATTTATACTAAATTAGTATAAATAGTGATCAATTACTAATGAATTAAAGAATTTTAGCAAAAATACATGCATAGAGTTTAAAGGAGCCTACCACAGTAAAGATGCAGCTTCACATTATAATTTATTTTTCTTCAGTAATATGCACATGCCAAAAAATGAAAATTATAGTTTTCTTATAAATAGTGTCATTTTCAAGGAAAAAATTAAAGAGAGATGCACAAAGATCTATATCAGCTGGTTGATCATAGAGTGGCATAATGAAAGCTAAAGTGCACAGTTAATTCAAATTTTATGAGGTCTGAAAAGTAAACCTTGAGGTGGGGTGCGGTGGATGAGAGTTAAGTAAATGAACTTGCCGCCTAGGCAACGCCTAAGCGGCCACCTAAGCGCTTAGGCACTCAGGGGACCCAAGCTCGTCTTCGTCGCCTTGTCGCTTGACAACGATGTTTTTTTTTTTTTGAAAGTGCTTGACAACGATGTTTTTTTTTTGAAAGTGGATGGTACCACATCTATTATAAAAGATGAAGAATGTGCAAGTAAGAAGAGAGTGCACCCAAAAACTCCCCGTACAAAAGAAGAGACGAAGGCCTCCCTACCCTTGAAGAAGGGGTAAAATAAGAGAATTACAATTGTCGATTCTACAAAAAGAATCGCCTCAACTTTTCACAAAGAAGAACATGAAATCCAAACATTTTGCTTGATCTTGAGCTTCTCTTCTAAAAATTCGACTAATCCTCTCCCTCCAAATGATCCAAAAGGTTGCAGGCAAGATCAATCACCACAACTAGCAATAAATCTTAGTGCACCACTAAACCTGCCAATTTTTAATGAAAATTTCTACAGGGCCTTCAACAGGTTTGGCGCACTTGAGCTTAGTGAAAATGTGTTGCCAAACTTCAGTAACAAACTCACAATAAATAAGTGGTCTAGAGACTCCTTGCCACACATGGTACACATAGTATCCATCTCAATGATGAACCTGGCCAATCTATCTCGTGTAGGTAGACACGACAGAGTGATATCCTCCATATGAGAATCTTAATTTTAAGGAGACTAGCTGGTCTCCAAACTTGATGGAACTGAGGATGCATGGTACCCCCATCAACAACAAAGGAGTATGCCGATCAGACGGAGAAAGCTCCCGATGGATTCCATCTCCAAACCCACTAATCTCGGACAATGGGATCTAGGCTGGAATCTTGGAGTAGAGACAAAGGCTTAATTACTTCCAAAATCTCATCATCCTTCAACCTCCTCTAAAAGTCAGGCACCACCCATTCCTCGAGTCACACGCCTACCTCTACCTCACTAGCATATGCTCGCCAGCAGCTATGTGAAAAAGCACAAGAAACTTCCTCGCCAATGATCTTCCATCACACCATCTGTCCAGCCAAAAGAGACACTCATACCCATTTCCAATCTGAATCTACACCGAGACTTGTACAACATCAGCAGCTTGCAATATACCTTTCCAAACTGATGACAGTAAGTCTGCGAAGGGGTCAAGTCTCAAGTTTGGCCTCTTAAATAATATTTATCTTTTATAAGTTGAAACCAAAGGCCATTCTCCACGGTCCCAATCTTCCACAGTCATTTATCAAGAAGAGTTAGGTTGAAGAACCTAATATCCTTGAAGCCTGTGCCACCACTTCTTTTGGTCTGACAAACTCGGCCCCAATTGACATCATGTCACCCCCTCACCCCTTGTACACCACCTTGCCAGAAGAATCTACATTGTATACTCTGAAATTTTGCAACCATCAAGCAAGGAATCAGAACATGGAATGGAAGTAAACCGGGACACTTTCCAACACCAAGTTACACAAGCCTGCCCTTCCCCCATAAGAAAGCAGTCTTCCCTTCCAGCCAACCTTCTCTCAAGTTTCTGAATAACTAGCTATCAATCTCTACACCAAATAGCCCCATCGGCCAGAGGGAGGCCTAAGTGATAGGAGCCAACCAATTTGGCAACCAAGGATGAGGGCTACCTTTTGCAAGGTGTGCTCTTCCATGTGAATCCCCAAAAGTTGGCTCTTGTGAAAGTTGACCTTCAATTCGTTGACCTCCTCCAACGGCTCGAGCATAAATCTAGCAGTCAGTTGCTGCTCCTCACCCTCAGAGAACAACAAGATAGTGTCATCCACATACTGGAGGTGTGAAATGTGACTTCCCTAATTTTTAGCTTGGAAACTTCTGCCTCTTCTACTCTTAGCCATATTATGCTGACTATGGGGACAAAAACAAAAAGGAGAGGAGAGAAGGGATCCCCCTGCCTCAGACCCTAACCACTATGGAAGGAAATTGTGGGTTCCCTATTAATAAGCACCCTGAAGAAGGCCGAGGTGATACAAGCCCTAATCCAAACAATCCACTTCTTGACAAAACCCATACCATGCAACACATCAAGGAGACACTGCCAGTTAACTCTATCATAATTGTTCTCAAAATCCAACTTCAATATCAGACCTTTCTTCTTGAAGACCTTGAATGAGTGAATGATTTCCTGAGCGAGCAAGAAATTTTCCTAGATCTATATCCCTTTAATGAAGGCACTCTAGTAATTGCTAACAACTTTGTCCACCACACTTACCAACCTGAAGGCCAGCAATTTGGAAATAATCTTGTAAGTGTTGTTAAGCAAGCTTATGGGCATGTAGTTGTTGAGGAAATCAACCCCTTCCTTCTTTAAGATAAGGGCAAGCCTTGTTGATGCCTCTTAGATTAGCTCTACCCTCTTGGAATTCTAACACTACTTCCTATAAATCAGATTGGATAATATCCCAACAATTTTGAAAGAAGAAGATAGGAAAATCATCTGGTCCTGGAGCAGTGTCCCCAGCCAAAGAGAAGACCGCCTCTTTGATCTCTTCAGTGGAGAAGGGGGAAGAAAGCATGATTCTATCCTCCTCTGAAATGATTGGCCACTGATGGTCCACAAGAGAAGGATGGCAACACTCTTCCTCCGACAAACAAGAGGAGTAGAAGTCCATCACATGTCGCCTAATTTCACCCATGCTAGAAAAAATTCTATCTCCCTACCGAAGGCACTTGATGGTGTTCATTCTCCATCTGCAGGAAGCAATTTTGTGGAAATATTCCTATCCCCCTCTTCCACCCACCTGTCTCTGGATCTTTGCTTATAATATATCTCCTCCTTAAGGAAAATGTCGTCGAACTCCTTCCTTATTGATAAGTGTGTATTTTCCCATCTTAATTCATGTTATTTACATTATTTATGAATTTTAATAATAATAAATATGCACTTATCACACTTACTTTTAATTTAGAGTAAAATAATTAATTTTTTAGAATTAAATGATTTTAATAAAGATATTTCCTTATTTAACAAGCATTCAAAACAATAAAAATAAGAAAAATAAGAAAATACAATGTATGTTGAAATGGGTCAAAAGCTCAGGAATTTGTTCAATAAGAATAAAAATAAAAAAATAAAAAAAAATAAAAAAAATGAATAAATTTATTTGATATTTTTTAGGCCTTAATAAGCTATATACATAATATATACCTATATACATATATATATATATTATTAAAATAAAATAAAAAATATAATTTTGGACTTGTTCCAAAATGAAAAGAAAATAAAAAGAAAAAAATAATAAATTTATTAGATATTTTTTAGGATTTTTATGAGCTATATACATCACATATAACTATATATGTAATATATATATATGTATATATGCAGGTGGCTCATTGGGCGGCGGCGCACGCGGCCAGGCGGGCCGGCGCACGGACGCTCATAGGAGGCGACAGGGAGCATGGCACGGTGCGCCCACGCGCGCGCCACGCGGCGCTCGCACGAGGGGCGGCGCACACGCGGCCCACGCGGCCGCGTCTCACGCGGTGTTGGCCGGTCGGCGCGACGCGCCGAGGAGAGAGAAAGAGAGAGAAAGAAGGAGAAAATGGGCTAGAAAAATGCCAGAAAAATTCCAAAAAAATCATAAAAAATAGCAAAGTGTGCAGCACATGTCAGCTCACAATATTGGGTCAAATATAGCAGCAATTGGGTGTTTACATTGGCCAAGTGTTCACATGTAAAGGGGTTGTTTTAACACCCTATATAAAGGGCTTCATTTGTAATGGAAAAGGGGGGTTGTGAAGAGTGGAGAGCCAAGTGTTGTAAGAGAGGGATTGCTAAGCTTTGTAAGTGCTCTTCAATTTCATGCTTTGTGGCTTTGGTAGGAATAGATTTTGAAAGCTTTTGTATTCAAGTTTTGAAGTTTGTGTTAAACTTGTATTAAAGGATTTCATTGTACTCTTAGCCATTGTGGCTTTTCATAATCAATTTACAAGTTGGTGTGATCTTCATTTCAAATTATTGTCTTCATGAAAGTTGTTCCTGTTTAAGTGTTCTTCAACTTCTCTGTTCATCATTTCGTCCAATTCCTTCTAGATTAAAAGTTATTTTCTATTTTCTTAAATGCTGTCCTGTGCATGTACTGTTCATCCGTAGTGATAGTGTCCACCAATTTGTCATTTTGAAGCCTTTACAAGCATAATTTTACTCTGAGTTCTAAATAAAAGTTGTTCCCCTCTTGTAGTTCTAAGTTTTGTTCTTCTTGCACTTTGTCAAATTCTTCTTAGTTTAAGCTCTAGAATTAATTCTTTACTGTTCTGTTTTTCTATCAGTTACTGTTCACCAGCAGCAATAGAGTTTGATTTTTTAAGTTTTTCATTATCTTCCTCTCGTTTTCTGATTCTGTGTTCTTCATCAAAGTTCTTCATCTTTCAATTCTCTACAACTTGCATTTAGTCCATTTTGTCTAATTCCATCTAGATTGTAAGTTATTTTATTTCTTTCAACCCCTATTTTCACTGGAATTCTATTTTTGTTTTCAATTTCTAAGGCGGTCTAAAGTCAAATCTCTTGATCTTTAAATCTCAAAAACTCAAGGTTTTCAACTTTAAAATCTACTTCTCCCTGTGGATTCGACTCGGTCTCACCACTTAACTATTTCATTTATTTAACTTGTAAGCCGGATATTATAATTTGATAGTGGGGACGTATTAACGACGTGCGTTTCCGCGCATCACTTATTGCCTCTCTTATGCATCTTGCTTATCAAGATCTTCCAATGCATCAAAGGCCTACAATTGCTCCACAATTCTGCCCTTGGCAGCTTTGCATGGGATATTTTTTAGATCTATGCCAAGAAGAAAGCTCCCGAGCCAGCTCTCTCAGCTTGATGACCAACCTTGCCATAACCAAAAACTCTGATCTAGGTGCTGCCCAGCTTCTCTTGACCACTTGGAAACAATCCTCCACCTTCAGCCAGTACGTTTCCACCTTGAATGAGCAGTGCCTGTTGAACCTGTTGCTGGTTTTGAGAAGTATGGGCTTGTGGTCTGAAATTAGTCGAGTAGACATTCAACTTGGAGATGTGAGAAGTGATCCTCCCAGTCCACTGACACCACAAACCTATCCAATTTTGAGTAAATGGGGTCTACTCTTAGATTAGACCAAGTGAAGAGGGTGTTCAGTGTGAAAATGTCGATGAGGCTGGCCTCCTCGATAAACTATCTGAAGTCGTCCTCTCTCTTGTCACCATACTAGAACCCAACATTTCCCCAATGAAGTAATGACATTGAAGTCACCTCCAATACATCATGGTATTCTAGAGAGTTGATGATGCTGAAAAAGCTCCTCCCACAAGGCTTTCTTCTTCTCCCTGCCTTGAGGACCATACACCAGAGAAGTCCCAAGTGAAACTATCACAAATTTGCGGAAGGAGAGGGAGATAACTGAGCAACCCACCTTCCTTTCTTCCACCACCTCCTCCACTACAAAGTCATTCCACAGAACCATAATACTCTCCGAAAAGCCAACAACTGAAGACAACACACCCTTAGACAACCTCCTTCCCCCAATTTCTCTCATAACTCCCTCCCCATCACCCTCCAATTCAATTTCCTATGTACACAGGATATCTATTTTGCATCTCCACACAAACTCCCTCACGACCCTCCTTTTTCCAGACCGCACATCCCTCTCACATTTCATGTTACAATATGCATGGGAATGGTTGTTGGCCCTCCCCTCTCTTCCCCACTTAAACCTCTTCAGGCTCCTATCCTTTCTCTACCCTCTTCACTTCGCTTTTTCTAATAGTTTGTCCTACCTTAGTATCCCTGGCTAAACCCAATAACCACCTTTTCTGAATTTTACATAACATCGACATAACATCTTTGTCAATGCCCTCAGTAGAAACTCCAATCAAGTTTGCCACCTCCCTAGCCTGGTCCCCCATGAACCTCCCCACCCTAGCTATAATCCCCTTCATCAGGTTCCATTCTCCCCCTAATGGTGTTGACCCCCTCCCACAGACAATCCTCAACCATGCCCCCCCTCCAACAAGGACTCACCCTCCTGTGCAAGCACACCAATGGGACTTGGCTCAGAAGGGCGAACATCTCCTACAGTCCCAAGCAGCAAGGGGTGGCAGATGAGAGAACCTCTTGGTTTCTGAAGCCCGACAGGTCCACTGGCATTGGTCGAAACTGGAGCTATGAACTCAGTCTCAGACTGGTCATGCTCTCCCAAGCCACCAGTTCCTTCAGCCTCCCAGATCTAAGGAGCTAGCATAAGCAACTTCATGATGCCTCCACTATGGACCCTCTAGTTCCGACGACTCTTGGGACCCCACTATCTCAGGACAAGGGCCATCCTGTGACACCCAATGTCCTGACATCTCATCCAGTCCCTGCTTGTCGGAGACGGTAAGAACGCCCTTGGCGGAAGGCAAGATCGCAGGGGAAGAGAAGGATCCTATACCTGCCAGGAGCCCTGCTCTACACCCTCCGTAATGTATCCTCCATTCGTTGAAGGGGCCTAGATCATTGTCTTCTGCAAAACCCCCAAAGCTGGAGAAGCCGAGCCAATTCCATTGGAGGCAATTCGTCCGCTGAAGGCACCACCAATAGTTGAAGGCACTCCTAGGAATCTCGCTCGTCGGAGCAGTTGTCGCCGTTGCAACAATAGTGCATAGAAGTCAAAGTCGGAGTTGTCGCAACCGCAAGGTGGGGGATGTCTGTCGGGTGAGAGAGAAGACCCTGTACGGGTCCTCTCGGGGCCAGACAATACCTGACCATGTCAACTAAGTCACGGGTAAGACCCCCCTCGCCCGTCATGGCCGCCTGAACCAGCTGCCCATCGCCCAATCCAATCTGATTGTCCACCTGTATGACCCGATCCATTCGATCACGGTAAACCCATGAGAAGACCTGCCTGGTTCGTCCACAAAAGAAGACCCAAGCAGACCGAAACATGCGGGAGGTTCAAAATTTGAACCCCTACCCTCCCCCTTGTCCAATGGTCATCTTCTTCCTCCCTCCTATTGCCCTGAAACCCTAACATGTCCACTGCCTCCGGTCTCTTGACAATCCCCTTGTATTTGACCGTAATTGAGAAGGTTTCAGTGGCCAGATTCGCCTCAATGACCACTAGAATGGTCGCTAATGACGAGATCGACACTGGGATTCAACCATGATCACGGACATGGACCTCTCGAACAATAGCAGCTTCCTCGAGGATGTCAAAGGTATCCACAAGACGGCGAATCCCCTCTTTGTCGCAGAAGGTGAGGGGTACCCCCAAAGAACAAAAGAAGCCTCGGACCATTCAGGGGTCTGAGTAGGTTCCCCTTCCTCTCTCCCATTTCGCTACTCCGAGGAGGCAACTCCTTCCCTAGACAACTCCCCCCTCCGCCAATCTACTCGTAGCCTCCATTGACTTCCCAATGGCCAAGAATCCCTTAGGGCTTACGGGGTGAATCTGCTAACCATCATCCCCTCCCCCTCTGAACAATGCTTCCTTCATCTCATTCGGTTCTGGCTTGCCCTATAGTGTCGAGACCTACAGGCAACTCTCCAACCAAGAGAGACATGCCTTCACCCAGTCCTCCGAGAAAGACTCGGTAGTCACCTCCAAGGATGATTTCCCTCTCATCGGAGAGTACAAGGGTTGTGTAACCACCTCCATGTAGGTCTGACAATCCCTCCCCGTACAAAATGCTTGTCGGTGCCCTTCCCCACCATACGCCCTGTACCGGAGCTATCGTCTATAGAAACTCTGGGCATGCCCCCTCTGAGACAATGGAAGCACACGACGGCTTGGGAATGAGAGGCGGCACCTATACACCCGGAGCTAGCACTGGCCGTCGTTGCACACCTACCCAAAGAGGCCGATTGGCCCCCGAGGTGACCGTCAACGTGCTCCCTACCCTCAGGTCTCACCTCACTCTCATTGCAAAACTGGTAATAAGTCTTGCCATGGCTTTACTCCTATGCCTCGACAACTATGATGAAAATATAAAACATGCAATTATGTAGAGAAACATTATTTTATAATATTGAACTCACAAAGGGACACAGTTAAAAGCAAGAAAAATATACGTACCATCTTCGTGTTATCATACACTTTTCTCACACCATGATAAAATCAAACAATATGTACATTATCTTCTTTTTATTAACAAAATTGTATCTAAAATAACTTCTTCAATTAGTCTTCACCTCCGACCCGACCAAGAGAGAGAGCGCCCAAGAACTTGACGCTCCCCCCCCGTGCTAACGCACGCCCTCTTATAACAATCATAACCTATGTAGTTCGAGGCGTGAGGCGACCGAGGCGACCAAGGGGTCGCCTCATGCCTCAAACGCCTAGGCGATGGTCTAGGCGTTTGAGGCGTTTTATTAAAAAATATATATATAATTCAGAAAATATAAATATATGTCTAAATATCAAAGAAAATACATACATACAATCAAGATTTTCAATAAAATTAACAATAATTAATATTTGAGGCAAAAATACATACATACAAATAAGATAAGATTTGAATAAAGGAGGTTTAAACCAAGATTGGACCAAAAGAAGAAGAAGACTGAGAGTGAGGCGTTTGAGGCGAAAGCGAGGCGGTTTGGACCGTCTCACCGCCTCAAACACCTAGGCGAGCACCTAGGCGCGTCTCTGACTACATAGATCATAACATGAACTACAATATTATGCAACAATGTGCACCATCATATAAGTATTATACAATGTTATGCAACATTATTTGCACATCACTGAACACCATTATAGAACATTATACAATCATTAATCAACCTTTATAGTGCAGGTATGCCGGCTTTACAGTGGGGAAGGTGAGACAACATTTGCAATAGGAGATATCAAAAAGAGTATGATTTCGTGGACAATGAGATATAGGAACAACTTGACTGTCCATTGGACATTCATATGCACTATGCTTGAAGGAGTATGCCAATGAGATGCTTTTCTGGATAAGAACCACCAAAATCTATGGACAGTTTGTCAATCGACATATTTTTCTAGATAAAAATTACCATAGGATATCATAGATATGCTTTCCAACATGCTACTTCTTTTTAACAAAGGTACTATTTTATGTGACAAAAATAGATGTTAAAGGGCATCATGTTTAATTTTGGAGATCACATCACCAAATGGGTACATGTACCGTTGAAGTGTGGTTCCTTCAATGCAAATAGATGAACAAAGGTAGAGGACTGAGATAACAGATCAAGTATTTGTGGATATTTGAATCTTTTTTTGTTTTTTTAAAACCATCATCATCGTCAAAAACTTGATTATGGATGATGAAGACATCGAAGCGGACGAGGAGGCCGTGGCCTTTACGGTAGAGGGGGGGCCAAGGTGGCATGCAGTGGGGAGGGGAACAGCTCCTTCTAGCACATAGAAGAAGAAGACGTTGAATGGAGGGGGAGGCAGTAGCCATTGTAGCAAGGAGGGGGAGTTGGGTGGCCCACAACGGGGAGGGGGAGGTCAAGTGGCCTTTGCAGCAAGGAGGGGGAGTTGGGGTGGCCTGCAGTGAGAGGGGCCACTGCTTCCAACACAGACGGAAAAAGAAGACGTCAAAGCAGAGGGGGACCCGCAGTGGCCTTCAAAGCAGGGAGGGGGAGTTAAGGTTCTTCCAGCATGGAGAGGAAGAAGAATATATCGAAGAGGAAGAGAGAAGAGGCATACCTGTATTTGGTTGCGGTGGGGGCATTAACACAAGGCACCAAAACTCAATGGCAGCCTACAGGGCAATCCGCCAGCACAAAGAGGAAGAAAAAGATGTTCAAGCAAAGGAAGGATAGGAAGAGAGGAAGAAGCATATGAGATGGAGTCCGAAGGGCATCGTGGGGTGGGTGGGGGGAGCATGAGTTGGGGTGTTTTTATTTCAGGGAAAGTTAACGAAGGATCAGATCCCATCCTAAAAAATGGGAGAGACCCTGCCAAACGTGTCCGAGTGGGATCTTATTCTTTCTTTTTATTTTGGGGGAAAAGAGAGATAAAAAATTGCAACAAAACACCCTAGCATGCTCTGACCAATGGTCATGACAAGAATAGTGACATGCTGCCTAGCAGGCCTTGTACCTCAAGGGGAGCTAACAGGTGGCTAAGATTTGCAAATAGTCGATACGTATGCAAGACAGTTAAATTACCATCCCCAATCATTTTCCAGGCTGTAATTGTATTTGGGATCACAAATGTTTCCAGAGAATCAGAGACATTTTTGACCCATGAGCATCCCCATCGTGATTCCAAGGCATTTCTTTTTTTCTCCTTATCTGCAGTTTGGATTGCATGCAATACCATTCAAGAAAATTAGACAAAGTTTAGTTTTGATTGTGCTTTTAGATGGTACATTCTAGATATGAAGCTGCAATAATAAACAAATGGTATTCACATAGCAAGCGGGGTATGATGCTAAAAGACTATCGATAACATTCATAGATTTTAATAGGAGATTATAGTTCCGATTGTTTAAACTAAAAAGTATACAATAACATGGGATGTGGGGTGGTCTGGAAATCGACAAGGCTTCCGAAAAATAGTTTTATACAAAATAGCATATACTTAGACTGCCTGGAGTGTGTGGAGGAGAAAAGGCGAAAACCAAACAGCTTTACTTTGCTCTGGATGCTAATGCCACTCCCATTCTCAGATGCCTCATTCGGGAAGTAGTTTCTTCTGTGACTAGGACGTGAGCATATTTGTGCAACCTTCAGAAGCCAATACAAAACTCACAAATGAGGGGGTAAAGTAGGCAATATACAGCATTCTGCCCTTGAGCTGAATAGGCGCGGAGTTGGGCTTTTGATCCATGAGAAGCTCTCGAGGCGTTCATTCACATGGCAGGTTTCTGCTCTACAAGATCGTTTCAGGAATTTGGATTGCCCACCTTGATCTGACCAACTTACTTGTGGGCATTTGAAATCTACGAAGCAAAGAACGTCAACAAAAAAACAGACTGACCTGAACAAAGAGCTGCCCGCCGGTGTCACCTCGTCCTCATCCGAACCCGACGCCCCCTCCGCGACCACGATGGACCCGTCCTGTTTCTCCTTGAAGCTGCTCCACAGCCGCCGGCACACGGAGAATGCCGACAGCGCGGTGAAGGCGAGCCAAACCCGCCGGGCACCCAACCCGGGTGGGAACGTCCAGAGCCACCGAGCGCGTAGCCGGCCGCGAAGGCCGAGGAAGACGAGGCCCGTCCACCGCGGCCGCCACGACCACCCGATCACGAGGCCGATCATGACGGCGACCCAGATCGGGACAGCGCAGATCAGGACGTCGAGGACCGCCTCCGCCACCGCTGGCCGCATGATCAGCTCGCGCCACCAGCACCATCCCCCCTCCGTCGCCATCCTCCACAAAGGAGCCGCCGCGAGCCGACGCAGGTCAACTTCCACGTCTTCCGGAGGGCGAGCTACATGGGCCAGACCGCGCTGCAACGGCGAGCGGGCAGGGGGGGGGGGGAGACGGGGTGGTAGGTTGAGGGGATAATAATAATAATAATAATAATAGTTTGGTTAGGGTTAGAAGATAATTTGGGCGCGGCGCAATACGCCGGACCAATGAAATGCGTCACAATCTTTTAAAAGGCTGTTGAAGAATCTCTATCATTAATTATTTCTCTTTTATACATTTATTTATTACTAGTTGAAGGGCACCAGAAAATGCATGTTGAAAGACACATGACAGAAGGCTCAATGCATTGGGCGGGACAAATGCCTCCAAAGCCGTCAAGTTTTGTTCAAGGATAAAATTTAAGTAGAATAGGAGTTAATTTATTTTTATTCCTATTTTTATAGTCGTTTGATTCGTGAGAAATAAATATGATGATATTTTTATTATTTATTTGATAAAAATAAAAGATACGAACGAGAATAAAAGTTAAAAAAGATTAAATTATCCTTCTTATCCTGAGTTAAAGGGTACGACGTTATTTTACGTTTGGTTGAGAATAAAGAATATTTATTTAAAAAATATTTATTAATAATAATTTTAATTAACACTCTTGTACTCCTTAATTAAATGTGTTAATAATGATGATTATAAATAACCAATATAATATTTAATATAATTCATTAAAAGATATTTTTAACTAATCTTTAATAATATAATATTATTGTATATTTATTATTTATCATCTTTCTATTCAAACATAACTAATATTAATTTCAATTAATATTTAATTAATTATTATACTAATGATATTTTTGGACCTAACTATAATGAGAATATTTATTTGAACTGAATATCTTCAACATACTAGGAGTATTTAACTATAATTTAACAATTATGATTCATGTACTATATTTTTATCACCTTGGAATTGACAATAATATGATGATAATTACATAACATTAACATTGTTACTTGTAATTTTTAAAATTTATCTTTGAAATTTATCCATGAAAACTTAATTTCTAGGTGAACTTTTTCATAATTTTTCCTAATATCACGTGAATATATATTTTTCCTTTCATAAGTGATCTAACCATTAATCATAATAATAAGTCAAATTTGAAAACACGAAGTATTTAAATGCACATCTCCCTTTTAGTTTCCTACTTCATATTCATATGAACTTTTCTTTTGATATCATGGCATAATATTAAGAAGAAGAAAAAATTATCAACAATTGAAACACCCACACGAAGAATCTTCAATTTGACAGTCAATGACTGAATGAACATGATGAAATATGATTTATCACGTTCAAGAAAAGTTTACAAACATTTGAGAAATATTTACTCAATATATATAACCATTTGTCCAATCAATTATTCTTATATAATTTCAAATTATCAAATTTTGACAATAAAAAATCACATAGTTGAACAGTCAACTCGACTGTAAATTTCTCTCTCGATTGCTTGTCTTAAATCTTTCACCAGTGCACGTTCTTCAATCTCTTCTCCTGCTGTAGATATGTTGGACATTTCTACTATTCACTGGTTCAAACTCTTTTCCTGAAAGATGTGTATGATATAATCACAAATTATAACAATGAGTGTAAAGTATATGAACTTGATAAGAGTAAAGAGATGAGGCTCATAACATGAGATAATGTAATCACATGGATCATGCTGCATCACATTAGTTGGGGGTTACCGTTAGGCCATCCAACTCATCAATCATTACCTCAAGCATACCTGATAGGACCAACGATAATTTGACATTGGGAAGGAGTATAATACCAACATTAAAGAATGAGAGCACTGAATAATGGGAAGGAGCAATTTTCTCACAATCTGTCTCCACTGAACACACACACACTATCATTTGCTAAGCGCAACACCAACACACACACACACACACACACACACACACACACAATCTGTCTCCCCTTTAACCCTTTAACCAAACGGACGGTTTTCGGGTTGTCGGTTACCATTGACATCCCTACCCACAGTCTGTCCCCACTGAACACACACAGAGACTATAATTTGCTAAGCACAGCAACAGTCACACACACAATCTGTCTCCCACTGAACACACACGCACACGCTCATTTGCTAAGTACAATCTGTCTCCCCTGCACACACGCAGCTCAACATGCTCAAGATTTATATGCAAAGATCATGGGTCATAACAGGAGTCACTGCATTGATTTTGACACCCGTTTATGTATTTACATCACCAATCCTAAAACTATTCCGCCAATCCAAAGATACATCAGAACTTGCTGGCAGATACTGCATATGGGTGATTCTTCAATTATTTGCCTATGCAATGAATTTTCCTCTACAGAAGTTTTTTCAATTCCAGAGTAAGGTGTGGGTCATCATAGTGATGTCAGGTGTTGTTTTGGTTGTTCATGCGGTGTTGAATTGGGTTTTTGTGCCCAAAATGGGACTTGGATTGGCGAGAGCTGCAATAGCAGGGAACATTTCATGGTGGCTTATAATCTTGGCCCAGCTGCTCTATCTAGTGGCTGGGTACTTCCCAGAAGCATGGACTGGCTTCTGTCTCTCTGCATTCCGCTCACGGGCTGCCCTTGTAAAGCTCTCACTGGCATCTGCCATCATGCTATGGTTAGTATTGAAACCATGCATGCCTGCTGCATGAATGGCTTAAGTCTAACATCCGAATTTGTTTATTGGTTGCTTACACATTGCCAACTTGTCAACAGCTTGGACCTTTGGTGCTATACTGTAGTTATTATCCTGGTGGGTTGCCTGAAAAATCCAAAAATTGAAGTTGATGCAATTTCTATTTGGTCAGCTCTCCCTGCCTTTTTATGCTTTGATCATCATTTGATGAAATTTAATGCCAATGGAATAGTCCTCATTGCAAGAGTGCATCTGTCTAGGCTGTTCACAAACATACCTGAGGTGATGTCCCTGCACACACACACAATCCCGCACACACACACAATCTCTCGCCCCTAGGCACACACATAATCCTGCACACATACACACGCACACACACTATCAATTGGTCAGCACACATACCCCCCCCCCCAAAAAAAAAAATCTCTGGCAGAATACACACACACACACTTGCAAAGTCCCCACTGAAGACACACAATCCTACACACACACACAATCCAGCGCACACACACACAATCCAGCGCGCACACACGCACACACACACACTATCAAAACACAACACACATACACCCCCCCCCCCAAAAAAAAAAAAATATCTGGCAGAATACACACACACACTTGTCCCCACTGAACACACACAATCATGCACACACACACACACATACACACTATCAATTGGTCAGCACACATACACCACCCCAAAAAAAAATCTGTCAACACAATCTGTCTCCCCGGCACGCACACACTCTATCATTTGCTTAGCACAACACACACACACACATAGTCTCCCCTGAGCACACATACACACAAACACACACACACCCTCAACACACATTCACACAATCTGTCTGAATGCAAACACACACCCCAAAAAAAACATAAATGATAATGTAGAAAGAAAATGACAAGGCCATATAATCAAAATAAGTGTAATTCACATGAATTATGGATTAAGAATAAACTTATCATTTACCATTGACATATCTGCCGCCCACTTAAAGAACCCACAACCTACTGTTCTATCATCGGGCTGTAAAAGATATGGAAAATGTTGAAGTAAGATGCATTTGATAGCATAACCAAAAAGGAAAAACTTAATGAGGAGTGTGCCATGAATCTTTGATCATGGACATACATAAAATACTTTCCCCTTAGTCTTACTAGTGTTTGAGGTCCGCCTCCTACATGGGCCTTTGTCACAAGGACAAAGTAATAACTCATCCACCCACATGAAGAATCGGCATGACTTATCATTCTCAAACTGTGAGGAAGTATACAAGAGAATATGACATATAGAGCATGTAAACAAATAACAATTAGATATTGGGATTAACATACACCAAGTGGGCAGCAATAGTAGGGACGCTGGGGATTCCTGATGTTGTGGGAGATCTTGATAAGACATGCCCCTTGCCCACATTCACATTAAATATAATATTTACCACCGCCCATCATTTTTGAATCTATTTTATCGATACCCTGAAAATGGGAAGATCAGTTACACATAATGTTATATGTGGTGGCCTTAGGCTCAGATAGATCTTATTCATGTCTACAGATTCATTGGAGGACATATGTGCACTCATATTCCAAGTCACATGTAGTAACTCTCACCATTAGTAGGGGCAGCCCTTAGACCGTCCTACCTACTGTAAGTGCGACATACAACCAGGGAAATGAAGTGAGATGCCCCCACAGTACTCATCATCATATGAATGGCTCCTTCCCATCATCATAGCCCAATTTGTCTATTATTGCTGACGATCATCCTATAAAAAGGGTTAAAACGCAAATATATCCATGAAAACAAATAAAACATTCCATGACCAGAAATAAAACATAAACATAAACATACAACAGAAATCAAAACACACGTTTGGTTGGGGGGATAGGGGGATGTTATTCCTGGTGTGACCTCATTTCTGGTTTGGTTCGCCTTTTTTGAGCTGGAATAAAAGGGTTAGCGGGAATAGGGTTAAGGGAGATATCGGGGTTACTGGCGGGGTTAAACCATTCCACCAAAATATCGATGAAAACAAATAAAGCATAAACATAAACATACAACAGAAATCAAAACACATGTGCATGTGTAGTTGCCAGAAGCCCGTGGCACATTGAGCCAGAATGCTCCAAAAAATTATGTGAGTGGTAATTGTGTGTGTATGTCTCAATATGTTATGAAGTTGTCATGCTCATAATCATTCATATGGAGTTTATAGCGAGTGAGGATGCCATTCCCCTAAGATATTGTCATATCTAAAAAAATGTTAAGGAAATATGTTACACAATAGACATAAAATGTAATCAAAGCACGAAGAAAAGAAATTGGCATGACTCATCAGTTAGCACACATACACCTACAATCACTCAATTTGTGCGTCCATATCATTGCGCCTGCATTGGACAAACCACGTGTCACTTGCTAACACATATCATTTGCATGCGATGAAATCATTACTATAAAACCAAATATTTTGGCTTGGAGAGTACCCCCGGCTACTGTGATGGGTCCAAAGCCGAGTGGCTATACGGTCCTGAAATCTCTCCCCTCTAGCAACTTCCCTCCTTGCCACATTATCCTCTTCATCCACCTCATCATCCCCAAGAATATTCATGTCATATTCTTCTTGTTGGAAAATATGATCAAGGCCCTATTCCTTTTTAATGAAGTTGTGTAGTACACAATATGTCATTGCAATTCTCGCTTGTGTCTTAATTGGACAGTTTCGATGTTTCACTAGAACTGTGAAACGTGATTGGAGCACACCGAAGGCACGCTCAACGCAATTTCTTAGTTGAGCATGTCTATGGTTGAACATGTCCTTCTTAGCCCGATGAGTAACTCTCATTCTATTGCTCCTGTACTCCGATAAATGATATCTTATCCCACGATACGGTGCTAAGCAATGAGGAATGTTTGCATACCCTACATCAACCAAGAAGTATTTCCTTACAACAAAGAATGTGTGGAAGTTTGAGCATATAAATCTCAAAGTGGCAATACGCTACGAAAATATAATATTTACTTTCCGGTACAATAAATCCACCTTTCTCAATGGCCCACCTTAACACTTTTATATCGGGAGCTGATCCCTCCCAACTAACGACATAAGTGAACGTAAGATCAAAATTCACACATCCCATGACATTCTGGGATGTCTCTCCCTTTCGATTTCGATAACGAGGTTGGTCATCCATTGGCACCTTTGCAGAAATGTGAGTTCCATCAATTGCACCCAAGGCATTCTAACCACAAAGCAAACCAAAAAACACAAGCACTTCATGAATAATGAAATAGGAGTTAATATTTATAAGGAGTGTGTCTGGCACATAACCTTGAAGAAGGGGTAGAATTTGGGGTCATGCCAAATTTTGGGATGCACTTGCTCTTCACCAGTTAGCAGTTTTATGTAGTCATGACGTATGGATAAAACTGCCATGAGAACATTATTAAAGTGCCGACTAATCGTCTCTCCCAAATGTTGGAGCCATTCTCTGAGTAACATATTCCCAACTCCATGACCAACCTCAAGAACAAAAATAGCCAATTGCTCAGTGGCAGACATATTCCTAGTGTCACTGAGCACACCTCTTTCCATTAGTGTATCTCTCAACCTTTTGAATAGGTGGGGGTGAACTTGAAAATTAGAGTATGCCCTGCCAACATGACCATCCATTACCTGTTTAACCCACCTATGACTCGACCTACATCTGTATGCATTAGGGTCCTAGAGATAGATTTTCGAGGGGACAACATGTGCAACACTACGACATGTTCAACCTCCTCCCAATACTCTTCCTCGTCTATCATAAAGTTGATGAGGGATTGAAATGAATCACCCATTTCAGTAGTTCGGCAATTCATTTTAAATGTAATAGCTGAAAATCATATATCATGGACATGAGGAAATTAAATTGGTGAATGAGCATTTCATCAAGCAAGCACATTAAATGAAGCATTTGCATGTTGATAAATAATTAAATACGCAAAATAAAAGTGCATATGTGAAATTAACTCTTTCAAAGGATATGGGAAACTTTCAGAAGTAGCCTAGGCGGCTTAATATCTATCCAGTTTTCAACTCTTCTGGGAGGGCCAAGAAGATGGAACGGTCATCCACAGAGCGGAGAAGGTCAATAGCTCTATATAGATCTTGCGGAGGAAGTCCAGGCAACTTTATTAGCAATTCAATTGCCTCATCCATTGGTGGGGTATTTTTTTTTTGCACTTGAAATATCTCTCTGGCCAAAGTCATCCTATCATGACCTAGCGCCACCAACTTGTCTATTGAATCTTCATTGCCTTGTGACACCCGCTTCCTCTTCATCCTGACATTGCTAGATGATGGCGCGTTCTTAGGGGCTGGAGGAGCTCCCTCATTCGATTGATTGTTACTATTGAGAGTTTCGACTCCTGACTCTTGTTGATTATCAGTTGGTTCAGAATCATTCAAAAGACTGCCTATATTAAATTTAGTGCCCGTGCCCCCCTCCACATCCTACTCCCCATCACCATGATCACTACACGTGTCAAGGTACGAGGTACCTTCGTTGCATGCAGCGTCATCACCTCTCGCCATAGAAGTAGAGCAAATGATCTCCATCTTATCCATAAATAAGAAAGGCTTTCCTTGAATTGTTCTGTACTCTCTATTGATCTGAAATTTTAAACCATATGTTATTCATCACTAATAAGAAAAAATATGAATCAAATTAATAATATGCAACTTTCATACCGCTATCAGATCTTCCCAGCTTTCGTCTGTGCCTGGGATAGGTATTTATTTGTCATCATCCCACCCCTAACCTGATCGCTTCTTGACATTCAAAATTAAATAATACCTTTTCTTTAGATTTGTTAACCAATTCTTCAAATTTTCCATTGAGTAACCTAACTATGTCATCTCATTGAAAACTTTGATTGTGTGTCTCCATGCATCTTTTGTGAAATTTTCATTGACAAATCCCTCATTATTAACACGATGTTCTACCAATGGGTCTATGAAGACTTTGTCAGCATCATTGCTCTAATTTGTCACCCTAGTCTTATCTTTGGATACACTTATAATTTCTTAATAAATGAACATAATATAACGTTAGCATGAAAGAGATTAAAGTAATCCAAATACAATACATGACCATGACTAATTTATGATGATATAAAACTAGATTTTTACTTACAAGCACTGACCATGACATGGTTGAAAAAAACTAAACTCTAAAAATATAATGTAATACACTAATGACTCGATCATTAATCAGGAAAACAGTAATCTAAAGCATACCGTGCCTATCTAATAAAATTTTAAGATAATATGAACAAGATTGGATCTGCATAATAGCCTTAACAGAAATCACAAACAACAGTATCCTGGGTAAATCGCACAAGGCCCCCACTTAAATCAGACATTGTAATTGTAAAAAAAACAAGCTCTAAAAATACAATGTAATACAACATTTCAGATTAACATTAATACAATAATCAGAGAAAGAGTAATCTAAAACATACTGTGCTCGTGTAAAGATTTCAGATTTTATGAACAAGATTGGATCTGCATAATAGCCTAACATAAATCACAGAGCACAGTATGTAAAATCACACAAGGAATGTACTTAAACCACAAATGAACAAGCCTATATGTAGGATGCCAAATTTCACATTAAATCACACAACAAGGAATGTACTATGACCTACAAAAAAATGACTTACATAAATCACAAATCCCAATCACACATGACCTGCAGAAAATTTCACATTCATCTGAAACACAGGCATGAGAACATTCATCCTGTGTAAAAACACTCACATGACTAGATATAAAAATATTCTGGTTAAGCATAATATGAAGATCGAGCATCATACTAACAAATTCATGTGGAAAGGAGCAACATCCCACACTGATGACGAGTAGGAGCAGCTATGAATGACAAAATCAAAACACAATAGACTTACACGATGGAAGGAGCAGCCAACACGGTGATGAGGGGAAAGGAGCAGCCCACTCACTGAAGGGGGAAGAAACAGCCACGTCGTCAGCCCATAGAAGGAAGGAGCATCACACAAAGGTGAAGGGGAAGGAGTACCCCACAGAGTGAACCTACACAAACCGGACGATATATCACATAATACCATCATAGGAAAGTAAAGGGAAGGATTCCCACATGACATCACCTCTCACAACATGCGAAGAAGGAAAAATGTTTGCAGAAGATGTTGCCGCCAGAAAAGTGTACATGAAGACCCCGTGGCCGGAGAGAAGGAACTCACAAGGGCATAGCAAATGATGATCGGATACGGTGGGTACACAGCTCCGACCGTAGACGTACCACCAACGACGTGATCACACGGTCAACCCTCACAGGACAGAAAGGGGCAACAGATGAGGAAGGAGAAAGACGCAAGGGGCCGTTGTCGCATAGTACCACCAGAGACGATTGCGAGGGAAAGGGGCAATAGATGGGGAAGGAGAAAGACGCAGGGCGTCGTTGCCGTAGAGTACCACCGGCGACGCGTAGAGTACCACCGGAGATGATCGCGAGGGAAAGGGGTAACAGATGGGGAAGGAGAAAGATGCCTTGACGCTGTTGCCGCAGACAGCAACTAGAGACGATCGCGAGGGAAAGGGGTGTTTGGTTGGAGAAGGAGAAGGACGCAAGGCGTCGTTGCCGTAGAGGACCACCGGAGGCGATCAAAGCTGGAGAAACGATCGATGTGATCGGCAGAGCAGGAGGGCAGGAGCGGCCGAACGAGGTGACAAACGGGGTTACGGGAGCGGGGTTATGTCATTCCACCATTTCGATAGAATGGTTTAACCCCGCCAGTAACCCCGATATCTCCCTTAACCCTATTCCCGCTAACCCTCTTATTCCAACGCAAAAAAGTCAACCAAACTAGAAATCAGGTTAAACCAGGGATAACCTCCCCCTATCCCCCAACCAAACGTGCCCTTAACTTCTGGGCGTCAAACGTAGCCTTTTTCCCCCTTCGCTCTGTAGGGGACTTGCTCACCTTGGCCTTCTCCTTCCAAGGCACCGTCACCACCGAATTGGAACCCCCCTCTTGGGATTGGCCCCTTTGCTTCTTCGATGCAGGGGCTGCCTCTTTGGCCGACTCTGTCACCGTCTCCGCCATCCCGGCAATCATGGCCTACGTGGATGCCATCTCACATTTTTCCCTAACATTGGCCATGATCTCACATAATCTGATCTCCATGCCAACTTCAAAATGAGGGAACGACGGTTCAGTGAAATGCAAGACATTGAGAAAAAAAGTTCAGAAAGCTCACACCGAGGAGCGCCCCCTCGAGCCTTAGCTAGCGACGTGTGGGGCCTGGGCTTGAACTCAAATCAGTGTGACAAAAGACTTCTAAATTGTGTGGTGCCCCATTTATTAGGGCGAGAATCGCCTCTCTCTGATGGCGACAAGACGTCTTCATCCCTCGGAGGGTTAGCCCTCATCTAGATAGTCAAGAACTCACAAAAGTGCTTGTCTGCCATCAAAAAAAAAAACCCGATCCTACCAACTATGGATGGAACTCAACACGGGGTGAGAGCTCATGGTGCTCATGTGCGTTGATCACATGCCAGCTCCGACGGCGATAACTCTTATGTAAGGATCTGACCCAGGACCAGAAATAATGTAACGGAACTAGGAAATTAAAATTTTATCCCTGCACGAGTTAATCACTCTGATATGATTCTCGATAACTATGTAGAACAAGATCCGATTTTATATAACACCCCGGAATTTTTTAAGATTTTTAAGAATTAAATAAAGTTATTTAATAGGCTAATTAAATAAAGTTATTTAATGGGCTAATTAAATAATTTAAAGGCCCTATATCAACCAAAGGGGGCTAAGCCCACTTAAATTAGGCCCATAGATCTATTTCTAAGGCGTTTAGGCCCAAGCCCACATCTAGAAACGTAATATGATTATTTTCATAATTTAGTAGATAATTAGGGATAATTATAAAGAGGAATTTGAATATAATTCAAATTTTGATGCCCTACATAGTGGCGATCTATCGCAAGACCGCCATCTCCAAAAGACGGCCCACGGAGGATCACTACTTAGTTCTGAAAATAGGATTCTTAGAGGCGTGAAAAGCTTGGGTTTTTCCCATCCCAATCACCTAGGATCGAAGTATTCTGGCATAACCTATCTAGGACTCTTGGAGATTGATTCTAACCCCAATAAAGAATCTTGGATCGATCTAATCCCCAAACCCTAGGCCAAACTCTATAAATAGGGCCCAGGATCGACCTGCATGAACCCTCATTTTGGCTCACATGGTTCAACGGTAAGATGATAGTATTTTATGTTAGTCCTTTAGAACTTTATGTTCCCGTTAGTATTATCTAACCCTCTGTCAAATTTCATACTAGGAGACCCAGCATCCAAGGAGATAGAACGTCTGCAAGTTGTTGTTCCTCTACAGGACGCTCAGGAACCATCGTGTCTTTTTGAGAAAGATCCAAGTTGTAGGGGCGTTAGCAGAGGTAATTTCACATCAATCCTTTAGAGTTATTTGTTCCCAGTTATGTATTCTTACTTCCCTCCAAATCTTGTGAATTTAGGTCAAGAGGTTAAGGAGATAGAAGGGCGAGAAGTTGCTGTTTCTACGCAGGACGCGCAGGAACCAGCACCATCTTCCAGTTAGAAATCCGAACTCTAGGAGCATTCCCAGAGATAGGTTATCTCATGAACGGCTTAAACATTAAGTTAGTACTAAAAGCCCTCTGACCTTGCTTGATTTCATGCTTTATACACGTTGTATTTCATGTTTTTAATGGACTGCGCAGCTAGGTTACATAGCTTGCATATCCCTGCATCTAATGGAAAAAAATGATAACTTTGGCTAAAATCACGCATCTCCATGCATCAATACTATTCTATCATGTTTTACCTTTCGATATAATAGGTTTTCATACATTATTTGCCTTAGGATAGGCCTTGCATGCATCATTTATCTTCTGTCTGTTACAGACAGAAGGCGGTTCCTCATGAACTGCTATTATCAGGCAGTGGTTCCTGATCAACCCCTACTTCAAGAAGCGGTTCCCATCAGACTGTTTTATTCTTTCTATTTTCTACACTCTGTTAACTCCAAACAGAATGCAGATTAGCCTTTATAAACATATGTTAAGCTTAAGATATTAGGTCATATTCCTAGTTACTGTCTTACATTCATGATTTTGGTTATATTGTACATCCACCATGATAGATTCCATATTTTTCACGTGTTATAAACTTATTTTAATCTTATGCTAATTTCATGCCAAAATCATATATTTTGTATTAAAGTTAATTTCATATGGGTTAAGAAATTTGTTACATTGATGATTTGATCGTTGTTTCTACACGGTTCACTCTCATCTCTAAGTCTTTCTTAAGTAAATAGCACATATTCCGGTACGATGCTATTAGTTACACTTGCACATAATAGGCACACTCTCTTGACTTGTGATCATCTCCATTGGATATTCCTTCCACCATATTAGGTGATCATATTTCAAGGCCTCTGTAAGTCTCCGCGAGCCTGGGATTCCCACTAGGACGCCGAGCTGGTTGTACCCTAAAAGCCCAATGGATTAGAAAGCACATCGTGAAACTCGTGTTTTCTGCAACTTGGTCAGATAACGGCCTTCAGGCGACCGCTACCATCAAGGGGCGGTCCTGGCATGACCGCATTCTGGTTCCAGCGTTTACTGCATCAACTCTTTCCCTTCATGCATCGACTCCACATGATAGAAGTCTCGACCTGACCGCTACCATCAAGAAACGGTCTTGAACTGACCGCCTTCTTCTGTCTTGTTATGAAACCCTAGGTTCGACCTAAGGGTTAGTCCTACTCTGTTCCTAGATGGTCTAATGATTATCTAGAACCCAAACATTATTCAATAAGTTATTAATGAATTATGAAAAGTAATGAACGTACCGTTATGCTGCCAGATTCCTCCCATAGCACGACCTTGGTCTTAACTCATCCTTGAACTCACATGTTCATAATTGGTGCATTCTTACCTTGATATTATCATCATGAACTATAGTTTGAACTTGTTATTATCGGCCTACATTATTATTTCTCATGGAAGTATCTTGATTTATAACTTGAAGATGCAAGGGCGAGCACGGACGGTGTCCACGGGCTCGACACTAGCTCCCTCGGTTGATGGCCGAAAACATATTATAAACCATGGGGTATCATGAACACTGGCGTCACATTGCGCCGGGAGTACTTTTTTTATAAACGGGTGAAAACCACGAGGCTCATCATGAAATTATACATTCTTGTTATATGACTTTCTAGTGCATAGCCTTTATGGTTATGAAAAGTACATTCTCGTTATATGCAAATACATTCTCATTACATGACATGCCACTTTATATTCTTGCTCGATCATGCTCTCATTCTACATGAACATTCATATCTCTATACATATTCTTGTGCTTTATGGTTATTTTGGTTTATTCGCATGTTTTATCGTATTTCATTTATCCTACCTTCTAGAGCTAAGTTGTTAACTACTTAAACTTGCCCTCATGTTGATACGAAGATACCTACTGGATAAGTGTGTTCATTCCCTACTTTTCAAATCTTTTTAGGAAACTCTAGTGGATCGAATTCTGACTACTCGAATGATAGATTCGAGGGCGAGAGCGAATGAAGAATGAGAGAAGACCTAGAATGCTAATATCATGAGTCGATTATGTAAATTTTCTTTTATTGAGTCTAGTGCGTCGTTTTGTCAGGAAGTCAAGTGTCCTTGTAAACCTTACTCATTATTATTCAATAGAAGTTGGAATTTTGAGTATATTACCTTGTGCATTCATCTTTTATATCTGAATGATTAGCGCTCTGATTGTCTTGATAGCGTGAGGCTTACCATGTCGGTTGTTCACGTTCCTGACTTAGTTTCCACTACATATCTCGGGACGTGATAGTTAAAGTGGTATAAGAGCATAGGCATAAGTAAGTCCTAGGAAAATATTATGTCATAGGCTAAGTCCAATGTTTAAGGACCCATACCTATGAACTATGAAAGAAAATTTTGAACCCATGTGAGATTGGGTAGAGCCTGGGATGCGATAGTTGATTAGAAATTTATCTTATGTAAATCTTTATAAAATTCCAAGGAAACAACTAAGTGTTTATTTTCTCAGGCACCTCATTCTCACAATGGCCGCTAACCATGCTAATTGGGAAGCTATGCAACAAACGGTTGCGGGTCTCACCCAGGACCTCCAAACCGTGGCTCAAGCTGGTGCACGAGCTGGCGCGAGTGACTTACATCGTAACTTTCGAAGCATGAATCCTCCACGGTTCTCTAGATCGTCAAACCCCGATGAAGCTGAAAACTGGATTGACGAGATGGACCGAATCTTCAATGTGATGCAATGCTCGGACCAAGAGAAGGTCTTATTGGCCGTGTTCCAACTCAATAAGGATGCGCGTACATGGTGGAAGGCCACCTCTGCTCATCTTCAAAATGAACAACTTACTTGGGAGGAGTTTCTCGAGCTCTTCCGTGGGAAATATTTCTCCGAGCACGTCAAGGAGAGGAAGGCTGCGGAATTCGCTTCCCTTCGGTAAGAGATGATGTTCGTGGCGGAATATGAGTTGTAATTCTCAAGACTGGCACTGTATGCTCCACATTTGGTGGCTACGGAACTTCTAAAGGCAAACCGCTTCATGGACGGTCTCAGGTCGGTTTTTGTCAAACAACTTGGCCCACAAAATATTCGGACCTATACAGAGATGGTCCATTGGGCGCAACTATGTGAAAGGACCTTGGAGAAGGTAGAGAAATTTAAGGGAAAGGGAGAGGAGTCGAGCCGGAAGTCTGGCAAGCAAGGATGGAAAGAGGAAAGATTTAGCATCACGGGGTCTTACAAGTCCCGTGACAATAAGAAAAGATCAAGGAACAACAATATTAACAACAACAAGAATAAGAAGGTGAATGTCACGCCCCGAGCCAAGTGTACAACGGAAGCAACTCGGGAGAAACATGGACAGTCGGCAATATGCCTCAAGCTAGCAATATAAATCAGAGTGCAATAACATCCGCATAAAGAGGAATGCACAATAACTGACCAAAAATCTAACTTTTATTGATAATAATCAAAGTACATGAATGTTTGACTCTCTTTTGACATAAAGACAGACTAGACTCAATAAAGAAAAAATTACATCATGATTCTAACTAATGACACTATTAGGCTTCTCTCTTGACTTTAGTCGCTTTCAAGTCCGCCACTTGTATAGCTCGAATCCGACTCGCTAGTATATCCTGAAAAGATTAGAAAAGTAGGGAATGAGCACACTTGCCCAGTAGGTATCTTCGTATCAACATGAAGGCATTGTTTAAATAATTAATCAATTTAGCTCTAGAATATAAGATAAAAGAAATGCGGCAAAACATACGACATGAAGCCAAAGTAACAACGCAAGTATCAAGACATAAAAGATGTGAGAGTCCATGTAGAATGAGAGTGTGATTAAGAATGTAATATGAATATAACTTGGCCTTTCAAGAATGAGAATGTACTTTTCATAACTATAAAGGCTATGCACTAGAAAGTCATGTAACAAGAATGTACTAGCAAGCATGTAATTTCACAAGATTGTCTCGTGATTTTCACCCATTTATAAAAAAAAAACTCCCAACGTAATGCGATGCCAGTGTTCATCATAGCCTATGGTTTATAGTATGTTTCCGGCCATCCGTCGAGGGGGCTAGTGTCGAGCCCTTGGACACCGTCCGTGCCCGCCCTTGCATCTTCAAGTTATAAATCAAGCTACTTCTATGAGAAATAATAATGTAGGCTGATAATAACAAGTTGAAACCATAGTTCATGATGACAATATCAAGGTAAGAATGCACCAATTATGAACATGTGAGTTCAAGGATGAGTTAAGACCAATGTCATGCTACGGGAGGAATCCGGCAGCATAACGATACATTCAATAGTTTTCATAATTCATTAATAATTTATTGGATAATGTGTTAGGTTCTAGACAATCAATAGACCATCTAGGAATATAGGAAAATCAACCCTTGGGTCAAACCCCAGGTTAAATAACACTGGGCCAGGAAACGGTCTAGTCTGGGCCGTTTCTTGAAGTAGCGGTCACAGCCTGGCCGCAAACTGAAAGTAGCGGTCCTGGGATGGCCGCAATCATGACAGAGTCAATGCCAAAAAGAAAGAAGGGTCGACGCAGTGAAAAGTCTGGGAGATAGTGGTCATGGGAAGGCCGCTAATTGACAATAGCGGTCTCCTTGATGGCCGCAACCAACCAGGACTTAGAAAAACACTGGTCACGTGAGTGCTTTTTAGACAATTGTGTTTTGAGGGTACAACCAGCTCGGCGTCCTAGTGGGAATCCCAGGCTCGCAGAGACTTACGGAGGCCTTGAAACATGATCCCCTAGTCCGACAGAAGGAATATCCGATGGAGAGGTTCACAAGTCTAAGAAAATGTGCCTATAAGTGCAAAGTGTAACTAATGACATCGTACCAGAATACGTGCCATGTACTTAAGAAAGACTCAAGGATGAGAAAGAATCATGTAGAAAACAACGATCAATGCTATCACGCCCCAACGCGGAATATCGAGGGCGCGACGAGTCGTAAACAAGCGTGTCGATCAGAGCATGTACAATTTTATTTCTAAAGACAGAAATGAATGGGAAGATAACACTTTTATTCCTTCAAAATGAAGTTTACATTGCTAATTCATAAGCCATAAAGGTAAATTACAATCTTCAATCCCAAAGTATAACATTCTTGTAAAACACTAATGATCTACATAAACCTAGGTAAAAAGGAAAACACTCTTTCACTCTTGTCCATTCCCTTATTCAATGTCATTACCTGCAACAATTAACCGAAACGTAGGGTGAGCTGTTGTGCCCCTGTGATTTTGATGATAGCAAACACTATGAGTCAGCATTGCATATCATGAACATCTGTGTCTGAATGATAGTTCTGCTTTGGGCATATGAATGTGTTATCTTGCATTAGTGCAGACCTACAGTTCATACAGCATTGCATTCTGTAGAATATCAAGTCTATACATTGCATATGTTTGTGCATCAGTGCATTGTTCAAAGTCTATACATCCATCTGTTGCTAATTGAACAAGTCTGTACATCGCTACACGCATCACTTAAAGTCTGTACAGAGTTGTCATAGTTTGCATCGGTGCATTCGTCATGTCCCTTACACGCCATATAGTCTATACATTCCTTGCTGTAACATTCATGCATCATTACAGCAAGTCTACACATTGCAGTCTGCTCGTGTGCATCGTCTCATGGTGCGTCTCAGCAAGTCTATACATTCATCAAAGTCAGTCTGCACAAAGTCTTTACATTCATAGAAGTCAGTACAGTCTATGTGTGTGCATCATATACTAAGTCTATACATTGCCGCCGGTGCTTGTATCACTTGCCAAGACTATACATTGCATGCTACAAAGTCTGCACATCCCGTTTGCACTAAGTCTGTACATTGCCTGTGCATTCACTTGTCTGGCTGCATAAGACACTAAGTCTGTACATCGTCTTGGCGCTCACCAAGTCTATACATCGCTCATGTATTACTTCAAGTGTGTACAGCCAGTGCATTCCTTGATATCAATTCTATACAATGCATGCATCGTCTTTCAAAAGTCCATACATTGTCCTGTAGCTTGCACGAAGTAAAGAATGTACATTGTCCAGTGTCTCACTCAGCGTCTAAGTGAGTGTGAACATTACATCGCTAAGTCTATACAATGCATCGTCTCATGCATTGTCTTTCAAGTCTATACATTGTAAGACCAAGTCTAAACATTGCATCGTCTCGTGCATCGTCTCATGCAGCGTCTCTATGTGCAAGTCTATACATTGTCTGGGTGCATAACACAAGTCTATACATAGCCACTTGGCTCGTGGCTTAGTCAGTGCATCCATGCATACATAAGTCTGTACAGCGCCGTGTTCACATGCTTCAAAGTCTATACATCGTGTGCTTTGAGCATTCAAGTCTATACACTGGTGTCGTCTGCTACAGGCACAGCAAGTCTGTACAGCGGTTGCATTCATGCCTAGAAAGTCTGTACAGTGTCTCACATATGCAAAGTCTGTACATCGTTCTGCATGCTTTAGCTTCGCATTCACTTCAAGTCTATACACTCTGTGTGTCTGCATCGCATTCATCAAGTCTATACACTCTTTAGCTCAGTTCGCAGTTGGGCCTGAAGTCTGTACAGTCTGTTCTTCATACAAGTCTATGCATACATCAAAGTCTATACATCCGTCTCACATAGCATCTTCTAGCATTCACGCTAAGTCCATACACTGCATTTGGGCATTGTTCTTTACAGCAAGTCTGTACACTGCTTTCTCATGCACGCAATCAAAGTGTGTACAGCCTGTGTTTGCATCGGTTAAGTCTATACATTTGCTACGGCTTGTTCATGCATCATCTTCAAAGTCTATACAACGTCTGGTAGCATGCATACAAAGTCTACACATCCCCCCATAGCAAGCCTGCACATCGTTTGCACAGCACAAACAAAGTTCATACATTCTGTTGCATTGCATGCACGCAGAGTCTTCACATTCCTCCTCAGCAAGCACAGTCTGTACACTGCATGCACACTGCATCTGTTAAGTCTAAACATTGCTGCGTGATATGAAGTATATACAGCTTGTGTTCTCTTGATCGACTAAAGTAACTCTGTCTTTAACTTGCAGATGTCTGAGCACGTGATCCGAGGTTGGCACCTGGCACGTGATCCGAGGTGTACTCTGGACAAAGAGGGCACAAGCCCTACACACGCCCTAGCTGCTGCTATATATATGTAGCTTCTTCCTCAGGAGAAGACTGATCAAGATAGAAGGAGAGAGCAGCAGAGAGGCAGAGAGCAGAAGAAGAAGAAGAAGAAAAAGAAAAAAGAGCAGAGATCGAGAGAAGAAGAGAAGTGCAGCAGAGAAGAAGAGAGATCGAGAGAGTAGCAGAAGAAAGAAAAGAAGAAGAAGAGAGAAGCTGAGAGCCAGAGTGAGAGAGCAGAAGAAGAAAAAGAAAAAGAGAAAGAGAGAGATAGAGAGCTCGTGAAGAAGAAGAGAAGCTTCATTGTCTTCACTGGACTTTGGATCAGATCCAATCCAGTTTGCTCCTGCGAGAGCTACCTTGTGCATTTCATTTTCCAGCTTTTAGTCGCTGTGTTTTCATTTATTATTTTTTCCTTTCATCTGATCATTGTTCTTCCGATTCCCTTGTTTTGGGATCGGGGTTCCTCCTGTGGTCTCAGGAGAAGGGAGAGTTGTTTCTCCGGTTTGCTGGTGATTGTGTGTCATCATTGTTTCCCTCTGGTGTGAAGGAAGAGAGGTCCGAGACCTCTGGGTTGCAAGTGGCTGGGAGTCACTTGTGGGTTCCCTCTGGGTTCGCAGAGGAAGAGAGATATGTGATCTCTGGTTTGCCAGTGACGGGCTGTCACTAGCAGGTTCCCTCCCGTTTGGAGGAAGGGAGATTCGTCTTCGGTTCTGATCTTGTGGGTAGCAAGATCAGGTGTCAAGCTTCTGTGGGTTGCAGAGCTTGGGTTGTGGGATTTGTTTCCCTCGGTTTGTCAAGCTGTTAGGCAGCAATTGTTGCAGACTGAGTCTGCTGTTCTAGCCTTGCTAGTGGAAGCCTCACTCCGGTTTGGAGTGAGGGGTGGACGTAGGTCTGTGGACCGAACCACCTAAAAAATCATGGTGTTCAGTTGTGGTTTGATTTTCCTTATGTGTTCTTTTCATTGCTGCGCTCATTAGATGCTTGCTTAGGATCGTGTGAGGGCTAATTGAATTGTTGTCTTGTTTTGATCCTTCTAAGTATTCTCAGTATATCTCTGCAACAGTTTTTAATTCCGCATATCTGAGCATTAGAGATTTAATTAGGCAATATTTGAAGAGGGATACATTCACCCCCCCTCTGTATCCGGGCCTTGCACCCTATCAATTGGTATCAGAGTAGGTTTCTGTCTTTCCAGATCCAACGATCTGTAGAGGATCCTGCTGGCTTTCGGTGCATCACTATCTTCTGCATACAGTTTTGAAATTGCTTGATTGATTTGCGTTCATGGCTCATCCACCGATTTTCGAAGGTACTGTTGTGACTCCTCTGTGTTGATGATGTTGACAATAGCTTTATTTCATTGGCAACAGCTTGTTTTGATTGGTTGGCAACTGTTTATGTTTTGATGAAACTATCTCTGTCAGATTGTCTATGTGTTCTATGCAGTAAGAGTCTATACATCGTCATGCACACACACACAGGTCTACACATTGCACACACACAAGTCTACACACTCAAAGTCCATACATTGCATTATTGTGTTTGTGCATCGTTTAGAACATAAGTCTATACATTCACATGGCATGTCTGCACACTAAAGTCTGTACAGAGCTTGTGCCTGTTTGACTAGCAAGTCTGTACATCATATGCGAAGTCTATTCAATGCATGCACATTCATTCAAAGTCTAGACATCGGTGAAGTCTATACATTCACCAGCTTAACTTTCCAAGTCTAGACATCGATGAAGTCTGTACAGCCTGTGTGTTTCACGATATCAAGTCTATACACTCCTTGATCTTTACCTACGTTGCACCTGCAAGTCTATACATTGCAGCTGAGTTAAAGTCTGTACAGCCCTTGCTTTGCCAAAGTCTACACATCGTGTCTTTGGCAAGTCTATACATCATGAACTCTCTCTCAAGTCTATACAGACCTTGCTTTGCTCAAGTCTGTACATCGTCCAGTTCCTCTGGCAAGTTTATACATCATGACCTCTCAAGTCTATACATACCTTGCTTTGCTCAAGTCTGTACAGCCCTTCCATAGGCAAGTCTATACATCGTGCATTCTTAAGTCTGTACAGCCTGTGAGGTCCGTCTCACTCAGCGTCTCAAGTGGACTTGAAGTCTATACATTGGAATGTCTTACTTAGCGTCTTTGTGCATGTAACACACTCGCAAGTCTGCACATTGTGGCACGCAAAGTCTGCACAACGTATTGTCTGCAAGTCTGCACATTGCTATAAGCACGCATGCAAAGTCTAGACAGCCATGGGAAAGTCTATACATTGCATTACGTGCACGCAGGTCTAAGTATGTACACTGGCTGCAGCATGCTCGCATAAAGTCTATACATTGCATCTTAGCATGCTTGCACAACACAAACAAAGTCTGTACATTCATATGCGCACTGTGCATTGCTCTTGGCAGAGTCTGAACATCGTTATACTGCCTTGTGCCGTAGCAAGTCTATACATTCTCTATGCTCGAGATTTGACGCCCACCATAAGTGGCGTCACTTCTGAAACAAACGCCTAAGTGTAAGGCATCTTTTTGTTGGGCATCGCTTCATCGACTCTATACATTGTCTGCTTGCATAACGTTGAGTATGTACATCACTTGAACACTCATTGCACTCTAACTCTATACATTGCTTCATGTATTCCACTCATAACTCTATACACTGCTTCACTCATTGCACGAAGTCTGCACATTCTGTTACTTTGTTCATACTTTGTTTTGCTAAGTCTACACATTGATGCACATTTACTTCTGCATATTTGAAGTATGTACATGGCTTAAACTCTTCATATAGGAAGTCTGTACATGGCATAGTCTTGCATATCTGAAGTCTATACAGGCTACAACACTACATTTACTAAGTCTGTACAACGCCATGGGTCTGCATACGTAGAGTATGAACACTGCATAGCTTCACATTCACAATATCTGTACAATGCTCCACCGGTTGCCTTCATATAGGAAGTTTGTACATCGTATAGCATGCATGTGTTCAAGTCTATACATTGTTGCTGAACGCAAGTCCATACATTGGACAAAGTCTGCACATTGCTGTCTTTAACTACGATCAAAGTCTGCACATTGCATTACACTTCAGCAAGTCTATACAATGTCTGCATTGCATACTATGAAGTCTGTACAAAGTGTCGACATTAAACTGATAAGTTCCTTTCGACTGACTGACAGGGACTAAAGTGCAAAGATGAAGGATTGGCTCGTGATCCAAGGAAGGACGAGGTGCCCAGATTATGACACGTGGAAGCAGCCCAGCCAGGATGCTGCCATGTGGTCGAAATTTCTTCAGATCTGGCGAATTCTCTAGGCGAGAAATGTGGAAGCCACACGCCTTATCCAAATTGCTGCTGGTATATATATGAAGCCTTTTCCACTAGAAGAAAGCTGATCGAGTGGTGAAGTCCGAACTGAGAAACTGAACATCTGTAGCAGCAGAGTGCCACCGAGATCCACAGAGAAGAAAAGCAGAGAGAAGAAAAAGAGAAAGAAGAGAAGATTGAGAGAGATGAGTTGAGAGAGTTTGAGAGCTTGTGAATCAGTCTCTTGGTTCAGATACCAGAGCTGATACTGCTCATTCTGAGCTACATTTCTTTTGGGTTTTCCCATTTTTGTTTGCTTCTGTTTTTGCTTTTCGAAATTGTTTCTTCAAGCTGTGAGTCAGCTGTTAGCAGAGGTGCTACCTCTGGACGGGTAAGCTGTATTCCCCAGCAGGTTTGCAGAGGTGCAGCCTCTGGACAGGTTAAGCTGTAACTCCTCAGCAGGCGAGACTTGGTCTCGGACAGCAAGCTGTGTTGCTCAGCGGTTGTAGGCCAAGCTGTATTGCCCAGCGGATGCAAGCTGTATTACGCAGCAGTAAGCCACACTTAGTTGAGTGTGGGGTGGACGTCGGTCTCCTAACCGAATCACATAAAAATCTTGGGTGTCTTGTGTTTGTGCGATTGTCTATGAACTGGTGTGTGATTGGATTTCCTGATTATCTTCATAGTTTGATTCGCTTTTGTTCAGATCCAACATTCTAGTTAGAGATATTGTAGATCGGCTTAAATTCCGCATTAGAGCCTTATATGTGTTTTAAAATTAGACATTAGATATATTCACCCCCCTCTAGATCCACTCTCAGTGGTAATAGACTGCGTCCATCTAACATAACAGTTGGTATCAGAGCCTAACTCTTCTACACGGACTTACAGCCCGAAGAGGAAGGTACAGATGGATGCTCGAGGGATGATCGCTAAAGGACACTCAACCACCAAGTCCCCTTTCTTCGATAGATCTAACTATGCATACTGGAAGAACCGTATGCAAGTATTTTTGAGGGCGAAGGATTATGAGATCTGGAAGGTAGTCAGCAAGGGACCTTATGAGCTGTCCCCTAATGAGGAAGTCTGGACCAAGGAGGAGATCAGAAGGTCTACTCTAAACTGGAGCAACATAAACGCTATTCAATGCTCTCTGCACCCCACGGAATTTTCTCGAGTATCAGCTTGCAGCTCAGCTAAGGAGATGTGGGATGCACTGGAAGTTATTCATGAAGGGACTTCTCAGGTTAGAGAGACGAAGGCTAATTTTTTTGTGTCAGAATATGAAGCCTTCAAGATGAAGCCAAATGAGACCATCAAGGAGATGTACTCTCGATTAACTATCATCACAAATGGTCTTAGAGGTCTCGGGAAGGCTCAGGTAGAATACGATGTAGTGAGGAAGATATTGCGTTCCCTGACTCATGCTTGGCATACTAAAGATACAGTAATGGAGGAGTCAAGGGATTTGCGAAATACAAGGGCAGATGAGCTAATTGGCTCGCTGATGGCATATGAGATTAATCTGCCAAAGATAGAGGAAGCTGAAAAGAAGAAGAAGCCAATCGCTCTGAAAGCTGGTGCTAGCAAATCCAGCAAGTCCACCAGATCCAACTCTAGTGGATCATCATCCGAGGAGAGCCTGAATGAACAAGATATAACTCGTACTAAGATGGCAATGATGACCAGAGAGTTCGGGCGGTTCCTCAGGAAAGAAGGAGGACGATTCTGCCAAAAGAAGTATAGTGGCGGCTGAAGGGATAAAAGGTATAAACATAACCCTGCAAATAAAATTGAAACTAATACTTGTTATCAATGCAGGAAGATAGGCCATCTGAAAGCTGACTGTCCAGAGAATCAGAAATACAAGGACAAGTCAAAGAAGAGGAACACGAAAGGGAAAGCTATGGTGAGTACCTGGAGTGATGAAGATGAAGGCTCCTTGAGCAATACCTCTGACAGTGAAGCCGAATCTGAAAAGCTCATTTGCCTTATGGCAACAAGCTCTGAAGACAAAGAGGAGGATTAAGATGAGGTAACTTCTCGATTCGATAATTTTACTATTGCTGATTGGGTAGATGCCTATCATGAAATAGCTGATAAAGCAGATGACATTAGAAGGGAAAACAGGCATCTAAGAAGAAAGATTAACTCCATGCAAAATGATACAACTCTAACTGATAAAATTGCATGTCTTGAATCTGAGAATAATAAACTCAAACTCACATGTTCTGAATTAGAAGAAATCAATAATGAGTCAAAAGCTTCTAAAGAAGATAATGAAAGGTTAGAAAAAGAAGCTGATGAATGGAAGTTGAAAATTCAGAAATATGAAAGTGAGATAAAAATTATGAATGAAAAATATCAAGCTGTCCTAAGTGTGAATACAGAACTGAAAAAATCCATTGAAGACATTCAAAAGGATAATGAGGACAAGCTTAAAACTATTGAGAAAATGACCCAAGGTTCAGATAACCTAAATGCTTTGTTAGGGTCAAAAGTCAACTTCAGAAAAGAGGGCCTTGGATTTAATTTTAGTGCAACAAAAAGCTTTGGAATGAAAACTATTTCATTTGTCGCACAAAAAGAGAAAGGACCTCTAATCAACATGAAGTCAAACATTTCAGTGAACAAAGCTGTAAATCTGAAAAAGCCCAGTGCTGAGGAGAAGGGCAAACAGAAGCTGAGTGAGCCTAGTAGAGCTAGCACATCCAAGCAAAATCCCAAATCTCAGTCTCAGGTTAGGGGTCAACCTACACAGTCTTATAAACCACATGTTAAGGCCACTAAGTCTCTACCACCACCACCATCTCAGAAGAAGACCCAACACGCACCTGTAAATAGGTCAGCAGGGTCAAAGGTGCAGGGGAGACAGAATGCATTTAGAAGTCAACCCAAACAATTCTACCAACCCAGAGTTCAGTCCTACTACACTGCACAGACAACCTATTCCAATAGGTCAGGGTGGACTAGGACTCCGGGGAAGTATACCGGTCATGCATATCAAGCTACACAGTCTTACAGACCTTACACCAGAAATTGGGTTGGTGGGTATGGCAATTGGACACCTAGGAACCTGCATTTCTTCAGCCAGCCCAGAAACTATTATGGCCACAATTTCGTGAATGCACCCTGGCCAAGGCACTGGCACAGAAATAATCAATCTATAAATAATCATGCTAGTGTCAACAAGAAAAAGCATAAGAAAAAGAAATCTGGAAAATCCACTGAACAGAACTGTTTCAAACAAATGTGGATTCATAAAAGTCTGCTTTCTTGTTTTAATTACTTTTCATCTTCTCTGGAGCCCAATCAGTCTTGGGTTCCAAACTTCTCTACCTCATTGTGTGTGCAGGTATGCCTGGCAGCCAAGAACAATTTGTGGTACTTGGATAGTGGCTGCTCCAGGCATATGACAGGAGATAAGGCCAAGTTCTGCATGCTAACAGAGAAATAAGGAGGCCTTGTCACCTTTGGTAGCAACACAAAAGGTAAGATTATTGGGACAGGTAAGGTAGGTAAGTGTACTACCTGTTGCATTGAAGATGTCATGTTGGTTGAAGGTTTAGCATATAATTTACTTAGCATCAGCCAACTATGTGATAAAGGATGCAAAGTTCTTTTTGACTCTCAATGCTGCAAAGTTTTTGAACCTGATTCCGAAACTGTTAAATTTTCAGGTAAAAGGATAAATAACACTTACATGATAGACTTAGATGATATACAACATTCTAACCTATGCCTTACTGCTAGCAGAGAGGACTTAGCATTTTTATGGCATCGTAGGTTAGGCCATGCTAGTTACACTGTATTGCATAAACTGAATAAGCATGGCATGGTTAGAGGACTTCCTGAAGTTTCCTTTAAGAAAGAAAATAAAATCTGTGATGCATGCACTCAGTCAAAGTTAACTAAAAAGTCACTTAAATCTAGAACAGAAAATCTGTCTTCTAAACCCTATGAGCTGATACACATGGACCTTTTTGGGTCAACCAGGTCTGTAAGCTTATCAGGGAGGAAGTATGGGTTTGTCATGGTAGATGACTTCTCTAGGTATACTTGGGTATATTTCTTATCACATAAAAGTGATGCATTCTCAGAATTTCAGGAGTTCTGTCTTAAGAAAAATCAGAAAATTAAAAATATTTTAACTGATCATGGAGGTGAGTTTGAAAACTCACAGTTTGATGAATTCTGCAGGTCAAATGGAATTCATCACAAGTACTCCTCACCAAGGACACCCGAGCAGAATGGAGTTGTGGAGAGGATGAACAGAACCTTGGTGGAGATGGGTCGTACACTCTTGGTTGAAGGTGGTCTGCCAAGGAAGTTCTGGGCTGAAGCAGTAAATACTGCCTGTTATGTAATTAACAGAGCCATGGTAAGACCTTCTACCCAGAAAACACCCTATGAGATCATAAAGGGTAAGAAACCTTCTATTGCTCATTTCAAGATTTTTGGTTGTAAATGTTTTATTCATATAAATGATAAAAGAGACCTTGATAAATCTGAACCTAAAGGTGAACCAGGAATTTTTCTTGGTTACTCTAAAAACACCCGAGCATATAGAGTGTATAATCTGAATTCCAAAACTGTTGAAGAATCTCCACATATTATTTTTGATGAATCTTTGGTAAAGTCTAATATTGGTCAATGCAGGAATGAAGACAATGGTGATATTCTGAAAGAAGGGAATCCTGCAGACAAATCCGAAGATGAGGAAGGAAATGAAGAGCTTAATGAAGAAGAGCCTACAGTTCAGGGTGATAGGGTGCTAGGCCAGGATACAGAGGGGGGTGAATGTATCCCTCTTCCAATAATGCCCAAATTAAAACCTGGATGCTAGACACAGTCCCAGAATAAAACTAATTCAATTGAACTCATGAACAAACACATGGAGCGCGCCTAAGCAATCATCTAGCGGAAGCAAAGCAAGACAATCAAACCACAGCACTGATAATTTTTTAGGTGGTTCGGTCCACAGACCTACGTCCACCCCTCACTCCCAACCGGAGTGAGGCTTCCACTAGCACAAGTTAGAAATCGCAGACTCAGTCTGCAACAGGTGCTGCCAAACAGCTTAACCAGGGGAACAACCTCCCCTCTTCCTCCAGAACGGAGGGACACCCCAAGTGACTTCCAGCCACTTGGAACCAGAGACTAGGTCTCTCTTCCACCAGACCAGGAGGGAACCCACCAGTGACTCCCCGTCACCAGCAAACCAGAGGTCACAGACCTCTCTTCCTCCAGACCAGGAGGGAACCACTGATGACACACAGTCACCAGCGAACTGGAGATCAGATCTCCCTTCTCCTGAGTCCAAAGGAGGATCCCGACCTCACTACTGAGAATCGGAAGAACAATAGTAATCAGAGTATCAAAAGGAAAAATAAGAAGTGAAAATAACATAGCAAACAGAAAGCTGGAAACTCAAATGCACAATGTGGCTCTCAACGGAGCTGACTGGCCTGGATCTGATCCACGGTCCAGTAGGAACTTCTTCTGCTACTTCTCTTCTTCTTCTTCTCAACTCACGCTCTCTCTTTCTCTTCTCTACTCTCCTTTTCTCTCTCACTGTCTTTCTCTTTCTCGATCTCTCTTCTGCTCTCTCTATTCTTCTGCTCAGGCTCACTCTTCTTTCTTCTTCTTCTTCTGCTCTCTGCTACTCTCTTTTTCTTCTTGCTGGATCGTGCAGACACTCTTTCTTTTATCAGCACTCGATCAGTCTTCTTCTGAGGAAGAAGTCTTCTATATATAGCAGCAGCTCAGGGCGTGTGTCTTCCACATCTCCCGCCCAATTGACTCTGCCACGTGTCAGCATCTCAGCTCCTTGGATCACGTGCCAGGTGCCAACCTCGGATCACGTGCCCAGACTCCTGCAAGATTAATGAAGAGTTCAGTCGATGAACAATATCAGCTGAAGACAGTGTACATACTTTATTCAGCAGACAAGACAATGGATGTATAGAGTTAGTCGTGTGAAGGAGGACGAGTGTATAGACTTGATAACACATGCTGTAGAATGCATATGATGCAGTGTATAGGCTTGATGAAAGCAATGCATGCACAATGATGCAATGTTCAGACTTTACTGAAGACTGCCAGTCGATGTATAGACTTGGCTGAAGCCAACGCTGAAGCAATGTTCAGACTTTGCTGTAGGCTGCCAGTCGATGTTTAGACTTGCTGCATGCAGGCTGGCAGAAGATGTATATACTTGCTGTGTAGGCTGCCTGACCATGTATGGACTTTGCTGAAGGTAATGCATGAGGCAATGTTCAGACTTTGTGTATGCAATGCAGTGGCGTGTACACACTTTGTGAGTGTGAAGCTATGCATGTATAGACTTCACATATGTAGTCATTATACCATGTATAGACTTAGTGTTCACGTGAGAAAACGATGTATGGAGTTGATGTATGCAGCAATAAGAATGTACATACTTTATTGTGTGCATGACAGACAATGTCTAGACTTGCTATAATGCGTGCAGCTAAAGGAGCAAACAGATGTATAGACTTTAAGTAAAGATGCATGAGCAATGTATAGACTATGCATATGCACACTAGCGAGTGTATAGACTTGGCTACGGCATCAAAGTATGCACAACGTAAATGATGCCTTCTTCCTAGGCGTTTGATTCAAAAGTGACGCCACTTTTGGTGGGCGTCAAATTCCAGACACAGTGGAATGTATAGACTTCCTTCGGCACAATGCAACATAACGATGTACAGACTTTGGCTTGAACAATGCACAATGCACATACGGATGTACAGACTTAAACGTAGGTAAAGATACCAATGTTCAGACTTGTGCAATGTATGGACTTAGTGTGTGCGAGCATTGCTGCAGGCAGTGTACAGACTTGATGATGTGCAATGCATGAACAGCCGATGCAGTGTACAGACTTGGTCTCTTGCAATGCAGCGATGTACAGACTTTGCTATGCGTGCATGCTCACGATGTGTAGACTTGTTGAAATGCAAGGCAACGCAGACAATTGCTGTATAGACTTGGATATGTATGCAGGGCGAGGCAGGGCAGACCTTGTACAGACTTTGAAACATAAAGAGGCACACGGAGTGTACAGACTTGGTCTGCGACAACAGGCTGTACAGACTTGCATAAGACGATGCCTAAGATGCTGCATGAGACGATGCCAATGACTATGCCAACGCTGTACAGACTTGCTAAGACGATGCATGAGACGCTGCCAGACTGTACAGACTTCGAGTGAGACGATGCATGAGACGGTGAACAATGTATAGACTTTAACGTAGGTAAAGTAGACATTGTATAGACTTTGCAAACACACATCAGTGTATAGACTTGGACGCTCGCTATGCCTGCGATGTACAGACTTAGTGTTGTGACACTAGGCCAATGTACAGACTTAGACCACCTGCATGCTATGCAATGTACACACTTCTAATGCCTGCAGTCTATGCAATGTATAGGCTTGGAGGACTTGCATGCTGTGCAATGTGTAGACTTGAGGTCTCGCATGTAATGCAGTGTGCAGACTTTGAAGTGCTTGCAGCTGTGCAATGTGCAGACTTTGAAGTCTCGCATGCAATGCAGTGTGTGGACTTGTCATGCCTACACAAGGCGATGTACATACTTGCTGCATGATACTAATGTGCAGACTATGTAAATGCATGCAGTGTATAGACTACACTTATCTGGGGAGTCGACCCATCTAGAAAGGGGGTCGACCCACTTCTGTCCAGACTATGCTGAGTGTGATGATGCATGGATGTTTAGCCTGTACTGACTTCCACAAGCAGAGTAAAGCAACTGATGTATATGTATATGAATGCTTTATGCAGCAGATAACATGACTGAACATCAAATGCAATGCTTTAGATCTGATAAACTGACTGAACAGCAATGCAATGCTTTATGTCCTGATAAACTGACTGAACATCAGAATGACTAAAATGACTAAATATCACATGGTGACTCACAGTGCTTAACTCACATCAAAACCAATCATCAAAATCATAGGGGCACAATAATCTCCCCCTTTTTTATGGTGGCAACACTGTCAGCACAGTGAGTCATTCTGATGATGTGAGTCATTCTGATGACTCAAACTATTCTCCCCTTTTGACTTCTTCAAAAAGAAAATAGTTTGAGAAGTTAAAGCATATTTATGACTCAGTCAATTTCTCCCCCTTGCTATAATCAAGATGAACCATGGAGAGGTATGAATGCAGAGATGTAGATGCAACAAGAAATGCAATACCTCCCCCTAAATATATGAATGCAAGGTCACAATTGATATGAACATGATTCAATATGACAAGGAAGCTCCCCCTGAATAGATACCAATTGATATGCATCTGTTGCATTTCTCCCAATTGATATGGTTGAGAGGGAGACCACAGTGGCATTCAATGATAAGTTCAGGTCAATGAATCAAGGACAGTGAGCAGAAGAGTTTCAAATAACAGATTTTCAAATAAGCTCCAAACACAAGAAATTCAGCCATATTTTAAGGAGATACCAATCTCATAAATCAATAACAGAATTTTTTAAGGTCTTCCATTATAAGGGCTTATGAATGAACTTTATTGAACAACATGGTTTAAACATGATGTATGCAAAGTTTGTCAATAAAAGTCTGTATTTATATCTAAAATCACAGTTTAATAAAAGTAAACGAAGCCCTCATATTTATATCTTGATTAACCTCCCTTTCTCTTACATAATCAAATTTACTGACTTCTTTAGGAATTACATTCACTAGTATTGAGATCAAGCAATTATGAAGTCATGTGAATTTGTCTAGGGTTATAGCAATTTAGCTTTTGCATCAATATTCAAATATTGCAATTTGTTCAGAAAATTTTCATTCTACATATTTCTAGAGCACACTAGTTCAGTGCACACCTTGTAACTAGAGGATATATGTTGATCAAACGCCAATATCTCTAAGCACTTAGTGTGACTAACATTCATACTTTATCAACAGAGTTAACATTTACACTTCATGACATACCTCATCTCATTTCTTTGATGAGTGAGATGTATTTCTCAGTATGCATGCCATTGCTATGCCAGATTAACAAAAATTCTTAAGTAGAGTTAACTATGGCACCTCATGACACAATCCTTTGGACATGGTTTCTCAGTGACCAAAGTCATTGCTCTGACAATTATTTACCCTTCAGACATTTCAGAGAGCTCATTTGCTTCAAAACAATACAAATTTCATGTACTTAACCACATAAAGCCATGAATTCAATAGTGCAGATTCCAGAAGTTTTTACAAGACTCAGCATGAAACAGTTGGTTGAAGTTTATTAAAACATGATTCAGATATTTTTTAAGAGATTTAAAGTCAAACTTCAATGAATACATTAAACTTAAACCAACTGAGTTATTTCGGACATTAATAAAATCATATAATAGAAGATTCTTAGTTCAAGTGTTTTCAGATTTATGAACGAGAGATGTCCCATTGAAATCTTCATGAATGACTTGTAGCAACCCTGGTAAAAATAAAAGGAAATAAAAACCCCAATTGATCAAAATAAGATTAAAAGATTTAATGAATAAATGATAAGAGCCTAAAGAAGTAAATAATAAACCAAAATGTAAATAACGCCTTGATGCAAGGTGCTACTTCAAAAAGAAACGCCCTTATACAAGGCGCGAATTCCAGAAAGGACGACCACAGCAGATGTCGTCAATTCTTAAACGGCCAAAATAATAAAAAGGGCAAGTAAACGTGACGCCCTCCACATGGACGCGTTTTACGTAAGAAATGACTTTAACAAAGGCGTCAATTTAAACTAACGCCCTATGTCAAGGCATTAATTCCGTTCGAGTTTCGTTCGAACCAGGACATTATACAGGGTAAGTTCTGGATAACTACGATGGAGATTGATTATGACAAGGACTCTATGAGGGAAACATTACTTCCAATACAACACTAACTCCATTAGGGTTCTAAAAATCCTATAAATATCCTGCTGTTCGACCCAGACCGCTGTTTGGCGTTCTGTGTATTGCTGCTGTCATCCGTGAGGAACGTAAGTTGTTCTTCATTATTTTGCTTTCACCTTCGGTTATGTATGAGTATGAAGACTAATGTCTTCATCTTATTTCATGTAGGAAGTCTACAGTAAGTAGCAACTCTCGTGTCAAAGAGAATATCGTGGGTTCTTCGTCAAATGATCTATTCATCCTTTTTGTGCAGGTTGACTGCAACAGGGAAGAGTTGTTACTGTTACCGTGTGAAGAACGTAGATTGATCTTCACCTTCCTTCTTCCTCTTGCAGCCAAACGACCGTGAAAGGAGGAAGCTTTCTTCTGCTCCTGCAAGGGGCTGCTTCTTCTTTCTGCTGTTGCTGTCTTGTATTAAAACAGAGTATCATTCACCTTCTTCAATCAATCTTCATGTCTGTCAACCAATTCAAAAAGGTAGGTTTTCTCAAGAACGTAGCCCAAACTAGTTTAATTCCATAATAATACCATCATGACATGCATGAATATAGTTTTATTATAGTTTTCTGTGGATTTTAAAAGAAGCGACCCTATCAAGGGCGCTAATTTAAAAGAAACGACCATGCCCAGGTCGCTAATTCCAGTTTTGACGTCCTGCATTAAGTCGTCAATTTCATCTAGTTATTAAATTACCCACGTTTAAAACTTTTATATCTATCAAAACATGATTCTAATTCAATGCATGATCATAGTTGTTGAATCCTGCTATTTTTCTCTTCCTGACAGTGTGATTCCTCTTTCTGAAAATTTTATTATCCTTGAAATTACCCCTGTTCCTATTAATCCTGGAACATCTTGAATTAACGACTTGATGAAGGTCATGTCTTACAGAACTAACGCCCTGAACCAGGGCGCGAATTTGAAAGTAACGCCCCAGTTAAAGGCACTTTCTACTGAAATTCCAGAATTTAGAGACTGTGCAAAATAGAAATATATAATGGACGATCGCTGTAAAAGTCGTCAAATCATAAATAAACGTCCCTGTAGAAGGCGTTAATTTTATAAGTAATGACTTAGATCAAGTCGCTATTTTCCTGTGATACTATTTTACACTATTACTGTTAACCGAGGGTTTCATATATATATATATATATATATCGGCACTATATTCCATTCCGTGAATATAGTCCCATGTTTCATGATGATTTATCGCATTACCCCTCAATTCTCAGTGACATACAAGCTCTCCATTGGACATTCCGTTCCTTTGGACTAGCAAGTTAGTCATAGAGACCTCCATAAGACTCCTCGAGCCTTGGATTCCCGCAAGGCCGATTGAGCGGGTTGTACCATGAAAACCTATCACACTACTTTGCCATGTCACTCTATAGAAACATGGTATACCGGCCCTCATGTTATGCTATGTGTATAATATGGGAAGTATTTTAATGAATGGGGAAAGCATGTCATTATTGAGATGTTCTTGTGGACCCCAATTCTATATCAACATTATTATGATGTTCTTGTGGACCTCAATTCTATATTAAAAGAGCGACCATCTACTTGTGGGCACTTACTTGTCATGGTACCTAAGTTAGGGAACCAATTCTACCCAGTTTTATCGAAATCGTGATTATACCATTGTTATCACCTATCTATGTCAAGTGTCGTATTCTTGGACTCTATTCTAGCAAAAGTCTATCCTACGTACAAGCTTTATCCTTGAAATTCCATATTGGCTATACACGAAAGTGGATGTCAAAATACATGATCAATGCCTGCGCATATAGGGCCCGATCTGGTCTTGGGAGGAGCACCCAAAAGTACTAGTGCCCATGGGAGTTGTAATGATAACGGTATTGGCATTGTACCGAAGTGCATGACTAGCTTGATTGGACATTCCACAAAAAAATCTCGTACTTGACTTGACTTGACATGACATGACTTGCTTGACCCGAAAAAGGGTAATTTATATACTTGCTTGCTTAAAACGTGATAGCCAAGTTCTCGACATGACATGATGAAATCACTTGCTTGAACATCCTGACATCTATCACTTGAATGTTCATGAATAGTTCACCTTGTTATCTTGTTGATATACTCTCTATCTTGTCGTTTTATGCGAGCATGCATAGCAATAGTGCATTCATAAAAATGTAATTACTTAAACCCCTTGCTAGTTCTTGAGATATAATTTCCTACTGAGCGTTCGCTCACTCAGTGTTTCCATACTTTTCAGGTAAGTCCGATGACGAGACCCAAACTGACGGGGAAGGTCAAGAGTGAAAGAGTTAGAGCTATTCAAGCGTCCATCAGTCCTGTCTTCTCTATATTTTTGTTGAGTCAGAAATGTACCTTTCTTTTATTGAGTCTAGTATTTGCAAGGGTTTGTAATAGACATATTCTTATTAAAGGAATAAATGGATTGGGTTATCTTTATATTTACGCACTCTATCTTTGTGTCGAATACACTACTACTCTGATTGACATGATTGATATAAACTCGTCACGCATCTACGGGTATCTTCCGCGCTCGGGGCGTGACATGACTGATGGAAGAGGTCTTCAAGAATGAGTGTTTTTAAAGCTCATTGTTTTCAGATATGATCAAGGTTTGTCAATTAAAATCAATGAGGAAAAGGTTATGCACATCAAACAAGATATCAGGAGGTCAGGCATGCTTCAGGATTTTCAAGATTAACATGCAATGAATTTTGACCTAAGTGTATGCATTTGATAATATGTATGCTATGCATTGACTCCCCCTGACAATATGCATTCAATCACTCTTTTTGGCATTTTTCAATGTAAGGAAATGCAATGCACTATATGTATGTAAGGACATGCAATGTTTGCCATGAAGACTGAACATATGACAATGTGACTCATGCTCATTCAGATTGCCCTACCAAGCAAAATGACCCATGGTACTAGGCGGAGCACTTGGTCTAAAAGACCACCTCACACATAGTAAGAACCTCCAGACAGATTTCTCTGCCTTTTGGTAGCTTACTCTTTGATATACCATAGTGGTCATGCATGATAATTCAATATGGGCCGCATGCATGGGTCAAATTTCAGCTTTTCAGATTTTTCAGAATGCAATTTATTTTCAGAGATTATGCATATCAACAATTATCAAACAACTGCAATTGGCATATGTATGCATCAGATGCAGACAACCCTTTTAATCTCATATTTGCACAGAACACTCAGCAAGGGCATGATCAGAAAATAATGCAAATGACAGATGCTGAATGAATATGTAAAATCAGATTTAACATGCTATGCAGTAAAACTAAAAATAGGAAGTGCAAGAATTTTACCTGAAAAGTTCAGGAAGGGGTTTTCATTCTTGAGTGCCTTGGATTAATTCCCTCTTTATTAATCAGCTTCCAAGGCACACCTGCAAGTTAGCAAACTATTTTGCACAAATAGGCACCCAAGAAGTCTTGGGTCCTGACATGACAGTATCACTCCTAGCAGGTTTTCTCAGCATATTTTTAACTTGATGATCATCAAATTTCATCAAAGGATAACCATCCATCAAATGTCAAGATTTGCCATAATGATGGCAAGAAGCAGCAGATTTCTGATTTGATTTATGCACATTCTTATTAGCATGAATTCTATGTGCATATGCATGAAAATTTTTGTTAACAGAATTAAAATTTTGTTTACCAAAATTAGTCTTGCATTGGTATCCTGCCAGCCAACAGGTTGCAGCCCTGTGACCTGGCTTTCAACAGTTATAGCATGAAAGTTTTGCAAATTGTTTTACAGGGAATTTGACAACATGGGAGTTAACAGAATTCTTCTGAATATGCCAACAGTCCTTGACTGTATGGCCATTTTTCCCACACTCAAAACATGTAGAAATCTTTCTTCTAAATACAAATTTATTCCCACCAAAATTATTTCTATTTGCAGAGAATTTAGCATGTTTGAAATTCGCATTCCTACTCTGAATATGCCAACAATCCTTGACTGTATGGCCATGCTTTCTACAGTGAGAGCATTTGAGAGAATTTCTTCTGAAGGAACCTGACCAGCATTCAGAGGCCTTGTGACCAGTTTTGTTGCAGTTAAAGCAAATGATGTGCTGGTTCTTTGAAACAGATTTATTCTTATTAAAAACATGCTGGCTTGCAGGGAATTTAGCATGATATGAATGAGATGTTTTCTTACCACTTGCAAACCAACAGTGAGCAATTGTGTGTCCTAATTTGCCACAGTGAAAACATTCAATTTTCTTTTTCTGAGATGAAGAATTTTTCTCATGAAATTTCCTAGCATTCATTATGCTGGCACTCATATCATCTTTCTCCATCAACCTGCAGTCATGCATCAGATGACCAGGTCTATGACAATAGTGGCATGATATTTTCTTTTTGTGTGCATGTGTGTGTGTGTTTAGGTTATGTGTCACATGCATAGCATCAACATGAGTGTTTCTTTGGTTGCTCTTCACATGATCATTCCTTTTCACTTTTTCAGCTTGTTTCTGAAAGTCAATTTGTTTCTGCATTTTTTGAACAGTGGGCTGTTTATCTTTTGAGGTGGTGGCTACATTTGATGAAGTGACAAACGATGTCATTAGCTTATCTTTAAGAGCCTTTTTATTGACATTGTTGTAACCTAACCCTTCCTTCCTGACATTGATTTTTACACCTAGTAGCTTGTCAAGGTTTTCTTGTCAACTCACAAATTTAGACAAAGAGTTCCTCAAGTCTTGGATTTCGTTTTCAAGAGAGGCAATGCGTAACTCATAACTTGCAGTCTCTTGTTCACTACAATTGATAGCTTCATTCAAAACCTTGTTGGCTATTTTATATTCTTCGATCTCCTTTATCAGATCTTCTTCTTTTTCAGTTTCATTTGTGGAGATCATTTTCCCTTTCTCCAATGTAAGAAGTCTTTCAGACATGGCACTGTTTAACAATTTTATATTTTCAACTTCTTCTTTAAGCTTATCATTTTGAACCAATTCATTTATTAGAAGCTGATCTTCTAAATTGACTTCTTGCTTTCTTCTATTTTCAAATTCCTTCATTTCTCTTTGCTGTTTTTCATCCTTTTTCTATAACTCCATGTTTACAGATTTTATGGCTTCAAATTTCTTAATCATCAAATCATTCTCTCGTTTAAGTTTCTCTAATTTTTCTTCATTTTCTTTGGAGAATTTTCTGAGGGAATCTTTTTCAGACTTCAACTTGTCTAAATCTGAGTTCACACTTTCGAAAATTTTCATCAATTCTTTACTCTGAACAGAATCATGACAAGTTAGGCTAAGCTTCTTCTCAAGTTCAGAGATTTCTTTTACATGATCTTGATTCTCAAGTTTTAGCAATGAAATTTGTTTCTTCAACATTTGAATATCAGACATACAAGCATCATGAACATTTTTCAGTTCAGCACAATTTTTACATGGAGAATTCAAACTGTTTGATCTACTATTCTTCTTCAAATGTTTGTATTGCTTTCTTAACTGATCATAAGATTCTTGCAATTCATCATAAGCAGCAATCCAATCATCTAATGAAAAGCTATCGAAGGGATTTACCTTTTCATCATCATCTTCTTCATTTTGACGGCCACTTTGATTGCTTCTGTTAGCCATCATGCAGCTGTCCTCACTTCTCTTCTGAGCTCGCTTCATCATATCTAGAATGTCTTTAGCAGAGCTGCAATCATGAAAGCAGGAATGTAAAGCCTTATCAGTAGCTGCCTTCATTAGATTCATAGCTATCTGATTCTCTTCATACATTGATCTATGACTATCAGTCCATTTAGACTTTTTCTTTGGTAATTTATGAGGACCATGTGAAATTAACTTCCACAGACCAGGATTAACTGATATAGCAGAATTTTTCAGACTGACAAACCATACATTAAAATTGGAGACGTTGAAAACTAGTGGATCACCCATGGAAACAGATCAGATTTAATGCAACAGGAATATTGATGCACCAAAAGCAAAATAGCACCTAAGACTGCAGGATCGGATCTGCAGGTCGCTGGACCTTCTCTGCAGACACCGCTCTGATACCAATTGATAGGGTGCTAGGCCCGGATACAGAGGGGGGTGAATGTATCCCTCTACCAATAATGCCCAAATTAAAACCTGGATGCTAGACACAGTCCCAGAATAAAACTAATTCAATTGAACTCATGAACAAACACATGGAGCGCGCCTAAGCAATCATCTAGCGGAAGCAAAGCAAGGCAATCAAACCACAGCACAGATAATTTTTTAGGTGGTTCGGTCCACAGACCTACGTCCACCCCTCACTCCCAACCAGAGTGAGGCTTCCACTAGCACAAGCTAGAAACCGCAGACTCAGTCTGCAACAGGTGCTGCCAAACAGCTTGACCAGGGGAACAACCTCCCCTCTTCCTCCAGAACGGAGGGACACCCCAAGTGACTTCCAGCCACTTGGAACCAGAGACTAGGTCTCTCTTCCTCCAGACCAGGAGGGAACCCACCAGTGACTCCCCGTCACCAGCAAACCAGAGGTCACAGACCTCTCTTCCTCCAGACCAGGAGGGAACCACTGATGACACACAGTCACCAGGGAACTGGAGATCAGATCTCCCTTCTCCTGAGTCCAAAGGAGGATCCCGACCTCACTACTGAGAATCGGAAGAACAATAGTAATCAGAGTATCAAAAGGAAAAATAAGAAGTGAAAATAACACAGCAAACAGAAAGCTGGAAACTCAAATGCACAATGTGGCTCTCAACGGAGCTGACTGGCCTGGATCTGATCCACGGTCCAGTAGGAACTTCTTCTGCTACTTCTCTTCTTCTTCTTCTCAACTCACGCTCTCTCTTTCTCTTCTCTACTCTCCTTTTCTCTCTCACTGTCTTTCTCTTTCTCGATCTCTCTTCTGCTCTCTCTATTCTTCTGCTCAGGCTCACTCTTCTTTCTTCTTCTTCTTCTGCTCTCTGCTACTCTCTTTTTCTTCTTGCTGGATCGTGCAGACACTCTTTCTTTTATCAGCACTCGATCAGTCTTCTTCTGAGGAAGAAGTCTTCTATATATAGCAGCAGCTCAGGGCGTGTGTCTTCCACATCTCCCGCCCAATTGACTCTGCCACGTGTCAGCATCTCAGCTCCTTGGATCACGTGCCAGGTGCCAACCTCGGATCACGTGCCCAGACTCCTGCAAGATTAATGAAGAGTTCAGTCGATGAACAATATCAGCTGAAGACAGTGTACATACTTTATTCAGCAGACAAGACAATGGATGTATAGAGTTAGTCGTGTGAAGGAGGACGAGTGTATAGACTTGATAACACATGCTGTAGAATGCATATGATGCAGTGTATAGGCTTGATGAAAGCAATGCATGCACAATGATGCAATGTTCAGACTTTACTGAAGACTGCCAGTCGATGTATAGACTTGGCTGAAGCCAACGCTGAAGCAATGTTCAGACTTTGCTGTAGGCTGCCAGTCGATGTTTAGACTTGCTGCATGCAGGCTGGCAGAGGATGTATATACTTGCTGTGTAGGCTGCCTGACCATGTATGGACTTTGCTGAAGGTAATGCATGAGGCAATGTTCAGACTTTGTGTATGCAATGCAGTGGCGTGTACACACTTTGTGAGTGTGAAGCTATGCATGTATAGACTTCACATATGTAGTCATTATACCATGTATAGACTTAGTGTTCACGTGAGAAAACGATGTATGGAGTTGATGTATGCAGCAATAAGAATGTACATACTTTATTGTGTGCATGACAGACAATGTCTAGACTTGCTATAATGCGTGCAGCTAAAGGAGCAAACAGATGTATAGACTTTAAGTAAAGATGCATGAGCAATGTATAGACTATGCATATGCACACTAGCGAGTGTATAGACTTGGCTACGGCATCAAAGTATGCACAACGTTTGATTCAAAAGTGACGCCACTTTTGATGGGCGTCAAATTCCAGACACAGTGGAATGTATAGACTTCCTTCGGCACAATGCAACATAACGATGTACAGACTTTGGCTTGAACAATGCACAATGCACATACGGATGTACAGACTTGAACGTAGGTAAAGATACCAATGTTCAGACTTGTGCAATGTATGGACTTAGTGTGTGCGAGCATTGCTGCAGGCAGTGTACAGACTTGATGATGTGCAATGCATGAACAGCCGATGCAGTGTACAGACTTGGTCTCTTGCAATGCAGCGATGTACAGACTTTGCTATGCGTGCATGCTCACGATGTGTAGACTTGTTGAAATGCAAGGCAACACAGACAATGGCTGTATAGACTTGGATATGTATGCAGGGCGAGGCATGGCAGACCTTGTACAGACTTTGAAACATAAAGAGGCACACGGAGTGTACAGACTTGGTCTGCGACAACAGGCTGTACAGACTTGCATAGACGATGCCTAAGATGCTGCATGAGACGATGCCAATGACTATGCCAACGCTGTACAGACTTGCTAAGACGATGCATGAGACGCTGCTAGACTGTACAGACTTCGAGTGAGACGATGCATGAGACGGTGAACAATGTATAGACTTTAACGTAGGTAAAGTAGACATTGTATAGACTTTGCGAACACACATCAGTGTATAGACTTGGACGCTCGCTATGCCTGCGATGTACAGACTTAGTGTTGTGACACTAGGCCAATGTACAGACTTAGACCACCTGCATGCTATGCAATGTACACACTTCTAATGCCTGCAGTCTATGCAATGTATAGGCTTGGAGGACTTGCATGCTGTGCAATGTGTAGACTTGAGGTCTCGCATGCAATGCAGTGTGTAGACTTTGAAGTGCTTGCAACTGTGCAATATGCAGACTTTGAAGTCTCGCATGCAATGCAGTGTGTGGACTTGTCATGCCTACCCAAGGCGATGTACATACTTGCTGCGTGATGCTAATGTGCAGACTATGTAAATGCATGCAGTGTATAGACTACACTTATCTGGGGAGTCGACCCATCTAGAAAGGGGGTCGACCCACTTCTGTCCAGACTATGCTGAGTGTGATGATGCATGGATGTTTAGCCTGTACTGACTTCCACAAGCAGAGTAAAGCAACTGATGTATATGTATATGAATGCTTTATGCAGCAGATAACATGACTAAACATCAAATACAATGCTTTAGATCTGATAAACTGACTGAACAGCAATGCAATACTTTATGCCCTGATAAACTGACTGAACATCAGAATGACTAAAATGACTGAATATCACATGGTGACTCACAGTGCTTAACTCACATCAAAACCAATCATCAAAACCACAGGGGCACATCAATCTCTCCCTTTTTGATGATGGCAACACTGTCAACACAGTGAGTCATTCTGATGATGTGAGTCATTCTGATGACTCAAACTATTCTCCCCCTTTGACTTCATCAAAAAGAAAATAGTTTGAGAAGTTAAAGCATATTTATGACTCAGTCAATTTCTCCCCCTTGCTATAATCAAGATGAACCATGGAGAGGTATGAATGCAGAGATGTAGATGCAACAAGAAATGCAATACCTCCCCCTAAATATATGAATGCAAGGTCACAATTGATATGAACATGATTCAATATGACAAGGAAGCTCCCCCTGAATAGATACCAATTGATATGCATCTGTTGCATTTCTCCCAATTGATATGGTTGAGAGGGAGACCACAGTGGCATTCAATGATAAGTTCAGGTCAATGAATCAAGGACAGTGAGCAGAAGAGTTTCAAATAACAGATTTTCAAATAAGCTCCAAACACAAGAAATTCAGCCATATTTTTAAGGAGATACCAATCTCATAAATCAATAACAGAATTTTTTAAGGCCTTCCATTATAAGGGCTTATGAATGAACTTTATTGAACAACATGGTTTAAACATGATGTATGCAAAGTTTGTCAATAAAATTCTGTATTTATATCTAAAATCACAGTTTAATAAAAGTAAACCAAGCCCTCATATTTATATCTTGATTAACCTCCCTTTCTCTTACACAATCAAATTTACTGACTTCTTTAGGAATTACATTCACTAATATTGAGATCAAGTAATTATGAAGTCATGTGAATTTGTCTAGGGTTATAGCAATTTAGCTTTTGCATCAATATTCAAATATTGCAATTTGTTCAGCAAATTTTCATTTTACATATTTCTAGAGCACTCTAGTTTAGTGCACACCTTGTAACTAGAGGATATACGTTGATCAAACGCCAATATCCCTAAGCACTTAGTGTGACTAACAGTCATACTTTATCAACAGAGTTAACATTTACACTTCATGACATACCTCATCTCATTTCTTTGATGAGTGAGATGTATTTCTCAGTATGCATGCCATTGCTATGCCAGATTAACAAAAATTCTTAAGTAGAGTTAACTATGGCACCTCATGACACAATCCTTTGGACATGGTTTCTCAGTGACCAAAGTCATTACTCTGACAATTATTTACCCTTCAGACATTTCAGAGAGCTCATTTGCTTCAAAATAATACAAATTTCATGTATTTAACCACATAAAGCCATGAATTCAATAGTGCAGATTCCAGAAGTTTTTACAAGACTCAGCATGAAACAGTTGGTTGAAGTTTATTAAAACATGATTCATATATTTTTTAAGAGATTTAAAGTCAAACTTCAATGAATACATTAAACTTAAACCAGCTGAGTTATTTCAGACATTCATAAAATCATATAATAGAAGATTCCTAGTTCAAGTGTTTTCAGATTTATGAACGAGAGATGTCCCATTGAAATCTTCATGAATGACTGATGGAAGAGGTCTTCAAGAATGAGTGTTTTTGAAGCTCATTGTTTTCAGATATGATCAAGGTTTGTCAATTAAAATTAATGAGGAAAAGGTTATGCACATCAAGCAAGATATCAGGAGGTCAGGCATGCTTCAGGATTTTCAAGATTAACATGCAATGAATTTTGACCTAAGTGTATGCATTTGACAATCTGTATGCTATGCATTGACTCCCCCTGACAATATGCATTCAATCACTCTTTTTGACATTTTTCAATGTAAGGAAATGCAATGCACTATATGTATGCAAGGACATGCAATGTTTGCCATGAAGACTGAACATATGACAATGTGACTCATGCTCATTCAGACTGCCCTACCAAGCAAAATGACCCATGGTACTAGGCGGAGCACTTGGTCTAAAAGATCACCTCACACATAGTAAGAACCTCCAGATAGATTTCCCTGCCTTTTGGTAGCTTACTCTTTGATATACCATAGTGGTCATGCATGATAATTCAACATGGGCAGCATGCATGGATCAAATTTCAGCTTTTCAGATTTTTCAGAATGTAATTTGTTTTCAGAGATTATGCATATCAATAATTATCAAACAACTGCAATTGGCATATGTATGCATCAGATGCAGACAACCCTTTTAATCTCATATTTGCACAGAACACTCAGCAAGTGCATGATCTGAAAATAATGCAAATGACAGAGGATGAATGAATATGTAAAATCAGATTTAACATGCTATGCAGTAAAACTAAAAATAGGAAGTGCAAGAATTTTACCTGAAAAGTTCAGGAAGGGGTTTTCATTCTTGAGTGCCTTGGATTAATCCCCTCTTTATTAATCAGCTTCCAAGGCACACCTGCAAGTTAGCAAACTATTTTGCACAAATAGGCACCCAAGAAGTCTTGGGTCCTGACATGACAGTATCACTCCTAGCAGGTTTTCTCAGCATATTTTTAACTTGATGATCATCAAATTTCATCAAAGGATAACCATCCATCAAATGTCAAGATTTGCCATAATGATGGCAAGAAGCAGCAGATTTCTGATTTGATTTATGCACATTCTTATTAGCATGAATTCTATGTGCATATGCATGAAAACTTTTGTTAACAGAATTAAAATTCTGTTTACCAAAACTAGTCTTGCTTTGGTATCCTACCAGCCAACAGGTTGCATCCCTGTGACCTGGCTTTCCACAGTTATAGCATGAAAGTTTTGCAAATTATTTTACAGGGAATTTGACAGCATGAGAGTTAACAGAATTCTTCTGAATATGCCAACACTCCTTGACTGTATGGCCATTTTTCCCACACTCAAAATATGTAGAAATCTTTCTTCTAAATACAAATTTATTCCCACCAAAATCATTTCTATTTGCAGAGAATTTAGCATGTTTGAAATTCTCATTCCTACCCTAAATATGCCAATAGTCCTTGACTGTATGGCCATGCTTTCTACAGTGAGAGCATTTGAGAGAATTTCTTCTGAAGGAACCTGACCAGCATTCAGAGGCCTTGTGACCAGTTTTGTTGCAGTTAAAGCAAATGATGTGCTGGTTCTTTGAAACAGATTTATTCTTATTAAAAATATGCTGGCTTGCAGGGAATTTAGCATGATATGAATGAGATGTTTTCTTACCACTTGCAAACCAGTAGTGAGCAATTGTGTGTCCTAATTTGCCACAGTGAAAATATTCAATTTTCTTTTTCTGAGATGAAGAATTTTTCTCATGAAATTTCCTAGCATTTATTATGCTGGCACTCATATCATCTTTCTCCATCAACCTGCAGTCATGCATCAGATGACCAGGTTTATGACAATAGTGGCATGACATTTTCTTTTTGTGTGCATGTGTGTGTGTGTTTAGGTTATGTGTCACATGCACAGCATCAACATGAGTGTTTCTTTGCTTGCTCTTCACATGATCATTCCTTTTCACTTTTTCAGCTTGTTTCTGAAAGTCAGTTTGTTTCTGCATTTTCTGAACAGTGGGCTGTTTATCTTTTGAGGTGGTGGCTACATTTGATGAAGTGACAAACGATGTCATTAGCTTGTCTTTAAGAGCCTTTTTATTGACATTGTTGTAACCTAACCCTTCCTTCCTGACATTGATTTTTACACCTAGTAACTTGTCTAGGTTTTCTTGCCCACTCACAAACTTAGACAAAGAGTTCCTCAAGCCTTGGATTTCGTTTTCAAGAGAGGCAATGTGTAACTCATAACTTCAAGAGAGGCTGCCTGACCATGTATGGACTTTGCTGAAGGTAATGCATGAGGCAATGTTCAGACTTTGTGTATGCAATGCAGTGGCATGTACACACTTTGTGAGTGTGAAGCTATGCATGTATAGACTTCACATATGCAGTCATTATACCATGTATAGACTTAGTGTTCACGTGAGAAAATGATGTATGGAGTTGATGTATGTAGCAATAAGAATATACATACTTTATTGCGTGCATGACAGACAATGTCTAGACTTGCTATAATGCGTGCAGCTAAAGGAGCAAACAGATGTATAGACTTTAAGTAAAGATGCATGAGCAATGTATAGACTATGCATATGCACACTAGCGAGTGTATAGACTTGGCTACGGCATCAAAGTATGCACAACGTAAATGACGCCTACTTCCTAGGCGTTTGATTCAAAAGTGACGCCACTTTTGATGGGTGTCAAATTCCAGACACAGTGGAATGTATAGACTTCCTTCGGCACAATGCAACATAACGATGTACAGACTTTGGCTTGAACAATGCACAATGCACATACGGATGTACAGACTTGAACGTAGGTAAAGATACCAATGTTCAGACTTGTGCAATGTATGGACTTAGTGTGTGCAAGCATTGCTGCAGGCAGTGTACAGACTTGATGATGTGCAATGCATGAACAGCCGATGCAGTGTACAGACTTGGTCTCTTGTAATGCAGCGATGTACAGACTTTGCTATGCGTGCATGCTCACGATGTGCAGACTTGTTGAAATGCAAGGCAACACAGACAATGGCTATATAGACTTGGATATGTATGGAGGGCGAGGCAGGGCAGACCCTGTACAGACTTTGAAACATAAAGAGGCACACGGAGTGTACAGACTTGGTCTGCGACAACAGGCTATACAGACTTGCATGAGACGATGCCTAAGATGCTGCATGAGACGATGCCAACGACTATGCCAACGATGTACAGACTTGCTAAGACGATGCATGAGACGCTGCCAGACTGTACAAACTTCGAGTGAGACGATGCATGAGATGGTGAACAATGTATAGACTTTAACGTAGGTAAAGTAGACATTGTATAGACTTTGTGAACACACAGCAGTGTATAGACTTGGACGCTCGCTATGCCTGCGATGTACAGACTTAGTGTTGCGAGACTAGGCCAATGTACAGACTTAGACCACCTGCATGCTATGCAATGTACACACTTCTAATGCCTGCAGTCTATGCAATGTATAGGCTTGGAGGACTTGCATGCTGTGCAATGTGTAGACTTGAGGTCTCGCATGCAATGCAGTGTGTAGACTTTGAAGTGCTTGCAGCTGTGCAATGTGCAGACTTTGAAGTCTCGCATGCAATGCAGTGTGTGGACTTGTCATGCCTACACAAGGCGATGTACATACTTGCTGCGTGATGCTAATGTGCAGACTATGTAAATGCATGCTGTGTAAAGACTACACTTATCTGGGGAGTCGACCCATCTAGAAAGGGGGTCGACCCAGTTCTGTCCAGACTATGCTGAGTGTGATGATGCATGGATGTTTAGCCCGTACGGACTTCCACAAGCAGAGTAAAGCAACTGATGTATATGTATATGAATGCTTTATGCAGCAGATAACATGACTGAACATCAAATGCAATGCTTTAGATCTGATAAACTAACTGAACAGCAATGCAATGCTTTATGCCCTGATAAACTGACTGAGCATCAGAATGACTAAAATGACTGAATATCACATGGTGACTCACAGTGCTTAACTCACATCAAAACCAATCATCAAAACCACAGGGGCACAACACAGGGGGAGGTAAATGAAAATCATGATAATGAAATTGTCAACATTAGATATCTTAAAGATCATCCTGTAGATAATGTGATTGGCAATTTGCATGACCCTCCTAGGACTAGAGGCCACTTAAGAATTCAAAATGAATTGAATACATATGCCTTTGTATCAAATGTAGAACCCAAGTCCATTGACTGTGCTCTTAAGGATGTGCATTGGATTAATGCCATGCATGAAGAGCTCAATCAATTTGACAGGAATAAGGTGTGGCACTTGGTTCCACCTCCTGATCATGAAACAGTCATAGGGACTAAATGGGTATTCAGAAATAAAACTGATGAATCAGGGAATGTCATTAAAAATAAGGCTAGACTTGTAGCTCAGGGGTATAACCAGGAATTTAGAATTGACTTTGAAGAGTCTTTTACCCCGGTAGCCAGGTTAGAAGCTATCAGAATCTTATTGGCTTATGCATGTTCCCTAGGAATAAATCTTCAGCAGATGGATGTAAAATATACTTTTCTGAATGGGGAAATCAGTGAGGATGTCTATGTGAGGCAGCCTCCTAGCTTTGAATGTTTAGACTTCCCCAATAATGTGTATAAACTTCGAAAAGCTCTCTATGGTCTTAAGCAAGCTCCTAGAGCTTGGTATGACAGGTTGAGCAAATTCCTCACTGATAAGAACTTCACAAGAGGTGTAGTTGATCAAACCCTGTTTACTAAGGTAAGTCATTCAGATATTCTTATCATTCAAATTTATGTGGATGACATTATCTTTGGGTCAAGTAACCCCAAATTGTGTGCGTAATTCTCTCAGATAATGACTAATGAGTTTGAAATGAGCTCAATGGGTGAGCTCAAATTATTTCTTGGACTGCAGGTGACACAGTCAAAAGATGGAACTTTCATCTCTCAGTCCAAGTACATAAGGGATTTATTGAAGAAGTACAAGATGGATAACCTCAAGGAAATAGCTGCTCCAATGGGTACCTCAAACAGTTTAGATGAAGATCCTCAAGGTAAACCAGTGGACCAAAGGCTATATAAAGGTATGATCGGATCCCTTCTATATCTTACAGCATCTAGGCCTGATATTCATATTGCAGTGTGTTTATGCTCTAGATTTCAGGCTAGTCCTAAAGAATCACATCTTAAATCTATGAAAAGAATTTTTATGTATTTACTAGGCACCCAAGGGCTAGGTCTTTGGTATCCTGCCAAGTGTGAGTTAGAACTTGTAGCCTACACTGATGCAGATTATGCTGGGTGTCGAGTAGATAGAAAAAGCACTAGTGGCTACTTTCAATTCCTTGGTGGCTGTCTAGTATCTTGGGCATCCAAGAAGCAACACACAGTTGCTTTGTCCACAGCTGAAGCTGAATATGTTGCAGCTGGTAACTGTGCAGCCCAAGTACTTTGGATCAAGCACCAACTGGTTGATTATCAAATAAAACTAGAATGTATTCCAATTTTGTGTGATAATACTAGTGCTATTTGTTTAGCTAAAAATCATGTTCATCATTCTAGGACTAAGCATATAGAGATAAAACACCATTTTCTTAGAGATGTTGTAAATAAAAAGGAAATTAAAATGAACTTCATTGAAACTGAAAAATAAATTGCTGATATTTTTACTAAGCCTCTAGGGAATGAAAGGTTTAAATTTCTTAGAAGAGAACTTGGCTTGTGTAAATTTCAGCATGATGAATAAAATTTCAGTTGGTTTGAATAAAACTCTTTGGTTGATTGAATGTTGGACTAGACCATGCATGTATAACATTCATATTGTTTCATGACATATTTTTTCATTGCATATCATTCATCCATGACCTATGTCTAAGCTCTCTCTCATCTGAAACCACATGCATATAGATAGGGGGAGTATTGTTAGAAATTCAGAGTGGTCATCAACTTTATTGAAATCTAAATTCTTTGACCCTGAATGAGTTGAGTCTGACAATATGGCAATCTGTTAGTCAGTTCTGATTCCTAAGCAATAGAAAACAGACTTCTTCATTTATAAAAACTTTAATTACTTGAAGACTGACTTAATGGTTTAAATTTTATAAACTTTAAAGTTTAAAGATTGCAATCAGTAAATAAGAAAGCTGAAAATTGATAAAGCTCTCAACCCTTATCTTATTTCATGTTAGACAAAGCCAATTATATCTGAAATCTAAAAACTCATCTAAAATCCTGTTAGAGAAGGCTAAGTATGTGTATTGTCCTTAAACAAGTTATTCTGAAACAAATAAAGGATAACTAAGAAAGATATTGAAAAATATTGAAAATTAATTGAAAAATAACATTGGCAGAGCAATGACTGGTAAAATACTGAGAAACTAAGTGATTTATCAAAGAAATGGACAATACTTAAGTCATGAGGTGTATCAGTTATCTCTGTATAAAATGATCAAAACAGTAGGGTGGTTTCACTGAGTACCTGGGGGTAACTGGCATCTGATAAACGTGTACCCTCACACAAAAAGGTGTAAATCAGTTTTATTGAGTTTGATCATAGGCAGAATGGTCCATCATGTTGAGTATCTAGGGGTATTGGCGTCTGACAAACGTATACCCTTACGCAAAAAGACAAATGGTACCTGAATGCCCTTAATGAAATAATATTGAAAATGCTGTTCCTTCAAACGAAATTTCAGGGATGTTAATTTGTTTAATTTCAATACATGACCTGGTATCATTTATGACGCTCACCAGAAGTGGCGTCACTTCTGAAACAAACGCCTAAGTGTAAGGCGTCTTTTTGTTGAGCATCGCTTCATCAACTCTATACATTGTCTGCTTGCATAACGTTGAGTCTGTACATCACTTGAACACTCATTGCACTCTAACTCTATACATTGCTTCATGTATTCCACTCATAACTCTATACACTGCTTCACTCATTGCACGAAGTCTGCACATTGTGTTGCTTTGTTCATACTTTGTTTTGCTAAGTCTACACATTGATGCACGTTTACTTCTGCATATTTGAAGTATGTACATGGCTTAAGCTCTTCATATAGGAAGTCTGTACATGGCATAGTCTTGCATATCTGAAGTCTATACAGGCTACAGCACTGCATTTACTAAGTCTGTACAACGCCATGGGTCTGCATACGTAGAGTATGAACACTGCATAGCTTCGCATTCACAATGTATGTACAATGCTCCAGCGGTTGCCTTCATATAGGAAGTCTGTACATCTTATAGCATGCATGTGTTCAAGTCTATACATTGCTACTGAACGCAAGTCCATACATTGCACAAAGTCTGCACATTACTGTCTTTAACTACGATCAAAGTCTGCACATTGCATTACACTTCAGCAAGTCTATACAATGTCTGCATTGCATACTATGAAGTCTATACAAAGTGTCGACATTAAACTGATAAGTTCCTTTCGACTGATTGACAGGGACTAAAGTGCAAAGATGAAGGATTGGCTCGTGATCCAAGGAAGGATGAGGTGCCCAGATTATGACACGTGGAAGCAGCCCAGCCAGGATGCTGCCATGTGGTCGAAATTCCTCGGATCTGGCGAATTCTCTGGGCAAGAAACGTGGAAGCCACACGCCCTATCCAATCTGCTGCTGGTATAAAAGGAAGTCTTCTTCCTCAGAAGAAGGCAGATCGAAGAGAAGCAGCCAGAGCTAAGAGAAAAGAACAGAGATTGAGCGCCTGCACGATCCACAGAGAAGAAGAAAAAGAGAGAAGAAGATTCAGAGAGAAGAAGAGAAAGAGAGAAGAGAAGATTGAGAGAGTTGAGTTGAGAGAGTCTTTTTGAAGTCTTGTAAATCAGTCTCTTGGTTCAGATACCCGAGCTGATACTGCTCAATTGAGCTACATTCGTTTTGGTTTTCCATTTCGTTTGTTTGTATCTTTACTATTTTTGAAACTCTTTTCTTATCAAGCTGTTAGCCAGCAATTGCAGTGGAGGTTTCCACTGGACAGGTGAAGCTGTAATCCTCAGCAGGCGAGACCAGGTCTCGGACGGCTAAGCTGTATCACCCAGCGGTTGCAGAGGATTTGTTCTTCTGGTCGGCAAGCTGTAAAGCCCAGCGAAGCTGTGTATCAGCGGTCTGTTGACAAGCTGTGAAGCCCAGCTGTTCAAGCTGTGAGTCAGCAGGATCCACATTCCAGTTGGAGTGTGGGGTGGACATAGATCTCTGGATTGAGATTGAACCACCTTAAAGATCAGAGTCTACTGTGTGATTGCCTGTGGTTTGTGTGATTTCATAGTGTTTCTTCTGTCGTTCAATAGTTACTTGTTTTAATTCCGCATTAGAGTTCAACTGTGTTCTAAAATTAGACATTAGATCTATTCACCCCCCTCTAGATCCACTCTCAGTGGTAATAGACTGCGTCCATCTAACATAACACTCTCTGCTAGCAGTAAGGCATAGGTTAGAATGTTGTATATCATCTAAGTCTATCATGTAAGTGTTATTTATCTTTTTACCAGAAAATTTAACAGTTTCGGAATCAGGTTCAAAAACTTTATAGCATTGAGAGTCAAAAAGAACTTTGCATCCTTTATCACATAGTTGGCTGATGCTAAGTAAATTATATGCTAAACCTTTAACCAACATGACATCTTCAATGCAATAGGTAGTACAATTACCTACCTTACCTGTCCCAACAATCTTACCTTTTGTGTTGCTACCAAAGGTGACAAGGCCTCCTTGTTTCTCTGTCAGCATGCAGAACTTGGCCTTATCTCCTGTCATATGCCTGGAGCAGCCACTATCCAAGTACCACAAATTGTTCTTGGCTGCCAGGCATACCTGCACACACAATTAGGTAGAGAAGTTTGGAACCCAAGACTGATTGGGCTCCAGAGAAGATGAAAAGTAATTAAAATAAGAAAGCAGACTTTTAGGAATCCACATTTGTTTGAAACAGTTCTGTTCAGTGGATTTTCCAGATTTCTTTTTGTTATGCTTTTTCTTGTTGACACTAGCATGATTATTTATAGATTGATTATTTCTGTGCCAGTGCCTTGGCCAGGGTGCATTCATGAAATTGTGGCCATAGTAGTTTCTGGGCTGGCTGAAGAAATGCAGGTTCCTAGGTGTCCAATTACCATACCCACCAACCCAATTTCTGGTGTAAGGTCTGTGAGACTGTGTAGCTTGATATGCATGACCTGTATACCTCCCCGGAGTCCTAGTCCACCCTGACCTATTGGAATAGGTTGTCTGTGCAGTGTAGTAGGACTGAACTCTGGGTTGGTAGAATTATTTGGGTTGACTTCTAAATGCATTCTGTCTCCCCTGCACCTTTGACCCTACTGACCTATTTACAGGTGTGTGTTGGGTCTTCTTCTGAGATGGTGGTGGTGGTGGAGACTTAGTGGCCTTAACATGTGGTTTATAAGACTGTGTAGGTTGACCCCTAACCTGAGACTGAGCTTTGGGATTTTGCTTGGATGTGCTAGCTCTACTAGGCTCACTCAGCTTTTGTTTGCCCTTCTCCTCAGCACTGAGCTTTTTCAGATTTATAGCTTTGTTCACTGAAATGTTTGACTTCATATTGATTAGAGGTCATTTCTCTTTTTGTGCGACAAATGAAATAGTTTTCATTCCAAAGCTTTTTGTTGCACTAGAATTAAATCCAAGGCCCTCTTTTCTGAAGTTGACTTTTGACCCTAACAAAGCATTTAGGTTATCTGAACCTTGGGTCATTTTCTCAATAGTTTTAAGCTTGTCCTCATTATCCTTTTGAATGTCTTCAATAGATTTTTTCAGTTCTGTATTCACACTTAGGACAGCTTGACATTTTTCATTCACAATTTTTATCTCACTTTCATATTTCTGAATTTTCAACTTCCATTCATCAGCTTCTTTTTCTAACCTTTCATTATCTTCTTTAGAAGCTTTTGACTCATTCTTGATTTCTTCTAATTCAGAACATGTGAGTTTGAGTTTATTATTCTCAGATTCAAGACATACAATTTTATCAGTTAGAGTTGTATCATTTTGCATGGAGTTAATCTTTCTTCTTAGATGTCTGTTTTCCCTTCTAATGTCATCTGCTTTATCAGCTATTTCATGATAGGCATCTACCCAATCAGCAATAGTAAAATTATCGAATCGAGAAGTTACCTCATATTAATCCTCCTCTCTGTCTTCAGAGCTTGTTGCCATAAGGCAAATGGGCTTTTCAGATTCGGCTTCACTGTCAGAGGTATTGCTCAAGGAGCCTTCATCTTCATCACTCCAGATACTCACCATAGCTTTCCCTTTCGTGTTCCTCTTCTTTGACTTGTCCTTGTATTTCTGATTCTCTGGACAGTCAGCTTTCAGATGGCCTGTCTTCCTGCATTGATAACAAGTATTAGTTTCAATTTTCTTTGCAGGGTTATGTTTATACCTTTTATCCCTTCGGCCGCCACTATACTTCTTTTGGCTGAATCGTCCTCCTTCTTTCCTGAGCAACCGCCTGAACTCTCTGGTCATCATTGCCATCTCAGTACGAGTTATATCTTGTTCATTCAAGCTCTCCTCGGATGATGATCCACTAGAGCTGGATCTGGTGGACTTGCTGGATTTGCTGGCACCAGCTTTCAGAGCGATTAGCTTCTTCTTCTTTTCAGCTTCCTCTATCTTTGGCAGATTAATCTCATATGCCATCAGCGAGCCAATTAGCTCATCTGCCCATGTATTTCACAAATCCCTTGACTCCTCCATTACTGTAGCTTTAGTATGCCAAGCATGAGTCAGGGAACACAATATCTTCCTCACTACATCGTATTCTGTCTGAGCCTTCCCGAGACCTCTAAGACAATTTGTTATGATAGTTAATCGAGAGTACATCTCCTTGATGGTCTCATTTGGCTTCATCTTGAAGGCTTCATATTCTGACACAAGGAAATTAGCCTTCGTCTCTCTAACCTGAGAAGTCCCTTCATGAATAACTTCCAGTGCATCCCACATCTCCTTAGCTAAGCTGCAAGCTGATACTCGAGAAAATTCCGTGGGGTGCAGAGAGCATTGAATAGCGTTTATGGCGCTCCAGTTTAGAGTAGACCTTCTAATCTCCTCCTTGGTCCAGACTTCCTCATTAGGGGACAGCTCATAAGGTCCCTTACTGACTACCTTCCAGATCTCATAATCCTTTGTCCTCAAAAATACTTGCATACGGTTCTTCCAGTATGCATAGTTAGATCCATCGAAGAAAGGGGGCTTGGTGGTTGAGTGTCCTTCAGCGATCATCCCTCGAGCATCCATCTGTACCTTCCTCTTCGGGCTATAAGTCCCTGTAGAAGAGTTAGGCTCTGATACCAACTATTATGTTAGATGGACACAGTCTATTACCACTGAGAGTGGATCTAGAGGGGGGTGAATAGATCTAATGTCTAATTTTAGAACACAGTTGAACTCTAATGCGGAATTAAAACAAGCAACTGTTGAACGACAGAAGGAACACTATGAAATCACACAAACCACATGCAATCACACAGTAGACACCGATCTTTAAGGTGGTTCGATCTCAATCCAGAGATCTACTTCCACCCCACACTCCAACTGGAATGTGGATCCTGCTGACTCATAGCTTGAACAGCTGGGCTTCACAGCTTGCCAACAGACCGCTGATACACAGCTTCGCTGGGCTTTACAGCTTGCCGACCAGAGGAACAACTCCTCTGCAACCGCTGGGTGATACAGCTTAGCCGTCCGAGACCTGGTCTCGCCTGCTGAGGATTACAGCTTCACCTGTCCAGTGGAAACCTCCACTACAATTGCTGGCTCACAGCTTGATAACAAAAGAGTTTCAAAAATAGTGAAGATAGAAACAAACGAAATGAAAAACCAAAACGAATGTAGCTCAATTGAGCAGTATCAACTCTGGTAACAGAACTAAGAGACCGATTTACAAGACTTCAAAAAGACTCTCTCAACTTAACTCTCTCAATCTTCTCTTCTCTCTTTCTCTTCTTCTCTCTGAATCTTCTTCTCTCTTTTTCTTCTTCTCTGTGGATCGTGCAGGCGCTCACTCTCTGTTCTTTTCTCTTAGCTCTGGCTGCTTCTCTTCGATCTACCTTCTTCTGAGGAAGAAGACTTCCTTTTATACCAGCAGCAGATTGGATAGGGCGTGTGGCTTCCACATTTCCCGCCCAGAGAATTCGCCAGATCTGAGGAATTTCGACCACATGGCAGCATCCTGGCTGGGCTGCTTCCACGTGTCATAATCTGGGCACCTCGTCCTTCCTTGGATCATGAGCCAATCCTTCATCTTTGCACTTTAGTCCCTGTCAGTCAGTCGAAAGGAACTTATCAGTTTAATGTCGACACTTTGTACAGACTTCATAGTATGCAATGCAGACATTGTATAGACTTGCTGAAGTGTAATGCAATGTGCAGACTTTGATCGTAGTTAAAGACAGCAATGTGCAGACTTTGTGCAATGTATGGACTTGTGTTCAGTAGTAATGTATAGACTTGAACACATGCATGCTATATGATGTACAGACTTCCTATATGAAGGCAACCGCTGGAGCATTGTACATACATTGTGAATGCGAAGCTATGCAGTGTTCAGACTCTACGTATGCAGACCCATGGCATTGTACAGACTTAGTAAATGCAGTGCTGTAGCCTGTATAGACTTCAGATATGCAAGACTATGTCATGTACAGACTTCCTATATGAAGAGCTTAAGCATGTACATACTTCAAATATGCAGAAGTAAACGTGCATCAATGTGTAGACTTAGCAAAATAAAGTATGAACAAAGCAACACAATGTGCAGACTTCGTGCAATGAGTGAAGCAGTGTATAGAGTTATGAGTAAATACATGAAGCAATGTATAGAGCTAGAGTGCAATGAGTGTTCAAGTGATGTACAGACTCAATGTTATGCAAGCAGCAATGTATAAAGTTGATGAAGTGATGCTCAACAAAAAGACGCCTTACACTTAGGCGTTTGTTTCAGAAGTGACGCCACTTCTGGTGAGCGTCAAATCTTGAGCATAGAGAATGTATAGACTTGCTACGGCACAAGGCAGCATAACGATGTACAGACTCTGCCAAGAGCAATGCACAATGCACATATGAATGTACAGACTTTGTTTGTGCTGTGCAAGCATGCTAAGATGCAATGTATAGACTTTATGCAAGCATGCTACAGCCAGTGTACATACTTAGACCTGCGTGCATGCAATGCGATGTATAGACTTGCCCATGGCTGTCTAGACATTGCATGCGTGCTTATAGCAATGTGCAGATTTGCAGACAGTGCATTGTGCAGACTTTGCATGTGTGTGACATGCACAAAGACGCTAAGTAAGACATTCCAATGTATACACTTCAAGTCCACTTGAGACGCTGAGTGAGACGGACCTCATAGGTTGTACAAACTTAAGAATGCACGATGTATAGACTTGCCTAAGGAAGGACTGTACAGACTTGAGCAAAGCAAGGTCTGTATAGACTTGAGAGTTCATGATGTATAAACTTGCCAGAGGAACTGGACGATGTACAGACTTGAGCAAAGCAAGGTCTGTATAGACTTGAGAGAGAGTTCACGATGTATAGACTTGCCAAAGACACGATGTATAGACTTTGGCAAAGCAAGGGCTGTACAGACTTCAACTCAGCTGCAATGTATAGACTTGCAGGTGCAACGTAGGTAAAGATCAAGGAGTGTATAGACTTGATATCGTGAAACACACAGGCTGTACAGACTTCATCGATGTCTAGACTTGGAAAGTTAAGCTGGTGAATGTACAGACTTCACCGATGTCTAGACTTTGAATGAATGTGCATGCATTGAATAGACTTCGCATATGATGTACAGACTTGCTAGTCAGACAGGCACAAGCTCTGTACAGACTTTAGCGTGCAGACATGCCACGTGAATGTATAGACTTATGTTCTAAACGATGCACAAACACAATAATGTAATGTATAGAATTTGAGTGTGTAGACTCGTGTGTGTGCAATGTGTAGACCTGTGTGTGTGTGCATGACGATGTATAGACTCTTACTGCATAGAACACACAGACAATCTGACAGAGATAGTTTCATCAAAACATAAACAGTTGCCAATCAATCAAAACAAGCTGTTGCCAATGAAATAAAGCTATTGTCAACATCATCAACACAGAGGAGTCACAACAGAGAGGCCTTAGCATTTTTATGGCATCATAGGTTAGGCCATGCTAGTTACACTGTATTGCATAAACTGAATAAGCATGGCATGGTTAGAGAACTTCCTGAAGTTTCCTTTAAGAAAGAAAATAAAATCTGTGATGCATGCCCTCAGTCAAAGTTAACTAGAAAGTCACTTAAATCTAGAACAGAAAATCTATCTTCTAAACCCTATGAGCTGATACACATGGACCTTTTTGGGTCAACCAGGTCTGTCAGCTTATCAGGGAGGAAGTATGGGTTTGTCATGGTAGATGACTTCTCTAGGTATACTTGGGTATATTTCTTATCACATAAAAGTGATGCATTCTCAGAATTTCAGGAGTTCTGTCTTAAGAAAAACTAGAAAATTGAAAATATTTTAACTGATCATGGAGGTGAGTTTGAAAACTCACAGTTTGATGAATTCTGCAGGTCAAATGGAATTCATCACAAGTACTCCTCACCAAGGACACCCGAGCAGAATGGAGTTGTGGAGAGGAGGAACAAAACCTTGGTGGAGATGGGTCGTACACTCTTGGTAGAAGGTGGTCTGCCAAGGAAGTTCTGGGCTGAAGTAGTAAATACTGCATGTTATGTAATTAACAGAGCCATGGTAAGACCTTCTACCTAGAAAACACCCTATGAGATCATAAAGGGTAAGAAACCTTCTATTGCTCATTTCAAAGTTTTTGGTTGTAAATGTTTTATTCATATAAATGATAAAAGAGACCTTGATAAATTTGAACCTAAAGGTGAATCATGAATTTTTCTTGGTTACTCTGAAAACACCCGAGCACATAGAGTGTATAATCTGAATTCCAAAACTGTTGAAGAATCTCCACATATTATTTTTGATGAATCTTTGGTAAAGTCTAATATTGGTCAATGCAGGAATGAAGACAATGGTGATATTCTGAAAGAAGGGAATCCTGCAGACAAATCCGAAGATGAGGAAGGAAATGAAGAGCTTAATGAAGAAGAGCCTACAGTTTAGGGGGAGGTAAATGAAAATCATGATAATGAAATTGTCAACATTAGATATGTAAAAGAATATCCTGTAGATAATGTGATTGGCAATTTGCATGACCCTCCTAGGACTAGAGGCCACTTAAGAATTCAAAATGAATTGAATGCATATGCCTTTGTATCAAATGTAGAACCCAAGTCCATTGACTGTGCTCTTAAGGATGTGCATTGGATTAATGCCATGCATGAAGAGCTCAATCAATTTGACAGGAATAAGCTGTGGCACTTGGCTCCACCTCCTGATCATGAAACAGTCATAGGGACTAAATGGGTATTCAGAAATAAAACTGATGAATCAGGGAATGTCATTAAAAATAAGGCCAGACTTGTAGCTCAGGGGTATAACCAGGAATTTGGAATTGACTTTGAAGAGTCTTTTGCCCCGGTAGCCAGGTTAGAAGCTATCAGAATCTTATTGGCTTATGCATGTTCCCTAAGAATAAATCTTCAGCAGATGGATGTAAAATATACTTTTCTGAATGGGGAAATCAGTGAGGATGTCTATGTGAGGCAGCCTCCTGGCTTTGAATGTTTAGACTTCCCCAATCATGTGTATAAACTTCGAAAAGCTCTCTATGGTCTTAAGCAAGCTCCTAGAGCTTGGTATGACAGGTTGAGCAAATTCCTCACTGATAAGAACTTCATAAGAGGTGTAGTTGATCAAACCTTGTTTACTAAGGTAAGTCATTCAGATATTCTTATCATTCAAATTTATGTGGATGACATTGTCTTTGGGTCAACTAACCCCAAATTATGTGAGGAATTCTCTCAGATAATGACTAATGAGTTTGAAATGAGCTCAATGGGTGAGCTCAAATTATTTCTTGGACTGCAGGTGACACAGTCAAAAGATGGAACTTTCATCTCTCAGTCCAAGTACATAAGGGATTTATTGAAGAAGTACAAGATGGATAACCTCAAGGAAATAGCTGCTCCAATGGGTACCTCAACCAGTTTAAATGAAGATCCTCAAGGTAAACCAGTGGACCAAAGGCTATATAGAGATATGATCGGATCCCTTCTATATCTTACAGCATCTAGGCCTGATATTCAATTTACAGTGTGTTTATTATCTAGATTTCAGGCTAGTCCTAAAGAATCACATCTTAAATCTGTGAAAAGGATTTTTAGGTATTTACTAGGCACCCAAGAGCTAGGTCTTTGGTATCCTACCAAGTGTTAGTTAGAACTTCTAGCCTACACTGATGCAGATTATGTTGGGTGTCGAGTAGATAGAAAAAGCACTAGTGGCTACTGTCAATTCCTTGGTGGCTGTCTAGTATCTTGGGCATCCAAGAAGCAACACACAGTTGCTTTATCCACAGCTAAAGCTGAATATGTTGCAGCTGGTAACTGTGCAGCCCAAGTAATTTGGATCAAGCACCAACTGGTTGATTATCAAATAAAACTAGAATGTATTCCAATTTTGTGTGATAATACTAGTGCTATTTGTTTAGCTAAAAATCCTGTTCATCATTCTAGGACTAAGCATATAGAGATAAAACACCATTTTCTTAGAGATGTTGTAAATAAAAAGGAAATTGAAATGAACTTCATTGAAACTGAAAAACAAATTGCTGATATTTTTACTAAGTCTCTTGGGAATGAAAGGTTCAAATTTCTTAGAAGAGAACTTGGCTTGTGTAAATTTCAGCATGATGAATAAAATTTCAGTTGGTTTGAATAAAACTCTGTGGTTGATTGAATGTTGGACTAGACCATGCATGCATAACATTCATATTGTTTCATGACATATTTTTTCATTGCATATCATTCATCCATGACCTATGTCTAAGCTCTCTCTCATCTAAAACCACATGCATATAGACAGGGGGAGTATTGTTAGAAATTCAGAGTGGTCATCAACTTTATTGAAATCCAAATTCTTTGACCCTGAATGAGTTGAGTCTGACAATATGGCAATCTGTTAGTCAGTTCTGATTCCTAAGCAATAGAAAACAGACTTCTTCATTTATAAGAACTTTAATTGCTTGAAGACTGACTTAATGGTTTAAATTTTATAAACTTTAAAGTTTAAAGATTGCAATCAGTAAATAAGAAAGCTGAAAATTGATAAAGCTCTCAAACCTTATCTTATTTCATGTCAGACAAAGCCAATTATATCTGAAATCTAAAAACTCATCTAAAATCTTGTTAGAGAAGGCTAAGTATGTGTATTATCCTTAAACAAGTCATTCTGAAACAAATAAAGGACAGCTAAGAAAGATATTGAAAAATATTGAAAATTAATTGAAAAATAACATTGGCAGAGCAATGACTGGTAAAATACTGAGAAACTAAGTGATCCATCAAAGAAATGGACAATACTTAAGTCATGAGGTGTATCAGTTATCTCTGTATAAAATGATCAAAACAGTAGGGTGGTTTCACTGAGTACCTGGGGGTAACTGGCGTCTGATAAACGTGTACCCTCACACAAAAAGGTGTAAATCAGTTTTATTGAGTTTGATCATAGGCAGAATGGTCCATCATGTTGAGTATCTAGGGGTATTGGCGTCTGATAAATGTATACCCTTACGCAAAAAGACAAATGGTACCCGAATGCCCTTAATGAAATAATATTGAAAATGATGTTCCTTCAAAATAAATTTCAGGGATGTCAATTTATTTAATTTCAATACATGACCTGGTATCTCTTAACCATTTTTTTACTGAGTTTATGAAAGTAAGATATTTTGAAACTGAATCTCTCATGCAAATGTGATTCTGGTTTATTGTTTTATCATGCGCAGAAAACTTATCCATTGATTGTAGTGCATGAACTCTAAATTTTATAGTCTTTAAACCAGAACTCTATCTGAAAGTAGTTTCTAAATTCATATGATTGAAGACTCTGTGCTTTAGAATGCTTATTCCTAAACTACTTGTTCAGAATGCCAGTCAGATGATTTCTTTTGTTCCTTCCCTTGTAATCACTTTCCCTCCTCTTTGTTGATGGCAAAGGGGGAGCATATTGTCTGTTTGATGAATTCATTACAGGGGGAGTGTACCCATTATTTGGCATAGGGGGAGATCTTGTTGGCCGGGAGCTGTTTTCATTTCTCAGTATGCATCCATAGCATCTGCATGACAAATCTGACTAATAATTCATATCTTTCATCAAAATTACATCTGTATGACAGGATGTTGCTATTCCATATGATAGGGTGTTGCCATCATCAAAAAGGGGGAGATTGTTGTGACTCCTCTGTGTTGATGATGTTGACAATAGCTTTATTTCATTGGCAACAGCTTGTTTTGATTGATTGGCAACTGTTTATGTTTTGATGAAACTATCTCTGTCAGATTGTCTATGTGTTCTATGCAGTAAGAGTCTATACATCGTCATGCACACACACACAGGTCTACACATTGCACAGACATAAGTCTACACACTCAAAGTCCATACATTGCATTATTGTGTTTGTGCATCGTTTAGAACATAAGTCTATACATTCACATGGCATGTCTGCACACTAAAGTCTGTACAGAGCTTGTGCCTATCTGACTAGCAAGTCTGTACATCATATGCGAAGTCTATTCAATGCATGCACATTCATTCAAAGTCTAGACATCGCTGAAGTCTGTACATTCACCAGCTTAACTTTCCAAGTCTAGACATCGATGAAGTCTGTACAGCCTGTGTGTTTCATGATATCAAGTCTATACACTCCTTGATCTTTACCTACGTTGCACCTGCAAGTCTATACATTGCAGCTGAGTTAAAGTCTGTACAGCCCTTGCTTTGCCAAAGTCTACACATCGTGTCTTTGGCAAGTCTATACATCGTGAACTCTCTCTCAAGTCTATACAGACCTTGCTTTGCTCAAGTCTGTACATCGTCCAGTTCCTCTGGCAAGTTTATACATCATGAACTCTCAAGTCTATACAGACCTTGCTTTGTTCAAGTCTGTACAGCCCTTCCTTAGGCAAGTCTATACATCGTGCATTCTTAAGTCTGTACAGCCTGTGAGGTCCGTCTCACTCAGCGTCTCAAGTGGACTTGAAGTCTATACATTGGAATGTCTTACTTAGCGTCTTTGTGCATGTCACACACTCGCAAGTCTGCACATTGTGGCACGCAAAGTCTGCACAACGCATTGTCTGCAAGTCTGCACATTGCTATAAGCACGCATGTAAAGTCTAGACAGCCATGGGCAAGTCTATACATCGCATTGCATGCACGCAGGTCTAAGTATGTACACTGGCTGCAGCATGCTCGCATAAAGTCTATACATTGCATCTTAGCATGCTTGCACAGCACAAACAAAGTCTGTACATTCATATGTGCACTGTGCATTGCTCTTGGCAGAGTTTGAACATCGTTATGCTGCCTTGTGCCGTATCAAGTCTATACATTCTCTATGCTCGAGATTTGACGCCCACCAGAAGTGGCGTCACTTCTGAAACAAATGCCTAAGTGTAAGGCGTCTTTTTGTTGAGCATCGCTTCATCAACTCTATACATTGTCTGCTTGCATAACGTTGAGTCTGTACGTCACTTGAACACTCATTGCACTCTAACTCTATACATTGCTTCATGTATTCCACTCATAACTCTATACACTGCTTCACTCATTGCATGAAGTCTGCACATTGTGTTGCTTTGTTCATACTTTGTTTTGCTAAGTCTACACATTGATGCACGTTTACTTCTGCATATTTGAAGTATGTACATGCCTTAAGCTCTTCATATAGGAAGTCTGTACATGGCATAGTCTTGCATATCTAAAGTCTATACAGGCTACATCACTGCATTTACTAAGTCTGTATAACGCCATGGGTCTGTATACGTAGAGTCTGAACACTGCATAGCTTCGCATTCACAATGTCTGTACAATGCTCCAACGGTTGCCTTCATATAGGAAGTCTGTACATCGTATAGCATGCATGTGTTCAAGTCTATACATTGCTGCTGAACGCAAGTCCATACATTGGACAAAGTCTGCACATTGCTGTCTTTAACTATGATCAAAGTCTGCACATTGTATTACACTTCAGCAAGTCCATACAATGTCTGCATTGCATACTATGAAGTCTGTACAAAGTGTCGACATTAAACTGATAAGTTCCTTTCGACTGACTGACAGGGACTAAAGTGCAAAGATGAAGAATTGGCTCGTGATCCAAGGAAGGACGAGGAGCCCAGATTATGACACGTGGAAGCAGCCCAGCCAGGATGCTGCCATGTGGTCGAAATTTCTTCAGATCTGGCGAATTCTCTGGGCGGGAAATGTGGAAGCCACACGCCTTATCCAAATTGCTGTTGGTATATATATGAAGCCTTTTCCACCAGAAGAAAGCTGATCGAGTGGTGAAGTCCAAACAGAGAAACTGAACATCTGTAGCAGCAGAGTGCCACCGAGAACCACAGAGAAGAAAAGCAGAGAGAAGAAAAAGAGAAAGAAGAGAAGATTGAGAGAGATGAGTTGAGAGAGTTTGAGAGCTTGTGAATCAGTCTCTTGGTTCAGATACCAGAGCTGATACTGCTCATTCTGAGCTACGTTTCTTTTGGGTTTTCCCATTTTTGTTTGCTTCTATTTTTGCTTTCCGAAATTATTTCTTCAAGCTGTGAGTCAGCTGTTAGCAGAGGTGCTGCCTCTGGACGGGTAAGCTGTATTCCCCAGCGGGTTTGCAGAGGTGCAGCCTCTGGACAGGTTAAGCTGTAACTCCTTAGCAGGCGAGACTTGGTCTCGGATAGTAAGCTGTGTTGCTCAGCGGTTGGAGGCCAAGCTGTATTGCCCAGCGGACGCAAGCTGTGTTGCACAGCAGTAAGCCACACTTAGTTGAGTGTGGGGTGGACGTAGGTCTCCTGACCGAACCACCTAAAAATCTTGGGTGTCTTGTGTTTGTGCGATTGTCTATGAACTGGTGTGTGATTGGATTTCCGGATTATCTTCACAGTTTGATTCGCTTCTGTTCAGATCCAGCATTCTAGTTAGAGATATTGTAGATCGGCTTAAATTCCGCATTAGAGCCTTATATGTGTTTTAAAATTAGACATTAGATCTATTCACCCCCCTCTAGATCCACTCTCAGTGGTAATAGACTGCGTCCATCTAACATAACAAGTACGGATTTTAATGTGTGGTTTAAAAACTTGCATATGTTTGTTACGACTATCAATCCCGATCTGTGGAAACTAATTTCACAAGGTCCTCATATATTACCAAAGAAAGAGTCCAAATGGACTGATAGTCACAGATCAAGGCATGAAGAGAATCAGACAGCTATGAATCTAATGAAAGTAGCTATTGACAAGGCCTTACATTCTTACTTTCATGACTGCAGTGCTGCTAAGGATATTATGGATATGCTGAGGCTAGCACACAGAAGAAATGAGGACAGCTGCATGATGGCTAACAGAAATAATCAAAGCAGCAATCAGAATGAAGATGATAATGATGAAGAGGTAAATCCCTTCGAGAATTTTTCTTTAGATGATTGGGAGAATGCATATGCTGAGTTGCTTGAAACTCATGAACATTTAAGAAAATAATACAAGAACTTGAAAAAGAAAAGTGATCGGGGTAGTTCAAGTTCTCCATGTGAAAATTGTTCAAATATGAAGCAATCTCATGATGCCTGTTTGTCTGATATCCATATGCGTAAAAATCAGAATGAAAAATTGATGAAGGAACTTGAATGTGTTCGCTCTGAACTAAGTAGGCTAAAATCTGAAAATGACTCTCTTAGAGCCGAAAATGAAGAGTTATCAAACAGAAAAATACAGCTAGAACAGACTAAAGCTGAGTTGAATAATTTGAAATCTGAAAATGAGAACCTCAGAACCAAACTCATTAGAGAAGATTCTTGCAATGCTTGTGCAGTTTTAAGAGACTTGATAAATGATCTTGATTCTGATGATAATCTTCAAAAGGAACTAATCAAATCTCTAAAAGAAGAAAATGTCTACTTAAAAGATCAGAATAAGAAACTGATGAGAGATTTAGAGTGTCTCAGTTCTGAATTGGAAAACATGAAATCTGAAAATGGAAAACTCAAAAAATAGTCCGAGGAATCTGAACACAAATCAATAAATCTTGAAAAAGAAAATAGACTGATTTCCGAGAAGCTGGAGGCTGATAGAGTAATAAATTTAGAGCTTCAGAAAAATCTCGACAAACTTCAGTCTGAAAAACAGCAAGAAATGTTTTATGAATGTCAGTTTCTCTCAGATGATTGGGTGATTGATGATGAACTCCTAGAGCAGAACAGTAAACTGAAAGAGGAAATTAATAAGCTGAATCACCTAAACTCAGCAATGTCTGAGAGGCTAATCACTTTAGAAAAAGAGAAGAGTGTAAGCCTGGTGAGCTCTTGCGAGTTGCTGAATGCTGAACAAGAAATTGCAAATCTAAAAACCATCAACCAAATGTTGAGTGGAAATGTCACTTGCTGTGAACAGAAGATAGCTGGATATGAGCTTACAATCACATCCCTTCAGCAAGAAGTTGATGATCTTTACAAGTCCCTATCTGAAGCTGACAATGAAATAAAATTAAAACATGAAGTTGAAAAACTCAAAAGTCTGAATGATGCCTTGCATCAACAAGTCATTTCCTGTGAAACAGATCTATCCAGATATGAAGCTAATATTGATGTCCTAAATTCTGAGATTCAAGATTTGAAAAACTCTCTATCAAAATTTGTCAAAAAAAAGGATAATCTGAATAAGCTTCTTGGAAAGAGTGATAATTTTCAGAGAGAAGGACTGGGTTACAGTTCGACAAATAAAAGGATCAATGGGAATAAAACTCCCACTGTGTTTGTAAGAGCTTCTAATCAAAACAATACCACTGCTCCTTCTATCTTTCAATTCACTGCACAAAAATCCACTGTGAAACCCAAAACTGTGGAACAAACTCAAAAATTGAAAAAAAGTAAAAATTCACAGAAAAAGGAAAAAGACACTCCTATTGGTACAAAGAAAGCTGCACACAAGTCACATGATCTTTCACACACTCACCTTAAAAAGGGATCATGTCATTATTGTGGAAGATTCGGTCATATGATGCATAACTGCTATATCCTGAAATCTGATGAATTGAATGCTCATAATAGAATGAAGAAAATTAAAAATTCAGGAAATACTCATATGCATTTTATTAAAAGCTCATCCAAGAATCAGTTTGCCCAGAAGAGACAACTCAAATGTTCCCATTGTGGACGATCTGGTCATGCAAGCCATGATTGCTGGTTCTTGAAGAAGAATGAGTTCAAGGCTCCTAGAAGAACCACTGTTCCAAGGGGACCTTATGGTCATTTATCTGACAAGTCTGGTAATATGACTACTAAATTCTGGTCAGGTTTTCCTTGAAGAAATTCTTTTGCTTGCTCTCACTGTGGAAAGAATGGCCATACAGTCAAGGACTGTTGACATGTTCAGAAGAACTCTGTTAACCCCTATGTTGTGAAATTCCCTACAAAATCATTTGCAAGATTCTCATGCTATAACTGTGGGAAGCCAGGCCATAGATCTGCTGAATGTTGGCTGATTAAGAATAAGAATCAAACTGTTCATGCATACAACAGAAAATCTTATGATCATGTTTATAAACCTCATACTGCTGTTAATATGCATCATAAGAACCAAAAATCAGTCATTTCATGTAGATACTGTGGTAGAGCTGGACATTCTATGGATGATTGCTCTCTGATGAAATTTGATGATAATCTAGCTAAGAAACAGTTTAGAACACCTGCAGGGAGTAGTACCAGACCCAAGGCTGTTTGGGTTCTTGTTGGATCAAAATGATCAATATATATTGCAGGTGTGCCTTGGAATGAACAAAGAGGGGTAAATAATCCAAGGCACTCAAAAAGGAAAACCCCAGGATTCCACTCTTCAGGTCAGTTCTAAACACTGTTCAATTTCTATCATCTGAAAATTGCTTGTTTGAGATGGCTGAGCATCTTGTTAATCTGATTTGTGTTTAATTGAAATCCTCTGAAAATTTTAAATGAACATTGATGCATTTGGTAGTTTCTCTCTCTGATTGAACAAGCATGAATTCTCTTTGACTATAAATTTTAAAATCATGTGCAGTGCCTTAATTGCATATCATGCACTTTGTCAGGGGGAGTTTGTCTGATGTTGCATTTTAAGAGTAGTGCATGTCATAAAATTTGAAAAACCTAAAAGGATATTCCATTGCATCTAGACAGGGGGAGCATTCCTGTTTGATCACTTCTTCACCTCTTGAACTCCTTCTGTCTAGCAATCTGATCCATTCTCTTGGCAAATGTGTGGTTCACTTGAATTCACTGCTGTCTCCACTTGTGTAGCTGTTCTGTCTGTACTCTAGACTCAGCTATTGATCTCTAAACTGCACTGTTCTGTTGTTCACCCCTTATCTTATCATGATTGCCTTTTGCTATTCTCTCAATAAAAATGCTCTGTTGACTCCACTGAATTACTGCAATGTCAATGATGATTCATATGAATGAGGAAAGATTTTAGTCAGTGCACCCTAATCATAAATCAGAAATATTCTGAAAAGAAGAATCTTCTATTATAATGGCTTAAGAATGTTTTGATAAATCAAATTGATTTAAGTCTAATGTATTTCCTAAGTCTAGATTTAGAATTCTTGAAAATATCTGAATCATCATGCTTAATAAATCTTAACCAATTGTCTCATGAACTTCATGCAAAACCTTCTGAAATCTGAAATTTTAAAAGACATGGCTATCTTTGGTTAAGATACATGTAGAAAATATTATTCTTAAACAATTAAGTGTACTGAGCTTTGTCTGGAAAACTTGAAAATATGAGAAAGAAAATAATGCAAGAGCAATGACTTTGTTCACAGAGAAACTGGGTTCTCTATCAAAGAAATAGAGCAAGCCCATGTCATGAAGTGCCATAGTTACCTCTCTTATAAAAATGTTTGAAAATCTGGCAGAGCAATGGCATGGTTGTGTTGAGTAACTAGGGATTCTGGCCTCTGATCAAGGTGTCTCCTCATGTTAAAAGACACTCCAAATTGCTAACTCTGTTCTCCTTGAGAGGCAATATGGTTGTCACACTGAGTAACTGGGTCACTTCACCTAAGACGTGTTGTGTCCCACGTAAAAATGTGTTGACTGAACCAAACTTGCTCAGGAAAAATAAGTACTGATCAATAGAAAATTCTGAAAAGCTAAAGACAAGTTCAAACTCATTTATCTCTGTTTAATCTCAATATTATCTTGTGTATCTTCCATAGGAGTCATTGAATTTAAATGAGTAAGATGGAGGGAGGTTAAACATGAAAATCAGATGTGTTGTTGGTTCATTTCTATTAAAGGTGTTTCAGATATGAGTATTGATTTTTCTTGATAAACTTTGAATACATCACTTTTAAATCATGATAGTAAGTTTAATCTCATTCATAATCTATTATAATTGAAGAATCTGAAATTCGTTTACAAAGATTTATGAATTTGGTGTGCTAATGAAAATCTTTCTCCCTCATTTATTCATTGTGCTTACAGATTGTGGTAATCCTTGAGTGCCCATGTGTTTCTTGCTGATAGTTGCTTATCACCTCTAGACATCTTTAAGGGGGAGATTATCCTGCTGGTCACTTCTTGGCTATCCTTCACATGTTGTGCATGATCTTATCTAGCTGGTATAGGAGAGCATACAGCTACATCATAGACTTGATTTGTGCTTCATTGTTTAACTGTCTCTATGTCTTTCATGTCTCAATGACTGAGTCAAACTATTTTCTTTTTGATGAAGTCAAAGGGGGAGAATAGTTTGACATGAGTCAGTGTGACTCATAGTGTTGCCATCATCAAAAAGGGGGAGATTGTTGTGCCCCTGTGATTTTGATGATAGCAAACACTATGAGTCAGCATTGCATATCATGAACATTTGTGTCTGAATGATAGTTCTGCTTTGGGCATATGAATGTGTTATCTTGCATTAGTGCAGACCTACAGTTCATACAGCATTGCATTATGTCGAATATCAAGTCTATACATTGCATATGTTTGTGCATCAGTGCATTGTTCAAAGTCTATACATCCATCTGTTGCTAATTGAACAAGTCTGTACATCGCTACACGCATCACTTAAAGTCTGTACAGAGTTGTCATAGTTTGCATCGGTGCATTCGTCATGTCCCTTACACGCCATATAGTCTATACATTCCTTGCTGTAACATTCATGCATCATTACAGCAAGTCTACACATTGCAGTCTGCTCGTGTGCATCATCTCATGGTGCGTCTCAGCAAGTCTATACATTCATCAAAGTAAGTCTGCACAAAGTCTTTACATTCATAGAAGTCAGTACAGTCTATGTGTGTGCATCATATACTATGTCTATACATTGCCGCCGGTGCTTGTATCACTTGCCAAGACTATACATTGCATGCTACAAAGTCTGCACATCCCGTTTGCACTAAGTCTGTACATTGCCTGTGCATTCACTTGTCTGGCTGCATGAGACACTAAGTCTGTACATCGTCTTGGCGCTCACCAAGTCTATACATCGCTCATGCATTACTTCAAGTGTGTACAACCAGTGCATTCCTTGATATCAAGTCTATACAATGCATGCATCGTCTTTCAAAAGTCCATACATTGTCCTGTAGCTTGCACGAAGTAAAGTATGTACATTGTCCAGTGTCTCACTCAGCGTCTAAGTGAGTGTGAACATTGCATCACTAAGTCTATACAATGCATCGTCTCATGCATCGTCTTTCAAGTCTATGCATTGTAAGACCAAGTCTATACATTGCATCATCTCGTGCATCGTCTCATGCAGCGTCTCTATGTGCAAGTCTATACATTGTCTGGGTGCATAACACAAGTCTATACATCGCCACTTGGCTCGTGGCTTAGTCAGTGCATCCATGCATACATAAGTCTGTACAGCGCCGTGTTCACATGCTTCAAAGTCTATACATCGTGTGCTTCGAGCATTCAAGTCTGTACACTGGTGTCGTCTGCTGCAGGCACAGCAAGTCTGTACAGCGGTTGCATTCATGCCTAGAAAGTCTGTATAGTGTCTCACATATGCAAAGTCTGTACATCGTTCTGCATGCTTTAGCTTCACATTCACTTCAAGTCTATACACTCTGTGTGTCTGCATCGCATTCATCAAGTCTATACACTCTTTAGCTCAGTTCGCAGCTGAGCCTGAAGTCTGTACAGTCTGTTCTTCATACAAGTCTATGCATACATCAAAGTCTATACATCCGTCTCACTTAGCATCTTCTAGCATTCACGCTAAGTCCATACACTGCATTTGGGCATTGTTCTTCACAGCAAGTCTGTACACTGCTTTCTCATGCACGCAATCAAAGTGTGTACAGCCTGTGTTCGCATCGGTTAAGTCTATACATTTGCTACGGCTTGTTCATGCATCATCTTCAAAGTCCATACAACGTCTTGTAGCATGCAGACAAAGTCTACACATCCCCCCATAGCAAGCCTGCACATCGTTTGCACAACACAAACAAAGTCCATACATTCTGTTGCATTGCATGCACACAGAGTCTTCACATTCCTCCTCAGCAAGCACAGCAGGTCTATACAACGTCTGGTAGCCTGCACGTAAAGTCTGTACACTGCATGCACACTGCATCTGTTAAGTCTAAACATTGCTGCGTGATATGAAGTATATACAGCCTGTGTTCTTTTGATCGACTGAAGTAACTCTGTCTTTAACTTGCAGATGTCTGAGCACGTGATCTGAGGTTGGCACTTGGCACGTGATCCGAGGTGTACACTGGACAAAGAGGGCACAAGCCCTACATACGCCCTAGCTGCTGCTATATATATGTAGCTTCTTCCTCAGGAGAAGACTGATCGAGATAGAAGGAGAGAGCAGCAGAGAGGCAGAGAGCAGAAGAAGAAGAAGAAAAAGAAAAAAGAGCAGAGATCGAGAGAAGAAGAGAAGTGCAACAGAGAAGAAGAAAGATCGAGAGAGTAGCAGAAGAAAGAAAAGAAGAAGAAGAGAGAAGCTGAGAGCCAGAGTGAGAGAGCAGAAGAAGAAAAAGAAAAAGGAAAAGAGAAAGAGAGAGATAGAGAGCTCGTGAAGAAGAAGAGAAGCTTCACTGTCTTCACTGGACTTTGGATAAGATCCAATCTAGTTTGCTCCTGCGAGAGCTACCTTGTGCATTTCATTTTCCAGCTTTCAGTCGCTGTGTTTTCATTTATTATTTTTTCCTTTCATCTGATCATTGTTCTTCCGATTCCCTTGTTTTGGGATCGGGGTTCCTCCTGTGGTCTCGGAGAAGGAAGAGTTGTTTCTCCGGTTTGCTGGTGACTGTGTGTCATCATTGTTTCCCTCTGGTGTGGAGGAAGAGAGGTCCGAGACCTCTGGGTTGCAAGTGGCTGGGAGTCACTTATGGGTTTCCTCTGGGTTCGCAGAGGAAGAGAGATCTATGATCTCTGGTTTGCCAGTGACGGGCTGTCACTAGCAGGTTCCCTCCGATTTGGAGGAAGGGAGATTCGTCTCCGATTTTGATCTTGTGGGTAGCAAGATCAGGTGTCAAGCTTCTGTGGGTTGCAGAGCTTGGGTTGAGAGATTTGTTTCCCTCGGTTTGTCAAGCTGTTAGGCAGCAATTGTTGTAGACTGAGTCTGCTATTTTAGCCTTGCTAGTGGAAGCCTCACTCCGGTTTGGAGTGAGGGGTGGACGTAGGTCTATGGACCGAACCACCTAAAAAATCCTGGTGTTCACTTGTGGTTTGATTTTCCTTATGTGTTCTTTTCATTGCTGCGCTCATTAGATGCTTGCTTAGGATCGTGTGAGGGCTAATTGAATTGTTGTCTTGCTTTGATCCTTCTAAGTATTCTCAGTATATTTCTGCAACAGTTTTTAATTCTGCATATCTGAGCATTTGAGATTTAATTAGGCAATATTTGAAGAGGGATACATTCACCCCCCCTCTGTATCCGGGCCTTACACCCTATCATGAGCAATATGTTGTGCCCCTGTGGTCATTTGAGTCATCTTGTGGTCACTTGGGTCATTCGACATCATCTTGTGGTCATTTGAGTTATTTGATATTCTTGGTTTTGATAATGGCTAAACACTATAAGTCATTGATGTTTTACCACTCTTATATGACTAAACTACTTGATGTTCTTTCATGACAGATATGCCAAGGAATGGAGTGGAGATGACAAAAGTGAAAGCTCAATGATTGCGCCCTCGCACGCGGATCGACCTGCGCGGTCAGCCCCTGGAACAAAATTTTGATTATATGAGCGATATAATCAATAGAAATCTTCAAGACTGTCAAGGTTGATGCCACAGATGAGAACGGGCTGCTAAAGGACTCAAGCGACAGAGCTAAAGGGGTTAACGGACTGACCCGGAATAACCTAGGGTCTGCCCAGCTGGCGGTCGACCGCCAGCCCAGGGGCGGTCGACCGCCCCTGCCAGCAGCCAACTACTTGCACGTTTCTTAGTGGCGGTCGACCGCCAGCCCAGTGGTGGTCGACCGAAAATTCCAGGGACTAAATTTCTACAGCGATTCTCAGTAGCGGTCAACCGCCAGAAGCTTTCGGTCGACCGCCAGCCCCGAGCCAACAACGTTGACTTTGTTTTCCACTTCGAGAAGAGCCCCTTTTCTTGTATTTGTTTAACCCCAAAGTCACCCAATCCCCCATGGATTGTGGATCTGGTCTGGGGGATGTCCAAGGACCATTCAAAGTCTATAAAACTAACACTTGAGGGGTTAGAAACCCTAATGCTTCAATTGGAACAAGAGAGATCAAGGGAGGCTAGAGGAGGTGATTCGCGAGTACTGTAGCACCTCCGTGAACAGTGCTTCGGGCTGGAGTTCTTCATCCATCCAAGGTGATTCAAGCTTGTTTTTGAAGCCATCAACCTCCAAGAAAGGTGTAGAAGCAATCAAGGTTCAATGCTGCATCCATTATCTCCCACATCAACTCAAAGAAGATTCAAAGAAGGAGATTCAAGGAAGATCGATTTGCAAAGAAGAAGGAACCCTTGTTGCTGAACCAAGAGTCGTCTTTGCAAGAGAGAAGAAGTCCTTGTTGCTGATCAACATCGAATCCCAGACAAGATCTTTTATCCTTGAGCATATTCTATATCTTGTTTGAGAGCTTTCATATTTGTTCTCTTTCTATTTCATTCAAACATTTGAAACTGAAGATCGTCCCTACCGGTGGTTAGTAGGAAGGTAATCGGAAGTTGTCCGATCTGCGGTGTTGACGTCCCTACTTGTGGTTAGTAGGAAGGCAATCAGAGGTCTTTCCGATTTGCGGTTCGGTGCGTGGCACTAGTGGAGCCTCATCAGATTTGGTGAGGGGTGGACGTAGGACTGGGGATTCAGTCCGAACCACCTTAAAATCTAGTGTGTGGTGGTTTGCTTGTGAGAATGCTTTGTGTTAGATGCATGCTTAGGTTCAATCTCTATATTGCGTAATCATCTTGCTAAGCAAATCGTTGTGTCCTTCGTTAAGCTAGTTATATTCCGTTGCTATTATCATCATCTTGCTTTAAAGAGGGTTGCATTGCGAAAAGAGGGGCAGATCTATTCACCCCTCCCCTCTAAATCCGCTATCTACTACTCAACACAATAAGCTCAGTAGGATTTTATATCTCTAAGAACCAGGCAATCTTAAAGTATTTAGCATGTTGAACCATTTTCCAAGTTGAATAGGAAATGTTTAATCATGAAATTCGAGTAGAATTTTGTAATAGGAATTTCAAGTAACAACAAGATAACAAGATATCAAGAGAAGTTTTCAAGTAATAACCTTTGAACAAGTAAAGAATTTTCACGAATTTGGCCATTTCACGCAAGTCAAGTAATTCATGTAATTTTTCAAGTAGTCATGTAAACAAGTAAACAAGTACAAGTAGTGGAATGCCGTATCAAGTAAATCTATCATGCACTTCGGTGCAATGGCACACCGTTGGTCAATCAACTCCCATGGGCACAAGTACTTTCGGGAGCTCTCCCAGGACTAGACCGGGCCCCATTAATGCCAGGTATTGAGTCATGTGGATCCGAAGATCCCAAATATGTTTAGACATCCACTTAATGTGTATATGGCTAATGATTTTCAAGAATAATGTTGTTTGTAATTAAGCACAGATTTGGCAAAAAATTCAGAAATTGCAAGAAAGTAGATAACAATTTTAAGGCATCATGTTTAACGACATTAAGTCGTGGAGTTCAAAAATGAACGGTAAGTAGGAAGAAAATTTAAGATAGTAGTTTTATTAGAATTATTTTTAAATATCTTAGCTTAATCTCAGAATCATAAAACATCAAGTTTTAGTTATGAAAATATATACTTATGAATTAAAATTATGAGTTTAGATATTAGTATTTAATCATACATTAATTAACCATATGATAAGAAAACAGATTTAACATGCTGAAAGTAGTTTTTATAGATCAATATGATAGAAAATACCTTTTTACATTGTGAGATAATTTTCATACATCACTATGATAGAAAATAGAATAGTTATAGGCTGAAAAGATGTTACTGTCTGTGAACGCGCTATATCTCAGGGTCGCGTTCATACAATATATATAAAAGATAGTATACATATTCAAAATATTATATTTTGATCGTCAGAAATTTTGAGAAAATTTTTATGAACGCGCTATAGGTGGATGGCGCGATCTTCCAGAAGGCGCTATAGGGGACTGGCGCGTTCAGAAGCATATATACATATATAAAATTTTTGAAAACTGGATGAAAGAGATGGGTTCTGGGTAAACCATAATATATATCAACACCTGATATATATATAAACACCTTATGTATATGTATTTATATATTAGAAGTATTATATTTTTGACCCCTGATCATCCGGGGTTAAGGGACTGAACGCGCTAGTAGAGACTAGAGCGTTCATGAAGAACGCGCTAGGTGAATATAGCGCGATCAATAAAGTATTATTACATTATTTTATGTATATTTTTAAAAATTTAGTCAAAGGGACGGGGTCTGTCTGAACGCGCTGGGTCGGGCTGGCGTGGTCAGAATGCGCTACTGAGGTATAACACGTTCTGGACCTGATGAAAAAATGGGAATACCCCTCCAATCAAATGACCATAACTTGCTCATTTCATAACAGAATTTAATAAATGAGCTATCAATGGAAAGGGCACTGAGAGATACACAAGATAGAATGCTTTAATCAGAGTTTAGCCTGAGAGACACCTACCTTTTATCAGATCTAAGGAAATATCCCCAAATATAAAGAAATCCCTTGATCTCCAAATCCTCCTTCAAATCTTCGCATCAGCATATACTTAACCTCCAGGGATGGTTTAAGGGTCGAATGTGGTTCTATTTATAGCCAAAACTTGGCCAAATTTGTCAAGATTCCTCACCTAATTCCACCAAACCCATTAAGTCCGAATTAGAAGAAAAATGCCATTTCTTCTCTTAACCTAGCCCATCTTAGATGTGAAAATAATGTAAAAACGGCTGGTCCAAGGTGGGCTGTTAGGTAAGGGTTGATTTTTATGCCAAACTTCTAGAAATGAGGTTATTTTAATCCCTTAAATGTCATATTAAATATGTGTTACGAATTTAAGGTTAATTTAACCTTTATTGAATCCTTTAACCATTAATTCAGCCCATTATGGATTATCCAATGGACCAATTATAATCCCAATCTATTATATGGACTTTTATTGGGCTTACTATGATTTTTCTAAGGGTTAGAGTATTTAATTTCCATTTACTTCAAGTAAATTCAAGAAAATTCAATAAACTAGTTTATTTCATATAGTAAAAATGTAATTTAACTATTTCATGAAAATTTTAATTACATAATAAAATTAGAAATTTTATTTCTCATTTTTAATTATCGGGTTTCTACATCCTCCCCCACTTAAAAGAATTTGGTCCTCCAAATTCACATTATATAACTAAAAGTCAAAGATTCGAGTAGAAAGGTCGAATTTCTAACCTGAGATTAAATCAGGGTATTTCTTCTTGATGGATTCTTCCAATTCCCAGGTTGCTTCCTCGAATCCACGCTTGCTCCATTGGATTTTCACCATCGGTATGGCCCGATTCCTCAGTTGGTGTAATTTCCGATCCAGTATCTTGATCGGTCTTTCTTCATATGATAAGCACTTTTGGAGTTTCAATTCTTCAAATTGAATCACATGTGAAGGATCATAGACGTATTTCCTTAGCATGGATACATGGAATACGTCATGTACACCGGCCAGTTGAGGAGATAAAGCCAGCTTGTATGCTACCTCGCCGATTCTCTCCAGAATCTCGAAAGGGCCGATAAATCTCAGACTTAGCTTTCCTTTGATGTCGAATCTTCTAATTCCACGAGTGGGCAAGATCTTTAAGAAGACATGCTCTCCCACTTGGAATTCAAGGTCTCTTCTCCGGTTGTCAGCATAGCTCTTTTGCCGTGATTGAGCGACCTTTAGCCTTTCTTGTATCAACTGGATTTTGTCAGTTGTGTCTTGTACAATGTCGAGACCAATCAATCCTTTCTCACCAACCTCGCTCCAACATAGAGGCGATCGACAGCTTTGGCCATATAATGCTTCGAATGGTGCCATTTGAATACTCGACTGATAGCTATTATTATAAGCGAACTCAGTCAGCGGTAAGTGTTCATGCCAACTTCCGCCGAAGTCTATCATGCATGCTCTCAACATATCTTCAATAATTTGATTCATCCTCTCGGTTTGTCCATCCGTCTGAGGGTGAAAAGCCATACTAAACCTTAGTCTAGTATCCATAGACGATTGTAAACCCTTCTAGAAACGAGAAGTGAATCTCGGATCTCGATCCGAAATAATGAAGCTTAGAATACCGTGCAGCCTTACGATCTCCTTGATATATAAAGCGGCTAGAACATCCACGGTCCATTTAGTCTTGATAGGTAAAAAGTGAGCGGACTTTGTTAACCGGTTCACAATTATCCATATAACATCAAAACCACTTTGGGTCTTCGGTAATCCAACAATGAAGTCCATACTGATACTATCTCATTTCCATTCCGGTATTTCGAGAGGCTTGAGCTTGCCAGCCAGTTTGAGGTGTTCGGCCTTGACTTGTTGACAAACCAAACATCGGCTTATGAACTCGGCTACCTCTCTCTTCATATTAGGCCATTAGAATACTCTCTTGAGGTCTTGGTACATTTTTGTAGCACCGGGGTGAATAGTATACCTAGATCGATGTGCTTCCTCCAAGATTTTACCCTTGATGGTAGAACAATCGGGTATGCAAGTTCTTCCTTTGAATAATAGCCTTCCATCATCAGCTAGAAGGAAATCCGGTCGTTGATCTAGTTTCTCTTTAATTTCAACGATCATCGGATCGTCACCTTGCCATTCCTTGATTTCCGAGAGTAACTCGGGTTGGAGTCGAATATTTACAATAAACACTCCATCTTTATTCTCCTCCACATTAAGGTTTAAGCTTGCCATTTGTTCAAGTAGATGCCATTCCTTAACCATCATGCTTGATAATAACGCCATTGGCTTCCGGCTAAGTGCATCAGCTACGGCATTGCCGTTTCCGAGGTGATATTATATAGAGAAGTCGAAATCCTTTAAATATTCCAACCACCGTCTTTGTCTCATATTGAGCTCCTTATGAGAGAATAAATATTTGAGACTCTGGTGATCAGAATACACCGTAAAGGCTTCGCCATAGAGATAATGTCGCCAGATCTTCAAAGCAAAGACCACAGCTGCCAGTTCTAGGTCATGTACGGGATAGTTTTCCTCGTGCTTCTTCAATTGCCGTGAGGAATAAGCTATGACCTTGCCATGTTGCATTAATACGTAACCTAGGCCAATTCCAGATGCATCAGCATATACTTCGAATCCACCTCCTTCTGTAGGTAATGTGAGAATAGGAGCAGTCGTCATACAATCCTTTAAAGTTTGAAAACTTTTCTCACATTCCTCGGACCATATAAAAGGATTATCCTTCCTTGTCAATCTTGTTAAAGATACCGCAATCTTGGAGAAGTCCTTGATAAATCTTCGATAATATCCAGCCAATCCCATGAAGCTTCGGATTTCCGTCACACTAGTAGGTCTTTCCCAGTTCTTTACAGCCTTGACCTTTGAAGGATCGACGGCGATACCGTTCCGGGAAATTATGTGACTGAGAAAAGAAACTTCCTCCAACCAGAAATCACACTTGCTTAATTTGGCATAAAGCTTGTGATCTCTTAATAATTGAAGGGCCTTCTTGATATGTTCTTCATGTTCTTCCTTGGACTTGGAGTAGATCAAAATGTCATCGATGAAGACAACCACAAATTGATCGAGGTATGGCCTGAATACGCTGTTCATTAATTGCATGAATGCGGCAGGCGCATTTGTTAAGCCGAAAGGCATAACGGTGAACTCGTAATGTCCATACCTACTCCGAAATGCCGTCTTGTGAATATCACTTTCCTTGATCTTTAATTGATGATAACTAGATCGAAGATCAATCTTTGAGAAATATCGAGCTCCAGAAATCTGGTCGAATAATTCATCAATCCTCGACAATGGATATTTATTCTTGATGGTGAGTTGATTCAATTGTCGATAATCCACACATAACCTCATCGAACCATCCTTCTTTTTAACAAAGAGGACCGGGGCTCCCCAAGGTGAAGTACTTGGTCGGATAAACCCCTTTTCCAATAACTCCAATAGTTGTTCCTTTAACTCCTTCATTTCAACGGCATACATCCAATATGGAGCTTTAGAAACTGGTGCAGCTCCCGGAATTAAATCAATAGTAAAAACCACTTCTCTCTCGGGAGGAATACCGAGCAACTCGTCCGGAAATATATCAAAATAATCCCGAATGATAGGAATGTCCTTTAGAACGGGTTCCATGTGCTCGGTCATAGTGATAGAAACTAAGAAATCGGCACAACCCTTCCTTAATAATTTCTCGGCTTTGAGGGCCGAAATGAGAGACAAGTGTTTAGAATGCCTGATACCAGAAAATATGAGGTTGTGGTAACCCATAAAAGTTACCGTACCCGACTTGCAATTCACACTAGCACCATGTGTAGATAGCCAATCGGCACCCAAAATAACATCATATCCGTCCATCTCCATGCATATCAAATCAGCAGGTAAGTTATAACCGCTAATTAGAATTTCACTAGCAGGATAGAAGTGTTTAATCTCCGTTCCCGTTCCAATAGGGGTAGTAATAGTGAGTGTAGAATCTAATGGAACAAGCTTCATAAGTAAAAGACCAGCAAATCTTCTAGATATAAATGAATGCGTAGCTCCGGTGTCAAATAAGACAGAGGCAGGCTTGGAGTATATGAAAAGAGTACCTTCCACAATACCTCCTTCCTCGGTAGGTTCCGCATCCATAAGAGCTTGAAGTCTTCCTTGATTTTTGACAATAATAGGAATCTTTGCCGGTGGTGGAGCTTGCTCGTTGAGAAGAGGGCAATTCGGGATCCTATGCTCCCGACTCCCGCATCGAAGACATGCACCGAGCTTTCTCCAACATTCCTCGGCTTTGTGTCCGGGCTTCTCGCAATACTTGCATAGTTCTTTTGATGACGTAGAGAAAGGAACAATTTGCTTGTCAAAGGTTCTTGGCTTCTTGTCCCCTTGAAAGTTACGTCCACCTTTGTTGAAATTTCACTCATTCTTGTTGAAGTTATGCCCGTCATTGGGCCTTTTCTTCCCGAAGGAAGGTTTGAAACTTCCGGCTCCCGTAACTTGCTCTCTCTTGGCTTCTCTTCCTCGGATGCGATCCAATAACTCCGTTGCATCTTCTAGGAGTTGTGCTCTCCGTATCGCATCAGAATAAATTTGGATATCCATCGGGGCCAGTTAGTAATATATTGTGGCTTAAGGCCATTAAGAAATCTCCGTGCCTTCATTTTGTCGGTACCCACGAGATGTGGAGCGTACCGAGATAACCTCGAAAATTAAGCTTCATATTCCGCAACCAATAATCCCCTTTGTTTCAAAGTGGCAAATTCGGCGGCCTTCCTTTCTTGTACTCGGTCGGAGAAGTATTTACTATTGAAGTGTTCCACGAACTCTTCCCATAGAATTTGGTCGTGCGGTAAAGTAGCTTCGACCGATTCCCACCAGGCACGTGCATCCCTTTCTAGTTGAAAAGTAGCGAGTAGGACCTTTTCATCGTTGGCACATTGCATGACTCGGAATATCCTCTCGATTTCCTTAATCCAATGTTCGGCCTCATCCGGATCCGTAGATCCTGCGAACTTGGGAGGGTTCATGCTCTGAAAATTTCTATGCAAGTCTCCGGCTCCTCGGTTTGCTCCTCCTTGAGCAACATGTTGGAGGGCTTGGGTTAAACCTTGAACGGTCCGCTGCATCTCGCGCCATTGAGCTCTCTCGGCGGCCATTTGTGAGAATTATCATGAAACCATAATTACAAGGTTTAATTGTTTTATTCATTTGTTTATTTTTTGATAAATCTTTTCCTAAAACTTAACCCGTGTTTCTACCCATGCTTACCGGGAAGGTTTTAAGATCTATCCAATTTCTAGATATTAATCTAAAACCTAGCCTAAGTTTAAGAATGAATCCATAATTGTGAAACCTAGGGTTTTATTTAACCTAGGCTCTGATACCACAAAGACTGTCATGCCCCGACGCGGTATATCGAGGGCGCGACGAGTCGTAAACAAGCGTGTCGATCAGAGCATGTACAATTTTATTTCTAAAGACAGAAATGAATGAGAAAATAACACTTTTATTCCTTCAAAATGAAGTTTACATTGCTAATTCATAAGCCGTAAAGGCAAATTACAATCTTCAATCCCAAAGTACAATATTCTTGTAAAACACTAATGATCTACATAAACCTAGGTAAAAAGGAAAACACTCTTTCACTCTTATCCATTCCCTTGTTCAATGTCATTACATGCAACAATTAACCGAAACGTAGGGTGAGCAATAAGCTCAGTAGGATTTTATATCTCTAAGAACCAGGCAATCTTAAAGTATTTAGCATGTTGAACCATTTTCCAAGTTGAATAGGGAAATGTTTTATCATGAAATTTGAGTAGAATTTTGTATCAGGAATTTCAAGTAACAACAAGATAACAAGATATCAAGAGAAGTTTTCAAGTAATAACCTTTGAACAAGTAAAGAATTTTCACGAATTTGGCCATTTCACGCAAGTCAAGTAATTCATGTAATTTTTCAAGTAGTCATGTAAACAAGTAAACAAGTACAAGTAGTGGAATGCCGTATCAAGTAAATCTATCATGCACTTCGGTGCAATGGCACACCGTTGGTCAATCAACTCCCATGGACACAAGTACTTTCGGGCGCTCCCCCCAGGACCAGACCGGGCCCCATTAATGCCAAGCATTGAGTCATATGGAACCGAAGATCCCAAGTACGTTTAGACATCCACTCAATGTGTATATGGCCAATGATTTTCAAGAATAATGCTATTTGTAATGAAGCACAGATTTGGCAAAAAATTCAGAAATTGCAAGAAAGTAGATACCAATTTTAAGGCATCATGTTTAACGACATTAAGTCGTGGAGTTCAAAAATGAACGGTAAGTAGGAAGAAAATTTAAGATAGTAGTTTTATTAGAATTATTTTTAAATATCTTAGCTTAATCTCAGAATCATAAAACATCAAGTTTTAGTTATGAAAATATATACTTATGAATTAAAATTATGAGTTTAGATATTAGTATTTAATCATACATTAATTAACCATATGATAAGAAAATAGATTTAACATGCTGAAAGTAGTTTTTATAGATCAATATGATAGAAAATACCTTTTTACATTGTGAGATAATTTTCATACATCACTATGATAGAAAATAGAATAGTTATAGGCTGAAAAGATGTTACTGTCTGTGAACGCGCTATATCTCAAGGTCGCGTTCATACAGTATATATAAAAGATAGTATACATATTCAAAATATTATATTTTGATCGTCAGAAATTTCGAGAAAATTTTTATGAACGCGCTATAGGTGGATGGTGCGATCTTCCAGAAGGTGCTAAAGGGGACTGGCGCGTTCAGAAGCATATATACATATAATTTTTTTTTGAAAACTGGATGAAAGAGATGGGTTCTGGGTAAACCATAATATATATCAACACCTGATATATATATAAACACCTTATGCATATGTATTTATATATTAGAAGTATTATATTTTTGACCCCTGATCATCCGGGGTTAAGGGACTGAACGCGCTAGCAGAGACTAGCGCGTTCATGAAGAACGCGCTAGGTGAATATAGCGCGATCAATAAAGTAATATTACATTATTTTATGTATATTTTAAAAAATTTGGTCAAAGGGACGGGGTCTGTCTAAACGCGCTGAGTTGGGCTGGCGCGTTCAGAACGCGCTACTGAGGTATAGCACGTTCTGGACCTGATGAAAAAATGGGAATACCCCTCCAATCAAATGACCATAACTTGCTCATTTCATAATAGAATTTAATAAATGAGCTATCAATGGAAAGAGCACTGAGAGATACACAAGATATCATACTTTAATCAGAGTTTAGCATGAGAGACACCTACCTTTTATCGGATCTAAGGAAATATCCCCAAATATAAAGAAATCCCTTGATCTCCAAATCCTCCTTCAAATCTCCACAAATCTTCGCAGCAACATATACTTAACCTCCAGGGATGGTTTAAGGGTCGAATGAGGTTCTATTTATAGCCAAAACTTGGCCAAATTTGTCAAGATTCCTCACCTAATTCTACCAAACCCATTCAGTCCGAATTAGAAGTAAAATGTCATTTCTCCTCTTAATCTAGCCCATCTTAGGTGTGAAAATAATGTAAAAACGGTTGGTCCAAGGTGGTCTGTTAGGTAAGGGTTGATTTTTATGCCAAACTTCTAGAAATGGGGTTATTTTAATCCTTTAAATGTCATATTAAACATGTGTTACGAATTTAAGGTTAATTTAACCTTTATTGAATCCTTTAACCATTAATTCAGCCCATTATGAATTATCCAATTGGCCAATTGTAATCTTAATCCATTATATGGACTTTTATTGGGGTTACTATGATTTTTCTAAGGGTTAGAGTATTTAATTTGTATTTACTTCAAGTAAATTCATGTAAATTCAATAAACTAGTTTATTTCATATAGTAAAAATGTAATTTAACTATTTCATGAAAATTTTAATTACATAATGAAATTAAAAATTTTATTTCTCATTTTTAATTATCGGGTTTCTACAAATGCATCCATGAAACAAGTGCATAAAACATATGAAACATAATATTAATACAAGACTATATAGTTTTTGCATGAAATTAACCTAGGATTAAAATAAGTGTATGAAGTCATGTAAGTCATGAAACCTAGCATGATGGATGTACAATATAACCATTAACATATATCCAGAGTCAAAACTAGGAATAAAACCTAATTACCTAGGCTTAACATATAATTAATAGGGCTAATCTGCGATCTGTTTGGAGTTAACAAAGTGCAGACAACAGAAAGCAAATAGCGGTCAGATGAGGATCGCATGCTGGTGGTAGCGGTCTATCGCAGGGCCGCTACATGATTATGGTGGTCTGATAGAGACAGTTTCTTATCTGTAGCAGATAGAAGTAAAATAGGGCACGCAAGGCTTATTTTAAGAAAAATAAATACAAGTAAATGTGCTAGATAGGAAGGTAAACATGCTACCACGAAAATCAAGTCATGGAGATGCATAGGTTTACGTGAATTAAGTCAAAATTATCAATTTCTTATTAAAGGGTAGGATTTATGCATGCTGTGATAACCTAGATGCGCAGTTAAAATAAAACATCAAATTCTCCATGTATAGTGCATGAAATCATGAGAAACCAGAGGGCTTTTGTTCCTAACACGTTAATTTAGCCATCCATGAGATAACCTACCTCTGGGAATACTCCTAGAGTGCGAATTTCTAACTGGAAGATTGCCCTGGTTCCTGCACATTCTGCACAAATCCAACAACTTCCCGTCCTTCTATCTCCTTAGCCTCTTGTCCTAACTTCATGAAAATTGGAGGGTAGGTAGAAGACATGAAGAGGAATGATAAAGTCTAAAGAACAGACACGAACATACCTTTGCTAGGACTTCTAATCTCCTGATCTTTGCTGGACAGACACATAGGTTCCTGTGCGGTCTGCAACAAACCAGCAACTTGTAGGGCTTCTAACTCTCCAACGGCGTGTCCTCCTAGCACGAGATTTTGAGAGGAATTAGACAAAACTAAGGAGAATAAAATATTCTAAAGGACTGACATGAAATAACATCGTCTTATCATCGAACCAGGCGAGCCAAAAGTAAGGTTCGCACAGGTCGAACCAGGAACCTATTTATACGGTTTGCTTGGATTTGAGGGATTAGAGTGAACCTAGAGTTCAAATTTGGAGTAGAACTGATCCTTAGAGAGTTCTAGAGAGTTATCCACGCCAGATAGGTTAGATCCAAGGCAATATGATTGTGGAATTTCCAAGTTTTTCATGGGTCTCGCTGTTGCTATCACGGAAGCTACTAACGGTCGTCCCTGGACCGCTATATGGTGGTAGCAGTCGCGCGATAGACCGCAACCATCCAGGGTGCCAGAAATTTAAATTTCTATCAAACTCTTCCTATTTTTATCCCCTAATTATCCTATTAATTGGGGGACTTATCCTAAGGACGTTCTAGAGTATGGACTTGGGCCAAGAGGGTTTAAGATTGGGTTTGTGGGCCTAATTTGAGTGGGCCATTGTGCTTGGTTATTAATTGGTCTTCCAATTCAATTTAATTAACCCAAAATATATTTAAAAGCCCATTAAGCCTCTTTAAATGCTTAATTATGGTTTAAAATTTTTGAAAATTCCTGAAAAATTCCAGGGTGTTACACCCTCCCCCACTTAAAAGAATTTGATCATCAAATTTATTATATGGGTTTTATAGAGAGTATACTTACAATCGAATAATTCTGAGAATCTCTTGCGCATAGCTTCTTCCGTCTCCCATGTCGCGTCTTGGTCCGATCCTTTATTCCACCATATTTTTACCATGTGAATAGTTTTGTTTCGTAGCTGACACACTTATGGATCAATGATTTTGATTAGCTTTTGTTCATATGTCATATCTTTTTGGATCACCAAGTCGTCGTGACTTATAACATGAAAAAGATCGTAGACGTACTTTTTGAGCATAGACACATGAAACACATCATGGACACTAGCTAATTGAGGGGGCAAAGCTATCCGATATGTGACTTCGCCAATCCTTTCAAGAATTTCAAAAGGGCCAATGAATCTTGGGGTGAGCTTGCCTTTGATGTCGAATCTTCGAATTCCTCGACCTGGAGAAACTTTAAAGAATACGTGGTCTCCCACTTGAAATTCCAGATCGCATCTTCTATTATCAGCATATGAATTTTGTCTATCTTGAGCCATCTGGAGTCTCTCTCGAATAAGCGTTACCTTCTCGGTAGTATCTCTAATGATTTCAGGGCCTAGAAATCATTTTTCTCCTACTTAATTCCAGCAGATAGGTGAGCGACAACGCCTTCCATATAGAGCTTCGAATGGTGCTATTTGTATACTAGCTTGATAGCTATTGTTGTAGGCGAATTCCACTAGAGGCAAGTGGTCGTGCCAACTTCCACCAAAATCAATAGCACATACCCTGAGCATACCCTCTACCATATGATTTGTTCTATCAGTTTGTCCATCAGTTTGAGGATGGAAAACAATGCTAAAATTGAGTCGGGTCCCTAATGAATGTTGTAGACCCTTCCAGAATTAAGATGTGAATCGAGGGTCTCGATCTAAAATAATGGTGACAAGGACACTATGTAGCTTGACAATCTCCTTCATGTATAAAGCTGTTAGAATATCCACAGACCATCGACTTTTGATTGGTAGAAAATGTGCAGATTTAGTCAATCGGTCTATGATCACCCAAATACCATCATGTCCACCTCTTGTCTTAGGTAAACCCATGATGAAATCCATCCCTATACTTTCTCACTTTCACTCGGGAATTTTCAAGGGATGTAGCTTTCCAGCTGGTTTTAAATGTTATGCCTTGACTTGTTGACAAGTGAGACAGCGAGATACAAAGTTCGCTATCTCTCTCTTCATATTGGGCCACCAAATTTTTTTTTTTCAAATCTTGGTACATCTTGGTATCACCAGGGTGAATAGCATATCTTGATTTATGAGTTTCTTCCATGATCAATTTCTTAGTGTCGACATGATCTGGCACACAGATTCGATCTTTAAACAATAGCCTTCCATCGGTCGAAATGGAAAATTCCGGCCGTTGATCAATATTGGTTTTAATCTCCATCAGTATAGGGTCATTCTCTTGCAACTTGACTAGGCCTTCTATTAATGTAGGTTGCGACCGGATATTGGCAATAATACCCTTTTCTTCATGTGTATCAACATCCAGATTCAATTGTGAAAAATCCTCGATAAGATAAGTTATACCTTTCCTGAGGCTTGCTAGAGTTGCCTTCGGTCTCCTGCTGAGGGCATCTGCTACAGCATTTACTTTGTCTGGGTGATATTGTATAGAAAAGTCGAAGTCTTTGAGATACTCCAACCATCTTCATTGCCTCATGTTCAATTCCTTTTGGGTGAAGAGATATTTCAGACTTTTGTGGTCCAAAAAGATAGTGAACTTTTCCCCATAAAGGTAGTGTCGCCAGATTTTCAAGGCGAAGATAACAACAGCCAGTTCCAGATCATGTATGGAATAATTCTCTTCATGACGCTTCAACTGCCTTGAAGAATAGCAAATCACCTTGCCGTCTTGCATGAGAACGCATCCAAGGCCAATGCCAGATGCATCCGTATAGACTTCAAAGTCACCACCCTCGACAGGTAGTGCTAGTATAGGGGCAATAGTGAGATGGTCTTTAAGAGTTAGGAAACTCTCTTCACAATCCTTTGACCATAAAAAAGGGTTCTTCTTTCTTGTAAGTCTAGTCAAAGGGACAACGATCTTAGAGAAATCCTTGATGAATCACCTATAATAACCAGCTAGACCCAGAAAGCTTCTAACTTCGGATACGGTCGTTGGCCCGCTCTAGTTCTTAACAGCTTCCACTTTAGAAGGATCAACATCGATACCTTCTTTTGAAATAATATGGCCAAGGAAAGAGTTCTCCTTTAGCCAGAACTCGCACTTACTGAGCTTTACGCAGAGTTGATGCTCTCTTAGGGTTTACAAAGCTATTCTTAAATGCTCTTCATGTTCCTCCTTACTCTTGGACTATATAAGAATGGCATCAATGAAAATGACCACAAATCGATCGAGATAGGGCCTGAAGACATTATTCAGAAGTTGCATAAATGCTGCAGGGGCGTTAGTTAACCCGAACGGCATCACCACGAACTCGTAGTGCCCATATCTACTCCGGAAAGCAGTCTTGTATATGTCTTCATCTTTAATATTGAGCTGATGGTATCTCGACCTGAGGTCTATCTTGGAGAAATATTCTGATCCAGAGATTTGATCAAAGAGCTCGTCGATACGTGGCAACCGATATTTATTTTTGATAGTGAGTTGATTTAGTCGTCGGTAATCGATACATAACCTGAGATATCCATCCTTCTTCCTGACCAATAGAACCGGCGCACCCCAAGGGGATGTGCTAGGTCGAATAAAGCCCTTGTCTAGCAATTCTTGAAGTTGCTTCTTCAATTCTTTGAATTCTGTGGGGGACATCCTGTAAGGAGCTATTGAAACAAGTGATACTCCAGGAATGAGTTCAATGGAGAAGTTTACTCCTCTTTCGGGTGGTAAACCAGGCAAATCAGATGGAAAGACATCGGGGAATTCATTGACAATGGGGATATCCGCGAGGATGATTTCCTTGGACTCAGTGACGATCACAGAAGCAAGGAAAGCTTCACAACCCCGCGAGATGAGTTTACAAGCATGAAAAGAAGAAATAATAGCAAGGTGTTTTCTATATTTGATTCCAAGGAAAGAAAATCTTAGAAGATCCGGTTTACGGAAGGAAATCCTTCTATTGCGACAATTAATATAGGCATAGTGATCAACAAGTCAATCTACGCCTAGAATGGCATCATAACCTTCCATGTTAAGGTATACTAAGTTTGCGGGAAGATTATGACCTTCTATTGTTACCTCACTATTTGGGTAGTGGGTAGTAAGTTTAGTTCCAGGACCTAAGGGTGTTGTAATTGCTAGGTCTGAAGGTAGGGGAACAGATGAAACATGCAAAGTTTTTGCAAAAGTAGTAGATATAAAGGAGTTAGAGGCACCAGTATCAAACAGTACAAAAGTAGGATGGGAATAAATTTGAATGGTACCTTCCATCAACCCATCGTCTTTCAGAGCTTCTTCGTCATCCAGAATAGCATTAAGACGAGCCTGCCGCTTGCATTCGGCGTTAGAAGGTTGCTATTTCATGAGAGGGCAATCAGGCATCTGATGCTCCTGGCTTCCACAACGTAAGCACGCCCCTAGGCGTTTCCAACATTCCTCGGCTGAGTGGCCGAACTTTTCACAGAATGAGCAGGCCATTGCGACTTGCTTTTCCTCCTCCTTCACCTTCTTATTTTTGTCCTTCCTGCTGCCACTCCCGTTACAGGACATGTTCTTATTTTCACGGGTTGTGTAAGACCCCGTGATGCTGAATTTCTCTTCCTTTCGTCCTCGCTTGTCAAACCTCCAGCTTGACTCCTCGCTTTTACCTTTGAAATTTACGACCTTCTCCAAGGTCCTTTCATACAGATGCGCCCATTGGACCTGTTGGTCCCGGGTAGGCGAGCGGATAAGAAGCGGAGGTTGAATTGTCCCCCACTCAAAATAGTAAATTTAAAAACTAACTAAGCGGAAATAACAACTTGGACGAGATTGAACAGATTAAAACAAACAGAGTAATTTAAGCTCTCTCAATCTCGCCGAGCTCACTCGATCATGCACAAGATTAAGCAATTAAGCACGTTACACAATGTAATCTAGGCAATTGAGTTTTGCTTGTGCAATTAGAATTAACTCATACTCACCGATTACATGTGTATTGAATTAACAATTAATCACAATAAAGTAAACCACAATACACACCATAAGACATAAGGATTTTTAAGGTGGTTCAGGACCACGACGGGCTCCCTACGTCCACCCCTTACCAAACCGGTAAGGATCCACTCGCTAGATAAACCAGCACGGGGAAGACTACCCAACACGGAGTAAGGCTCCAACACACACAGGGATAAATCACCAACAGGGAGGTGATGCTCCAACAACACGCAGGATGACGCCTGCACACAAACACGGGGACACACCCCAACACACACACGCAGAGTAAACCCTGCAAACACGGTATACAACCCCAAACACACATGGAGATGGAGTCTCCAACACGATCCGACGACCGGATCACAAAGACACACACACACGCTGCAACAACGCAGCATTGGAGACACACGACCGTATACAAACGGTCACACACACAATATTTGTAGTTCAGAAAATTAACACAGATATTCAACCATGCTCAACCCTAAACATAGATCATGAAACACATCAAGAACAACATAGAATGGATGTAGAAAAGATCCCCCTTAGTTTCCAGAACCCAGTTGATGATGTTCTTTCAAGCAATGGTTGGAAGGAAGTCAGATGATGTCGATTTGAACGTCAATGCGTTCCTCTCTTCAATCCACTTCACTTTCTCTTCATGCACGGTCTCCAAATCCTCTTGGATGTAGATCAAATCCTCTTGGCTTGAGCTCTTCCTTCCTTTCTCACCTTTTTTCACCTACAAGATAGAAACAATGAACACATTAGGGTTCTCCTTTCAAATTCGTAGGTTACACATATGCATATATGGGAGAAGGTAAAGGACCATTATAACCCTTCTAGAAACCTCCAAAAGGATCCCCAATAGGTCTCCCACCAACCCAAGGGAAAAGGGGTAAGAGTTAAGCACAAATGGACTGGGTTTAGATGGTTTTCAGATCCACGTTTTTGGGTTTCGCCGGTACCGATCGACCTACACGGGGTGGGCGGTCGACCTAAAAATTACAGGATGAAAACATGCCCTCTCTGGGGATTTCGGTCGACCTAAGACACACGGTCGGTCGACCAAAATGAACAGTGTTCCAGATTTGTAAAAAGTTTAGATTTAAGAGATAAAACCCGTTGATAAGTGTTCAACCTTCATGAATAAAAAACTAAGACTTAAACCCAATCAACCCAAGTTCAAAATCTATGAAACACACTCATTAAAAAACATATTAAATACATATGGATGACATGCATTATAGTCCTTGAAAAAATATAAGTCTTACTCCTAAACAACAAGAGGTTATGACTATGAAATTGTACACAATGAAAGAGTATCATAGCCAAACTTTACCAATATTCATGTGAGCATTCAAAAACCATGTATCAAGGATTATGAGAACACATATCAAGCATATTCTACCAAGATTCACAAAAGCCCTTCAATTTGCATTCTAGGTCACAAAGACCACAATATGAATATGCATGAACATGTAAGTGAGTAAAGGCTAGCATAAAGAGTTTTATGTGAAAGGTTTAACCAAAACTCACTATTATGACTTTTGACATCACTTGAAAAGTATACATGGAATGCATTCATGAAACAATGCAAATGACCTATTGAACTTTCATTTGCAAACCACATTCAAACCAAAATGCTTCATGTTGAAAATGCATGAATTATATTCTCAAACCAACAAGATGTATGCTACTCAATTTCACACAATTAAGGATTGGAATGAGAAACCTTGTATTCAAGCAAAATCTATTAGGCTATCAAGCCATGCAACCATTTCAATGAATGATCATCTTTCAAACCGATTTCTACCAAGGCTTATGTGAAATTGTTAAGCACATTGTGAACCTCAAAACCCATGAACGGAGTGCATTAAGAAAAATCACGTGAAATGCACATGGTGAGGTCGATGCTTTGAGAAGACAGAAATCTTACCAATGGTTCTTTACAAATTAGACATGACATCTCCACCTATTTTAGATTGTAGATAGCAAGGTGCTTATCCACACATTTATTTTACCTTCCAAGTGACCATCATGAGGTTTGATCCTACAATTCCAAATAGTCAAAGTTAATCCATCATAAGTTTCACGAAAGACTTTGTACATTCAAAAAGGCTATGAAACCTCTTTGTAAAACCAACAATTTCAACCAAGGATCAAGACCATATAGCCATGCATTTAACCAACATGTTTACCAAAAGCTTCTTGAACTGAATCGTATGAATCATTGTAAACGCATGGATGCACGCTGACATCAAGAACATATGTAAGTAAACATAAAGTTTAGTTATCATCAAAAACATAGGCAAGGCATATAACAATCTCCCCCTTTTTGATGATGATAAACTTTATGACTGACACAGACAGATCATATTCTTCTCCCCCTTTGACATGATCAAAAAGTGGGAGGAAGGCAATGAAGTTCAAGTTTCCGCAAGGCAGATTCATAGATCAATAAGAGCCCACTTCAGAAGGTCAAGTAAGGCAATAGCAAAGCAAGGATATGGTGATCAAAACATGTTGATTCATTTTGATTCCAATTGTTGATTATGGAGGCAGGAAGGTATGTAAACTTAAGATTTGCAGGCCAAGATGCACAAATCAAGATAATGCCATTCAAAGTCTAAAGCCAATTTCAGATTTTCACAAAATGCAATAGCAAAGCAAAGGTAAGATTTTTTTTTAAAAAAATATAACAGTTGAAACATCAAATGCTTTTCTTTGATTTTCAGATTTTTAGTTTTCTTGTAAAATGCTTGAAACAAGATGCATACAAATGATGACACATAAATGAGTTTCTTGGATTTTTAGTTTTTCATATTTTTAGTTTTCTATTGAAATGCATAAGGCTAGATGCTTACAGATAAGGACACAAAAATGCATGCAATGCAACTAAACAGATACATATATATACATGTAACACAGTTCCCCCTTACTTATTTAAGAGGGGAATTGGAATAAGAAAGGTGCATGAGAGTCAAAATAACTAGGATGCTTATGTGTATCTCACATAGAGGAGTTATGCCATAGTCAATGCAGTCAATCAATTTTCTGAATACATATTAAATCAAATTTTCATATGTGTAGGTGAATAACATGCATGAAAATAGATCGTTGCCATATGGATATTCAGATTTTCAGATCAACACAATGAGAGATTATACATGCTACACTTTATTTTAAGAGAACAACGTATTAGAGGCTACGCTCTGTCACAACGAGTTTTTCACCATAATTTTTCAACTCAAGCAATTTCACATTGACTAATAGAATTTTTCAAGAGTGATCAGGTTCGAATAATTCCTTTTTACGCGAGGAGACACATGGAGCTCATGCTAGACTCCCCGGTTATTCAAAATATTGAATCATTTCACCTCATTTTGAGCAGAGATATTATAGTACAACACCTTTCTGAAGTGAACCACATCACGTCTCAGGTGACATGTACCCAATTTACTCAGTGAGACTAAACATTGCTCTGCCATTCTTTTCAGATTCTTTCTACAAAAGTAGACATGCAACTTTTTCCTCAACTGTCTCTTTAACATTTATGCAACAAAGAGATATGCTGAAAGGAAATTCCTACATCCTTATCTCTAACACTCATTTTCACATTTTGTGCATGATGTGTGCAAATTTGATTCAGCATGTATATCGAAAATTTCATGAACACATAACAGTGTAGCTCCCCCTATCTAGATGTACTTATCAGGAGATTACTCCCCCCGAGTGTATGACATGTAGCACTCTAGTGATGACTCAATTTATAACATTATTTAGAAAGAATTATGAGGTCTTAGAAATTCCAAGGAAGGGGGTGATTAGCATATAATAATATGCAAGCACACAACGAGAGTATATGCAATATGCAATGTGATGGAGAATGTCAGATTTTTATTTAAAAGTTCTAAATACATTACAAAATTTAATCATGGGTGCAAGATGCAAGTTTTCAGTTTTTTTTCATGTGAATGATCTAAATGCACCTTATGAATTTTGTAATACATGCAACTTATAAAAATATGAGAATGTAATGTAGGATGTAAAATTTATATTTTTTTATTTTTTTATTTTTTAGAACATCATGACAGATTGCACAAGGAGACATACACATTCAAATGATGACAACAACCATTTTCCAAGACTTGGCCTTTTTGAACAAGGGTGCACAAATGATCAGAATTAAGCAGTGCAACCCAATTGTTTTAAGAAATGTTCAAAAATAGATTTTCAATAACATTTCAAAAGTTTAGAGTATCATCCACAAGCCAAACAGATTTTTCAAGTTCCGGTACGAGATGGAGGTGAAGGTCCGAAAACCCAACTCACACATAGTGAGAGCTTCTAGGTGGACGTAATCCACCCTTCCACTACACACCATTTGATATACCAGATACTTAATTAAGCTCAGATGCTCATGTATTTCAGATTGAAAAGTATTCAATAGGCAAGGACATCGTGATTATTCCTCAAAGTTTTTAAATTCATTCAACCAATGAGACATGTTCATCATAGCAGAATACAAGAATAACAGATCAAGTTTTCAGAATCAATATCTATCAAATGAACAATTTCGCATTTCAGAAATTTTGCCTTCTTGAAGCAAGAAAGAATTTCAGAATCAATTTGAACACACATGGTATTTCAGAATTTCAAGGCAAATTGATTTCCTTCTAAAAAACATGTTTCCTCGTTAGCTAAACAATTCAATTTCTAAATTTGGTACAAGGTGGAGAGCTTTGATCCGAGGATCACCTCACGCATGATGTTAGCTTCCTGACAGACTTAATCTGTCATTTCACATAACAACATTTGATATACCAAATATTCATTCAACGAGAGCATGAGTGGCTTGTAAGGAAATGCATTTCATACATAACAAGGTAGCAGAAGGAAAACATCAAAAATGCCAATTTGACAAAGAAGAGGCAAAATTGGGATTTTACCATTCAAGTGTGCCTTTTCCATTTTGTTGGAATCTCTTCCATTCTTTATTTACCTCAGGGCACACCTCCATCTAAATCAACTCAGTTGACAGATTTTGACACCCAAGCCTTTTTGAGTCCCTGGAGATTAGAAACATTTCTACCAAAATCTTTCTTCGACATTCTCATAGCCATCATATCATCATTCTTCATAATCCTGTAGTCCTCAACAACATGTCCATGGTTTGCACAATAAAGGCATTGAGGAGAAGCTGTTTTACCAAAAGACTTCATTTTAGGAGCAATGGAATTTTCAAATCCACTCCATCTTCTATTTTCAAAAGATCTAGATTTAACAAAATTAAACCCAACATTCATTCTAGAAGCATGAAAATTTTCTGTTTTCAAGAACCAACACTCTTTCATAACATGTCCGTACTTCACACAATAAAAATAATAAGGAGATGTGGGTCTATAGAATGACTTTCCATTGTTTGCATGAGTGTTTGTGAACAAGTTTCTCTTGTATGATGAAAACCTTTGAGCATTAGAGACATGTTCATTTCTGAATTTTCTTTAAAAATTTGATTGTGCATTCATGATATGAAAATCATCATTTTGCTTCACAAAGTAATTTTCTATCACATGGCCTAGTTTGTGACAATAGAAGCAAGAAATATTTCTCTTTCTTTTTAAAATAGATTTATCTTTGTATGTTTTTTCATCATCCATTTTCATGACAACACAATCATCCATTTCATGGCCGTGCATGCCACAATAAAAACATTCAACATTCACTTTCATTTTTCACCCATTTTGAACCTTTTGAAACCTTTTTGCACTGTGGACTTTGATTTTTGAAATCTATTTGGCATGGATGGTTTCATGTCAACATTTTTCTTCTTCTCGAACCCAGTTTCAGAAGTTTTCATTTGAGCAAGGGGCGGAGGTGCTTTAGAAGTACTAGGAATGTCGGAGGCACGGACAAAGAAGGTTTTCAATTTTGATTCAAAAGACTTTTTATTGATCAGGATATAACTAAGACCCTCCCTTTTAAAGTTCACCTTAACACCTATCACTTTATACAAATTTTCTTTCCCTTTCACAAATTTAGACACATCAAATTTCAAGGTTTGCACCTCTTCTTCTAGAGCTGAAATATGCAGTTCGGCACTCATCATTTCTTTCTTGCATGCAGACACTTTATCACTTAACAAGTAATTCACAGATTTGAAGTTTGTATTTTCTTCCATGATTTCTTTATTTTCATCATTTATAGAGTTCAATTTTTCTGTTAGTTTCTCAAGAATATTTTCAGTTTCAACAAGCTTTGAACTCTTTTCAAGCAATCATTCATTCTCACATTTCAACAAAGAACTCTCTTTTTCAAGTTTGTCAAAACTTTTCAAGCTACCTTCAAGAAGAGAAATATGAATTAGCATGGCACCATTTTTCTTTTTAAGCTCTTCATTCTTATTCATGATGCTCTTGCTATCAATTTCAGAATCAAGTAACTTTTCAAATATTTTATCATCATCAGACAAAGAAGTTAACTTGTTCTTAAGATATTCTTCATTTTTCTCAAGCATGGAGATTTTAGACATGAAGAATTTATTTTTCACACGTAACTCATCACATTCATTTTCAATTTGAAGAGATGTGTTATATTTTCTAGCCATGTCAACATCTTCATTCAAACAAGAGTTCTCATCTGAAAGCAATTCAACTTTGGATTTAAGAGATTCATTTTGGTCTTGTAGAGTTTCAATTTTTATTTTCTAAAGTTTTACAATTTTCACATGAAGAATTAGCATGCCCATTCTCATCATTTTTCTTTTTCAATCTCTTGATTTCAGATTTGTATTTTTTGCATTTGTCATGCAAATCGGCATATGCTAATTGCCAGTCTTCAATTAAAAGTTCTTTGGAGTCAGAATTTACCTGATCTTCACTTTCTCCATGAGCCATCATGCATGTATCCTTTGTATCTTCTTCATACTTGCATACCAGCTCATCCCAAAGCTCCCTTGCTGATCTGCACATTGGAAATCGTGAAATCACATCAGATTCTATGATATTCTTCAAAATATTTAATGCAGTAACATTTATGACATTTTTCTTCATGTTTTTTCATTCCACTTGTTTTCATTTGTAGGGAGTTTATATGGACCATTACATATCACTTTCCACATTTCAGGTTCATAAACTCCAAGATAAGCACACATGTTATTTCTCCAAGAAATGTAGTTGTGACCATCAAAATGAGGAGGAAGAGAAGACAAGCAACATATAGACATGATGTTCAATGAAACTGCCGAGGGATCACTCTAAAGGTCGTTAGACTCAATAAAATAGAGCCGTGGCTCTGATACCAATTGTTGGTCCCGGGTAGGCAAGCGGACAAGAAGGGGAGGTTGAATTATCCCCCACTAAAAATGATAAATTTAAAAACTAACTAAGCGAAAATAACAACTTTGACGAGATTGAACAGATTAAAACAAACAGAGTAATTTAAGCTCTCTCAATCTCGCCAAGCTCACTCGATCATGCACAAGATTAAGCAATTAAGCACGTTACACAATGTAATCTAGGCAATTGAGTTTTGCTTGTGCAATTAGAATTCGCTCATACTCACCGATCACATGTGTATTGAATTAACAAGTAATCACAATAAAGCAAACCACAATACACGCCACAAGACATAAGGATTTTTAAGGTGATTTGGGACCACGACGGGCTCCCTACGTCCACCCCTTACCAAATCGGTAAGGATCCACTCGTTGGATAAACTAGCACGGGGAAGACTCCCCAACACGGAGCAAGGCTCCAACACACACGGGGATAAATCCCCAACACGGAGACGTCGCTCTAACAACAAGCAGGATGACGCCTGCACACAAACACGGGGACACGCCCCAATACACACACGCAGATTAAACCCTGCAAACATGGTATACAACCCCAAACACACACGGAGATGGAGTCTCCAACACGATCCGACGATCGGATCACAAACACACACACACACGCTGCAACAACGCAGCACCGGAGACACACGACCGTATACAAACGGTCACACACACCATATTTCTAGTGTAGAAAATTAACACAAATATTCAACCATGCTCAACCCTAAACATAGATCATGAAACACATCAAGAACAACATAGAATGGATGTAGAAAAGATCCCTCTTGGTTTCCAGAACCCGGTTGATGATGTTCTTTTAAGCAATGGTTGGAAGGAAGTCGGATGATGTCGATTTGAACGTCAACGCATTCCTCTCTTCAATTCACTCCACTTTCTCTTCATGCACGATCTCCAAATCCTCCTTGATGTAGGTCAAATCCCCTTGGCTTGAGCTCTTCCTTCCTTTATCCCCTTTCTTCACCTATAAGATAGAAACAATGAACATATTAGGGTTCTCCTTTCAAATTCGTAGGTTACACATATGTATATATGGGAGAAGGCAAAGGACCATTATAACCCTTCTAGAAACCTCCAAAAGGACCCCCAATAGGTCTCCCACCAACTTAGGGGCAAAGGGGTAAGAGTTAAGCACAAATGGACTGGGTTTAGATGGTTTTCGGATCCACGTTTTTGGGTTTCGCCGGTACCGGTCGACCTACACGGGGTGGGCGGTCGACCTAAAAATTACAGGATGAAAACATGCCCTCTCTGTGGATTTCGGTCGACCTAAGACACAGGGTTGGTCGACCGGAATGAACAGTGTTCCAGATTTGTAAAAAGTTTAGATTTAAGAGATAAAACCCGTTGATAAGTGTTCAACCTTCATGAATGAAAAACTAAGACTTAAACCCAATCAACTCAAGTTCAAAATCTATGAAACACACTCATTAAAAAATATATTAAATACATATGGATGACATGCATTAAAGTCATTGAAAAAATATAAGTCTTACTCCTAAACAACAAGAGGTTATGACTATGAAATTGTACACAATGAAAGAGTATCATAGCCAAACTCTACCAATATTCATGTGAGCATTCAACAACCATGTATCAAGGATTATGAGAACACATATCAAGCATATTCTACCAAGATTCACAAAAGCCCTTCAATTTGCATTCTAGGCCACAAAGACCACAATAAGAATATGCATGAACATGTAAGTGAGTAAAGGCTAGCATAAAGAGTTTTATGTGAAAGGCTTAACCAAAACTCACTATTATGACTTTTGACATCACTTGAAAAGTATACATGGAATGCAATCATGAAACAAAGCAAATGGCCTATTGAACTTTCATTTGCAAACCACATTCAAACCAAAAGGCTTCATGTTGAAAATGCATGAATTATATTCTCAAACCAACAAGATGTATGCTACTCAATTTCACACAATTAAGGATTAGAATGAGAAACCTTGTATTCAAGCAAAATCTATTAGGCTATCAAGCCATGCAACCATTTCAATGAATGAGCATCTTTCAAACCGGTTTCTACCAAGGCTTATGTGAAATTGTTAATCACATTGTGAACCTCAAAACCCATGAACGAAGTGCATTAAGAAAAACCACGTGAAATGCACATGGTGAGGTCGATGCTTTGAGAAGATAGAAATCTTACCAATGGTTCTTAACAAGTTAGACATGACATCTCCACCTATTTTAGATTGTAGATAGCAAGGTGCTTATCCACACATTTATTTTACCTTCCAAGTGACCATCATGAGGTTTGATCCTACAATTCCAAATAGTCAAAGTTAATCCATCATGAGTTGCACGAAAGACTTTGTACATTCAAAAAGGCTATGAAACCTCTTTGTAAAACCAACAATTTCAACCAAGGATCAAGACCATATAGCCTTGCATTTAACCAACATGCTTACTAAAAGCTTCTTGAACTGAATCGTATGAATCATTGTAAACGCATGGATGCACGCTGACATCAAGAACATATACAAGTAAACATAAAGTTTAGTTATCATCAAAAACATATGCAAGGCATGCAACAGGACCACCTCCGTAAAAGTACGGATATTTTGGGGTCCAAGTTGAGTAATAAAAACGGGCCTTAAGCCATCTATAAATCGGTTGGCCTTTAATAGATCGTCGCTAACCAGGTGAGGAGCATATGGAGCCAAGCGGGAGAATTGAAGTTCGTACTCCACCATGGACATCATTCCTTGCCTTAAAGAGGTAAATTCTGCAGCCTTTCTCTCCTTGACATGCTCGGAGAAGTATTTTTCTCGGAAGAGTGTAAGAAACCCATCCCATGTATGCTGAGCATTTTGAGGTTGTGCCTTCCACCAAGTGCGGGTGTCTTTATTCAGTTGGAATGTGACGAGATGGACCTTCTCTTGGTCGGTACATTGCATGACCTCAAATATCATGTTCATCTCATCGATCTAATTTTCAGCCTCGTCGGGGTTAGAAGATCTAGAGAATCGTGGAGGATTCAAACTCCAGAAGTTGCCATGTAAATTACCTGCGCCTACCCGAGCGCCAGTTTGGGCCACGGTTTGCAAGGCCTGGGTGAGACCCGCGATGGTTTGTTGCATCTCGTCCCAGTTAACACGTTGAGCCATTACGAGAGTATGGTACCTGAGAAAAGGAACGATTTGTTAATTCCTACGAAATTGAAGGTCATTATCCTAGAGATAACTTCAAAATAACTTTCTCATCCCGGGATCTACCCAATCTCTCATAGGTGGGAAATTTCTTTCCTTAGGTCATAGGTGTGGGTCCTTAAACCTTGTACTTAGCCTATGACATGACATTTTCCTAGGACTTACTTATTCCTAGACACGGATACCAACTTAACTGTCACTCCTTGAGCCATGTGTACAGCAGAAGCAACTCGGGGGAAACGTGGACAGTCGACAATACACCTCAAGCTAACAATATAAATCAGAGCGTAATAACATCCGCATAAAGAGGAATGCACAATAACTGACCAAAAATCTAACTTTTATTGATAATAATCAAAGTACATGAATGTTTGACTCTCTTTTGACATAAAGACAGACTAGACTCAATAAAAGGAAAATTACATCATGATTCTAACTACTGACACTACTAGGCTTCTCTATTGACTTTAGTCGCTCTCGGATCTGCCACTTGTATAGCCCGAATTCGACCCGCTAGCATTTCTTGAAAAGATTAGAAAAGTAGGGAATGGACACACTTGCCCAGTAGGTATCTTCGTTTCAACATGAAGGCATAGTTTAATTAATTAATCAATTTAGCTCTAGAATATAAGGTAAAAGAAATGCGGTAAAACATACGACATAAAGCCAAAGTAACAACGCAAGTATCAAGACATAAAAGATGTGAGAGTTCATGTAGAATTAGAACATGATTAAGAATGTAATATGAATATAACTTGGCCTTTCAAGAATGAGAATGTACTTTTCATAACCATAAAGGATACGCACTAGAAAGTCATGTAATAAGAATGTACTAGCAAGCATGTAATTTTACAAGATTGCCTCGTGATTTTCACTGGTTTATAAAAAAAGTACTCCCGACGCAATGCGACGCCATTGTTCATCATACCCCATGGTTTATAGTATGTTTTCGGCTATCTGCTGAGGAGGCTAGCGTCGAGCCCTTCGACACTGTCCGTGCCCGCTCTTGCATCTTCAAGTTATAAATCAAGCTACTTCCACGAGATATAAATAATATAGGCCGATAATAACAAGTTTCAACTATAGTTCATGATAAGAACATCAAGGTAAGAATGCACCAATTATGAATATGAGTTCCAAGGTCGAATTAAGAACAAGGTCATGCTACGGAAGGAATATGACAGCATAACGGTACATTCAATAGTTTTTCATAATTCATTAATAATTTATTGGATAAGGTGTTAGGTTCTAGACAATCAATAGACCATCTAGAAATATAGAAAAATCAACCCTTGGGTTAAACCCCGGGTTAAATAACATTGGGCCAGGAAACGGTCTAGTCTGGGCCGTTTCTTGAAGTAGCAGTCACAGCCTGGCCGCAAACTGAAAGTAGCGATCCTAGGATGGCCGTAATCATGACAGAGTCGACGCCAAAAAGAAAGAAGGGTCGACGTAGTGAAAACTCTGGGAGATAGCGGTCATGGGAAGGCCGCTAATTGACAATAGCGGTCTCCTTGATGGCCGCAACCAGCCAGGACTCAGAAAAATACCGGTCATGTGAGTGCTTTCTAGATAATTGAGATTTGAGGGTACAACCAGCTCGACGTCCTAGTGGGAATCCCAGGCTCACAGAGACTTACGGAGGCCTTGAAACATGATCACCTAGTCCGACAGAAGGAATATCCAACGGAGAGGTTCACAAGTTCAAGAAAATATGCCTATAAGTGTAAAGTGTAACTAATGATATCGTACCGGAATACGTGTCATGTACTTAAGAAAGACTCAAGGATGAGAAAAAATAGTGTAGAAAGCAGTGATCAATGCATCCATGAAACAAGTGCATAAAACATATGAAACATAATATTAAAACAAGACTATATAGTTTTTGCATGAAATTAACATAGGATTAAAATAAGTGTATGAAGTCATGTAAGTCATGAAACCTAGCATGGTGGATGCACAATATAACCATTAACATATATCCAGAGTCAAAACTAGGAATAAAACCTAATTACCTGGGCTTAACATATAATTAATAGGGCTAATCTGTAATCGGTTTGGAGTTAACAAAGTGCAGACAATAGAAAGCGAATAGCGGTTAGATGAAGACCGCAGGCTGGTGGTAGTAGTCTGTCGCAGGGCTGCTACATGATTATGGCGGTCTAATAGAGACCGTTTCTTGTCTGTAGCAGACAAAAGTAAAATAGGGCATGCAGGGCTTATTCTAAGGAAAATAAATGCAGGTAAACGTGCTAGATAGGAAGGTAAACATGCTACCACGAAAATCAAGTCATGGAGATGCATAGGTTTGCATGAATTAAGTCAAAATTATCAATTTCTTATTAAAGGGTAGAATTCATGCATGCTGTGATAACCTAGATGCGCAGTTAAAATAAAACATCAAATTTTCCAAGTACAGTGCATGAAATCATGAGAAACCAGAGGGCTTTTGTTCCTAACACGTTAATTTAGTCATTCATGAGATAACCTACCTCTGGGAATACTCCTAGAGTGCGAATTTCTAACTGGAAGATTGCCCTGGTTCCTGCACGTTCTGCATGAACCTAACAACTTCCCGTCCTTCTATCTCCTTAGCCTCTTGTCCCAACTTCATGAAAATTGGAGGGTAGGTAGAAGGCATGAAGAGGAACGATAAGGTCTAAAGAACAGACACGAAAATACCTTTGCTAGGGCTTTTAATCTCCTGATCTTTGCTGGACGGACACACATGTTCCTGTGCGGTCTGTAGCGAACCAACAACTTGTAGGGCTTCTAACTCTCCAACGACGTGTCCTCCTAGCATGATATTTTGAGAGGAATTAGATAAAACTAAGGAGAACAAAATATTCTAAAGGACTGACATGAAATAACGTCGTCTTATCGTCGAACCAGGCGAGCCAAAAGTAAGGTTTGCGTAGGTCGAATCTGGAATCTATTTATAGGGTTTGCTAGGGTTTGAGGGATTAGATCGAACCTAGAGTTCACATTTAAAGTAGAACCGATCCTTAAAGAGTTATAGAGAGTTATCCATGCCAGATAGGTTAGATCCAAGGCGATTTGATTGTGGAATTTCCAAGTTTTTCACGGCTCTCGCCGTTGCGATCACGGAAGCTGCTAGCGGTCGTCCCTGGACCGCTATATGGTGGTAACGGTCGCGCGATAGACCGCAACCATCCAGGGCGCCAGAAATTTAAATTTCTGTCAAACTCTTCCTATTTTTATCCCCTAATTATCCTATTAATTGAGGGACTTATCCTAAGGATGTTCTAGAGTATGGGCTTGGGCCAAGAGGGTTTAGGATTGGGTTTATGGGCCTAATTTGAGTGGACCATTGTGCTTGGTTATTAATTGCTCTTCCAATTTAATTTAATTAACCCAAACTATATTTAAAAGGCCATTAAGCCTCTTTAAATGCTTTATTATGGTTTAAAATTCCTGAAAAATTTCAGGGTGTTACAGTGAAAGAGGAGGAAAAGCAAGTCACGACGACTTGCTCCTTCTGTGAGAAATTCGGCCACTCGGCCTAGGAATGCTGGAAAGGCTTGGGATCTTACTTATGTTGTAGGAGTCGGGAGCATCGTACGTTCGATTGCCCTCTCATGAAGGACCAATCTTCTAATGGCGGGCGTAGGCGGCAAGCTCATCTCATTGCTGTCTTGGATGATGAAGCACCCAAAGATGATGGGTTGATGGAAGGTACCATTCAAATTTATTCCTATTATACTTTTGTATTATTTGATACTGGTGCTTCTCATTCCTTTATATCTACCACTTTTGTAAAAATCTTGCCAGTTTCACCTATTCCTCTACCTTCGGACCTAGCTATCACAACACCCTTAGGTCCGGGAACCAAACTTACAACCCACTACTCGGATAGTGAGGTAACTATAGAAGGTCATAATCTTCCCATAAATCTTGTATGCCTGGACATGGAAGGCTATGATGCTATCCTAGGCGTAGATTGGCTTATTGACCATTATGCCAATATTAATTGTCGTAATAGGAGAATCTCTTTCCACAAATCAGATCTTCCATGATTTACTTTCCTTGGCATCAAGTATAGGAAGCATCCTATTATTATTTCTTCTCTTCACGCTTGTAAACTCATTTCACAAGGTTTTGAAGCTTTCCTTGCTTCCGTGATCACTACCGAGTCCAAGGAAATCATCCTTGAAGAAATCCCTATTGTCAATGAGTTCTCCGATGTCTTTCCATCCAACTTATCCGGTTTACCGCCCGAAAGGGAAGTAAACTTCTTCATTGAACTCATTCCTAGAGCAGCACCTGTTTCAATAACTTCCTACAGGATGTCCCCTACGGAACTCAAGGAATTGAAGAAGTAACTTTAGGAGTTATTAGACAAGGGCTTCATTCGACCTAGTACATCCCCTTGGGGTGCGCCGATTTTATTCGTCAGAAAGAATGACGGATCTCTCAGGCTATGCATTGATTACCGGCAGTTAAATCAACTTACCATCAAGAATAAATATCCACTGTAGCGTATCGATGAGCTGTTCGACCAGATCTCTGGTGCGGAATATTTCCCCAAGATAGATCTCAAGTCTGGTTACCATCAACTCAAGATTAGGGATGAAGATATCTACAAGACTGCTTTCCGAAGCAGATATGGACATTATGAGTTTGCTGTGATGCCGTTCGGGTTAACTAATGACCCTACAGCTTTCATGCAACTTATGAACAATGTTTTTAGGCCTTATCTTGACCGATTTATGGTCGTATTCATTGATAACATTCTCATATACTCCAAGATGAAGGAAGAACATGAAGAACATCTAAGAATAGCCTTGTAAACCTTAAGAGAACATCAACTCTATGCGAAGCTTAGCAAATGTGAGTTCTGGCTAAAGGAGGTCTCTTTCCTTGGCCATATCATTTTAAAGGAAGGTATCGCTGTGGATCCTTCAAAAGTTAAAGTTGTCAAGAATTGGAGCCGACCAACGACCGTATCCTAAGTCAGGAGTTTTATCGATCTGGCTAGCTATTATAAGTGATTTATCAAGGATTTCTCAAAGATTGCTGTCCCTTTGACTAGACTTTCAACAAAGGAGAATCCATTTGTATGGTCGAAGGACTACGAAGAGAGTTTCCTAACTCTTAAGGATCATCTAACCATTGCCCCTGTATTGGCACTACCTGTTGAAGGTGGTGGATTTGAAGCCTACACAGATGCATCTGGCATTAGCCTTGGATGTGTCCTCATGCAACATGGCAAGGTGATTTGTTATGCCTCTAGGCAATTGAAGCATCATGAGGAGAACTACCTAATTCATGATCTAGAGTTAGCCGATGTTATATTCGCCTTGAAAATTTGACGACATTACCTCTATGGGGAGAAGTTCACCATATTTTCAGACCAGAAAAGTTTGAAGTATATCTTCACTCAAAAGGATTTGAATATGAGGCAAAGAAGATGGCAGGAGTATCTTAAGGACTTCGACTTTTCTATCCAATATCACCCTAAAAAAGCAAATGCCGTAGCAGATGCTCTTAGCAGGAGACCTGTAGCAACCCTGGTAAATTGAAGGAATGAAATCCTAAATAGATTAAAAACAAAACCAATGTTCAAGGCCCAGACCATACACACAACATCACATACACAATTAGGTATCATACATATACACATAAGGGCCTGATACTTAAACCAAATGGGCTGAGGGGAAAGGGCCCCCCTTGATAAGGCACCAATTTATCAAATGAAGCCCATATGAGTGGGCGCCATTCTCCAAAGACTATAGCAGCATTCATGAACAAGGGGTAGAGTGAAGGGTGCCCCTTTGATAGGGTGCTATTCAATGAAATGGAGACCCTGGTCAGGGCGCCATTTCACTGAGAGTGATTTAAGGAAAACCCGTTGCAGTGTCTTGTTCGAACTGGGAAGTAGTTGCCGTTCGGGAAAGATAAAATCCAGTAGGATTAATATGTGGGAAGTTGAATATCAATAGGATTCTTCCCATGGGAATATTACTCCTGATCAAACTCCAAGCCATCGTTCTAACCTTTTCTCTATAAATACTACCCCAGTCGGACGAGCAAAATGGTTAAAAATACTCTTCAGCGTCGACTTGCTGCTCGTATTGTTCCTGGCATCATCGTCGTCTTCCTTTTCTTTCCATCACCTTCTTACGGTGCTGTTGCTACCAACGGCGTGAAGAGGAGCTTCTATTCCTCTACTTCATCATCGTTTACCGTGGCTGAGAGGAGAAGTAGCCGTGCTACTTCCACTCCCTTCTACGAGCGTGGCTGCTGAGGCTATTGCCGTTGCAGTAATTGCTGACCGACGTATAGTTGTGAAGAAGCCCTGCTGCTACTTCTTCCTCTTCATCGCTTCCTGATCAAGAGCTGCTACTGCTCTTGTTATTTTCTTCAGCCCGTGCCTCTGCTGCAGTTATATACATCTTTTTCTGTCTTAGTTCGTCATTCCCAGACAACTAATAAAGGCAGGTGTTCTCAAGTACCAAGCCCAACCTAATAACTTTAGATCGTGAGCATGCATATACGTCTGATAGATTGGCTTTCAGTTGTTTCTGCTTCATTTTTCAGAGTTTTAGTAAAAGGGCGCCCCTCTATAGGGCGCTATTTTCATAAAACGACTATACACACAGTCGTTATTCTTTTAGTAATTAAATAAGTACACCATCTTTAAAATTTAATAACCATGAATCCTGATGTCTAATCTAATGCATGAGTACACTACTAGATTCCTGCTATTTTTATCTACTTGTCTATATATTCATTCCTGCGAAATTATTTTTATTTGAAAAGTGCTACTGTTCATGACCAAATTTCACATGATTGAACAACGACTGACACCCAACCACCATTCAATACAGTGCCCCTGACCTGGGTGCTATATTCAGAAAAGGAGACTGTGTGCACATGCGCCATTCCCCTATATATGAAAACTTCTTGAAATTGATAAATATATATATATGGATATGTAACCTAGATACAACGACTCAATGAAGAGTCTTTATTTAATGAAATAGTGACCCTGCCCAGGGCGCTATTTTATTGTTGGGTTCGGTGCAGTATTCAGAGGGGGGGTGAATGAATATAACCCGTTTTAAAAACCTTTCGCCCAGTTAAAATATGATGCTCACTAGAATTACTAGTTCGCAAACTAGACAAGCTTAAAAGCTAATAATCAGTTGCAGAACAAAAAACAAGCATACAGTGAGAACACTAGGATGCTAACTAGGCTGAATTAGACAAGGAGTCGCTCAACTAGAATTTCGCTCTCTTGATAGATTAAACTATTTTAAGAAAACTAATCCACTCTTCTGCTCAACCAGAAGCCAAACGCTTAGAGCGCCCCTATGCAATCATCTAGCGGAAGCAAAAGCAGATAAACCAAACCACAATGCACAAGGGTTTTTAGGTGGTTCGGTCCTCCAGACCTACATCCACCCCACACTCAACCCGAGTGTGGCTTCCACTAGCTCACGCTAGAAACCGCAGACTCAGTCTGCAACAGGTGCTGCCACACAGCTTGACCAGGGGAACAACCTCCCCTCTTCCTCCAGACCAGGAGGGAACCAACCGGTGACTTCCAGTCACTAGCAAACCAGAGGTCCAAGACATCTCTTCCTCCAACCGGAGGGACCCCTGGACTTGCAATCCACAAGTCCAGAATCGGAGACAAGTCTCCCTTCCTCCAAACCGGAGGGAACCCACAAGTAGCTCCCAGCTACTTGCAACTGGAGATCAGATCTCCCTTCCTCCAAACCGGAGGGAACCCGACCTCAGACCAGAGGATCGAAAGTATACAGATAACCAAATGAAACAGGAAACAATAAGAAAAGAAAAATACACAGCGATCGGAAAGCTGTAAAGATAAATAACACAAATGTGGCTCGCATGGAGCTGACTGGCCTGGATTTGATCCACGGTCCAGTAGTCAGATCTTCAGGTAAGCTTCTTTCTTCTTCTCCACGAGCTCTCTCGCTCACTCTCTATCTCTCTTTCTCTTCTTCTCCTTTTGCTCTTCTTCTTTTTCTGCTCTTCTTCTTTCTTCACACGAGCATTATCTCTCTCTCTTCTTCTCCTTCTGCTCTTCTTCTTTCTCTTCTCTTTTTCTCTGGATCGTGGCTCTCTATATGGACTTTTCTTCTCGCCAACTCAATCGCCCTTCTTCTGTGGAAGAAGGCTCATATATATAGCAGAAGCAGCAGCATCAGTCCCGACGTGTGACCTCCACATTTCCAGCCCTAAGTATTCGGACCACGTGGCAGTCTGTCAGCAGGCTTCATTCCAGCCTCGGATCACGTGCTGCCCAGTCACTTGGGAATGTTCTTCCTCGAACCTGCAAGGAGATACGAACCATTAAAACTGAGGGCCACAATAACTAAAGCTGCACGAAGTATGTAGTAGCAATTCTAGATGCACTAAGTACGACACGAGATACACACTGTAACAGAGATAACACAACAAAGAGAACGACACGAAGAAGATGAAAGCAACACGAGGTAAAAAGAGGAACGACACGAGATACATACGAAGATAAAACAGAAACCAACACGAAGTGTGGTTTCAATATACGAAAGACACGAGGTCTAGAAAGAACAACACGAAGACATAATACGGAAACGACACGAAGTGAAACAAGAACGACTCGAAGTACATACGATGACTACAGCACGAAGTAAAAACATCATGATATAATAACCAGTAATGAGAACGGCACGAGAACAACATGGAGACAAAATAGTAACCGACACGAGTTGAAAACAACACGAGGTAGCACAGAAAGCAACACGAGGTGCTGCAATGTTCTGCACGCAGTGGAACAAAAACGACACGAAGACACAGAAACAACAGTAACCGACACGAAGTAAGTACGACATGGAGACAGATGACAGAGACCGTCACGAGTTGAAAACAACACGAAGACGAAAACAGAAGTTGACACGAAGTGAAAACGACACGAAGACGAAGTTGACACGAAGTGAAAATGACACGAAGACGAAGTTGACACGAAGTGAAAACGACACGAAGATGAAGTTGACACGAAGTGAAAATGACACGAAGACAATCAAACAAAAACAACACGAAGACAATGGATGCTACAGTGCAATGTCTAGACTTGAAGTTCAGTTGAGTGTACAGACTTCACCAATGAATCACTCACTGTACAGACTTACTATAGCAGTCTGATGTATAGACTTTGATGAACAGTCCAATGTATGGACTTGTACTGCAAACAACAATGTATAGACTTTATGTAAAAGTCCAATGTATGGATATTGAAATCGAAGACCAATGTGCAGACTTGACAGTGAAGACTAGTGTGCAGACTTCAAGTTTAACTGTGGATGTACAGACTTGAAGATTGAGGGCGATGTACAGACTTTGATGACCAACACCAATGTATAGACTTAGGAGAATATGACACGGCTGTACAGACTTCGCCTAAGACGCTGTACACACTTAGCCTAAGACAATGCATAGGCTTGAACGAGAGTCCAATGTATAGACTTGCATGATGCACAATTACACAGTCCAGTGTATAGACTTTGCTACCCAGACATGATATATGTAGAGACATGACATGATATATGCAGAGACATGATATCTGACAGAATGCAATGCACATATATAAAGAGCAAATGCCATCAATGCTAGACATCATCATTCATGTTGCTATCAATATGCAGAATGCTCAAGAATAATAATGCATAGAAATGCACTTTGTTTATTGCAATCATCAAAACATAATAACATTGCTATCATCAAAATACAATATCAAATGCACTCAAATGCACTCAAATGCACTCACTGTCTTGCTATCATCAAAACCAAATAGTATTGCTATCATCAAGGTGACATAACACATGCTTGTGCCTAAGAGGCACAACATTCTCCCCCTTTTTGATGATGGCAACACAATGTGACAGTGAGTCACACACAAGATTTTCTCCCCCTTTGACATGATCAAAAAGAGAAAAACAGTAAAAATAAGAGTGCAAAGTGCAATATGCATGCAAATTCCTCTAGAACATTCTCCCCCTGAATGTAAGACTCCCCTGAATTATTTCACCCCCTAAATAAAAGCTCTCCCTTTGAGAATGAATATGAACAGATAACCAAGGTAGAAAAGGTAGGAGGGTCACTTGATAACAGTTGAATCATAGGTTCAGAAAGGAAGCATGATTAAAAACAACTGTTAAAGTATAAGAATCAGCAACATACAATTTTCAAAAATTCAGGTTTAACAGTGATAAATCTAGAGTAAAGAACCTGACCCCTGAAAAAGAGTTTTAGATTCCATTTATAGTAATGAATCTAGGGCACATGGTATTAATAGATAAGTCTGAAATAATACCCTTTTGTGTCTAAACATGGAAGTTCAAGAAAGGCAACTTGAACATGTATTGAGAAAAATAATTTTCACTCAATGACTTTTGATTTCAAGGGGGTTACACCAGTTTGATTTTCATTTTTCAAATTCCAGAGCTTGAACTAAGTAAATAGATCAGTGGCATTTATGCTGTTGACATTAGGTGTACACCTTGATCAGAGGCAAGTACCCCTAGTTACTAGGCATAAACTACTAGATCTATTTCAGATCAAAATCCACAAAGAATAGTCTTCACTTTTGACATTAAGGGTACACCTTGATTAGAGGCCAGTACCCTCAGTTACTTGGTGAGGACTCCCCCTATAGATTTGACCCTATGAACAGAGATAGTCTAAAGCACTTCATGACATGTGAATTTTCCTACTTCTTTGGAGGAGTTCACAGTTTCTCAGTGCAATCAGCCATTGCTCTGTCACTATGTTCAGTTCTTAACATTAATGAACTTATTTACTGCTGCCCTTAATTCTTTTAGAGTGATTGTCTAAAAAATCAGTACACACTCTTATTAGCCTGTTCTAGACATATCCAGTTCAACACATTTAGGCATTACAAAAACTTTTTCTATTTTAGCTATGAGACAAAGATTAAGAGCTATAAAAGTTTTCTTTTATCTCAAATTCTGAAGTGCAGACACTTAACTCTCCAATTTATAAAGGTTAAACCTTTAGTTCTTTTCAATTTGTAAATGTGATTCTTATAAGTGAACAATTGCAATAATCACCATTCAATGTACTAAACCAGATGCAAAGCTGTTGTTTAGTGAAGAAATGGGGAAAGGATAGCAATAAGCATTATGATCCATAGCATCTGATGACAGTGAATATGAATGAGTTGAAAGGGGACAATGAGAAATACCAAGGATTCAATGAATTGAATAGAACTCTCAGCTCCCCCTGACACCATGATGCAAAAATATGCTATGCATTAGACTGTTCTGCATGCAGACTATGCAACATTAGTCAAACTCCCCCTGACAAAGTGCATGAAATAGAATTAATGAACTGCTCATAATTTTAGAATATGCTCAAGAAGAATTCATGCTTTGTTCAATCAGAGAGAGAATTTATCAAATGCATCATCTTCCTTTTAAATTTTCAGATTTTTTCAACATATGATGCAGTACACTGTTCTTCATGAAAACTAGACCCATGGTACTAGGCGGAGGACCTGGTCTCAAAGACCATCTCACACATGGTAGGAACCTCCGGGCAGATTTCCCTGCCTTTTAGTAACATACCATTTGATATACCAGGGTTAACAAGGACAATGCAACATAAGGCAGTCCTTCATGCATTGAACAACATCATTGACACATGCAATGACAATCAGTCTATACACAATCAGTCCAAGTATGCATTCAATAACAAGCATGCAATGCATTAACACAAAACACATGCATGGACACTGAGTCTATATAGTGCATCAACTGTATACACTAAAGAAGCATTCAAATCCAGTTCAACATATAGCAAGAGAGGAGCATCAGATATGCAGAATTGAATTCAATAGCTGAGTCTGGAATGCAGACTGATCAGTTAGACATGAAGAGTTCATTAAAAAATCAACCAAGCAAATCAACATGAAACTCACAATTTTCATGCTCACAATTTCAGATAATGGAATTTAAAACAGATTTCAGAACTGACCTGAATTGAATCATGGGGTTTTCTTTTTGAGTGCCTTGGTTGACCCCTTTTATTTCTCCTTCCAAGGCACACCTGCAGCAAGTCAATCAAGTTGATCCTGCAGAGACCCAAGCAGTCTTGGGTCCTGCACTACCCCTATCAGGTGTTCTAAACAGTTTCTTAGCAACATGGTCATCAAATTTCATCAGAAAACAATTGTCCATAGAGTGACCAAGTTTACCACAATATCTACATGAAACAGCAGATTCTCTGGTCCTATGATGCATATCAACAGCAGCATGAGACCTATGATAATGAGCATGAATTGTTCTGTTGTAAGCATGAATTTTTGATTTACCATTACCTTCCCACCAGCATTCAGAAGCTCGGTGGCCAGGTTTTCCACATTCATAACAACCAAGAGTCTTTTCTTTAAGACCAGCTTTATTTCTGCCCAAGAAATTTTTGTTTGGAGGGAATCTTACAAATTTGGAATTAAAATGATTTCACTGAACAAACCAGCAGTCCTTGACTGCATGCCCATACTTGCCACATTCAATGCACCTAGGGTGCTTACCTCTTGAGCCAGTAAATCCCCATGAAGGCCTAAACCAACACTCAACAGCTTTATGACCACGTCTGTTACAATTGTAACAAATGATATGTTGGTTTGAGGAAGACATGTTTCTTTTGGGGTGGTGATGATTATTTGGAAATGTTTTATCATGCATCATATCATCACTTATCATCACTCTGCAGTCATCCATATAATGACCATGCCTACCACAGTAGTAACAAGAGGCATCAGATTTCCTAGGAACATGGTTTCTATCATATGAGTTCCTAGAAGCATACGAATGAGTACAAGAAGCATCAGATTCAACAGAGCTAACAAATTTCAGAGTATAACCAGAATTATTTTTTGCCCTTTTTGTTTGACTCTTCCTTGTCAATTTCTGATTATCCTCAACAGGCTTTGTTTGTTTTTCAATTTTCTGAGCTTTAAACTGAAAGACAGTTTTTGAAGGTGACTTCTGATTTTCACTTTGTTTTGGGGATTGCCTTGAAGTACCAGCTATATCAGAACAGCAGTTAGTTCCCCCTTCAGAGTTATCATCCTTCCTCTTCCCAACAGTTTTATTTTTCCTTTAATCTTGGCAGACTCAATAGCTGAATTTTCCAGATTATGAATTTTATCTTCCAAGCTAGCAATGTGAAGTTCATAACTGGCTATTTCTTGTTCACTGCAATTAACACATTCGCTTAGAACTTGGTTTGCAGTTTTATACTTCTCAATTTCTTGTTTTAGGCTATTCAAAATTTTTGAATTTTCATCATAGACAGCCTTTCCTTTTTCTGTAGTGAGAAGTCTTTCAGACAAGCCAGTATTCAACAACTTTATTTTTTCAACTTTAGCTTTTGATTCAGTGTTTTCTTCCTCAAGATTTTTATCCTGAATTTCATTGTTAGCACATCTCTCTCTTCCAGACATGTGCTTCAATTTTTTAATCAGTTCATCTTCTCTTTCTTCTGCTTTAATTTTCTCAGGGAGCAGTTTTTTATGATCATCTTTAAGTGAGACAATTTGTTTATTTAGCCGTTCATTCTCACTAAAGAGATCTTCATTTCGTTCTCTTAAAGCAGAGCATATTTTACAATCTGATTTAGCAGAAGAGGACTGTGAAACCTCATTGATTTCATTCATTCTGATAATAAGAGTTTTATTCTTCTTTTGAAGATCCTCATTCTCCAATTTCATTTTGTCCGATTCAGAATTAACTTCAGTTAGTTCTTGCATGCCTTTTAGATGCTCATTTTTCTTATCATTCAGTTGATTCTCAAGTTCAGACATTTTATCTAAGCATGTTTGTTTTTCAATTTTTAGAGAATCATTTTGTTTCTTAAGATTATGAACATCTAGCATGCATGCATCATAAGACTTTTTCATATTTGGACAGTTTTCACAGGAATCTTTCAGATTTATTCTATCACATTTCTTTTTCAACTTTTTGTTCTTAGAATTCAATTTCTTGGATACTTCTAACAAATTTTCATACATCTCTATTAATTCATCGAAAGAGTATCCTTCTGATTCAGAACTTACCTGAGATGAGATCTCATCTTCATCATCCCGGTTGGCCATCAAGCAGCTATCACCTTGCTGATTATGCGCAGAAATGACTCTGTCATATATTTCCTTTCCAGATGTGCACCTGAGAACAAAAGGATACATATCAGTATTAACTACAGCTCTCAAGATATTAAGAACTATGGTATTATCACAATTCTTAGAGCTGTCCTCACTAGACCAATTGGTCTGATCTTTAGGTAAGTGGTGTGGGCCTTTAGATATAAGACTCCACAAATGTGGACCAATTGAGTCTATGTACACAGCTAGGCCTCCTAGCCAACTTTCAAAGTTAGAACCATCATAAATCGGAGGTCGAGCCATTAGAACAGATGGCAGACAAGTTCAGCGAAGTAAAACAAATGACACGAACTTCACTGAAACTAGATAATCAAAATAAGACACAAGTCAATGAAGCAAGACACGATTTCAAGAGACCCACTCTGAAATGCACCAAACAAATCGGCATGATCCTCTGCAGATTGTTAGATCTGATAGATCAGAGACCCACTCTGATACCAATTGTTGGGTTCGGTGCAGTATTCAGAGGGGGGGTGAATGAATATAACCCGTTTTAAAAACCTTTCACCCAGTTAAAATATGATGCTCACTAGAATTACTAGTTTGCAAACTAGACAAGCTTAAAAGCTAATAATCAGTTGCAGAACAAAAAACAAGCATACAGTGAGAACACTAGGATGCTAACTAGGCTGAATTAGACAAGGAGTCGCTCAACTAGAATTTCGCTCTCTTGACAGATTAAACTATTTTAATAAAACTAATCCACTCTTCTGCTCAACCAGAAGCCAAACGCTTAGAGCGCCCCTATGCAATCATCTAGCGGAAGCAAAAGCAGATAAACCAAACCACAATGCACAAGGGTTTTTAGGTGGTTCGGTCCTCCAGACCTACATCTACCCCACACTCAACCCGAGTGTGGCTTCCACTAGCTCACGCTAGAAACCGCAGACTTAGTCTGCAACAGGTGCTGCCACACAGCTTGACCAGGGGAACAACCTCCCCTCTTCCTCCAGACCAGGAGGGAACCAACCGGTGACTTCCAGTCACCAGCAAACCAGAGGTCGAAGACCTCTCTTCCTCCAACCGGAGGGACCCCTGGACTTGCAATCCACAAGTCCAGAACCGGAGACAAGTCTCCCTTCCTCCAAACCGGAGGGAACCCACAAGTAGCTCCCAGCTACTTGCAACTGGAGATCAGATCTCCCTTCCTCCAAACCGGAGGGAACCCGACCTCAGACCAGAGGATCGGAAGTACACAGATAACCAAATGAAACAGGAAACAATAAGAAAAGAAAAATACACAGCGATCGGAAAGCTATAAAGACAAATAACACAAATGTGGCTCGCATGGAGCTGACTGGCCTGGATTTGATCCACGGTCCAGTAGTCAGATCTTCAGGTAAACTTCTTTCTTCTTCTCCACGAGCTCTCTCGCTCACTCTCTATCTCTCTTTCTCTTCTTCTCCTTCTGCTCTTCTTCTTTTTCTGCTCTTCTTCTTTCTTCACACGAGCACTATCTCTCTCTCTTCTTCTCCTTCTGCTCTTCTTCTTTCTCTTCTCTTTTTCTCTGGATCGTGGCTCTCTATATGGACTTTTCTTCTCGCCAACTCGATCACCCTTCTTCTGTGGAAGAAGGCTCATATATATAGCAGAAGCAGCAGCATCAGTCCCGACGTGTGACCTCCACATTTCCAGCCCTAAGTATTCGGACCACGTGGCAGTCTGTCAGCAGGCTTCATTCCAGCCTCGGATCACGTGCTGCCCAGTCACTTGGGAATGTTCTTCCTCGAACCTGCAAGGAGATACGAACCATTAAAACTGAGGGCCACAATAACTAAAGCTGCACGAAGTATGTAGTAGCAATTCTAGATGCACTGAGTACGACACGAGATACACACTGTAATAGAGATAACACAACAAAGAGAACGACACGAAGAAGATGAAAGCAACACGAGGTAAAAAGAGGAACGACACGAGATACATACGAAGACAAAACAGAAACCAACACGAAGTGTGGTTTCAACATACGAAAGACACGAGGTCTAGGAAGAACAACACGAAGACATAATACGGAAACGACACGAAGTGAAACAAGAACGACTCGAAGTACATACGATGACTACAGCACGAAGTAAAAACATCATGATATAATAACCAGTAATGAGAACGGCACGAGAACAACATGGAGACAAAACAGTAACCGACACGAGTTGAAAACAACATGAGGTAGCACAGAAAGTAACACGAGGTGCTGTAATGTTCTGCACGCAGTGGAACAAAAACGACACGAAGACACAGAAACAACAGTAACCGACACGAAGTAAGTACGACATGGAGACAGATGACAGAGACCGTCACGAGTTGAAAACAACACGAAGACGAAAACAGAAGTTGACACGAAGTGAAAACGACATGAAGACGAAGTTGACACGAAGTGAAAATGACACGAAGACGAAGTTGACACGAAGTGAAAATGACACGAAGATAATCAAACAAAAACAACACGAAGACAATGGATGCTACAGTGCAATGTCTAGACTTGAAGTTCAGTTGAGTGTACAGACTTCACCAATGAATCACTCACTGTACAGACTTACTATAGCAGTCTGATGTACAGACTTTGATGAATAGTCCAATGTATGGACTTGTACTGCAAACAACAATGTATAGACTTTATGTAAAAGCCCAATGTATGGATATTGAAATCGAAGACCAATGTGCAGACTTGACAGTGAAGACTAGTGTGCAGACTTCAAGTTTAACTGTGGATGTACAGACTTGAAGATTGAGGGCGATGTACAGACTTTGATGACCAACACCAATGTATAGACTTAGGAGCATAAGACACGGCTGTACAGACTTCACCTAAGACACTGTACACACTTAGCCTAAGACAATGCATAGGCTTGAACGAGAGTCCAATGTATAGACTTGCATGATGCACAATTACACAGTCCAGTGTATAGACTTTGCTACCCAGACATGATATATGCAGAGACATGACATGATATATGCAGAGACATGATATCTGACAGAATGCAATGCACATATATAAAGAGCAAATGCCATCAATGCTAGACATCATCATTCATGTTGCTATCAATATGCAGAATGTTCAAGAATAATAATGCATAGAAATGCACTTTGTTTATTGCAATCATCAAAACATAATAACATTGCTATCATCAAAATACAATATCAAATGCACTCAAATGCACTCAAATGCACTCACTGTCTTGCTATCATCAAAACCAAATAGCATTGCTATCATCAAGGCGACATAGCACATGCTTGTGCCTAAGAGGCACAACATTTATAAATGAAGACATTACCCTAGGCGCCATTTTCCTGCTTCCTGATTTTCATTGTTTTTCTGTAACCCACCTCAGTGGGTATATCTATTGGCACTATATTCCAGTTCGTGAGTATAGTCCCACGTTTCTCGGTATGTTATCAATTACCCCACTATTTCTCAGTGATAGATGAACCCTCAGCGGGATATTCCTTCCTTCGGACTGGTGATTTTATCATAGAGACCTCCGTAAGTCTACGCGAAGCCTTGGATTCTATCAAGGCCGCCGAGCAGGTTGTACCATTAAAACCCATGACACCTTTTAATTACCATGTAACTTTAAAGAAACATGGTAGACCGGCCATCATGGTATGCTACTTAGCCGCTGTGAGAATGTTTCTTGAGATAATGGAATGGGAAACCATACCATTGCTATCAACTAAGGATTATGTGCCGATGGACACTAATTCTTTCTACCTTATCATGTACAAAGAACGAGCGATCATGTGTATATGAACGCTTGTTCTTGATATCTTGGCACCCATTAGGGAGTCGATTGCACCCAGTTTTCAACGAGTATCGTGATTGTACCGTTTAACCATAGTACGTCCTTACGTATCAAGTTCTATCCTGGTGATTCTATTCCACAATATCTACCTTAAAATTCCTACAAGAGCATTCCTTTGGAACTCTATATTGGCTATAAATATAGTGGATGTCAAAATACACGACTCAATACTTGCGCATATAGGGCCCGATCTGGTCCTGGGGGGAGCACCCGAAAGTACTTGTGCCAATGGGAGCTATTATTGATCACGGTGTGGTATTACACCGAAGTGCATGACTTGCTTGATTGGACACTTCCATAAATCTTATACTTGTACTTGATTTGACATGACATGACGTGCGTGGCCCGGAAAGGGCATATACTTGCTTGCTTGAAACGTGATAGCCAATTCTTGACATGACTTGATAAATGTACATACTTGTTCATCTTGGTATACTGACATGAAAGACTTGCTAGTTCACTCATTATCTCTTGCTATACTATCTCTCTAATGTTGTTTCATGCGAACATGCATAGCTATCCTTATCTTTGCTAGTCCAAATTTTATTGTCATATGCTTGCTCTTCTAATTTCAAATTATTTCAAATGGATGTTAAATCTGCATTTCTGAATGGGTATATCAGAGAGGATGTCTTTGTAGAACAACCTCTAGGTTTTGAAGACCCCAAACATCCATGGCATGTGTACAAGCTGTAGAAGGCGTTGTACGGACTAAAGCAAGTACCAAGGGCATGGTATGAAAGGCTCACATCCTTCCTGATTGAGAATGGCTTCAAAAGAGATAAAGTTGATCAAACACTGTTCACGAGGAAATCTGGTAAAGATATTTTGGTAGTTCAAGTATATGTTGATGACATAATCTTTGGAGCTACTAACAATACCTTGTGTGATGAATTTGCAGAAATAATGCAAGGAGAGTTTGAGATGAGCTTAATGGGGGAGCTGACTTTCTACCTTGGATTGCAGGTCAAACAAATTTCAGAAGGAATCTTCATCAATCAAGCCAAATACACTATGGAACTGCTGAAGAAATACGGGATGGCGGAAGCAAAACCCATATCAACTCCCATGGCCACCAGCACAAAGCTGGATAAAGATGAAAATGGTAAAATAGTAGATCCTACAATGTTTCGAGGTATGATCGGATCACTACTATACTTAACAACATGCCACCATGATATCTAGTTCAGTGTATGTTTATGTGCTCGCTTTCAATCATGTCCAAAAGAATCCCATCTAATGGCTGTTAAACGTATTTTTAGATATTTAATTGGGACAATTGATTTTGGCTTGTGGTTTCCCATTGGCAGCTCCTTTGACTTAATTGCTTACACTGATGCGGATTATGCCGGTTGTATTGTAAATTGTAAAAGTACAAGTGGGTATTGTCAGTTTCTCGGTGGGTGCCTAGTCTCATGGGCCTCCAAGAAACAACATTCAGTAGCTCTCTCAACGGCCGAGGCTGAATATGTAGCCGCCGGAAGTTGTGGAGCCCAAGTACTTTGGGTCAAAAATCAATTGCTTGATTTAAATGTTGAAGTAAAATGTGTGCCTATTTTGTGTGACAATACAAGTGCAATTAATCTATCAAAAAATCATGTTCAACACTCTAGAGCCAAACACATTGACATTCGGCATCATTTTCTGAGAGATCATGTAGGCAAAGGGGACTTTGAGTTCAAATTTATTGATACATACAACCAACTGGCTGACATCTTCACAAAACCCCTAAATCAGGATCAATTCAATAAAATCAAGAGAGAACTTGGCATGTGCAAGGGTGAGGGCATACGTACTTAGGTTTGCACTAGGATGAGCATTTTTTTGGTAGACTGTGTGAGATGCATGCATGGTGTGTATCTTCTTTCTCTTGTGTATGACAATACCTAGCATGCGTGCTTGTACTTATATATATATACACACTTCCTCCTTGACATATTCCTAAGGCTGAACATTCCTTGATAAATAAATGTGGACTAGTGATCTAAGAGTTCTAAGCAGTCACCAAAGGGGGATTTCGTAGTCGACTCATGCTAGATATCATCCTTGGTTCAACAAAAAAAAAGAAAAAAAAGAGTTATATTAAAAAAAGGAAGAAAATGTGGTTTTGAACAAACGGGGGAGTCCACAAGGCCTTGGCCTTACCATAGAGCGGTTGATAATGTAACATGCCGAGTTTTCCGTCTCAGCCCAAAATTTCCTTAAGAGTTGCCGTTCGGCAAGCATTGTTCTTGCCATCTCTATGAGCGTTCGGTTCCTTCTTTCAACTACACCATTTTGCTCTGGTGTTCTTGGTGAAGAAAATCGGTGTGAAATGTCTTCAGCCCTATAAAGATTATAGAAGTCAACATTTTGAAATTCACCACCATGATCAGATTGAATGTTGGAGATTTTGAACTCACCGTCTTGCTTTATCTTCATATAGAGTGCCTGAAGCTCATCAAAAGCATTATTTTTATGTGTGAGAAAGAAAACCCATGTGAACCTAGAGTAATCATCCACCAAGACATATCCATATTTTTACCACTTAAACTAGCAGTTCTGGTTGGACCAAACAAGTCCATATGAATCAACTCAAGAGGTTTAGATGACATGTTTGCAGATCTAGCCTTGAAGGATTTTCTTGTTTGCTTACCTAGGGCACATGCATCACACAATTTGTTTTCTTGTTTAAAAGATAGTTCATGCAACCCTTTCACCATTGAATGTTTTAACAATTTATGTAAGACATTATCGCTAGCATGTCCTAGTTTACGATGCCATAACCATGCAAGTTCAGATTTTGGTGCAGCAAGACAAAGATTTATGTGAGCAGGATCATTTAAGACAATCATATAAACATTGTTGACTCTTTTTCTAAAAAAGTTTACCTTGTCAGATTTTGGGTCAAGAATTTTACGTTCATGAGAGTCAAACAACACTTTATAACCTTTATCACACAATTGACTTATGCTGAGTAAATTGTATTTCAAACCATCAACTAGCAACACATTTCCAATGGAGTTGGAGAGGTTCTTACCTACATTACATGTTCCAATAATTTTTCCTTTGTTGTTCCCTCCAAATGTGACGTGTCCTCTTCCTTCTCCTCCAAGAGATAAAATTTTGATTTATCTCCAGTCATGTGTCTTGAATAGCCACTATCAAGGTACCACCGGTTATGCATGGCTGCAAGACACTTCTGCACAACGAATTAAGCAATGGGGTTTGGAACCCAACAAAACTTGGGTCCCACCAACTTCTTCAGATTTTCAAAACATGATACCATCTCTTTTGGAATCCAAACCTGCCTTGCATTCACGTTTTCTTTGCTTAGTGCAGGGATTTGGTTTTTCTTTTCAACTTTGACACTCATTTTCTGTTTTGAGGCTCTTTGTTAGACTTTATGAAAGTTTGAGGAAGTTTGCTTCTTAACCCATCTAGGCCACTGGTTGATTTTGGGTTGAAAATGATTGTTTAGCCATCTAAGGGATTGAGACTTATAAGATTGGTGAACACATGAATCATAATTTCCCAAAAAGTAGGGTGGTGTTGGCCTATATGAATGTGTAATCCAGTTATGGTGACATCTGGAAGATTGAGCAGGCAATGGCCAAGGAAGTGTTGACCTATGCTGCGGGGAAGGTCGACCTTTCTTAGGCTTTTGGACAGACTTTTTGGGAAATTCAGTGACTGCCTCTTCAATCTTTTCATTCCCTTTCTCCTTTTGTTTTTGCTGGTTTTGTGTGGGAGTTGTGTTTGAGGTGGAAGCTTCAGAAGATGAAACAAATGCGATAGTTTTTAGCCCAAATGACCTTTTGTTTATTGGATCAAAACCCAACCCATCCTTGTTGTGGTTCATTCTAGTACCTAGCAATGCATCTAGGTTTTCTTTTCCCTCTACAAATCTTTCCAATGACTGTTGTTTATCCTTTAACTCTTTTTGTAGATTTTCAATATTTTGCATGAGTTGAGTGTTGACATATTTGACAGCTTCATACTTCTCATTGCTCAATTTGCTATCCTTTTCATAGGTTTGCATTTTAAGTTTCATACTGTCAATTTCATTCCTTAAGTCCTCATTTTCAGTTTCCAAGTCAGCCATTTCTTTCTTCCTTCCTCTAAGTTCTTAATCATTTTCATAAAATCTTCAATTTCAGTTTCAAGTGAAGCATTCTTATTATTCATTTCATGATCATGCACAAACGAGTTAATTTTCTTTTTCAATGATTTATTCTCCTTTTTATACATCTCATATTTCTCCATAAGTTGTATATATGCTTCCTCCCAATCATCAATTGAGTAATTTTCAAATGGAGAACTTACCTCAGTTTCTTCGTCACCTTTGGCCATGAGGCAGAGGTCTTCTTTCTCTTTGTCCGAGGAGTTGATTCCGTCATCACTTTCCTCCTCGTCGCTCCATGTGGACACCATGGCCTTGTTCTTCTTCTTGCCCTTCCATTTGTCAGTTTTTCTGAATCTGTCAGGACAATCAGTCTTGAAATGCCTTGGTTTGTTGCAAGAATAACAAATAATTTTGTTAGATTTCTTAAAGTTTTCAGAATTAGATTTGAAACCATTTCTTATCTTTGACTTTTCTCTCATGAATCTCTTACCTTCCTTTCTCAAAATTTTCTGAACTTACGTGTGAGTATGGCTACGTCATCCTCATCTTGCTCACTTGCAGAATCCTCACCTTCATTAGAAGTGCCTTGACCGCTGGGTCCTGCTTTAGGGGCTTTTTCTTAGGTACCTCAGTCTCTTTGCTCTTAAGGTTGATCTCATAGGTCATCAATGACCCAATGAGTTCATCTACCTTAGTAGTTGCGAGATCTCTGGATTCTTCAACCACGGTCGCCTTCGTGTGCCATGCTGGAGTCAATGATCTGAGAATTTTTCTTACAATTTCTTGCTCTGAATATTTCTTTCCCAAATCAGTTAGACTATTAGTAAGCACAGTTAAGTGAGCATACATATCTTGAATTGACTCATCAAGCCTCATCCTGAACATTTCATATTCAGAAACTAAAATGTTGGCTTTTGTTTCTCGTACCTGAGAGGTTCCTTTGTAAATTATCTCTAACTTATCCCACATTTGTTTTACAGTTGCGCAGGTAGCCACTCTTGAGAATTCTACTGGATGGAGTGAGCATTGCATAATGTGTTTAGCACTCCAGTTGATAGTGGATTTTATTATTTGTTCTTTGGTCCACAAGTCCTCATCATCCGTAAGCTCATACGGACCTTTGCTGATCACTCACCAAAGTTCGTAGTCTTGGGCGCGAATGAACACCTGCATGCGATGTTTCCAATAAGGATAATTAGTTTCAGTAAAATAAGGAGACCTATTCACAGAATGTCCTTCAGGTAAAAAACCTTTGGACGCTGATCCACCATTTCCCTCAAGGTCGTTGGAGCCCATAATGAGAGATTAGGCTCTGATACCACTTGTTGAGTAGTGGATGTCGGATCTAGAGGGGAGGGGTGAATAGATCTGCCCCTCTTTTTATAATGTAACCCTCTTTAAAGCTAGTTAAAATGAATTACAATGGAATACAACTAGCTTAGCGAAGGATACTACAATTCGCTTGGCAAGATAAGCAAATAATATATCAATTCGAACCTAAGCATGCATCTAGAACGAAGCAATCACATAAACAAACCACAACACAATGGATTTTAAGGTGGTTCGGATTGAATCCCCAGTCCGACGTCCACCTCTCACAAAACCCGGTGAGGCTTCACTAGTGCAGCATACCAAACCGCAAATCGGAGAACCATCGACTGCCTTCCTACTAACCACCGGTAGGGGCGATATCACCATAAATTGGAACACCCTCCAATTGCCTTCCTACTAACCTTGGTAGGGACGATTCTCAGTTTTAATAGCTTGAACAAAATGAGAAGGGAACAAATGTGAAAATGCTCAGACAAAACATGGAGAAATGATCAAGGCTAAGAGCAGAATGATCCTTGTCGGAAGAGCGATGTAGATCGACAGCAGAAGCTTCTTCTTCCTTTCAAAGTCTTCTCTTGGTTCAACAGCAACGATCTCTTCTTCCTTGCACAATGACCTTCCTTGAATCCCCTTCCTTGAATCCCTTTGAGTTGATGAAGAAGATAATGGTGGCAACCTAGAGCTTTGATTGATTCTTCACCTTCTTGGAGATTGATGGCTTCAGAAATCAGCTTGAAAGCACCTTGGATGGATGAAGAACTCCAGCCCAAAGCACTGTTCACGGAGGTGCTACAGTACCCGTGGATCTCATCCTCTAGCCTCCCTTGGTATCCCATTGTTTCCCTTGAAGCATTAGGGTTTCTAACTCCTGATGTGTTTGTTTTATACCATTTGAATGATCCTTGGACATCCTCCAGACCATATCCACGTTTTGTAGGTGATTGGGTGACTTTAGGATTAAAGAAATCCATGGAGAATGGCTTCACTCGGAGAGAAAACTGAAGTCAACATTTGTTGGCTCGGGGCTGGCAGTCGATCGGAGCCTTCTGGCGGTCCACCGCCACTGAGAAACTGGCCGAGAGTTGGTCCCTGGAATTTCAAGTCGATCGCCCCTGGGCCAGCGGTCGACCGAAATCTGGGCAGTTTCCAGATTTCGTCCGTTTGGTTCCTTAACCCCTTTAGCTCAGTCCTTTAACTCCTTTAATAGCCCGTTCATGTCTGTGGCATCAACCTTGGCAGAATCTTGAGTCTGTGACCTTTGGACATGGAAATCAAGTGTGTTTTTCATTTGGATGTTGAAACCAAGTATGCACGGCCCCACGTTGGCTATTCTTCATTGTGCATCGACCGTGGCTATGTGAAGTGTCGACTCTTGCGTTTAGAAGAGATTCACATCCTTGTTTAGGCGCGATCATTGGGCTTTTACTGTTGCCATCTCCACTCCATTCCTTGTCCATTCATTGGCTTACCTGTCATGAACAAAGCATCACGTATGTCAGTCATATGGGAGTGGAAAACAAAAATGACTTATAGTGTTTAGCCATTATCAAAACCATGAGATTCAAATGACCATAGGGGCACAACACTTTTGTCACTGGAGGTCGTTGAAGAGTCACACTCACCTTCCGGGTCAAAAAGGGGGTCTTGCCCCATAGGGATCGACCGCTGGCTTCGTGCCTGTTGACCGACCGCGGCGAACCCGGCCGGTTCAACCGCGTCTAAACCCCAACTTAAGGGGGCTTTCACCCTCTCCTCCTCATTTCATTGCATCCACCCTCTCTCCCTTACTCCCTCCTAACCATAGCCCACGTCACCCTCATCTCCTATGCCCTCAAAACCCTACATCTCCTCCCTCCGCACACGATCCGGCCGATTGTTCTCAGTTTCGGAATGATACCTCGCCGGCATTCGTGCGCTCATGTCACCTTTCCCTGAGCTCCAGAGCGTGGAGACGGTGCTTGCAGTCCTTCAAGTGTCTCTCTCCATCCCAAGGTAGAGGCTTTCCCTTTCAAGGGGATCATCTCCGGGTTTCCTAGTCTAAAATGCCACCTAGAAGGAGCTCTCGGCGTCTTGTCCGAGGGGAACCTAGCACTCGGAGACGTGAAGCTCCGGCTGCTCCACCACCACAAGCTCCGGCACCCAGGTTACCTCCAAGAACTATCATCGACCCTCGTCTTGTCGATTTTGATGAGCTGAATGAAATCCTGCCTGACATTTATACAATATTCTCAATGCAACCGGGATGGATTGACTTTGTCACTAGATACAACCGTTACTATCCATATCTAGTGCTACAGTTCTATGGTAATTTGGTTGACAGAAATGGGAGGTTGTACACCATGGTTCAGGGCATTGAGATCCGTATTACTCAGACTTGTTTAACCATGCCCTAGGTGTTTTAGCCAATGGTGCAGATATGAGTTTTGGGCATGGTGAGGTTGAGGCCAGTTTCATTGCCATGACGAGCTGTGAGTATGTGCGTGGTGTGAGTGACCTAATTGAGCTCAATGCCAACAACTTTCCCCCACTGCAATGGGTCCTCCATCACATGTTTACTACACTCATTTATCCAAAAAGTGGCAACCGAGATGAAGTGACTGAGGTGCACCGATTCCTGTTCTATCATGTTATGAATGGAAACTTAGTTAATATGGGATGGCTTATGACTCAACTGATAGGACGATGCTGTACACATTTACGGAGGTGCCTGCCCTATGCTTCTCAACTCACTGGAGTCTTCACCTATGTTAGGGTCCCATTGGAGGGTGAGCAGTTTATTCTGGTTTGACAGGATGACATTTACAATGAGCACAAGATTTTCTCCGATATGGGATATTACCGTGCTACAAATGGTGAGCTTCGTCGTGCTGTCCCAGTTTATGGGGAGGAGGATGACACAGTGAAGAAGAGCAAGAACAGGAACAACAACAAGATCACCAAGATGCACCTGCACCAGTACAGCCCTCTGATGTGCCTCCACCAGCGGATCTTCCTCCACCACCACAGTACTTTCATGGGGAGTCTTCCACTCAGGGTGCTGGGCATCCTACTTGGGGAGACTATGAGACTCTAGATAGGCGTATCTTAGGCATGGAAACCCAGATCGACTCCACCCTTGGGCGGTGGGACACTCTTATGGATACCATGACTGGACGAATGGACTCCTTCTCCCACACTCTGGATGACCTTTCTACCCACATGGCCACTCTCTATGCCAGCCACGAAGATACCCGTGAAGCCTTCCGACTCAACAATCGTGCCCTTCTTAGCCTCCGTTGAATGCTTCTTCATCATGATGAAATTCTGCATAGAATTGAGATCGTCTCCCTCCTCCTCCAGCTCCCGCTCCTGCTCCTGCTCCTACTCCTGCTCCTGCTCCTGCCATGATGATGATGCCTCGGATGGTGATGATGGCGAGGAGGCTGCGGATCACCCTACTGTGTAGCTGCTCTTGGGTCACCCGTGTCACTTTTGTCCACTATTTTGTATCCCTCCCCTCTCCTTTTTACTGATGTCAAAGGGGGAGAAGTAGGCTATTAGGCTTATATATCTATGCTATGTGTGTGTAGCATGACTGCATGTGTGTCTGTTCTGCATTGTAGTTTGAGCATGTTAGCATTGCATTAGTGGTTGCATTCCTTTGTGTCTTGAGTCTTGGTCACAGAGTAGATGACCTGCATTCAGTGTACCCTGTATTGAACTAATGAGAATTAATGAAAGAATGCACTCTGTGTTGAATTTACAAGATTAGCTCTCTCTTCTCTCACTTCTTTTCAATTTGGCAAAGAAGTGTTGAATGGCTAGAATTGATATGTTGAATGGTTTGTGTTGGAAGTGATATGTTTGTGCTGAAATTGACGTGTTGAATGCATCTCAAACATTGAGTTCAACGTTTCAAAATTAATGGCTCTCAACTGAATTTCAAAATGTGATTGACCTCGTTTTGAAAACTTGCTTAAAGGCACAATGGTTTGAACACGATGATATAAATGCCTAGAGTTTTGTCATCATCAAAAAAGGGGAGATTGTTGAGTATATCCGAGTGATTTGATGATAACAAAACCAAGGACATTTATCTCCCACGTGCCATGTATTAGAAGGAAGATTTTTATGCTCTAAAGGCCCAATTCCAGCTCTTTTCATTTAAAGTGTTCATAGTCCTCCCATTATGTTAAAAAGAGCCTAAGTGGACTTGTAATCAACCATAACACAAGCTCAATTCAAGCATCGAACTTATGGATAGATTTCACTGGGCTAACACTTGGATTTTGTAGGACTGGGATTTTCGGTCGACCTCTACACCATTGGCGGTCGACCTGAAATAACAGAACTGAACGAAGCCCACCTGTAAAAATAGTGGTCGACCGCCAGACCCATAGCTGTCGACCGGATTTTTCAGCAGCCCAACATTTACAGGAATTCTCAGAACGGTCGACCGCCAGTCCCGAAAGCCTTCATTGTTGAATTTTTATTTTAGCTCGTGGGGAGATTCTCTTGGGGCATTTGTTTAAGCCCACTGCCCCCAATCAAGGCAGAGATTGTGGATCTGGTCCAGGGTGTGTCTCTTGACCATCCTGGGTCTATAAAACATCTCATTGAGGGATCAAAAACCCTAATCACTTGTGGAGATCAACAAGGCTATTGAAGGGGTGAGAACGCTACTGTAGCTGCGTGAACAGTGCTACGTCTAAAGGATTTTTCATCCAAGATTCAGGCTCTCAAGCAAATCTGTAACCCATTCAAGTGAAGATCAAGCCGAGGGATCAAGCTGCATCCAAAGCATTCGTCATCCACTAAGGAGGAGCAAATCAAGATTCTTCTCTTGTGTTCTACTTTCATATTTTTCTTGAGCTTCATTTGTGGTTCTTGTAATCTTCAAACACTTCTGTGTGTGTGGATCTTCCTAGATCCGTGTGTGTGTGTGTTTATTCTGTTGTGGATTTGTGTGTGTGTTAAGGTGTTCTTACGAGTGTGTGTGTTAAAGTGTTCTTACACCTTCGTGGGAGCTCTCTTTTCCCAATGTATCTGTGTGTGTGTCTCATCTTGTAACACCTTACAAGATAGTGTGTGAATCCTCACCGTCGGTGAGGGGTGGACGTAGGTTGCCATCGTTGCATCCGAACCACCTAAAAATCACTGTCCCTTGTGTGATTGCTCCTTATCTCCTTCCTCTATTCTGCCTTTGTATGTTAGTGTTTCATATCTACTTATTTCATCGCATAGATTTACATCATTAAGTGTTTTCTCATCAAACTAATTTTAAATCATTCAAAGATAAACTAAAATTTGCCATCACCCAATTCACCCCCCCTCTTGGGTGTCATTGATCGCGGGACTTCAATTGGTATCAGAGCTAAGGCTCTATCTTTTGAGATCTAACGATCTAGAGTGCGATCCAGATCAATGGCAAACAAGGGAATGATGCCTGAGGGTCGTTCGATTCATCGTCCTCCTTACTTCGATGGCTTGAATTATTCCTATTGGAAAAATAGGATGCATGTTTTCCTAAGAGCCCAGGAGTATGAAATCTGGAGAGTTGTGGACAAGGGTCCATACAAACTCGGGGATGATGAAGAGAAATGGACACCCGAGGAAATCAAGAAATGCACTATAAATTTCAATGACATGAATATTATGTAATTTGCCATTCACCCTAATGAGTTCTCTCGTGTTTCCATGTGCAGCTCAGCCAAAAAAATGTGGGACAAGCTGCGACTCATATACGAGGGAACTTCTGAGGTCAAGGAGACCAAGACAAATGTCCTAGTCAGAGACTACGAGCTATTCAAGATGAAGCCTGAAGAAACCATTTCTGAGATGTTTGCAAGGCTAACAGATATCACAAATGGTCTCAAAAGTCTCGGGAAGGAATACTCAAATTCTGACCTTGTAAGGAAAGTTTTGAGGTCACTACCGTCGACATGGCACACAAAGGCCACGGTAATTGAAGATTCAAAAGATCTGTCCACTCTCACCCTGGACAAACTCATAGGGTCACTCATGACCTATGAGATAAATATGAAGAGGACAGCTGATGAAGACATCAAGAAGAAGAAGGTGATTGGATTGAGAGCTCATCACTCCGATGACGACTCTCAAGAAGATGAATCTAGTGACAGAAGCAATGATAAGGAAGAATTGGCGATGATAACTCGCCAAGTGAAGAGATTTTTGAGAAAGAAGAGAAATTTTTAGGGAAACTTCAGAAAGGGGTAAAGAAAGCCCACTCAAACCAAAGGTGAATCGAGCAAGCCAAGTAGCATCATATGCTACGAATGCAAGAAGCCTGGGCACATGAGAGGAGAGTACCCAGATCTGAAGAAGAAATTCAAGAAGGATAATTTCAAGAAACCCAAAGCCATGGTCACCACATGGAGTGACGAAGAAGATGAACCATCTGATGAAGAGATCCAAGAGCTCGTGGAAAGCTTGTGCCTCATGGCACATGAAGATGAATCTCCTGAGGTAACTTCTGATCCTGATTTTATTTCGAATAAATAATGGGAGTCTGAATATGAAAAACTGTATGTGAAGTACAAGAAAATCAGGTCTGAAAATAAAGACCTCAAGAAAATGATTGATGAGTTAACACATGAATATGTCTTGGTTAAATTTGAGAAACTGGAACAAGATTGGTTCGAATCAACTAAAGAAAAAGAAACCTTGCTGCAAACCATTTCAGACATTGAGAAAACTAAAGAAGAAATGTCCTGTAAAATGTCTGAAATGGAAAGTGTGTGTGAAAGATTGAAAAATGATGAGGAAGCTTTGAAATCCACAATTTCAGAACTTGAAAAGAGAAACGTGAGTTTGGGTGAAGAGGTGGATGAGCTACAATCTACCCTATCTAGGTTTGTTAAAGGGAAACAAAATCTAGACAATTTGCTGGGGGTTAAGGCTAATTTCCAAAAAGAAGGATTAGGGTACAGCCCATAAAATAAAAAATCTTTTGAGCGTAAGATCACCACATCCTATGTTCATGAAAAAGAAAATAACTGTGCCTCATGTTCTAACCTTAAATCAAAACACATCCAACCTAAACCACGCCAACTCCAAAGGAAGTTTGCACATGTAAATTGTTTTCATTGTGGTAGATTCGGACACATGATTGCCAACTGCTGGTTCAAACAAAATAATGCAAGAAATCATGCATTTTGGACCAAGAATAGACATGCACAGAATTGGACTAACTCCTACGGACCCAAACTAGCTTGGGTACCAAAAATAATTGCATGAGAACTTTCTTTCTTGCAGATATGTCTTGAAGCCAAGGGGAGAAAATGGTACTTGGACAGCGGCTGTTGAAGGCATATGATAGGGGACAAGAAGGTGTTCTCTACACTGCAAGATAAGGATGGAGGTTCAATTGTCTTTGGAGGCCAAGACAAAGGTAAAATCATTGGAATTGGCAACATAGGTAAGAATTCTAAAATTCTTATTGAAGATGTGCATTTGGTGAAAGGTCTAAATCACAATCTGTTGAGTATAAGTCAATTGTGCGATAAGGGTTTTAAAATTATTTTTGATGAAACCCATTGCATTGTCTTGAACAAGAACACAAATGAGGTTAAATTTATTGGAAAAAGGAATAACAATGTCTATACTATTGATATTGATAATGTTTCTTGTGATGATTTTTACTTGGTAGCAAATAATCATGAAAATGCATGGTTATGGCACCGAAGATTAGGTCATGTTAGTTTTGGAGTAATCTCCAAGTTGTCTAGACATGATTTGGTGAATGGATTGCCAAAATTAAAATTTGAAAGTGATAAAATCTGTGAAGCTTGCACAAAAGGCAAGCAAACACGAATTTCCTTCAAAAATAAAAATATTGTTTCTACCGCTAGGCCTTTGGAATTGTTGCACCTTGATCTCTTTGGTCCAACTAGGACTTCCAGCCAAGGAGGAAAATCTTATGGTTTTGTGATTATTGATGACTATTCCAGATTTACTTGGGTGCACTTTTTAGCCAATAAAAATGATGCCGTGACAGAATTTCAAGTCTTTTGTAGGAAAGTTCAGAATGATAGAGGTTATCTCATCACTACCATTCAAAGTGATCACGGTGGAGAATTTGAGAATCATGATTTTAGCAAGTTCTGTGAAGAGCAAGGATACACGCATAATTTTTCGTCACCAAGGACGCCTCAACAGAATAGAGTGGTGAAGAGGAAAAATAGAACACTGATAGACATGGCACGGACCATGTTAAGTGAGAACTCCCTACCCAAATACTTTTGGGCTGAGGCGGTAAGTACATCATGCTACATCATCAACAGGACAATGGTAAGGCCCATCTTAAAGAAAACTCCTTATGAGCTGTACAAGAGTAAGAAACCAAACATTTCTCACCTTAAACCCTTTGGATGCTCATGTTTCATCCTGAACAATGGTAAGACCAATCTAGAAAAGTTTGATGAGAAAAGTGACAAAGGAATTTTTCTAGGTTATGCACTTAACTCTAGAGCCTACCGATTGTTCAATAAGAGGACTTTGATCGTTGAAGAAAGTCCTCATGTGAATTTTGATGAATTTGAGTTAAAACTAACAAACCAATATGTTCAAATTATGGATGCAGATGAGGATTCCAAAAGTCCGAATGATGTCAAGGTCAAGAATGAGCCAACTGAAGATGGAGCCAGCAAAATTGAAGAAGATGAGGATCCCTCAATTGAAACACTTCAAGAACAGCAAATGCAACACCCGGATTTGCCAAGATCATCCACTCTTCTGAAAGATCACCCACTGAAAACATCATAGGTAATCCTGAAGATGGGGTAAGAACTAGATCCTCTCTAAGGCAGGTAGAAGAGGAGGATTTGATTGCTTTAATTTCACAAGAGGAGCCTAAGGACATTCATGATGCCTTGCAAAATGAATCCTAGATCCAGGCTATGCATGAAGAGTTGCACCAGTTTGAAAGAAACGAAGTGTGGACTCTTGTGTCACGTCTTAGAAATCAACCCGTAATAGGAACTCGATGGGTTTTTAGAAACAAGCTGAATGATACGGGTTTGGTTGTTAGGAACAAGGCCCGACTTGTAGCCAAAGGGTACAACCAAGAGATGGGTATTGATTTTGATGAGTCCTTTGCACCGGTTGCTAGGCTAGAAGTAGTCCAGATTTTATTGTCATATGCTTGCTCTTCTAATTTCAAATTATTTCAAATGGATGTTAAATCTGCATTTCTGAATGGGTATATCAAAGAGGATGTCTTTGTAGAACAACCTCCAGGTTTTGAAGACCCCAAACATCTACGGCATGTGTACAAGCTGCAGAAGGCGTTGTACGGACTAAAGCAAGCACCAAGGGTATGGTATGAAAGGCTCACATCATTCCTGATTGAGAATGGCTTCAAAAGAGGTAAAGTTGATCAAACACTGTTCACGAGGAAATCAGGTAAAGATATTTTGGTAGTTCAAGTATATGTTGATGACATAATCTTTGGAGTTACTAACAATACCTTGTATGATGAATTTGTAGAAATAATGCAAGGAGAGTTTGAGATGAGCTTAATGGGGGAGTTGACTTTCTTCCTTGGATTGCAGGTCAAACAAACTTGAGAAGGAATCTTCATCAATCAAGCCAAATACACTATGGAACTACTGAAGAAATACGAGATGGTAGAAGCAAAACCCATATCAACTCCCATGGCCACCACCACAAAGCTGGATAAAGATGAAAATGGTAAAATAGTAGATCCTACACTGTTTCGAGGCATGATCAGATCACTACTATACTTAACAACATGCCACCCTGATATCTAGTTCAGTGTATGTTTATGTGCTCGCTTTCAATCATGTCCAAAAGAATCCCATCTAATGGCGGTTAAACGCATTTTTAGATATTTAATTGGGACAATTGATTTTGGCTTGTGGTTTCCCATCGGCAGCTCCTTTGACTTATTTGCTTACACCGATGCGGATTATGCCGATTGTATTGTAGATCGTAAAAGTACAAGTGGGTACTGTCAGTTTCTCGGTGGGTGCCTAGTCTCATGGGCCTCCAAGAAACAACATTCACTAGCTCTCTCAACGGCCGAGGCTGAATATGTAGCCGCCAGAAGTTGTGGAGCCCGAGTACTTTGGGTCAAAAATCAATTGCTTGATTTAAATGTTGAAGTGAAATGTGTGCCTATTTTGTGTGACAATACAAGTGCAATTAATCTATCAAAAAATCATGTTCAACACTCTAGAACCAAACACATTGACATTCAGCATCATTTTCTAAGAGATCATGTAGGCAAAGGGGACTTTGAGTTCAAATTTATTGATACATACAACCAACTGGCTGACATCTTCACAAAACCCCTAAATCAGGATCAATTCAATAAAATCAGGAGAGAACTTGGCATGTGCAAGGGTGAGGGCATACGTACTTAGGTCTGCACTAGGATGAGCATTTTTTTGGTAGACTGTGTGAGATGCATGCATTGTGTGTATCTTCTTTCTCTTGTGTATGACAATACCTAGCATGTGTGCTTGTACTTATATATATATATATACATACTTCTTCTTGAAATATTCCTAAGGCTGAACATTCCTTGATAAATAAATGTGGACTAGTGATCTAGGAGTTCTAAGCAGTCACCAAAGGGGGATTCCGTAGTCGACTCATGCTAGATATCATCCTTGGTTCAACAAAAAAGAAAAAAAGAAAAAAAGAGATATATAAAAAAAGGAAGAAAAGGTGGTTTTGAACAAATGGGGGAGTCCGCAAGGCCTTGGAGCTCACTTTTATCACTGGAGGCCGTTGGAGAGTCACACTCGTCTTCCGGGTCAAAAAGGGGGTCTTGCCCTATAGTGGTCGACCGCTGGCTTCGTGCTGGTTGACCGATCGCGACGAACCGAGCCAGTTCAACCGCGTCCGAACCGCAACTTAAGGGGGCTTTCACCCTCTCCTCCTCATTTCATTGCATCCACTCTCTCTCCCTTACTCCCTCCTAACCCTAGCACACCTCACCCTCATCTCCTAAGCCCTCAAAACCCCACATCTCCTCCCTCCGCACATGATCCGACCGATTGTTCTCAGTTTCGAAACGATACCTCGCCGGTGTTCATGCGCTTGTGTCACCTTTCCCTGAGCTACAGAGCGTGGAGATGGTGCTTGCAGTCCTTCAAGTGTCTCTCTCCATTCCAAGGTAGAGGCTTTCCCTTTCAAGGGGATCATCTCCGGGTTTCCTAGTCTAAAATGCAACCTAGAAGGAGCTCTCGGCGTCTTGTCCAAGGGGAACCTAGCACTCGGAGACGTGAAGCTCTGGCCGCTCCACCACTGCAGGATCCGGAACCCAGGTTACCTCTAAGAACTATCATCGACCCTCGTCTTGTCGATTTTGATGAGCTGAATGAAATCATGCCTGACATTTATACACTATTCTCAATGCAACCGGGATGGATTGACTTTGTCACTAGATACAACCATTACTATCCATATCTAGTGCAACAGTTCTATGGTAATTTGGTTGACAGAAATGGGAGGTTGTACACCATGGTTCAGGGCATTGAGATCCGTATTACTCCAGACTTGTTTAACGGTGCCCTAGGTGTTTCTGCCAATGGTATAGATATGAGTTTTGGGCATGGTGAGGTTGAGGCCAGTTTCATTGCCATGACGAGATGTGAGTATGTGCGTGGTGTGAGTGCCCTAATTGAGCTCAATGCCAACAACTTTCCCCCACTGCAACGGGTCCTCCATCACATGTTTACTACACTCATTTATCCAAAAAGTGGCAGCCGAGATGAAGTGACTGAGGTGCACCGATTCCTGTTCTATCATGTTATGAATGGAAACTTAGTCAATATGGGATGGCTTATGACTCAACTGATAGGACGATGCCGTACACATTTACGGAGGTCCCTGCCCTATGCTTCTCAACTCACTGGAGTCTTCACCTATGTTAGGGTCCCATTGGAGGGTAATAGTTTATTCTGGTCCGACAGGATGACATTTACATTGAGCACAAGATTTTCTCCGATATGGGATATTACCGTGCTGCAAATGGTGAGCTTCGTCGTGCTGTCCCAGTTTATGGGGAGGAGGATGACTAGTGAAGAAGAGCAAGAACAGGATCAACAACAAGATCACCAAGATGCACCTGCACCAGTATAGCCCGTGGATGTGCCTCCACTAGCGAATCTTCCTCCACCACCACAGTACTTTCATGGGGAGTCTTCCACTCAGGGTGCTGGGCATCCTACTTGGGGGGACTATGAAACTCTAGATAGGCGTATCTTAAGCATGGAAACCCGAATCGACTCCACCCTTGGGCAGTGGGACACTCTTATGGATACCATGACTGGACGAATGGACTCCTTCTCCCACGCTCTGGATGACCTTTCTACCCACATGGCCACTCTCTATGCCAGCCACGAAGATACCCGTGAAGCCTTCGGCTCAACAATCGTGCCCTTCTTAGCCTCCGTCGAATGCTTCTTCATCATGATGAAATTCTGCATAGAATTGAGGATCGTCTCTGTAAGGTCCGTGCCTTAGCGGATCATTAGTGGTTCAAATCTAGAATTTATTCTTCGAATTTTGGCTATTTTTATGGATTTTTAGGCTATTTTATGGCATTTATTTGATTGAGTTAAAGTATTTATGTAATTATGTTGGGCGTTTACATAATTTGGAGAGTTTGAGGGTTAATTTGTAAAAAGATGTTTTTTTTAAAATATATATTAAAACATTTTTAACCCAAACACCCCCACCCTCTCTCTCGATCGCTCTCCCTCTCCCATCTCACTCTCTCACTCTCCCTCTCTCTCGCACGTCGCGTCTCTCTCTCTCTCTCTCCCTGGGTTTCGGGCGAGATGGCGACAGATCGTGACGCGGAGGGTGCCGTTGGACTCCTGGCGACGAGTGGAGCGCGTTGACGCCCACCTCAGCGCGGTTCACGGCACGTGGAGGCGAGATGGGGTGAGAGGGGCGCGACGTTCTACCTCCCTTGCATGCGGACCAAACGGTCGATTCGGCTTGAACGAGGTAGGGGGATAGATCACCAAGCTCGCTAGGAGCCTTCCCCACGGCATGAACATCATCTTTATGTCTTTAAAGCATGCCCATTGTCCATTTCTCATTTTTCGTGCATGAACATAGTTCTTTATGTTTTAATCATTCCTAACATCGTTGCTGTGTTTTATAGCGGTAGATTGTTATTGTGGATGCTTGGTATAGTAGGGAAACAGGTTTTGTGGTGATTCCTATCGATTTCGGTCGACCGGGAGGTGCTTCGGTTTCAAACCGAACCCATTCGCAACCCATTCGGTGTGACGGTCCTTCCAGTGACCGTTACACTGGTAACTCCCCTCATAGGGTGCGTTACGTGACCATGACGGACCCATATAGGTGCGTCACAGGTCGTGTAACAGATGGGTATCCGACCGTCACAGCCATTCGACCCGATTTGACTTAGATAGGGTGGTTGGCCTGACGGTCAGTCGTGCGACTGTCAGAGCCTTATAGCGCGCTAACAAGGGCGCATTACATCCTGCGAAAACTGTGGATTTTTCATAGTTCAGGTGAATTTAACGGCCCAGTGGGGGCGCGTTACAGCAAGTGTAACGCCCCACCCGTAGATCGTCACACATTGTGACGGGGCAATGTAGACGCGTTACATCCTCTGGCATTCTAAAGTTACAATTTCATGTTCTAATACATTTCATATTGCATATCCGCCATGTTTAAGTTACTTTACAAAACGATGGCTTACTTTTAGATCCTAGTAGAGTGCTTTCACCTTCCTTGTGACGAAACCACTAGTCGTAGCCCAGCGACCCCTAGTGTCGGCCCGCCTGGAAGAGGTGGAAGGGCATTCCCAATATACGGTTTTTAAGCTAGTTCCGTGGGCCCTCGGCCAACAGTAGCGTCCTACTAAGGGGGAAAACTAGCTAGAGAGCCTGGCTCAGGCAAGAGTCAGTGTGTGCACACGTGGTCAGAGGCCTGGACTGACACTGACGAGTGTTACTCTGACTAGTTACTTGGTTTGGTACTTGTACGCCTCTCACTTGGAGACTCTAGCCACGTGAGTTGCTTGAGACGTAGTGTAAGCCGTCAGTGGACGCATCTGGTTTCTACCTTCTAGTGGGATTCTTCTTCTCTTCTTCCTGTCACTCGGTTAGTAGAGGGTTATTCTATTGGTAGATTTAGCTCCTGACGCTAATATTTATATTTAAAATTGGCATATAGTTAGCTGTTTAAACTGCTTAGATAGGTTTTACAGCTTTGCCACACATGTGTTTACTTTATGCCTATGCATGTTTATTGTTTTAAATGCATGCTCTAATTGCGTTTATATTTGCATGCCTGCTTGTTTAGTGCGAGGTAGGGATCCACGTGACCCCTACTGAGTCTGGCTGTGACTCACCCTTTCTCCTTTCAGGTGAGCAGCCACATCCTTCCGCCGGTGGTTCCCGAGCTTTTGGGGATCATGTTTAGAGTGCCAGCAGTAGTACAGTTGTCCTTTTTATACTTTTGACCGGGGTATGCCCCGAGTAGTTGTACTTTTGGACTTGTGGTTTTTGTCGGACTTGTATATTCATGATTCTGGACTATTATATGCTGTTTACCACTATGATATATTTAATTCGCTTCCGCCTTAAATTTCAAATTGTCATTCTCTTTAATATCTACGCGCGTGCCATTCCAATTCGTAATGCAACTCCTCAGCAAAACCCTTCCAACCCTTCAGGGGCCTCACCAGCCTCTTGGGTGGCTTCCCCAGCTCTTGGTATCGGTATATCAGTATCCGGATCTCCGGGATGTTACAATCTCCCTCCTCCTCCAGCTCCAGCTCCTGCTCCTGCTCCTGCCATGATGATGATGCCTCGGATGGTGATGATGGCGAGGAGGCTGCGGATCACCCTGCTGTGTAGCTGCTCTTGGGTCACCCGTGTCACTTTTGTCCACTATTTTGTATCCCTCCCCTCTCCTTTTTGCTGATGTCAAAGGAGGAGAAGTAGGATTTTAAGCTTATATATCTATGCTATGTGTGTGTTGCATGACTGCATGTGTGTCTGTTCTGCATTGTAGTTTGAGCATGTTAGCATTGCATTAGTGGTTGCATTCCTTTGTGTGTTGAGTCTTGGTCACAGAGTAGATGTCCTGCATTCAGTGTACCATGTATTGAACTAATGAGAATGAATGAAAGAATGCACTCTCTGTTGAATTTACAAGATTGGCTCTCTCCTCTCTCACTTCTTTTCAATTTGGCAAACAAGTGTTTAATGGCTGGAATTGATATGTTGAATGGTTTGTGTTGGAAGTGATATGTTTGTGCTGAAATTGACGTGTTGAATGCATCTCAAACATTGAGTTCAACGTTTCAAAATTAATGGCTCTCAACTGAATTTCAAAATGTGATTGACCTCGTTTTGAAAACTTGCTTAAAGGCACAATGGTTTGAACACGATGGATATAAATTCCTAGAGTTTTGTCATGATCAAAAAGGGGGAGATTGTTGAGTATGTCTGAGTGATTTTGATGATAACAAAACCTAAGACATTTATCTCCCACGTGCCATGTATTAGAACGAAAAGTTTTATGCTATAAAGGTCCAATTCCATCTCTTTTCATTTAAAGTGTTCATAGTCCTCCCATTGTGTTAAAAAGAGCCTAAGTGGACTTGTAATCAACCATAACACACGCTCAATTCAAGCATCGAACTTATGGACAGATTTCACTAGGCTAACACTTGGATTTTGCAGGACAAGGGATTTTCGGTCGACCTCTATACCATTGGCGGTCGACCTGAAATAATAGAACTGAACGAAGCCCACCTGTAAAAATAGCGGTCGACCGCCAGACCCATAGCGGTTGACCGGATTTTCCAGCAGCCCAACATCTATAGAATTCTTAGAACGGTCGACCGCCAGCCTCCACCGGTCGACCGCCAGTCCCAAAAGCCTTCATTGTTGACCTTTTATTTTAGCTCGTGGGGAGATTCTCTTGGGGAATTTGTTTAATCCCACTACCCCCAGTCAAGGTAGAGATTGTGGATCTGGTCCAGGGTGTGTCTCTTGACCACCCTGGGTCTATAAAACATCTCATTGAGGGATCAAAAACCTTAATCACTTGTGGAGATCAACAAGGCTATTGAAGGGGTGAGAAGGATACTGTAGCTGTGTGAACAGTGCTTCGTCCAAAGGATTTTTCATCCAAGATTCAGGTTCTCAAGAAAATCTGCAACCCATTCAAGTGAAGATCAAGCCGAGGGATCAAGCTGCATCCAAAGCATTCGTCATCCACTAAGGGGGAGCAAATCAAGATTCTTCTCTTGTGTTCTACTTTCATATTTTTCTTGAGCTTCATTTGTGGTTCTTGTAATCTTCAAACACTTCCGTGTGTATGGATCTTCCTAGATCCGTGTGTGTGTGTTTAATCCGTTGTGGATTTGTGTGTGTGTTAAGGTGTTCTTACGAGTGTGTGTGTTAAGGTGTTCTTACACCTTCGTGGGAGCTCTCTTTTCCCAACGTATCTCTGTGTGTGTCTCATCTTGTAACACCTTACAAGATAGTGTGTGAATCCTCACCGTCGGTGAGGGGTGGACGTAGGTTGCCGTCGTTGCATCCGAACCACCTAAAAATCACTGTCCCTTGTGTGATTGCTCCCTATCCCCTTCCTCTATTTTGCGTTTGTATGTTTGCATTTCATATCTACTTATTTCATCGCATAGATTTACATCATTAAGTGTTTTCTCATCAAACTAATTTTAAATCATTCAAAGATAAACTAAAATTTGCCACCACCAAATTCACCCCCCCTCTTGGGTGTCATTGATCGAGGGACTTCAGATATAAACTCGTCACGCATCTCTGGGTTCCTTCCGTACTCAGGGTGTGACAGTTTTTGTGGTATCAGAGCGTAGGATTTTCAATTCTAGGAAACCTAAGTCCAAGGATTGGTTTAAACCTTCACTCGGTGAGATTGGGTAGAGCCAAGGCTTAAGTTAACCTCGAAACTAGAACCTTGAGATATAATCATATATTAACATAGTTATCTTAATAATTGTAGGATCATGGCCGCGGAACGTGCTTAGTGGCTTGATATGCAAAGGACCGTGCAAGGTCTCACTCAAGCGCTACAATAGGTAGCGCAATGAGGTGCTAATTGTGGAGCCGGTAGTCTCCATCAAAGTTTTCGTAATATGAACCCTCCTAAATTCATAGGCTCGATCGATCCAGACGATGTCGAGCATTGGATAAGAGAGATTGAACGGATATTCTGTGTCATGCAATGCACGGACCAAGAAAAGGTTATATTAGCAACATTTCAGTTAGAGCGGGAGGCCCATTTTTGGTGGGAGTTCGTAGAAGCTACGGTAGAACAAGATCATGTTACATGTGCTGAATTCAAGGAGTATTTCAATAACAAGTATTTTTCTGATCGAGTATAAGAGAAGAAGGCTACTGAATTCGCTACACTTAAACAAAGAACATTAACGGTGGCCGAGTACGAGGCTCAATTCTCTAGGCTGTCACGGTACGCTAAACACTTAGTAAGTATCAAGAAGATGAAGGCTAGAAGATTTCTCAATGGGCTCAGGCCTCAATATATTACACAGCTGGCACCGATGGACATTCAAGTCTACTCGGAGATAGTACGACGAGCCTAGTTATTGGAAGATGCCATGGAGCTGACAGATAGGATCCGTGGGAAGGATATGAAGGAGCACGTCACCAGCTTCGGTACTTTCAAGCCAACATTCAACAAGAAGAGGCCTAGCAATGGAGAAGAGTCTTCTCAAGAAAAGAAGATTAAGAAAAATAATAAACCATTCTCGATTACTGCCACACCTTCCAAGGAGGTGTGCAAACATTGTGACAAGGCCGGACATAGGGTCGAAGAATGCTGGAGAAGACTCGGAGCTTGCCTTCGTTGTGGGAGTAGTGATTATCGGATTCCCGATTGTCCGTTACTCAATGATCAAGCCGGAGATGAGAAGCGCCCGGTGAAGAAGAATGCACGTCTTCAAGCTCTTCAGGAGGTAGAACAAGAGGAAGGCAGACTAGTGGAAGGTACACTCAAGATTTGTTCCAAGTATGCTCATGTCTTGATTGATACCGGTGCATCGCACTATTTTGTTTCAAAGAAGTTTACTGATCCATTACCTATGGAACCGGAGTGGATAGATCTAGTAATTGCAACCCCACATGGAAATGAATCCGAGATCTCACACCACTATTCCAATTGTACAGTTATGGTGAAAGGGAAAAATCTACCAGCAGACTTAATATGTCTAGACTTGAAGGGATATGATGTTATATTAGGAGCCGATTGGCTATCTACACATAAGGCTGTTGTTGATTGCCGTGAAGGCAAGGTAACTTTTAAGGAGTTTCCGAAACTTGTCTACACTAGCCCTAAGAGTTGGAACAAGTCACCTCTTATTTCGGCTCTCCGAGCTAGCAAGCTTATAAGGAAAGGATGTGTTTCTTTCCTTGCTTTTATCACCATAAAAGAGACTAAGGAGACCAAGATAGAAGACATCCCGGTAGTTCGGGAGTTTCCAGATATATTTCCAGAATATTTGCCTGGTTTATCCCCGAAAAAGAGAAGTGGCCTTCACCATCGACCTGGTCCCTGGTGCTAGTCCAGTCTCTAAGGCACCTTATAGGATGTCCCCTGCCGAGCTCAAAGAGTTAAAGGAACAATTGATGGAGCTTCTTAAGAAAGGATTTATCAGACCAAGCACTTCTCCGTGGGGAGCGCCTGTATTATTTGTAAAGAAGAAGGATGGATCCATGAGTGATGGGGACATCTCCCGCCACTTCATCTTTTCCAGGCCCCGATGATCGTCGATGGCATATGGTCTTGATTCGCCTCTTTATTTCGAGTCATATGATGTATTTTTTTCCCTTATGAGAGTCTTGTCATGTAATTTCCCTTTGTATTTGAGTCGTGTGCCTAGGTTAGCAAGTTATTTACCTATGTTTAGAGTCAAATGGGCCTCTAATCCATCAATTGGGCCCATTGAGCCACCCTTGGAAGTGCTTGGTCATTGGTGTAAATGTCAAGGGCATTATGGTCATGTAGAATGTTGGACTCCTATAAATAGGACCCCAACCCCATTGTGAAAATTAATGAATAGTTGAATGAAAATTTAAAATCCAGTTTATTTCCTTGGAGTGCGAAGCTCCCCCCCTCTCCCCCCCTCTCTCTCCCTCTCACGCTCTCTCTCTAAGGGGCGACCCTTTCTCTCTCCTCCCCCACCCAATTTCAAAATTCCTCTCTCTCCTCCCCCATTCACTTCCCATTAAGACCCCTCCCCCTTCCCCATACATCCATTCAATTCCCCTCCAACCCCAAGGTAAAATCTTCCCCTCCAAGGCACCCCTTCATTCTCCCAAGCAACACTTCCTCTTCCCCAAGCAACTCTTCACCTCCCAAAGCACCCCTCCCTCTTCCCCAAGTCCAGCCATCACTCCTCCACCCCTTGGGGACCTCTCTCACCCTCTCCTCTTCCCCCTTCCCCCACCTTGGTCGCACTCCTCACCCCCTCCCCTTGGCTGGTTGACCAGCTCCCTTCCCCTCCCATACACCTGTGAGTAGATCACACCCCACCACCCAGATCCATCTCCACTTCATCTCCAGCCCTAGCTCCGCCCTCCCTTGCACTTCTCAGCCCCCCATCAACCCCCCAACATCCCCCTCCACCTTCCACAGCCATTAGCCCCTCACCCCCTTGCTGTACCATCGCCCCTTGCCACCCCTATCATCACCTAGGCACAAGTTACAGGCTCGACCCCGACATCACCTCAAGGATTCAAGTGGCGTATCTTATAATGGTAGAAAGCTCGTCCAAGCAACTTCACAGGCGAGGTGATCCCGCCTCAATCCGAGTTTGGAGCTACCCAGGAGGTTCATTCTCGTCAGGCTACGCGTCTGGCATCCGGGTGGAGATCAGAACCACAGTGCAGAAGCTCCTGCGGCTGGATCTCTGTTCCCCTTGGTGCGCCATTTCACCGGGACAAGTTACTACTAGTCCTCTGTCCAACGCAGCAAGCGGAGCATCGTTCGGAGTTCGGAGCTCCCCGTTCCATTTAATCTCCCCCAAGTGCGCAGATCAGTCCAGTCAAGGCCTGAATAGACACCCCTTCACTCAACGGGCTCTATCTCTCTGCTCCAACCTCCTCTGGTGTTCTTTCTACTTGCTTCTCGAAGAGGACCCTCCCACGGTCGTATCGATATACGCTGCGTCACCTTCGGAGCTCGGAGTTACTCGGAGCGAGGACATCTTTCAGCACCTTTGATTCTGGAACAGACAGAGGCTGAACCAAGGAGTCCAGTTCAAGAGCCTTCTTCAGCCTCCGGCGACTACGCTAAATTCTCCAAAAATCCTGAAGCCTTCCTGGGCCAACCCAGAAAGTTTTGGTGCTGGTCTCGCCCACTTATGACTTTGGACGGATCCGTGGCGGCTTCAGCAACGACCCCCTATCCTGCCAAGACTGAGCGGACAGAACCGCGGGCTCTCGTCTACTTCGGCATTCCCCACCCCGCCTGGCCGGCTTAAAGCCCCTCCCTGTGGAGATAGTGTTTGTTGTAATCACTCAACTCCCCAGCCCTTGTCCAACCCTCTTGCGTGAGGAGTAGTGCATATAATCATTTAAACAGGGAGAAGCTTCATCGACGTAGTGTGCGGGGAAACCACACTTCCCCGCTCGCCCACGTCTCCGACCGGGGTCGGTTTCTTCAAACCGACTAGGTAATCTCTCAACCCTTGCTCATATCCTAGTGCTTGTTCAATTAATATCCACCAACGCTCCGCTGGAGTGTAAGAGAGCGCCCGATCCTAAAGCACCGTCGCTTTCGAGTGACCACCGTGGAGGGAGAGAGTGATCCGAGTCCCTTGTGGCACTCGGTCAGCCCATCACTTCGGGCTTCCATATCTTTGGGGGGGAACACATTCATAGCCTTGCTGGCCCTCTACCAGCAAGGGTCTAGTCCCACCACCCTCGACTCGGCATCACCAAGTCACCCTTGGGTTGAGCGTGCGCATCGGTGAGCGACCATCTACGATAGTCTCTAATTTGCGAATTGTGCTTATGTTGGATAAGTCCGAGGGTTATTTGTCTAGTTGCTACATTCCATAAGTCATTTCACATCAATTGGTATCGGAGCAAGTTCTAGGCTTGTTCTAACAAGTCTAGTCCTTGGGCATTGCATTAGAGTCTTCCAATCCGCGTCATCATCGTGTCTAGTCGGGTCACCCTCCCCGCTCCACTATCCCTTCCCAAGATGAATGCATGGGGCAAGCTTGTTATAGGGATGTTGAAGGAGCATGCCAAATCACCTACAGCCTTTTACCAAAAATATGGCCCGTGCGTGTGGCCATCATCCCCGATATCTTACCCCACCAAACATACCCCTTTCACAACCTACATTGGAACCCCACACCCTTCCGATGATCGCTCCGCCAACTCCCTCACACCCCACATCATTACACCCACCAGTCCAAATTCCTACCAAAACCACCCACATGGGAGACACGAGCTTAGTCAATGAAGTCCCAAAGAATGATGATGTTTTCCTCAATATCACCCCTACATCGAAGGACAACCACATCCAAACAATGGAGGGAGACCGGCGTCAGACCTCTAGCTTTCACACCAACCTAAAGTTCCACCTAGAGCCTTCTTTCCCATCCGATGGACAGGTGATCATAAGAGAGCCTCTAGCTGAGTGGCTAAAGAAACACCCCACCGTTCACAACTCAAGCCCATACCACCCACCCATGGAACACCTATCCCAACTAGTGCCCATCCAACCTCCCCATGTCACTTATCATTCCATCTACTTTGTTGAGACCTTGAGAGGCTTGGTTGAAGGTCTGCTTGGGCAAATAAGGTTGACGAACATGCTAGCCATAGGGTTATTTGACATAGGATACTTGAGTCTCACTCACCCCTCTGTTGGATCCATCACCTCCATCTACACAAGGGGCCCTTGCACAAGCAAGCTATTATTGATCCTGCCCGAACCCGAAGAGTTTTGCCAAAACCAACCCTATGACCCCCACCTCCCTCAAGAAAAGGGCACCCCATCTAGGGAGTCAACCTTGGTGTTTGTCCCACTAGGTAATGAATGCATAGTCCGCACTAGGGAGTGTGTGACTTGGAATACCGTAAGTCTAGAAATGGAAGAAGCATCCTTCCCCACAAGCCAAGCCCACCTAGATCCTTGTGACCCATTCCCCTGGGAACCCTAATGCCAACCTGGCCACTTTCCCTCCTTCACCATTGCCCACCCCTCATCCATTCCGAAGGGCCATTTCATTATACCCAACTAGGCCCATTGTTCCCTCACCACTACATGCCTAGTAGGCCCCAAACTGATCCCTTGGGGCGAGCAACACCCACCACTCACACCCTTCGATTTTCCCATTGACGAGGTCCCAACCTACATTGAGGAATCTATGGAATGGACTTTCTTGATCCATGGGATTGAAAACACCCCCTTCAACAAAGGCCTAACCATACTTGACCCATTTGGTCCCTCCGCATGGGAACCCCCAAACCCGCCATCCTTGTCCCATTTCCCCAAAGAATTCCCAAGCCTCACCCCTTGCCGAGACCATTGTGCCAAAGTTGAACCAAACCCCTCCTTATTAACACCCACGCTTTGGAAGGTAAGACTCAACGTTTGGGTAGAGTGGCATGGTAGGATCACATTTGGGTGTCCTGGACCCCCTATAGCAGTCAACATTGTTAGGAGACATGCATGTTAGGACCACATGTGGATGCCCCGGTCCTCCAACCTTCCGTAGAGAACCTATGCATGATATGGCCACGTTTGGATGCCCCAGCACCCCAGTCTTCACCCACCTTGATAGGAAACATAAGCAAGCTAGATCAACTTTTGGATGCCTAGGACCTTCATTATCCACTAGCGCGTCAGCATTCAGAAAGTTACATGATAACCTACGCAAGCACATCAACAAAAATAATGAGACTTACAAAAGATAGGCCGACTCTCACCGACGCCACCAAGAATTCCGAGTGGGTGATTTTGTGATGGTGAGGATTTAGAGGCTCTCCCTGGGAGCTATCTCAAAACTGAGGCCTCGTGGGGTTGGTCCCTTCCAGGTTCTGAGGCGCATTGGCATGAATGCTTATGAATTAGACCTCCCCGAGGATTATGGAGTAAGTCCCACATTTAATGTGGCTGACCTGGTGCTATACAGGGGCCCCACGGTGGTACCCAGTGAGGATGTTGAGCTCATTCCCTCCTTTGAGAGAGCACCCACCCTTGAGAGAAAGCCACCAACCAAGAGAGACCAGCGCGAGCAGGTTGAGCGGATATTGGATGAACATGTCACTACCCCCAAGAGCAAGGCGTATGAGCGCTACCTTGTTAGGTGGAAGGGCCGACCTCCATCAGCAGATTCGTGGGAGGCCCTACTGCAACACTCTCAGAGCAGGGAGGACTCTTACTCGACAGAGTCGAGTTCTCCGTACCCCGGGAGTATGATGGGGACATCTCCTGCCACTTCATCTTTTCAGGCCCCGATGATCGTCGATGACGTATGGTCTTGATTCGCCTCTTTATTTCGAGTCATATGATGTATTTTTTTCCCTTATGAGAGTCTTGTCATGTAATTTCCCTTTGTATTTGAGTCGTGTGCCTAGGTTAGCAAGTTATTTACCTATGTTTAGAGTCAAATGGGCCTCTAATCCATCAATTGGGCCCATTGAGCCACCCTTGGACATGCTTGGTCTTTGGTGTAAATGTCAAGGGTATTATGGTCATGTAGAATGTTGGGCTCCTATAAATAGGACCCCAACCCCATTGTGAAAATTAATGAATAGTTGAATGAAAATTTGAAATCCAGTTTATTTCCTTGGAGTGAGAAGCTCCCCCCCTCTCTCTCCCTCTCTCTCCCTCTCTCTCTCTCTCTCTCTCTCTCTCTCTCTCTAAGGGGCGACCCTTTCTCTCTCCTCCCCCACCCAATTTCAAAATTCCTCTCTCTCCTCCCCATTCACTTCCCATTAAGGCCCCTCCCCCCTTCCCCATACATCCATTCAATTTCCCTCCAACCCCAAGGTAAAATCTCCCTCTCCAAGGCACCCCTTCATTCTCCCAAGCCACCCTTCCTCTTCCCCAAGCAACTCTTCACCTCCCAAAGCACCCCTCCCTCTTCCCCAAGTCCAGCCATTACTCCTCCACCCCTTGGGGACCTCTCTCACCCTCTCCTATTCCCCCTTCCCCCACCTTGGTCGCACTCCTCACCCCCTCCCCTTGGCTGGTTGACCAGCTCCCTTCCCCTCCCATACACCTATGAGCAGATCGCACCCCACCACCTAGATCCATCTCCACTTCATCTCCAGCCCCAGCTCCGCCCTCCCTTGCACTTCTCAGCCCCCCATCAACCCCCCAACATCCCCCTCCACCTTCCACAGCCATTATCCCATCACCCCCTTGCTATACCATCGCCCCTTGCCACCCCTATCATCACCTATCACCACCCTGCTCAGCCCAATTCGCAGGCAGTAGCAGAGGCCCAAGTTACAGGCTCGACCCCGACATCACCTCAAGGGTTCAAGTGGCGTATCTTATAATGGTAGAAAGCTCGTCCAAGCAACTTCACAGGCGAGGTGATCCCGCCTCAATCCGAGTTTGGAGCTACCCAGGAGGTTCATTCTCGTCAGGCTGCGCGTCTGGCATCTGGGTGGAGATCAGAACCACAGTGCAGAAGCTCCTGCGGCTGGATCCCTATTCCCCATGGTGCGCCATTTGACCGGGATGAGTTACTACCAGTCCTCTGTCCAACGCAGCAAGCGGAGCATAGTTCGGAGTTCGGAGCTCACCGTTCCATTTAATCTCCCCCAGGTGCGCAGATCAGTCTAGTCAAGGCCTGAATAGACACCCCTTCACTCAACGGGCTCTATCTCTCTGCTCCGACCTCCTCTGGTGTTCTTTTTACTTGCTTCTCGAAGAGGACCCTCCCACGGTCGTATCGATATAAGCTGCGTCACCTTCGGAGCTCGGAGTTACTCGGAGCGAGGACATCTTTCAGCACCTTTGATTCTGGAACAGACAGAGGTTGAACCAAGGAGTCCAGTTCAAGAGCCTCTTCAGCCTCCGGCGACTACGCTAAATTCTCCAAAAATCTTGAAGCCTTCCTGGGCCAACCCAGAAAGTTTTGGTGCTGGTCTCGCCCACTTATGACTTTGGACGGATCCGTGGCGGCTTCAGCAACGACCCCCTATCCTGCCAAGACTGAGCAGACAGAACCGCGGGCTCTCGTCTACTTCGGCATTCCCCACCCCGCCTGGCCGGCTTAAAGCCCCTCCCTGTGGGAGATAGTGTTTGTTGTAATCACTCAACTCCCCAGCCCTTGTCCAACCCTCTTGCGTGAGGAGTAGTGCATGCAATCATTTAAACAGGGAGAAGCTTCATCGACGCAGTGTGCGGGGAAACCACACTTCCTCGCTCGCCCACGTCTCCGACCGGGGTCGATTTCTTCAAACTGGCCAGGTAATCTCTCAACCCTTGCTCATATCCTAGTGCTTGTTCAATTAATATCCGCCAATGCTCTGGTGGAGTGTAAGAGAGCGCACGGTCCTAAAGCACCCTCGCTTTCGAGTGACCACCGTGGAGGGAGAGAGTGATCCGAGTCCCTCGTGGCACTCGATCAGCCCATCACTTCGGGCTTCCATATCTTTGGGGTGGAACACATTCATAGCCTTACTGGCCCTCTACCAGAAAGAGTCTAGTCCCACCACCCTCGACTCGGCATCATCGAGTCACCCTTGGGTTGAGGGTGCGCATCGGTGAGCGACCGTCTACGATAGTCTCTAATTTGCAAATTGTGCTTGTGTTGGATAAGTCCGAGGGTTATTTGTCTAGTTGCTGCATTCCATAAGTCGTTTCACATCAATGAGGCTATGCATCGAATATCGACAGTTGAATCATCTCACTATCAAAAACAAGTATCCACTACCGAGAATCGATGAATTATTTGATCAGATATCTGGATCTAAGTATTTCTCGAAGATTGATCTCAGCTCAGGATATCACCAACTGAGAATCAAAGATGAGGACATTCATAAGACTACATTCTGGAGTAGGTATGGGCACTATGAATTTGTTGTTATGCCTTTTCGACTAACAAATACCCCTGCCGCCTTTATGTCGTTGATGAATAGTATATTCAGGCCTCATCTAGATCAGTTCATGGTGGTCTTTATTGATGACATATTAATCTATTCGAAGACCATGGAAGAGCATGAAGAGCATTTGAGGATTGCATTATAGATATTGAAGACAAATCAATTATATGCAAAGCTCAGCAAATGTGAGTCCTGGTTAGAAGAAGTATCTTTCTTAGGACATGTAATCTCCAAGGATGGGTTATCAGTAGATCCATCAAAGGTTGAAGCTGTGAAGAATTGGGAAAGACCAACCAATGCTAGCGAGATCCGAAGTTTCTTGGGTCTTGCAGACTATTACAGGCGATTCATTAAGGACTTCTCCAAGATCACCATACCACTTACTAGGCTAACTCACAAAGAGATCCGTTATGAATGGAGCAAAGATTGTGAAAGAAGCTTTCAAGCTCTAAAGGATCACTTGACTATTTCCCCCATTTTGCCTTTACCAATTGAAGGAGAGAAATTCGAGGTATACACCGATGCGTCTGGCATTGGCCTCGGATGTGTATTAATGCAACAAGGAAGAGTCATAGCTTACTCTTCCAGACAACTGAAGAAGCATGAAGAGAACTACCCAGTCCATGACCTAGAATTGGCTGTGGTAGTGTTTGCATTAAAGATCTGGAGACATTACCTATACAAAGTGCAATTCATTGTATACTCCAATCATAAGAGTCTCAAGTATCTCTTCTCTCAAAAGGAATTGAATATGAGACAGAGACATTGGCTAGAATATCTCAAGGACTTCGACTTCACAATCCAATATCATCCTGGAAAGGGTAATCCTGTAGTTGATGCCCTCAGTTGAAAGCCAAGAGCGTTATTAGCCAATTGTATGATTCAGGAGTGGAAGTTGTTGAAGCAATTCTCTAGACTTGACATAAGTATGGACAAGGAGAACAGGTGTGTTACACTATCACATATGAGGATACAACCAGAGTTACTCTCTAAAATACAACGACTTCAAGACAGTGACCCTGTGTTAGTGGAAATCAAGGGCACGATAGAAGAGCAATATGATTTCAAATTAGTATCAGATGGAAGATTATTATTCAGGGAGAGAACTTGTGTACCAGATTGTTCAGAACTAAAGAAGAAAATATTAGAAGAAGCCCACAGATCAAGGTACACGATTCATCCTAGATCTACCAAGATGTACCAAGACTTGAAGCGGACCTTTTGGTGGCCTAACATGAAAAGAGAGGTAGCAGACTTCGTGTCTCGTTGTCTCACTTATCAACAAGTTAAGGCGGAACACCAAAAACCTGCTGGTAAGCTTCATCCTCTTGATATTCCCAAGTGGAAGTGGGAGGATATCGGTATGGACTTCATAATGGGTCTGTCAAAATCTAAAGGAGGACATGATGGAATATGGGTCACCATAGACCGATTGACCAAGTCGGCACATTTCTTTCCAATCAAGAGCAGATGGTCAGTTGACGTTCTTGCTGCACTATACATCAAGGAGATAGTCAGACTACATGGAGTTCTTGTTTCAATCGTGTCTGACAAAGACCCGCATTTTACTTCTCATTTTTGGAAGGGTCTACAACATTCGTTGGGGATGAGACTTAACTTTAGTACAACTTTTCATCCTTAGATGGATGGTCAGACCGAGAGAACAAATCAGGTGGTAGAAGACATGCTTAGGGCTTGTATCATTGATTTTGGTGGAAGCTGGCATGATCACTTGCCTTTGGTCGAGTTTGCATACAACAACAGTTATCAAGCAAGTATCCAGATGGCACCTTTCGAAGCCTTATACGGAAGGAGTTGTCGATCACCTTTGTGCTGGGATGAAGTTGGCGAGAAACAACTACTAGGCCCAGACATGGTGAGAGACACCACAGAGAAGATCCAACTGATTAGAGAAAGACTTCAAGTAGCTCAATCTAGACAAAAGGTTTATGCCGATACCCGAAGGAGAGATCTCGAATTCCAAGTCGGAGATCATGTACTCCTAAAGATTTCTTCAGGCCGTGGAATCAGAAGATTTGGTGTTAAGGGCAAGCTTACACCAAGATATATCGGACCTTTTGAGGTATTAGAAAGAGTTGGTGAAGTGGCCTACCGCATCGCCCTGCCTCCTCAATTGTCTGAAGTTCACAATGTGTTCCACATATCCATGTTAAAGAAGTATGTGCACGATCCATCACATATCATAGATCATGGAGACCTGGTGATACAAAAGGATCTTACATATGAACAAAAACCCATGAAGATCCTTGATCACGAGGTACGTGCACTAAGGAACAAGACAATTCCCATGGTTAAAGTTCAATGGAGTAAATGCTCAGAACAAGAAGCCACATAGGAGACCGAGGAATCCATGAGGAAGCGATTCCCAGATTTATTTTAAATGGTATGTACTCTGCACCCTCCACGTCTATGAGCAGTTGAATTTGGGGATCAAATTCTTTTAAGTGGGGGAGGGTGTAGCAACCCTGGTAAATTAAAGGAATGAAATCCTAAATAGATTAAAAATAAAACCAATGTTCAAGGCCTAGACCATACACACAACATCACATACACAATTAGGTCTCATACATATACACATAAGGGCCTGATACTTAAACCAAATGGGCTATGGGGAAAGGGCGCCCCTTGATAGGGTGCCAATTTATCAAATGAAGCCCATCTGAGTGGGCGCCATTCTCCAAAGACTGTAGCAGCATTCGTGAACAAGGGGTAGAGTGAAGGGCGCCCCTTTGATAGGGTGCTATTCAATGAAATGGAGACCCTGGTCAGGGTGCCATTTCACTGAGAGTGATTTAAGGAAAACCCGTTGCAGTGTCTTGTTCGAACTTGGAAGTAGTTGCCATTCGGGAAAGATAAAATCCAGTAGGATTAATACGTGGGAAGTTGAATATCAATAGGATTCTTCCTATCGGAATATTACTCCCGATCAAACTCCAAGCCCTTGTTCTAACCTTTTCTCTATAAATACTACCCCAATCGGACGAGCAAAATGGTTGAAAATACTCTTCAGTGTCGACTTGCTACTCGTATTGTTCCTGGCATCATTGTCATCTTCCTTTTCTTTCCATCACCTTCTTACTATGCTGCTGCTACCAACGGCGTGAAGAGGAGCTTCTATTCCTCTGCTTCATCATCGTTTGTCATGGCTGAGAGGAGAAGTAGCCGTGCTACTTCCACTCCCTTCTACGAGCGTGGTTGCTGAGGCTATTGCCGTTGCAGTAATTACTGACCGACATATAGTCGTGAAGAAGCCCTACTGTTGCTTCTTCCTCTTCATCACTTCCTGATCAAGAGCTGCTGCTGCTCTTGTTATTTTCTTCAGCCCGTGCCTCTGCTGCAGTTATACACATCTTTTTCCGGCTTAGTTCGTCGTTCCCAGACAACTAATAAAGGTAGGTGTTCTCAAGTACCAAGCCCAACCTAATAACTTTAGATCATGAGCATGCATATACGTCTGATAGATTGGCTTTCAGTTGTTTCTGCTTCATTTTTTAGAGTTTCAGTAAAAGGGCGCCCCTCTATAGGGCGCTATTTTCATAAAACGACTATACACACAGTCGTTATTCTTTCAGTAATTAAATAAGTACACCATCTTTAAAATTCAATAACCATGAATCTGATGTCTAATCTAATGCATGAGTACACTGCTAGATTCCTATTATTTTTCTCTACATGTCCATATATTCATTCCTGCGAAGTTATTTTTATTTGAAAAGTGCTACTGTTCATGACCAAATTTCACATGATTGAACAATGACTGACACCCAGCCACCATTCAATACAGCGCCCCTGACCTGGGCGCTATATTCAGAAAAGGAGACTATGTGCACAGGCTCCATCCCCCTATATATGAAAACTTCTGGAAATTGATAAATATATATATGGATATGTAACCTAGATACAACAACTCAATGGAGAGTCTTTATTTAATGAAATAGTGACCCTGCCCAGGGCGCAATTTTATAACATGAAGACATTACCCCAGGCGCCATTTTCCTGCTTCCCGATTTTTGTTGTTTTTCTGTAACCCACCTCAGTGGGTATATCTATTGGCACTATATTCCAGTCCGTGAGTATAGTCCCACGTTTCTCGGGGTTTTATCAATTACCCCACTATTTCTCGGTGATAGATGAACCCTCCGTGAGATATTCCTTCCTTCGGACTGGTGATTTTATCATAGAGACCTCCGTAAGTCTACGCGAAGCCTTGGATTCCTTGAAGGCCACCGAGCAGGTTGTACCATTAAAACCCATGACACTTTTTAATTACCATGTCACTCTAAAGAAACATGGTAGACTGACCCTCATGGTATGCTACTTAGCCACCGTGAGAATGTTTCTTGAGCTAATGGAATGGGAAACCATATCATTGCTATCAACTAAGGATTATGTGCCTTTATATGGACACTAATTCTTTCTACCTTATCATGTACAAAGAACGAGCGATCATGTGTATATGAACACTTATTCTTGATATCTTGGCACCCATTAGGGAGCCGATTCCACCCAGTTTTCAACGAGTATCGTGATTGTACCGTTTAATCGTAGTACGCCCTTACGTATCAAGTTCTATCCTGGTGATTCTATTCCACAAGATCTACCTTAAAATTCCTACAAGAGCATTCCCTTGGAACTCTATATTGGCTATAAATATAGTGGATGTCAAAATACATGACTCAATACTTGCGCATATAGGGCCCGATCTGGTCCTGGGAGGAGCACCCGAAAGTACTTGTGCCCATGGGAGCTATTATTGATCACGGTGTGGCATTGCACCGAAGTGCATGACTTGCTTGGTTGGACATTTCCACAAATCCTATAATTGTACTTGATTTGACATGACATGATGTGCGTGGCCCGGAAAGGGTATATACTTGCTTGCTTGAAACGTGATAGCCAATTCTTGACATGACTTGATAAATGTACATACTTGTTCATCTTGGTATATTGACATGAAAGACTTGCTAGTTCACTCATTATCTCTTGCTATACTCTCTCTCTAATGTCGTTTCATGCGAACATGCATAGCTATCCTTGCATTCATGCAACATGTAATTTACTTAAAGCAAGCTAGCACTTGAGATATAATTCCTACTGAGCATTCGCTCACCTAGTGTTTTCCCTTATTTTTCAGGTAACTCCGATGACGAGACTCATTCGGATGGGGATGGACAAGAGTGAAGAGTTTAGAGCCATTCCAACCGTCAAGCGTTATCTAGTCCTATCTTTTCTATTTTCTTGAGTCATCCATTGTACTTTTCCTTTCATTGAGTCATAGTTCTTTCACAAAGAATTGTAATGGAGTACTTTAAAGTTATGATTAACAAAGGACTTGGTTATCATTACTTGTGCGCACTTTGTCTATGTATGTCGAATACACTTACGCTCTGATTGACATGATTGATATAAACTCCTCATGCATCTCCGGGTTCCTTCCGCGCTCGGGGCGTGACAAGACCACTGGCAACTCTAGCAAGCCTCGGGAAAGGTACGACCTATCTTATAAATGATTTTTCACAGTTGAATTTGGATGTTGATGTAGGAGAAGAAATGGGTATTATTGCTAATATCCGGTCGCAACCTACATTAATTGAAGACCTAGTCAAGTTACAAGATAATGACCCCACATTAATGGAGATCAAAGCTAATATCGATGAACGGCTGGAATTTTCTATCTCAACCGATGCAAGGCTATTATTCAGAGATCAGATCTGTGTGCCGGATCATGCCGACACTAAGAAGCTGATCATGGAAGAAGCTCATAAGGCAAAATATGCTATTCACCCTGGTGCTACCAAGATGTATCAAGATTTAAAGAGGAATTTCTGGTGGCCCAGCACGAAAAGAGAGATAGCGGACTTTGTATCTCGTTGCCTCACTTGTTAGCAGGTTAAGGCAGAACACTTAAAGCCCACTGGTAAACTACGTTACTTGAAAATTCCCGAGTGGGAATGGGAGAGTATAGAGATGGATTTCATCATGGGTTTACCTAAAACGAGAGGTGGACATGGTGATATATGGGTGATCATAGACAAATTGACTACATCTGCACACTTTTTGCCTATCAAAAGTCAATGGTCTATGGATATATTAGCAACTTTATATATGAAGGAAATGGTCAAGTTGCACGGCATCCCTGTTACCATTATTTCAGATCGAGACCCTCAATTCACATCATAATTCTGGAAGGGTCTATAACACTCTTTAGGGACCCGACTCAACTTTAGCACTGCATTCTATCCTCAAACAGATGGTCAAACTGAAAGGATAAATCAGGTGGTAGAAGATATGCTCAGGGCATGTGTTATTGATTTCGGTCGGAGTTGGCACGATCACTTACCTCTAGTGAAATTTGCCTACAATAATAGCTATCAAGCTAGCATTCAAATGACACCATTCGAGGCTCTATATGGGAGAAGTTGCCGCTCACCTATATGCTAGAATGAAGTTGGGGAAAGACAACTTCTAGGCCCTGAAATCATCAGAGATACTACCGAGAAGGTAAAACTTATTCGAGAAAGACTCCATATGGCTCAAGATAGGCAAAAATCATATGCTGACAATAGAAGGCGAGACCTGGAATTTCAAGTGGGAGACCATGTGTTTCTCAAGGTTTCTCCAGGTCAAGGTATCCGAAGGTTTGGCATAAAAGGCAAGTTCACTCCGAGATTCATTGGCCCTTTTGAAATTCTTGAGAGGGTTGGTGAAGTCACATATCGGATTGCCTTGCCTCCTCAATTAGCTGGAGTCCATGATGTATTTCACGTCTCAATGCTTAAAAGGTATGTCCCTGATCCATTTCATGTTATAAGTTATGATGACCTGGTGGTGCAGAAAGACCTGACGTACGAGCAAAGACCACTCATGATACTTGATAGAGAGGTACGTCAGCTTCGTAACAAAACCATTCCCATGATAAAAGTCAGATAGAATAAAAGTACGGACTAAGAGGTAACATGGGAAACATAAGAAACTATGCGCAAGAAATTCCTGGAACTGTTTGATTGTAAGTATGCTCTCCAGGAAACCTATGCTATGAATTTAGGGACCAAATTCTTTTAAGTAGAGAAGGGTGTAACACCCCGAAATTTTTTAGAATTTTTCAAGAATTAAATAAAATTATTTAATGGGCTAATTAAATAAAATATAGATTAATTAAATCAATTTAAAGTCCCTATATCAACCAAAGGGGGCTAAGTCCACTAAAATTAGGCCCATAGACCAATTTCCAAGGCCTTTAGGCCCAAGCCCACATCTAGAAACGTAATAGGATTATTTTCATCATTTTAGTAGATAATTAGGGATAATTATAAAGAGGAATTTGAATATAATTCAAATTCTGACGCCCTACATAGTGGCGGTCTATCGCATGACCGCCATCTCCAAAAGGCGGCCCACGGAGGACCGCTACTTAGTTCCAAAAAAAGGATTCTTAGAGGCGTGAAAAGTTGGGGTTTTCCCATCCCAATCGCCTAGGATCAAAGTATTCTGGCATGTAAACCTATCTAGGACTCTTGGGGATTGATTCTAACCCCAATAAGGACTCTTGGATCAATCTAATCCTCAAACCCTAGACCAAACTCTATAAATAGGGCTCAGGATTGACCTGCACGAACCCTCGTTTTGGCTCACCTGGTTTGATGGTAAGATGATAGTATTTTATGTTAGTCCTTTAGAACTTTATGTTCCCGTTAGTATTATCTAACCCTCTATCAAATTTCATACTAGGAGACCCAGCATCTAAGGAGATAGAACGTCTACAAGTTTCTGTTCCTCTGTAGGACGCTCAGGAACCAGCGTGTTTGCTTGAGAAAAATCCAAGTTGTAGGGATGCTAGCAGAGGTAATTTCACATCAATCCTTTAGAGTTATTTGTTCCCAGTTATGTCTTCTTACTTCCCTCCAAATCTCATGAATTTAGGTCAAGAGGTTAAGGAGATAGAAGGGCGAGAAGTTGCTGTTTCTATGTAGGACGCGTAGGAACCAGCACCATCTTCCAGTTAGAAATTCAAACTCTAGGAGCGTTCCCAGAGGTAGGTTATCTCATGAATGGCTTAAACATCAAGTTAGGATTAAAAGCCCTCTAACCTTGCTTGATTTCATACTTTATACACGTTGTATTTCATGTTTTTAATGGACTGCACAACTAGGTTACATAGCTTGCATATCCCTACATCGAATGGAAAAAAATGATAACTTTGGCCAAAATCACGCATCTCCATGCATCAATACTATTCTATCATGTTTTACCTTTCGATATAATAGGTTTTCATACATTATTTGCCCTAGGATAGGCCTTGCATGCATCATTTACCTTCTGTCTGTTACAGACAGAAGGCGGTTCCTCATGAATCGCTACTATCAGGCAGCGGTTCCTGATCGACCGCTACTTCAAGAAGCGGTTTCCATCAGACCGTCTTATTCTTTCTATTTTTTGCACTCTGTTAACTCCAAACAGAACGTAGCTTAGCCTTTATAAACATATGTTAAGTCTAAGATATTAGGTCCTATTCCTAGTTACTGTCTTACATTCATGATTTTGGTTATATTGTGCACCCACCATGATAGATTTCATGTTTTTCAGGTGTTATAAATTTATTTTAATCTTATGCTAATTTCATGTCAAAACCATATAGTTTGTATTAAAGTTAATTTTATATGGCTTCAGGAACTTGTTACATTGATGATTTGATCGCTGTTTCTACATGGTTCACTCTCATCTCTAAGTCTTTCTTAAGTACATAGCATGTATTTCGGTACGATGCTATTAATTACCCTTGCACATAATAGGAACACTCTCTTAGACTTGTGATCCTCTCCGTTAGATATTCCTTCCACCGGACTAGGTGATCATGTTTCAAGGCCTCCGTAAGTTCCGCGAGCTTGGGATTCCCACTAGGATGCCGAGCTGGTTGTACCCTAAAAGCCCAATGGATTAGAAAGCACATCGTAAAACTCCCATTTTCTGCAACCTGGTCAGATAACGGCCTTCAGGCAACCGCTACCATCAAGGGGCAGTCCTGGCTCGATCGCATTCTGGTTCCAGCGTTTACTGCGTCGACTCTTTCCCTTCATGCGTCGACTCCACATGATAGCGGTCTCGACCTGACCGCTACCATCAAGAAATGGTCTTGAACTGATCGCCTTCTTCTGTCTTGTTATTAAACCCTAGGTTTGACGCAAGGGTTAGTCCTACTCTATTCCTAGATGGTCTAATGATTATCTAGAACCCAAACCTTATTCAATAAGTTATTAATGAACTGTGAAAAGTAATGAACGTACCGTTATGCTGCAAGATTCCTCCCGTAGCATGACCTTGGTCTTAACTCATCCTTGAACTCACATGTTCATAATTGGTGCATTCTTACCTTGGTATTGTCATCATGAACTATAGTTTGAACTTGTTATTATCGGCCTAGAGTATTATTTCTCGTGGAAGTAGCTTGATTTATAACTTGAAGATGCAAGGGCGGGCACGAACGGTGTCCAAGAGCTCGACACTAGCCCCCTCGACGGATGGTCGGAAACATACTATAAACTATGGGATATGATGAACATTGGCGTCGCATTATGCCGGGAGTACTTTTTGTATAAACGGATTAAAATCACGAGGCTTATCATGAAATTATACATTCTTGTTACATGACTTTCGAGTGCATGACCTTTATGGTTTATGAAAAATATATTATTGTTACATGCAAATACATTCTCGTTACATGAAAGGCCACTTTATATTCTTGCTCGATGATGCTCTCATTCTACATGAACATTCATATCTCTATACATATTCTTGTGCTTTATGGTTATTTTGGTTTATTCACATGTTTTATCGTATTTCATTTATCCTACCTTCTAGAGCTAAATTATTAACTACTTAAACTTGCCCTCATGTTGATACGAAAATACCTACCGGGCAAGTGTGCTCATTCCCTACTTTTTCAATCTTTTCAGGAAACTCTAGTGGATCGGATTCCGACTACTCGAATGACGGGTCCGCGGGCGAGAGCGAATGAATAATAAGAGAAGACCTAGAATGCTAGTATCATGAGTCGATTATGTAATTTTTCTTTTAATGAGTCTAGTGCGTCGTTATGTCAAGAAGTCAAGTGTCCTTGTAAACCTTACTCATTATTATTCAATAAAAGTTGGAATTTTGAGTATATTACCTTGTGCATTCATCTTTTATATGTGAATGATTAGCACTCTAATTGTCTTGCTAGCGTGAGGCTTACCATGCCGGCTGTTCACATTCCCGACTTAGTTTTTGCTGCATATCTCGAGGTGTGACATTTTACCTCTGCGATATGTGGATCACAATGAAGCAAAAAGTGATCCCCCATGGCGGTAATGAACCGCACAAGTGTCTGGTCTTTAGCGTTATCTACATGGACATGGACGATAGAGTTATCTCCATGCAGCGTTCCATGAATGATATCCTCAGTGGCACTCCAGCATAGTCTATACACTAGAGATAATATGGAGAAGAGAGAGGAGAGAAAAGACTATAACGCCTCGGATTTTTTAGATCAGGATCCATGGGTTTCGGAGCGCTTTCGTGGGTTTTGGATCATGTTTTATGGTTGAAATTGAATTTTTGGCTATCGGGCCTTCGGACCACTATGTAGGGTGAACCGATGTGTTTTCGGGTTCCGGGACGTTGTAGGTGCGTCGTGCGTTTTTCAAGGATCGTGGGGATGATTTTTTCCTCATTTTTTATTTTTAAAATTTTAAAATCCCATAATATTTTTGTAGGGATGAAAATTTTTGTCTCTGGTTAGGTTTATTTGATTTATTTATTTGTTGCGTGGACGTGCCAGTCACAAAGTGACGGTTTATTATGCGCTCGACCTGACCAACCAGGTGAATGTGGAATCCATGTTGGGATTGGAAGTCCACCGCACCATATAGGTATTGGCGTTAATTACATCCTCCAGAGGAGAGAAAATCCTTGATTAGTCGCCAAGAAAGAAGGACCCTCGGGCCTGAAATAAAAACTGATGAAAGGAATGATAAAGGTCCTAAAATTAGCTGGCAAGGATAGCTCGTGGCAGAAGATCGATTTTTTCTGGGTGGTGACCTAGCCGTCGTCCATGGTCAGCGTGGTGGGGGAGCCCCCACCTCCTCCCCTGCAGATGTCCACCCCCCGTCTTCTTATGGCGCGACTGTACCTCATCGTACATACGCCCAATCTCTTGTGGAGTCTCACCCGAAGTCAAGGATCTCCTTTCCGGTCAAGGCTCCGGCATTTACTGATCTTGGGGAACTGGCTGTTTACTTTTCCAAATCTGAGATCATGGCATCGATGGAGTGCCTTAACCTGGCAATCATTGCTAAATGCTCGTATGGAAGGCCGTCTTTCTCGGACATTAAGGCGTGTTTACTGCAGCGACTGCATCTCTCGTCTGATTTCATCCTTAGTCGGATTAATCCACAGCATATCCTTATTCGTCTGGGGTGTGAAGCATACTTTCTGAAGATCCTCATCCAAAAAAATCTTTATATAAAGGGTTTCCTCTTCCGCTTCTTTCGATGGACACAAAACTTTGATTTCGAAGCCGACCCTTCCTCAGCCCCTGTTTGGATTAGTTTTCCTTTGCTTCCAGCAAATTTCTACCATGAAGATTTGATGCGGTCTATTGCAGGGAATATTGGACCAGTTCTTAGAATCCATGAAAAAAACGTTGGCTATGATAGATACATTGAGGCTCTTGCCTGTGTGGAGTTGGATCTTTCTACCCAACGCAAGGAGTGTCTATGGATAGATATGGATGGAGAGGGTTTCTGGCAACCCATAAACTATCACCGTGTCCCTCATCTTTGTTCCTATTGTCACAAGCTTGGTCACCTCGAGGTAGAATGCAAGAAAAGGCAGGGCAAGTCCACTAATAATTCAATGAACTCTAATAAAGGTGCAGCATTGCCGGTTCAAAGGAAGCCTCAACAGGTGTTTAAACCTCAGCCTATAGCTCCTCTTGATGTCCCTCAAGCCAATCATTTTAATGCCTTGCAGCAGGATATTTTGGAATCTATGGAACATGGTGCAAACATTGACCCCCTGCTCGTGGTTCGCTGGACGAAGTCGGGGGTCAACAGTCAGTCATAAATGCTAATGAGGAGCCGGGGTGTTCAGGTTTGCCAAATTCTTATGATGCTTCTGTTCTTATATCGCCAACGCTGGCTGGACCAGCGCATCGGCTAAGTCTCGTGCAATAGCCTGTCCCTAACTCAGCCCCAGATGGGCCTAAGTCTGCTTCTTTGTTGCAAGCACTGCTTGCTTCTGGGACTCACCCTCCAATAGTTGAGTTGAGCATGTGTGGCGAGCTCCCTTCACTCCAAAACTCTGAACTTCTTGTTGTTGCTGATGGTGTGCCACCCCATCTCTAGTAAAGGGTCCTCCCATTATCCCCCCCGTAGTACCAGTCCCTACCCCTAGTGTGGGGGACAATGTGGTTTCCTCTTGTGGATTTCTTAATATTGGTGGTGGTCCTTTGTTGGTAGACATGGGACAAAAAGCTAATCCCTTAAATGATAATATTGTTCAGATCCAGCAAAATTTTATGGGGTCTTGTGTTGCTTCTGAGCAGGATAATCGCCGCCTTACCAGGTCCATGTTGTGCCATAGTGTTTCTCTGAACTCTTCATCAAGCTCTCATGAAAGGCCTCATTTGGAACATTAAGGGGATTGCCAATAATCCCTCAGTTAGCAGACTAAAGTTTTTGATTAAAAAGCATGACCTGGGTTTCATTTCTATGTTTGAACCTAAGACTGATGCTGCAAAGATCCACAAATACATGAGGAAACTTAGAATGGAACATTGTATGTCTAGTCTTTCTGACAAGGCTCGGGTCTAGTTATTTTGGAAGCATCCTCTGGATTTGGTTTTAGTCCACTCTTCATTCTATACATTGAGTATCTCATCTGGTCCGACCATGGCTGCCTCTTTCTCCATGACTTTTGTGCATGCCAGATGTGCTCGACAAGAGCGTCTGCCTATGTGGAGTGAATTGATTCAGCTCTCTTCCTCTCTGCACCACCCCTGGCTGCTGGGTGGTGATTTTAACTGTATTCTGAACCCTGATAAAAAGAGGGGGGGTCATGATGCTTTTGTAAATTCCATGTTGGATTTCCAGTCCTTTGTTTCTGCAGTAGAAATTGAGGATGTGGGCTTTGCTGGTTCTCAATTCACCTGGTGCAATGGTCGCATTTATGATGGTATTTAGGCCTGGCTAGATAGAGTCTTCATTAATTCCCATTGGTCTTTCTCTTTTCCGTCAACTTCAGTTGAACACTTATCTAGAGCGTGCTCGGATCATTGTCCATTGTTGGTTAACCTTGTTCCCTTCATGGCAAGGCCTCTAGCAAGATTCTGCTTTCAGCAAATGTGGGTGTCTCATGATGCTTTTCTACTGGTGGTTGAGTCAGCCTAGAACATGGGTCCTGTGGCTACTAATCCCTTGTCCATGCTGGCCTTCAAGTTGAAGTCCTTGAAGTCCACGCTCAAGACTTGGAACAAGGATGTATTTGGTAATCTTTTCTCTGCTATCAATGCTGCTGAGTCTGAATTTCTACAAGCCCAACAAGCTTATGATATTTCTCCCACTCCAGCGGGCAAGGATATGCTGAACATTGCAAAAAAAACATTGGCTAATCTTCATCTACAGGAAGAAATCTTCTAGCGTCAAAAATCTAGAATTCAATGGCTTAAAGAGGGTGACAGAAATACAAAGTTTTTTCACTCGTGTGATATCTAACAAAAGGCGTGCAGTCATAAATTCCATGGTGGATGGCCAGGGTATCTCTGTTAACTGCCCAGATCTTATCAAACAAATATTTGTTAATCACTATCAACAGGCCTTTTCCACAGCTCCTCATGTGGTGGATGAGTAGTTTTTATCACACATTCCCCCTATCATTAATGAGGATCAAAATCTTAGTTTGTGCACAATTCCAAATGTGGACGAGATCCAGAAGGTTGTTTTTCTCCTGTCTCTGGACAGTGCCCCTGGCCCGGACGGATTCACTGGTTGGTTTTTTCAATCTTGCTGGACTATAGTAAAAAATGATATCTGTAAGGCGGTTCAAGGCTATTTTTGTGATCATCCCCTGCCGAAGTCTTTTACATCATCTCTTATTGCTTTGGTTCCCAAAGTCTCTACCCCTTCTACTTGTGCTGATTACAGGCCGATCAGTCTGTGTAAATTTGTGTACAAGGTGATATCTCGGATCCTTAGTGACAGATTGTCAGTTCTTCTTCCATTAATTATTTCAAAAGAGCAGGGAGCTTTTGTCAAAGGTAGACACATTGTTGAGAACATTTCTCTCGCTCAAGAGCTTGTAAAGGAGCTGGGAAGAAAGGTCAGAGAAAAACATTATTTTCAAGCTGGACATGGCCAAAGCCTATGATTGCATGGAATGGGACTTTATCTTGGCTGTCCTTAGAAAATTCAGTTTTTCCCTCAATTTCATCTCTTTGATTGAGCTTTTACTTTCTAATTGTTGGTTCTCTGTCATGGTCAATGGATATGCCTGTGGATATTTTAAATCAACTAGGGGCCGTCGCCAGGGTGACCCTATTGCTCCATCTCTTTTTATCATTGCAGAGGAGGCCTTCAGTCGCAGTTTATCTCATCTCTTCAACACAGGCCAGATTGGAGCCTATCACGTCCCCCGAGGTTGCCCAAAAATATCGCACCTCCTTTTTGCAGATGACGTTCTCATCTTTATAAATGACGCAACCAACTATGTTCGTAGGCTTATGCTAGTCATCCAGGAATATGAAAGAAATTCTGGTCAGCAGGTTAGTTGTAAGACCCGCGGATTACGGATTCTTATCGGATTTATTATTCGAAAAACTTTCCACGAATTTGGGTAATTTTTGTGGGCTTTTCGGATGAGTAATGCATGATAAATCCATTTATATAAAGAATCTTAGGGAATGGAGGGGTATTAGCATAATTTGAGCTCTTTTAACCCCTTCTCGCAATTGGAGGTTTTATATCAAAAAAATATATGTCAACCCCTTTTTTTTTTCTTTTCTTTTCACCCACGAAAGGAACCCACGGTTCCCTCTCCACCTCACGCACCACCCCCTCTTTCCCCCGTTGATTCTCTCGGTGTGCAACACCACCCGGCCGCAGGCTGCTTGGAGGAGAAGACTCTTACGAGTTCGGGGCGACGGTGGCATGCTCGTGTAGCCGTGAAGGTGGGCTCGTGTGGTGGTGGTTTTTCTCCATCATGGGAGGCGGGTTTAACACGAAGAACGGCGTCGTTTCACGATTCCAAGTAGGGGAATGGATTCCACTTCACTTTTGCGTGTTTTTCTATGCATTAGAGTGGTGAAATGCATGAATGAATGGTTACTTTGATTCAAAGAATGCATGGGAGTTGCTTTTTTTTTAAAACCCTTATGAATTGATTGTCATGGGCATTGTACCTTATGTTTTTGATGTTAAAAGCATGTAAAAATGGTGTATGACAGGTTCAAATAGGTTAAACCCATGTAATCCCCTCATTTTGAACGAGTTGGGAGGGGTTTAAAATGAATAGGGCATTTTCGCACCGTCTGGAACGGTAGCGCTCACCACCGGACTGCTACCGTGGTCTAAGTGGTCCCCACCGGACCGTTAGGCTGGCTTAACGGCCTCCATGAGACCGTTTTTCGTGAAGTTGAGGTGGTGGAGGGGTAACGGTCGCTCGAGCGACCGCTACGGTCCCGTTGGCAGTCCAGTGAGGACCGCTAATGTCCTTTAGCGGTCCAATGAGGACCGCTAGGGTACCCTAGCAGGTTTTTCCGCCGTGGTTGTTTAACCGTGTGTTTGGGGTCGCACCTTTAGTATCTTTACATGCTATAAAGATTTGAAATGTGTATTTATGATCTATTTTGAGTCAGCTTCTCTTTCCTTTGTGACTGACCCACTAGTCGTAGCCCGACGACCCTTAGAGTTGGCCCACCGAGGAGAGGTGGCAGGGCAGTCCCCGTGTACGGTTTTTAGGCTAGCTTCCGTGGGCCCCCTTACTTTGTAGTAGCGTCTTACTAGGGGAGAAAACTAGCTAGAGGCTTGGCACAAGGTATTGAGCTTGTGTGTACACACGTGATCAGGGACGTGGACTTGCGCTAACGAGCGTGAAATTGACTAGTCCTTGTCTTTGGCTACAGTTACGGTGTCTCAATTACCGTGTTCGAGGCGAGTGGGAGACACCCGAGACAGTCGTCAGTGGACGCGTCTGGTCTTTCTTCTAGTGGTTTTTCTTTCTCTTGTCACCTGTGGAAATTTGACTCTAATGGTGAATGAATGATTCATATGTGTAATTATGTGTTAATTAGCATGAATTATTCACATTAGCTATCTTCTTTAAATTGTTATTCATGTACAACTTCCTTTAATTGTTAAAGTTGCATGCTAGTTAGTTATTCTTTTGTGATCAACTATTTCTCTTACACTTTTAGCTGCGAGGTAGGGATCTGCAGGACCCCTACTGAGTCAATGAAATGAGACTCACCCTTTGTTTTTCAGGTGAGGCACAGCAGTCGTCTGGTTTCCCGCGTGGTTTTGGCGGCCAGTCGTAGTGCCAGCGTGGTCCACTCCGGGGTATGCCCCGTGTAGTTGTTCTCTTTTAGCTCCTGTATAGTATGGACTTATGCTATATACTTCTGGACTAATGTATAATTATAAAACTCTGGTAATGTAAATTTTGCTTCTGCCTAGTGTGATTATTTCTTTGAAAATGCACATGTGATTATAGATCTTTATGCACCCACAGCCTCTTTTCCAACCCTTTCGGAGGCTCATCAGCTCTTGGGTGGCGTCCCCACGTCTTAGGGTATCTGGTATCCAGGAAACTGGGTCGTTACAGTTGGTATCAGAGCGTGGTCTTGTGGTGGTGTACAAAGACCTAGAATTACAATCATCCAGAATAAGTCTAGGTACCACTAATTGCTGGCTTAGGATGTTTTCTGCGATTACTCATGAATTTGGTTGTGTGTGTTTTCTCTCATGTTTTAGAGCCAATGGCACCGCGGCGGAGGACGCGTTTCCAAGCCAGAGTGCCTATGGATGTTCAAGGAGAAGAGAGCGATTCATCGCCTCCTCCAGTGAATGTTAGAGGCCAAGGCTGTACTGATCCTGATATTGGTGAAGGTGTGTCTTCTCAAGGTGGCCGTGGCCGAGCTCTGAAGGAGTTTCTCTTGTTCCACCCACCTCAGTTTGATGGGCAGCCTGATCCTGATGCGGCAAGGGCATGGCTGGATGCTATTGAGCGAGTTTTCCATTCTATGGAGTGCACCGAGGATGAAAAGGTAATGTTGGCTACTTTTCAGTTGCAAGGGGCCGCGCTTCCTTGGTGGACTTTAGAATGGGAAACAACTTTTCAATCTCATCCTCTTCGACTGATGAACTGGCGAGAGTTTGTCTCTTCTTTTGAGCGTACTTACAGTCCGGCTTATCTCAGAATGGACAAGATGTATCAGTTCATGGAGTTGATCCAAGGTGATATGACAGTCCTACAGTATCGAACAAAATTTATGGAATTGGGCCGGTATGCTCCACATATCATGGAAGATGAAGGGCTGAAGACTCAGTAATTTCTACGAGGTTTGAGGCCAAAATTGAGGCAACCTCTTATTGTGACCAGTGTGGCAGATTTGGACAGGGCTTGTCAAGCAGCGGCGACATTAGAATTAGACATGGCAAGAACTCAAGGGCGGACCCAAGCAGGGCCAGTGCAGCAAAGTGAGCAGCAACAGTAGCTGAGGGTCAGCCGAGTGTGCCAGGGGTGCCATCTTCTACTGCTTCTGCTGGTGATTCACTTTCTTTGAGATCAAAGTTCAGGCAGATGTTCAGAAAGCAAAAGAAGCGGCAAGATCGACAGACTTCAGCTAGCAGTGTGCAGCAACCTGCACCTTCTCAGCAGTGAGGATCGATAGGGAATCAACCTCGAGCATGTCCCAGATGTGGTGAAAGCCATCTAGGTAGACAATGTACGATGCCAGTGGTTTGTTACTGATGTGATCAGGTGGGACACGTGGCCTGTGACTGTCCATCAAGGCCTAAGCAACCTGCTCAGTTTTCATAGCCACATCAGTTCCGACCTCCACCACCACAGCAATTTTCACAGGCACAGGCGTCGTCACAGCAATCTACTGCGGGCGAAAAGAAATCTCGTGGAAGAGTTATGCATATGACTCGTTCTGAGGTGGTTGCAGCTCATTTAGTGGAAGGTACTGTTATGATTTATGGTCAAGCCGCACGTGTTTTATTTGATTCTGGTGCTTCTCATTCATTTATTTCCAAGAACTTTGTTGCTTGCATTGAGGAGTCGACTTCAGAACTATCTTCTGAGTTGATTGTGGAACTGCCTTCGGAAGAAATTATGTTTACTCCCTTCTATCTTGATAAGGCCCCAATGATGATTGGGAATCAGTAGTTGTCTGCTAGATTGTATGGCTTGCAGTTGGTAGATTATGATGTCATTCTGGGCATGGATTGGCTAGAAGATTATGGAGCAGTGGTTGATTGCAAAGCCAAAAAGATTTACTTTCAGCCATCTCAAGAGCATCATTCTATTTTCAAGGTATTTTTTTAATAGAAAACCTAACCTAGGGGTTAATGGGAGAGTGCACCCCTTACCAGAGGTAAGGAGAAAGCCACTCCACCATCCAACCACTAGGAGGTGAATTTATTCCAATATTGGTAAATAAAGAGTTACATCAATCGGATACTAGGCAAGCCTAGTGAGTCCAGTCGAGCAGTACCTTTTATAATACAAGGGAGCTCACTATAAGAATAAAAAGAATTACATTTGGTAGTGCAAGCTAAAGAAGCAAGAAGATCTGCAGCAGTGTTGGCTTCTCTGAAAATATGCGATATAGAGTCATGCTGAGAAAAGACACTCCATAGTTCTCTGACATAGCTAAGAATGGACCAAGGACAATTTACTTCCTTTTTGATTATCCTGACAAGAGTAAGAGAGTCACATTCAATGAAGGCTGGAGTAGAAGTCACTGTCTTTAAATACTTGATACCATCAAGAAGAGCTCTGGCTTCTGCAATTAAACTATCCGTATGACCATAATAATGAGAAAAGGCAAGGATGGTCTTGCCTCTAGAATCCCTGATTATACCTCCTCCCCCAGTATCTCCAGACTGCTTATTGGCCCCATCAGTATTCAATTTAATAGAAGGCCAAGGAGGGCAAACCCATCTGACAATTCTAATTTGATGTTTACTGGTTGCTTTATAAATGATTCCCAAATGATCCAAGCATTTCTGGTTGCAAATTTTAGTTTCCTTTAGGGCAGCAGCCGAACAAGTCACCCTGATTTGAGACATGATGTAATAAATGAAACTGGTTTTGTTGACATGTTTCTGATCATATTTAATGGTGTTCCTTGCTTTCCATATTTCCCACATTCCATATCCAATGGAGGCTAGATTAAGAAGTGCATATGCCGAACCTGGCTGACCATGACTGATGGAATTCAAAATGAATTCCCTAGCTGTTCTTCCTTCAAGTTGTAAGCCTGCAGCAGTTAAAGCAGTCCAGATTGAAATAGCTAAATCACTGTGCAGAAAAAGATGATTAAGGTCTTCCACTGTCGGATTCCTGCAGCAAAAACATTTGGAACAAAGCACAATTCCCACTCTTTGTATATTATCATCTGTCGGAATACAGTTGTGTAATATCTTCCATAAGTGCACTGATATTTTTGTAGGAAGCCATTTAGACCACAGCCGACTCCAAGGTAAGCTAGACAGTAAATGACTATTGGCCATAGAATTGTAGGATGAAGAGACTGTGCACTGTCCAGAAGGAGAAAGACTCCATATACCCAAATCCAAATCCTGGTTCAATGTAACTGACCTGATAGCTTGCTGAATTTTAGAGGGGATTGAAACATTTAGCAGAGCAGAGTCCTCAGCAGTGGGGTGCAAAATAATATCTCTAACAGTGGCTTCTGGATTAGGAATAGAATCTTCAGGGACAAAAGACTTTAAGCAATGCTGGCCCAGCCAGTTATCATACCAGAAGTTAGTGTGTGAACCATTCCCAATGATAACTTTATTGAACTGAAGGATATAGTCTTTGGCCTTCAACCAGCTGCTTCTAACAAAGCCCTTCATAGTTCTAAAATTTGCATTACAAAGATGGCCTTGATACAAGTATTTGGCTCTAAAGTAAACAGCCCAAAGAGAATCAGAATGGATAGCATTCCACAACATTTTAACCCGAAGAGCAATCTCCATGGTTCTAAGAGACAAGATGCCAAGACCCCCTTTTGCTTGTGGCCTACATAAAAACTTCCAAGATTTCCAATGTCTTCTTTTTCCAAGGGGAGAAGACCCCCAAAAGAAGTTAGCAAAAGCCCGCTCAAGTTGATTGTGAACACCAATGTGCAAGGGAGTTAAAGACAGTGAATAGATTGGCAAGGAAGTAAGAACATGTCTAACCAGAATCAGTCTAGCACCTTGTGACAGCAAATTAGCCTTCCACCCAGCAATTCTCTTCTGGATAGAGTTAATGATACCTACGAAGTAAATCTTCTTTGTTCTACCAATCACCAGAGGAATTCCAAGATATTTATGAGGAAAAGAAAGTCTGGTGAACCCTGTAAGATTCTGAATCCGCTGAGCAACAGAGGGTGGCATCTTTGGATGAATAAAAAATCCACTCTTGCTGACATTAATCAATTGCCCTGAAGAGTGCTCATATGTGTGGAGGAGTTTTAGTAAAGTTCTAATAGAGGCAGCTGTGGCTTTACTGAAAATCAATGTATCATCTGCAAACAACAGATGAGAGATGGAGGGACATCTCTGAAAACCAGAGTACCATTCTATCTGACCATTGCTGAATGCTGCTCTAATCGATCTACTTAATGCTTCTTCTGCTAAAACGAATAAAGAGGGTGCTACGGGGTCACCTTGACGGATACCTCTTGAAGACTTGAAATAGCCAGCAGTGTCTCCATTCAATAAGACAGAAAACCAGCAATTGTTGAGCAATCTCTCAATAAGATTGATGAAATTGTGACTGAATCCAAATCTGAACAAAACTGAGAATAGGAAGTCCATTCAAGTCTGTCGTAAGCTTTAGCCATACCAAGCTTAAACATGACATTAGAGCCTCTGGTTTTTCTGCCCAAATCATTTGAGAGCTCTTGAGCAAGGGCAATGCTTTCAATAATCTGTCTCCCCTTGACAAAGGCTGACTGCTCAGGTGATATGAGTTTTGGAAGAATGATGGCCAGCCTTTTATTAATGATAGCAGATATAATCTTGTAGAAAAAATTGCATAAGCTTATCGGCCTATAATCAGTAATATCCACTGCATTGGACTTTTTTGGTATGAGAGCAATGAGGGTGGAAGTAACACATCTAGGCAGGGAAGCCCTGGAGGAAAAAGCCTCTTGCACTGCACTACAGACAATGGGTGCTATGAGATTCCAAGTTTTTTGAAAAAAAACTCCAGAGAAGCCATCAGGCCCAGGAGCACTGTTAGGTGACAAGTTGAAAACAGCATCATGGATTTCAATATTTGTGGGAATAGCACAAAGCCTCTCATTTTCATCCTGAGTAACTAACTGAGGAATACAGCCCAAGAAGCTATTATCAATCTGATGGTCCTGAGAAGTGAAAGCATTCTGAAAATGAAGGACTGCAATTCTTTTCATGACCTCATGCTCTGAGGTAAGAGTGCCAGCAGGAGTTTTCAATTGGGAAATATTGTGTTTTCGCCTATTAGCAAGAGTAGACATATGAAAGAATTTGGTATTTCTATCCCCCTCAAGAAGCCACCTGATCCCAGACTTTTGTCTCCAAAAATACTCTTCTTGCAGAAGCCTTTCGGACTGGTAATTCTTAGCCTCTTCTAAAACAGCCAGGGTATCATCACTAGGTAGAGTGTCATAGCGGTGTTCAGCTTGTAGAACTGCATCCTCAGCAGCAGACAGATTAATATGAACATTCCCAAAAGTTTCCTTGTTCCAAATCCGAAGCATCTTCTTTAAAGACTTAAGCTTGAGATATAAGCAATGCATTGGCGATGAAGCTATTGGACTGGAATGCCAGCAAGTCCGGACATCTTCCTAAAATTTGCAGTGCAAGATCCACATTTTCTGAAAGCAAAATCTACTGAATCTTCTGTCTTGAGAGATGAGTTTAACAAGAAGAGGAGCATGATCAGATGCTTCCCTGGATAGATGTTCAATATAAATGGGTAGAATATTAAGCCAGGCTGCATTCAGAAGCACCCTATCCAGCCAGGCCCAAATTCCTCTACCTCCAGATTGATTGTTATGCCAGGTATACTTAGAACCAGTGAATCCACCATCAATTAAAGCACAGTCTGATATACAATTGTTGAAGTCTGTCATAGCAGAAATATTTGGAGGATTTCCACCAAGCTTTTCATCCTCATTTGTGATGCAATTAAAGTCACCTGCTACCAACCAAGGGCCATTAACCAAAGAATGAGTATGCACTAAGGAAGCCCACATATTTTGCCTCTCCATAGCATTACATTTGGCATAAACAAAAGTTAAATAATGATCAGGTAAAGTTGCATTAGAATGGCGAAGTGTAATCTGCTGCTCATCCCTGTGGACAACAGAAAACTGCAAATGGTCTTTCCAAAGAACCCAGATATGAGCTAACCCATCAGAATTTGCAGCAGCCTTGTCCAGTCCTAGTCCTCTGCAGGTATTTTCCATTCTGTTAGTATTTATTTTTGGCTCCAACAGCACAATGCAGTCTAAGTGATGATTTGTAATAAGTAGTTTTACTCTGCCAATCGAAATATCATTCCCGATGCCTCTAATATTCCAAATAATGAAACTCATAGTAACTGTTTAGTATCATTAAGATTGCCCGCGGACCCTGTCCTTACCATGGATCTAGTTATAACCCCTGAGCGCTCATTATGTATGGCCAGAACATTTTGAGCTTCAGCAAGGTTTGCAATTTCCAGTCTTCTATTAGTGGCCTCTGCCATATCTGAATCTGCAAGCTCCTGTGAGGCTGAAAAAGTAGCAGTTTGAGCGATTTGGTTTGAAGGGAGCTCCAATTGAGAGCTGACTAAGGCTACCAACTGATCAACTTGAGCTATTTCGGGAAATATTGTGTTTTCGCCTATTAGCAAGAGTAGACATATGAAAGAATTTGGTATTTCTATCCCCCTCAAGAAGCCACCTGATCCCAGACTTTTGTCTCCAAAAATACTCTTCTTGCAGAAGCCTTTCGGACTGGTAATTCTTAGCCTCTTCTAAAACAGCTAGGGTATCATCACTAGGTAGAGTGTCATAGCGGTGTTCAGCTTGTAGAACTGCATCCTCAGCAGCAGACAGATTAATATGAACATTCCCAAAAGTTTCCTTGTTCCAAATCCGAAGCATCTTCTTTAAAGACTTAAGCTTGAGATATAAGCAATGCATTGGCGATGAAGCTATTGGACTGGAATGCCAGTAAGTCCGGACATCTTCCAAAAATTTGCAGTGCAAGATCCACATTTTCTGAAAGCAAAATCTACTGAATCTTCTGTCTTGAGAGATGAGTTTAACAAGAAGAGGAGCATGATCAGATGCTTCCCTGGATAGATGTTCAATATAAATGGGTAGAATATTAAGCCAGGCTGCATTCAGAAGCACCCTATCCAGCCGGGCCCAAATTCCTCCACCTCCAGATTGATTGTTATGCCAAGTATACTTAGAACCAGTGAATCCACCATCAATTAAAGCACAGTCTGATATACAATTGTTGAATTCAATCTTGTTCTTCTCGCTTGCTTATTTCAGCTATTCGAGCACGTAGGCTACTTGATGCTGGTTGCTAGGGATTTCTTGCTTCAATGGTTATTGTGGAGGCACCACAGTAGGACATTGATAATATTCATGTGGTTTGTGATTTTTTTGATGTTTTCCCTGATAAGTTACCAGGCTTACCTCCGCAGCGAGAAATTGAGTTTTTGATCGAAGTAATTCCAAGTACGTCGCCTTTGTCAAAAGCACCTTACCGTATGGCTCCTGCAGAACTCAAGGAATTGAGGGCACAGTTGCAAGAATTGCTGGAAAAGGGCTATATCCGTCCTAGCTTCTCCCCGTGGGGTGCTCCTGTATTATTTGTGAGAAAGAAAGATGGAAGCCTGAGGCTATGTATTGATTACAGGCATTTAAATCAGGTGACTAACAAGAACAAATACCCTCTGCCCAGGATCGATGATTTATTTGACCAGCTCCAGTCAGCTTGTGTCTTTTCCTAGATTGATCTCCGCTCTGGCTATTATCAACTGCGGATCAGGGAATCTGACGTGGAGAAGATTGCTTTTAGTACGAGGTATGGTCAATATGAGTTTTTTGTTATGCATTTTGGGCTAACTAATGCACCTGCAGCGTTCATGGATATGATGCATCAGATGTTTCGTCCATATTTGGACCAGTTTGTAGTGGTCTTTGTGGATGATATCCTGATTTATTCTGCTTCTGAGGAAGAGCATGAGCAACATTTGAGAATTATATTGCAGACTCTGCGAGATCATCAGCTTTATGCAAAATTCATTAAATGTGAGTTCTAACTTCAAGAAATCTATTTTCTGGGCCATGTGATTTCTGGTGAAGGAATTGCAGTTGACCCAGCCAAGATTGAGGCTGTCCTCCAGTGGCAGAGACCGAGATTTGTGACAGAGGTCAGGAGTTTCTTGAGTCTTGCGGGTTACTACAGGAGGTTTATTCAGAACTTTGCACGAATTGTAGCACCTATGACTAAGCTGACTCGGAAAAATGTGCCATTCCTGTGGTCAGAGGATTTTGAGCAGAGTTTCAATGAATTGAAGAGGGTACTCATGACTTCCCCAGTACTTGTTTTGCCTTCTACTTCTGGTTGATTTGTTGTGTGTACGGATGCGTCTCGAGTGGGTTTGGGTGCAGTATTGATGCAGCACGGTAGGGTCGTAGCTTATGCATCCCGTCAATTGAAGCAACATAAAGGAAATTATCCCAGTCATGACCTAGAGTTGGCAGCAGTGATTTTTGCACTAAAAATTTGGAGGCATTATTTGTATGGTGAGAAATTTGAGATTTTCACCGATCATCAAAGCTTGAAATATGTCTTCTCTCAAAAAGACATGAATCTTCCTCAGCGCAGGTGGATGGAGTATATGAAAGATCATGATTTTACTCTATCATATCAACCTGGCAAGATGAATGTGGTGGCAGACGCACTGAGCAAAAAAGTTCAGATCAGTCACTTGATGGTGCAAGAATGGAAGTTATGGGAGCAGGTTCCAAGCGAGGCTGTCAGATTGAAAATTCCCCGTGATCCAATGATGGCTATTCTTGCTAGTCTAGTGGTGACTCCAGCTATTTATCGGCAGATCAGGGAAGCACAGCATGCAGATTCTAAGTTGTCTCGTATTGTGACAATGCCATATGTGGAATTCTGTGATGATGCAGTGGTGAGATTCAAAGGCCGAATCTATGTTCTAGCTGAAGATTCTTTGAGGAAGGTTATCTTGCATGAAGCACATGGATCCCGCTATACCATTCATCCTGGAACCATGAAGATGTATAATAATATGAAAAGGCAATTTTGGTGGCCAGGTATGAAAAAGGATGTGGCAGACTTCGTGGTTAAATGTTTGACATGTCAACAGGTGAAAGCCGAGCATCAGAGACCCAGAGGTATGCTTCCACCTTTGGAAATTCCGATGTGGAAATGGGATCATGTAACTACTGACTTTGTCGTGGGTTTGCCTCGAACCCCTGAAGGATTTGATGGCATTTGGCTGTTGGTTGATCGTTTGACTAAAACAGCTAGATTGTTGCCGGTCAAAGTAAAGTGAAATGTTCAAAGATTTGCCAGGCTTTATGATGAAAAGATTGTACCATTGCATGGGATTCCCATATCTATTGTATCAGACCGTGACCTGCACTTTACTTCTGGTTTTTGGCGGAGCTTCCAAAAGGTGTTGGGTACGGATTTGGCATTCAGTTCAGCATATCATCCTTAATCTGATGGTCAGTCTGAGAGGACCATTCAGACTTTAGAGGATATGTTGAGATCATGTTGTCTTGACTGGTAGGGTTGTGGGGCCAACATTTATCATTGGTAGAGTTTGCTTATAACAATAGCTACCATTCTAGTATCGGTATGGCACCGTATGAAGCATTGTATGGTCAACCTTGTCGTACACCGTTAGACTGGTTTGAGGTCGGTGATCGGTTGATGACAGGATCAGATCTTGTGCAGCAGTGTGTCGATGTGGTTCGTCTGATCAGGCAGAGACTATTGACAGCTCAAAGTCGACAGAAGAGTTATGTCGATCGACGCAGAAGACCATTGCAGTTTCAGTCAGGAGAATTTATTTTTGTGAGAATATCTCCTATGAAAGGTGTTATGAGATTTGGCAAGCGTGGTAAGCTTAGTCCCTGATATATTGTTCCGTTTCCTATCTTGGAGCGTGTGGGCCAAGTGGCTTATTGTCTTCAGTTGCCACCGACGATGGGAGTGATCCATGAGGTATTTCATGTTTCTATGTTGAGGAAATATGTGCCGGATGCATCGCACATTCTTGATGATTCTGTGTGGCCTAAAGTGGCGGAGGATCTATCTACGCTAGAATTCCCGATTCGTATTGAGGATCATCGTGAGCAGCGGCTGAGAAACAAGGTTATTCTGCTGGTTAAAGTAGTATGGCTGTCACGCCCTGAGCCTTTATGACAGCGGAAGACTCGCTCGAGAAACGTGAACAGTCGGCATGGTAAGCCTCTTGCAAGCAAGAATGATCAGAGCGTAAGGCAATCACACACATAAATGCAATTGCACAATATTTTAATCAAAACTCCAACTTATTTAATTGATAATCAATATTCAAATACAATCACTTTCAACTTCTTTCAATCTACCAGACTCAAGAATTAGGAAAAGTACATAGACTCAATCTAAACAATATAGACTTTCTTAAGTCTTCACTCTCATCTTGACAACACTTTCATTCGCTCTCGGACCCGCTACTTGTATAACCCGAATCCGAATTCGAATCACTTTCATTTCCTGAAAAGAATGGAAATAGGTAATGAGCACACTTGCCCAGTAGGTATCTTTGCATCAGCATGAATGCATCATTAAAGTAATTAACATTTTAGCTCTAAAGAAATAAGGTAAAATCATGCGAATGCGATCAATCATGCGAATATCCAAAGTAACAAAGATGATCGTTAAGATAGAATGAGAGCAAGTATGAACTAGCAAGAATGTAACAGGAACATGTTATGGCCTTTCAAGAACAAGAATGTAACAAGAATGTACTAGCAAGCCACATAATCATCACTCCAGTATCTTTTGCTTATGAGCAAGTACTTCGTGAATTTCTGTGGAATATCAAGTCATGTACAATAAAGTCATGTCGTGCCCTGGATCTTCACTTATTTATAGAGAAAGTACTCCAAGCGTAATGCGACGCTAGTAGCATCATACCCCATGGTTTATAATAGTATGTTTCCGGCAATCAGCCGAGGGGACTAGCATAGAGCCCTTGAACACAATCAGTGCTCGATCGCATCTTCAAGTATAAATCAAGCTACTTCCACGCATGTAACAATAAAGTATGGCCAAGAATATACAATTCAATAAGTTCATGATAACACTATTCAATTAATGAACGCTTCAATTTAATAATGCGAGAGTCAAGAATGACTTAAATAAGGTTATGCTTATGGAAATAAATTGACAGTATAACGGTACATTTCTTTAACTTTTATTTCATTATATTAAGCCTCTTTGGATAATATGGCAAGTTCTAGATCATCAATAATCCATCTAGAAACTTTGGAACATCAACCCTTGGGTCAAACCTCGGGTTAAGCACTCAAACAATGTGACGATCAAGGACTGGCCGTTACATGATGTGACGCTCCAGCATTCAGCCGTTACATTAGTCTGAATCCAAAAATAGTAAAATAGACTTAATGAGATGTAACGGTCTTATATTGGGCCGTTAGATGCTCCTGACGGTCCAGTATAGATCCGTTACATTGCCAGAACCAGAAACATCGATAGTGTAATCTACTAAATTGGCTTTAATTGTTGTGCCCCTGTAGTTTTGATGATCTATAGTTTTGATGATAGCAATCAGTATGAGTCACAAGTCTATTCAGTTTATTCATCCATGCATTCTTAAGTCTAGACATTGCTTGTGCAGCAGACACATTAAGTCCATACATCGCACGGCTCGCAGGCTAGCAAGTCCATACACTGCATGGCTCGCAGGCTAGCAAGTCCATACACTGCATGGCTCGCAGGCTAGCAAGTATGTACATCGTAATCGTCGCAGGCACAGCAAGTCCATACACTGCATGACTCGCAGGGTAGCAAGTCTATACATTGCATGCACAAGTTCAAAGTCCATACATTGCTGCATTGCTTGCACTTGTGAAGTCTATACATTGGCAGTTGTCCTACAATGTCAACACAAGTCCATACATCGGTTGCAGCACTGCACGCACACTCATGTCCATACACTGCATTGTGGCATGCACACTAGCAAGTCTGTACATTAGGCATCTTTACCTACGTAGGACTTGCAAGTATATACATCATGCAGTCTGCACATTGTGGCTAGCAAAGCCTGTACAACAGTGTGTTAGCAAGTCTATACATCGTGCTTTGCTCAAGTCTGTACAGCCCTTGCTTTGCTCAAGTCTATACAGCCCCTCCTTTGGCAAGTCCATACATCGCCATAGCTCGTATGCAAAGTCTGTACAGAGCTTGTGCCTGTCTGACTAGCAAGTCTGTACATCATATGCGAAGTCTAGACATCGGTGAAGTCTGTACATTCACCAGCTTAACTTTCCAAGTCTAGACATCGGTGAAGTCTGTACATTCACCAGCTTAACTTTCTAAGTCTAGACATCGATGGAGTCTATACAGCCTATGTGTTCCATGACATCAACTCTATACATTGTCTGCTTGCATAACATTGAGTCTGTACATCACTTGAACACTCATTGCACTAAACTCTATACACTGCATTCATGCACTGCACGAAGTCTGCACATTGTGTTGCTTTGTTCACACTTTGTTTTGCTAAGTCTACACATTGATGCACGTTTACTTCTGCATATTTGATGTCTGTATAGGGCTTAAGCTCTGCATATATAGAGTCTATACATTGCACAGCATTGTATTCACAAAGTCTGAACATGGCATAAGCCCTGCATGCGTCGAGTCTGTACCGGCCATAGCACTGTATTCACATAGTCTGTACAACGCATAGCCTCGCATTCATAGAGTTTGAACACTGCATTGCTTCGCATTCACTGAGTCTATACTGCTTCAGCTCTGCTTCATGAAGTCTATACATTGCTTCAGCTTTGTCTTCACATAGTCTGTACAACGCAATTGTCTTGCTTCATGAAGTCTATACATTGCTTCAGCTCTGTCTATGTATAGTCTGTACATCAGTTAACCCTTAAACTGATAATTCCTTTCGAATGTCTGACAGGGACTATCTGCAGAGACTGATGACTTGGCTCGTGATCCAAGGCTGGACGAGGTGCTCAGAGTGCGACACGTGTACAGCAACAAGACGAGATGCTGCCACGTGGTCCAAATCATTGGGCGGGAATTCAAATGCCACACGCCCTTCGAATAGCTACTGGTATAAAAGGAATTCTTCTGCTTCAGAAGAAGTAAGAGATCGAAAGAGCAGAAGCCAGAGCTAAAAGAGAAGTACAGACAATGAGAGCCTACACGATCCAAAGAGAGAAGAAGAAAAAGAGAGAAGAAGATTCAGAGAGAAGAAGAGATAGAGAGAAGAGAAGATTGAGATAGTTGAGTTGAGAGAGCTTTCGAGAGATCTTGTAAGTCAGACTCTTGGTTTAGATACCAGAGCTGATTCTGCTCATACTTGAGCTACATTCGTCTTGTTTTTACATTTCGTTTGTTTCTATCTTTCTTGCTTTCGATGCACTTTTATTTTCAAGCTGTGAGGCAGCAATTGCAGTGGAGGTTTCCACTGGACAGGTGGAGCTGTAATCCTTAGCAGGCGAGACCAGGTCTCGGACGGCTAAGCTGTATTGCCCAACGGTTGCAGAGGATCTGTTCCTCTGGTCGACAAGCTGTTAAGCCCAGCGAAGCTGTGTATCAGCGGTTGTTGGCAACCTGTGAAGCCCAGCTGTTCAAGCTGTTAGTCAGCAGGATCCACATTCCAGTTGGAGTGTGGGGTGGACGTAGATCTCTGGATTGAGATCGAACCACCTTAAAGATCGGTGTCTACTGTGTGATTGCCTGTGGTTGTGTGATTTCAATGTGTTCCTTCTACTGCTATACAGTTGCTTGTTTTAATTCCGCATTAGAGTCAACTGTGTTCTAAAATTAGACATTAGATCTATTCACCCCCCTCTAGATCCACTCTCCGTGGTAATAGACTGCGTCCATCTAACATAACAGTTGGTATCAGAGCCTAACTCTTCTACAGGGACTCATCCCCCGAAGAGAAAGGTACAGATGGATGCTCGAGGGATGATAGCTGAAGGACACTCAACCACAAAGCCCCCATTCTTCGATGGATCTAACTATGCATACTGGAAGAATCGTATGCAAGTATTTTTGAGGGCGAAGGATTATGAGATCTGGAAGGTAGTAAGCAAGGGACCTTATGAGCTGTCCCCTAATGAGGAAGTCTGGACCAAGGAGGAGATCAGGAGGTCTACACTAAATTGGAGTGCCATAAACGCCATTCAGTGCTCTCTGCACCCTACAGAATTCTCCTGCGTATCAGCCTGTTGTTCAGCTAAGGAGATGTGGGATGCACTTGTATTGATCTATGAAGGGACCTCTCAAGTTAGAGAGACGAAGGCTAATTTCCTAGTGTCTGAATATGAGGCATTCAAGATGAAGCCAAACGAGACCATCAAGGAGATGTACGCTCGATTAACTATTATCACAAATGGTCTTAGAGGTCATGGGAAATCTCAGACGGAATACGATGTAGTGAGGAAGATATTGCGTTCCCTGACTCATGCTTGGCATACTAAGGCTACAGTGATGGAGGAGTCAAGGGATTTGCGAACCACAAGGGCTGATGAGCTAATTGGCTCGCTGATGGCATATGAGATTAATATGCCAAAGATAGAAGAAGCTGAGAGGAAGAAGAAACCAATCGCTCTGAAAGCTGGTGCCAGCAAATCCAACAAATCCAGCTCTAGCAGTTCATCATTCGAGGAGAGCCTGAATGAAGAAGATATAACTCGTACTGAGATGGCAATGATGACCAGAGAGTTCAGGCGATTCCTCAGGAAAGGAGCAGGACGATTCAGCCAAAAGAAATATAGTGGCGGCCGAAGGGATAAAAGGTATAAACATAACCCTGCTAAGAAAATTGAAACTAATACTTGTTATCAATGCAGGAAAACAGGCCATCTGAAAGCTGACTGTCCAGAGAATCAGAAATACAAGGACAAGTCAAAGAGAAGGAACACGAAAGGGAAAGCAATGGTGAGTACCTGGAGTGATGAAGATGAAGGTTCCTTCAGTAGCAGCTCAGACAGTGAAGCCGAATCTGAGAAACCCATTTGTCTTATGGCAACAAGCTCTGAAGACAGAGAGGAGGACTCAGATGAGGTAATCACTAGATTCAAAAATTTCACTATTACTGATTGGGTAGATGCCTACCATGATATAGCTGATAGAGCTGATGATATTAGAAAGGAAAACATGCATCTAAGAAGAAAGATTAACTCCATGCAAAATGATACAACTCTAATTGATAAAATTGCATGTCTAGAATCTGAGAATAAAAAATTAAAACTCACATGTTCTGAATTAGAAGAAATCAAGTGATGCGGGACGGACACGGGAGACGACACTATTAGGTGCCACCCTCGGACTCTAGATGAAGATGCGACCAGCAATACACACCGGGGAGACACTAAGCCCGACACTACGAGCTCCTAGTGGCAAAACGTTGCTAACAGAAGTAGAAGCTCACTCGTCGTCCCAAGCGAGGGAAAGCGCGGACCGTGCGCGGTTAAGAAACCGGCGGAGGTCAAGGGTAGTCCGACTCAACTTCCGGACTCGGATCGAGTCGCGGGACGGGTCACTCTCACTCTCACAGCGGTGACATGGACACACGGGCTAGTACCTACACTCTCGGCAGCGGCCTAATACCGTATACTAGCTAAGCAATGTAACGCCAAGAAGTTCGGATCATTACCTCCACGCACCCGGCGTGGCGAAGACAACCCCGGCCAATCACGGACTCCCGGTTAACACAATTTTACAGAAATACAACAATTTGACCCACTCCACGCAGGGAGGTAAAAGGTCACATGCAGGGCCCGGGAATCACGCTAATTGGGTTGACGGGCAGCATCTTGATGTCGCCTGGCGGTGCCGAACTCCGCGTTTTAGTGCTTTCCGAACGGCGGGTTCTGCGGGCCCGTGGGGCCCACGGGTGGCGCTGGCCTCCGGATCTGCAGGAGTGGGTCCCACTGTGATGGGGACCCCTGGTGGCATGCCTCCACGGAAGGCGGTCGGCCGGGAACACCGACCGGTGGCCGAACAACTTCGATCTCCAAGCTTTTGGAATGCTGCCCACGGATTTCTGCTTGCTGTTTTCAGGTGCGCGCTCCGACGAAAATGGCCGCTGTGATCAGCCCCGTCGCCGGAATGGGATGAAACCAGCGCCGTTGGAAAGAGGACTCAAAATCCTCCAACCTAGGTCCAGTCGATTCCTATGAACCTGCGCAGACCTGGACCTTAACGAATTTTCAATTCTCTGCTACATAGTTCCAGAACTCTCAGATCAGCACATTAGTTCCCTGTAAACGGCCATTGACCGCCTACTTACAGTGGGATTCAGACTTCGAGCTCTTCTTCACAGTTGTAGATATTCAAACCACGAAGTGGGGACAGTTTTTGGAATTGGATTTGGAGGTGGGGGAGATTTTATATGATTTGTGGAGTGACTAGTGGTCGGATCTGGGAACGGGTGGACAGAACTTCAGGTGGATCTGAGAATGATTTGTGGAAAATATGAAATGGACGAACTAGAAATTTAGAAAAATTGTGGATGAAGGGGAAGATGGAAGGAAACTCAAGTAAAATTTGTGGGACTAACGAAAATGAAAACGTGGACCTAAGACCTAAAACTCAGGGCGGAGATGCATCTGGACAGACTGCTGGTAGAACTGGAATGAAAGAGGGAACGAAAATCAAAAATTATGAAACGGGATCTGAATGACAAACCAATGTTTTTGGGACATCCTTGACACCTATGGAACCTCACGTAAAATCCCCAGGTCGATCAGAGCTCTTGGCTGAGTTGGGAATTTCGTGGGAGTTGCTGTGGTACTGTGCGGGCAGAACTCCGATGAAGATGATGGCGGTGCGGTGGCGGCTCGTGGCGGCCGCGAGGATGACCGGAACTGATAGGGGAGGAGTCACACCTCCAGAGGCAACCTTCAAAGCTGCAAGGGGGGAGAGAGGGGTGCACCAAGCTGGAGCTCCAACAATTTCTTTGATTCCAAATGGCATTAATTCCAGTAAAATAGAAAATACAAGTTTAAATAGCTTACATCTCACATCCATCCACAACCGTAGGATCTAGGGGTAAGAGATGAAGGGCTGGGATGGCATGTGACACACACACAAAAAAAAAATAAAAAATTAAGGGGAGGGGGGGCGGCCCTTGGACTTTGAATGGGAGGGGTGTGGAAGGTTGAAATGTAGGTGGGAGGTAGGTAGCCTCCTTGGACTTTTTAAGCCCATTGTCCCCCATGTATCCAATTACAAGTCAAGCTTCTAGATGCTCCCATGTGGCATGTTGACTGGCCCCACGTGGGACCCTAGGCTAAGGTGGCCCAATGTGGTGGGGCCCGGGGGGCCCGGGGGGCCCACGGGATCCGAAATGCTCGTAAGCCCCTATTACACTCAAAATGGCAAACCGAATGCAACAAAATAAATACAAATTACACACACATAAAGTCTAGCTAAATATAATAAATGGGGAGGCTCAAGGCGGAGTCTCCAGGCTATCTCCGAGCCAGATGGACGTTGAGGTGGCTCATGTCGTGCTCCGTGTGCGGTACCGGTGGCTCGGTGTGTCGTGCCGATCAACTGCTCGGGTGTCCGCACCAATTCTCCCCGGGTGGGAGAAACTCGACCGTGTCGAGTAAGGGTCTGCATCGCTCCTGTATCGCTCCAAAAGGTCCGGATCAATCTGCTGCAACTCGCCATGTGTGATCCATGTGTCCTCAGTAGCGGACCGTCCTCTCCATCGCACTAGGTAGCGCGGGTAAGATCCACTCCTGGTAACTGTCACTTGCTCGTCCAGTATACGATCTATATGCTCACGCTGCCGTGAAAAAGGGGCTGGAGGTGAAAATGGACACTCAGGTGTGGGATCACTCTCAAGGGGAGGAGATGGCTCAAAAGGCTCACTAGGGATCACCGCCGGGTCCCTATATGCAACAAGATCCGATACATTGAAGGTAGAGCTTATACCATATTCCTCGGGCAGGTCCACAACATACGCATTGGATCCAACGCGTTTCAACACTCTAAAGGGACCGGCTCCGCGAGCTTGCAACTTCTTAACGGTTCCAGAGGGAAACCGTTCAGGTCTTACCCTGATCATGACGTACTCGCCCTCATGGAACTCTCGGTGGTGTCAGTGGGCATCGGCTAACTCCTTGTACCGTGCATTGCTGGCCTCAATGTGACGACGGATGTCGTCATGCAAACTCCTAACATGCCTAGCAAACGACTCGGCCGACTCCGACACTCTAGCATGGATAGGCATAGGGACAAGGTCAACGGGCTTCCTAGGCCTACGACCTGTGACAATCTAAAATGGACTCATGCCGGTAGACCTATTCACCGAATCATTGTATGCAAACTCAGCCATGGGTAAAATGAGATCCCAATCCCCAATGCGGTCCTTAACTAGACACTTCAAAAGATCTCCCAGACTCCTATTGACCACCTCGGTCTGACCGTCTGTCTGGGGATGATATGCAGTGGAAAACTTGAGGTGCATACCCATCATATGCCATAGTGTCTTCCAAAAATAGGAAGTGAATCTAACATCACGGTCAGACACTATAGTGCGAGGCAACCCGAACTTGCACACCACATGAGTAAGGAATAGGCGGGCTACCCTAGAAGCATCCGAAGTCTTAGAGCAGGGGATAAAGAGGGCCATCTTCGAGAAACGGTCAACCACCACATAGACCGAGTCATGCTTCCTAGAGGTACGTGGCAATCCCAAAACAAAATCCATACTAACATCCTGCCACGGGGCATCAGGCACGGGGAGAGGCGTATAAAGACCCGAGCTTTGCTTCTTCATCTTGGCCGTAGCACAAGTACGGCACTGAGCCACGATGTTAGCAACATCGCGCTTCAAGCTCGGCCAATAAAAACGATGCTCCACTGCCTCAATAGTCTTGTTCCGACCAAAGTGGCCGGCTAGACCTCCCGCATGTAGTTCCCACACTAAGAAATCTCGAACCGAAGTTCGGGGAACACATAGCCTGCTACCTCGAAAGAGGTAACCCTCCTGAAGCACATACTCATCAAGGTCTCTCGAGGGTCCGGCCTGGAGGGTGGTAAAAATCTGACCGAAGTCAGGACAATCAACATAGGCCTCCTTCATCTTCTCTAACCCTATGACCTCGGCACTCATGGTGGTAAGCAAACATGCTCGCCGACTCAAGGCATCAGCCACCTTGTTCTCCACTCCAGCCTTATGTTTAAGCACAAAGGTGAACTGCTGGAGATACTCGACCCAACGACTATGACGCGAATTAAGCTTCTTTTGCGAATGGAGGTACCTCAATGCCTCGTGGTCGGAGTATAGGACAAACTCCTGATGTAAAAGATAGTGCCTCCAATGCCTAAGAGCCTGAACAACTGCGTAGAATTCTTTATCATACGTGGAATATCGCAGTTTCGCGTCATTCAGCTTCTCGCTGAAATATGCGATCGGGTGGGACTCCTGACTCAAAACTCCTCCAATCCCAACACCCGACGCATCACAACAGACCTCAAACACCTTCGAGAAATCAGGCAGTCGAAGGATAGGTGTCTGGGTCATACGCTCCTTGATGTCCCTGAAGGCAGCAGATGCGGCCTTCGTCCATACAAATGTGCCCTTCCGGATGCAATCCGTGATCGGGGCAGTGACGGAGCTAAATCCGCGGATGAAGCGACGATAGAACGTCGCAAGGCCATGAAAGCTGCGGACATCATGAACCGTACGGGGTTCCGGCCACTCAACAATGGCCCGGACCTTCTCCGGATCGGCGGAGACCCCAGTACTAGACACAATGAAACCCAAGAAGGTAAGCTGAGATGTCATGAAAGCACACTTCTGTGGGTTCGCAAATAACTGCTCTCGCCGAAGAAGTAGACAGACCTGCCGAAGGTGGTCTAAGTGGTCCCCTGTGGTGCGGCTATAGATAAGGATATCATCAAAATACACCACTACAAAGACTCCAATGAAAGGTCGAAGGACCTGAGTCATGAGCCGCATGAAAGTGCTAGGGGCATTGGTCAACCCAAAAGGCATGACCAACCACTCATATAGACCGTCCTTGGTCTTAAATGCGGTCTTCCACTCATCACCTGGCCTAATCCTCACCTGATGGTAGCCACTCTTAAGATCGATCTTCGAAAAGATAGTGGCACCTGCCATCATGTCTAGCATGTCATCAAGGCGGGGAATAGGGAACCTGTACTTCACGGTGATTTTATTGATGGCACGACTATCAATGCACATTCTCCACGTGCCATCCTTCTTCGGGGCGAGTAATGCGGGTACAGCACATGGACTCATGCTGTCCCGGACAGATCCTCTCTGCACAAGCTCATCGACCTGCCGTTTAAGCTCGGCATGCTCCGTGGGGCTCATTCGATAATGAGGAAGGTTGGGCAAAGAAGAGCCCGGAACAAGGTCGATGGCATGCTGAATATCCCGCATGGGTGGGAGTCCCTCGGGAAGCTCATCGGGAAAAATATCAGCAAACTCCTGCAGAATAGGAACAACCTCGGGTGGGAGCTCACCCTCGGAGTCCCGCTCCACCTCTCGGACCGTAATGGCAAACACCGGACAACCCTGACTAAGCTCCTGCTCCATCTCGCGGGAGCTAATCATCATCAATCTCCTCGTCGAGGGCTCTCCTGGGCCAGAGGTAACGGTCATAGTCCGAGCTGGGGATGGAGTACTGGGCCCGGGTACGGAAGGCTTCGGAGTGCTAGGGCCAGTAGGACCCCTGACTGATGGGCTCCTGGGCCGAACGGGTTGGAGGGTGACCCGCTGGCCATCGTGGTCGAAGGTACAGGTGTTCGACCGACCATGGAGTGTGGCATCTCGGTCGAATAACCACGGCCTACCAAGAATGATACTTCCCACTTCCATGGGAAGAACATCACACCAGATCTCGTCACGGTAGGAGTGGAGCTGCAGTGGACCAAGCACCGCAGCCTGACCGAAATGGAAGTGGTATCCACCCATGATACCTGGTAGGGGCAAGGGTGGTCTACGGGTGTGAGACCAAGACGAGTGACAGCGTTCGTGGAGATTGCATTGATACAACTCCCGCTATCGATGACCACCTTGCAAATTTGCTTTCCCAGCCTACAGAATACATGAAGGATAGTGGTCCGACGCCAGTCATCACTGACCTGTGGCTGGGTGAGGATACATCTGACGACCCCCACGCGGGTATCGTCCGACTGCTGGACATCCTGGGCCTCACCTCCCATCTCATAGTACTCGTCAGCTAGCTCTTCATCTGCCTCATAGCTGACTAACTCGAGGCCCGTAGGGGTGGTATCCTCGGCCTGTGTGTCCCCAATGTGAAGAGATGGGCGGGTGGGACACTGGTTGGCGAAATGGCCAAACCCATTGCAGCGATAACACTGCTGCCGTGATCCACTAGGCTCCCCAATCATAGGTCCTTTACCTTTATCCTCCCGACGGATAGGAGGCGTAGGCAACAAAGGACGTGCAGGAGGTGCGGGTGCCGGTGGACGGGCTATGGGTGGGGCCGTAAGATGCTGGGGACGAGGAAGGTCCCTCGGGGGTGGAGGACGAGGCCTAGGAGCAAAGGGCTCGGGGCGAGCGGGCTCCTGAGGTCGTGCCATGGGGGCCCTCGGATACGTGCCAGATGAGCCACGGGACTCGACACTACGAAGGGGAAAGGAGCCCAACCGATGGGGTGACTCAAACTCGGCCTCGAACTGCTCCAATTCGAGAGCAATCTGATATGCCTGCTCCAAAGTGGTGGCATTGCGGCGAAAGAGTTCATATTGATAATTGGGCCGCAAACCTCTCCGAAAGCGGGATATCGTCATGGTGCTCTCTTCCGTGACCCCGCACCGCAAATAATACTCATCGAACTCGGCGGTGTACTCGGTCACGGATCGGTTCCCTTGGGAGATGCTTTGCCACTTGTCTATGAGACGTTGGCGATATGAGGCGGGAAGGTACTTCTCCCTCAACTTGGTTTTCATATCATCCCAAGTACCGATCTGGGGTTGACGTCGCTGGTTGAGCAGGCTCTCCACATTGATCCAATAAGTTTGGGCCTGCCCTTGCAGCTTCATCTTTGCGTATCGGACTCTTCGGTGGTCCGTCATCTCAAACCACTCGAAGTACCGGTCCATGCCGGCCTCCCAATCTAAATACACCCTAGGGTCCAAGGACCCGCTAAAAGTGGGAGGGTCCGCACGCACACCCCTAAGAATGCGGTCGTCATCCTCGTCATCACGATTCCGTCGTTGATGACGACGACCGTTACCCCCGTGATCATTGTCGGAGGCATAATCATCCACTATAGGCGCCTGTTGCCTCCCGACATCCTCCACCTGAGCCCTTGGCACAGCGGGTTGCTGCACCGGCTCTTGTTGGCCGTTTGTCGGCGCGGGTTGCGCCGCTACTGGGCCCCTCTCTAGGACGGCAATCCTCCCAACAAGGCCTTGAATGGACTGCTCCGAAACCCCGGCCCGATCCTCGAGGACCTTCATCCGCCCTTCTAGACGCGTCCCTATGCCATCCATACGCGTACTAAGACCATCCATACGCGTGTCTAAACGATCCATGATGGCCCGGAACATCTCGGCCGTGGAAGACTCATCGGAACTACGGGCTCGGGAGTCCGCCATAGGTGGTGGTGGCGAGTATTGGGTGCCTCGACGGGTGGGCATGCAAAGACGTACGGACTAGGTGACAACAACCGACTAATGCAAACACACTAAATGATACACTTAGACCTAATTGCAATTTGAAAACACTCTTTTTTTTGGTATTTTGAAAGAATGCAATTTAAAACACTTTTTTTTTGTTTTGAAAAGAATGAGACTCGACTACACCCTAGACACGGCCAAGACTCGGTACGCGGCGGAGGTAATCGACCCGAAGGTCACTCGCGCAAGTGTGCGGTCTTCCCGGTAGGCGAAACCTAACGGTCGGACAACACCTTTGGATATACCGAGTGAAGGTGTGTGTGGGGTAACCTTAGACTATGCAAGACTTATGCAACGACTACCCTAGACTCGACTTGCTCTGATACCAAACTGATGCGGGACGGACACGGGAGACGACACTATTAGGTGCCACCCTCGGACTCTAGATGAAGACGCGACCAGCAATACACACCAGGGAGACACTAAGCCCGACACTACGAGCTCCTAGTGGCAAAACGTCGCTAACAGAAGTAGAAGCTCACTCGTCGTCCCAAGCGAGGGAAAGCGCGGACCGTGCGCGGTTAAGAAACCGGCGGAGGTCAAGGGTAGTCCGACTCAACTTCCGGACTCGGATCGAGTCGCGGGACGGGTCACTCTCACTCTCACAGCGGTGACATGGACACACGGGCTAGTACCTACACTCTCGGAAGCGGCCTAAGACCGTATACTAGCTAAGCAATGTAACGCCAAGAAGTTTGGATCATTACCTCCACGCACCCGGCGTGGCGAAGACAACCCCGGCCAATCACGGACTCCCGGTTAACACAATTTTACAGAAATACAACAATTTGACCCACTCCATGCAGGGAGGTAAAAGGTCACATGCAGGGCCCGGGAATCACGCTAATTGGGTTGACGGGCAGCATCTTGATGTCGCCCGGCGGTGCCGAACTCCGTGTTTTAGTGCTTTCCAAACGGCGGGTTCTGCGGGCCCGTGGGGCCCACGGGTGGCGCTGGCCTCCGGATCTGCAGGAGTGAGTCCCACTGTGATGGGGACCCCTGGTGGCACGCCTCCACGGAAGGCGGTCGGTCGGGAACACCGACCGGTGGCCGAACAACTCCGATCTCCAAGCTTTTGAAATGCTGCCCACGGATTTCTGCTTGCTATTTTCAGGTGCGCGCTCCGACGAAAATGGCCACTGTGATCAGCCCCGTCGCCGGAATGGGATGAAACTAGCGCCGTTGGAAAGAGGACTCAAAATCCTTCAACCTAGGGCCAGTGGAATCCCCGGAACCTACGCGGACCTAGACCTTAACTAATTTTCAATTCTCTGCTACACAGTTCCAGAACTCTTAGATCAGCACATCAGTTCCCTGTAAACGGCCGTTGACCGCCTACTTACATTGGGATTCAGACTTCAAGCTCTTCTTCAAAGTTGTATATATTCAAACCACGAAGCGGGGACAATTTTTGGAATTGGATTTGGAGGTGGTGGAGATTTGATATGATTTTTGGAGTGACTAGTGGTCGGATCTGGGAACGGGTGGACAGAACTTCAGGTGGATCTGAGAACGATTTGTGGAAAATATGAAATGGACGAACTAGAAATTTAGAAAAATTTTGGATGAAGGGGTGGATGGAAGGAAACTCCAGTAAAATTTGTGGGACTAAAGAAAATCAAAACGTGGACCTAAGACCTAAAACTCAGGGCGGAGATGCATCTGGACAGACTGCTGGCAGAACTGGAATGAAAGAGGGAACGAAAATCAAAAATTATGAAACGGGATCTGAATGACAAACCAATTTTTTTGGGACATCCTTGACACCTATGGAACCTCCAGTAAAATCCCCAGGTCGATCAGAGCTTTGGCTGAGTTGAGAATTTCATGGGAGTTGCTGTGGTACTGCGCGGGCAGAACTCCGATGAAGACGATGGCGGTGCGGTGGCGGCTCGTGGCGGCGGCGAGGATGACCGGAACTGATAGGGGAGGAGTCACACCTCCAGAGGCAACCTTCACAGCTGCAAGGGGGGAGAGAGGGGCGCACCAAGCTGGAGCTCCAACAATTTCTTTGATTCCAAATGGCATTAATTCAAGTAAAATGGAAAATACAAGTTTAAATAGCTTACATCTCACATCCATCCACAACCGTAGGATCTAGGGGTAAGAGATGAAGGGCTGGGATGGCATGTGACACACACACAAAAAAGAAATAAAAAATTAAGGGGAGGGGGGCGGCCCTTGGACTTTGAATGGGAGGGGTGTGGAAGGTTGAAATGTAGGTGGGAGGTAGGTAGCCTCCTTGGACTTTTTAAGCCCATTGTCCCCCATGTGTCCAATTACAAGTCAAGCTTCTAGATGCTCCCATGTGGCATGTTGAATGGCCCCACGTGGGACCCTAGGCTGAGGTGGCCCAATGTGGTGGGGCCCGGGGGGCCCGTGGGGCCCACGGGATCCGAAATGCTCGTAAGCCCCTATTACACTCAAAATGGCAAACCGAATGCAACAAAATAAATACAAATTACACACACATAAAGTCTAGCTAAATATAATAAATGGGGAGTCTCAAGACGGAGTCTCCAGGCTGTCTCCGAGCCAGATGGACGCTGAGGTGGCTCATGTCGTGCTCCGTGTGCGGTACCGGTGGCTCGGTGTGTCGTGCCGATCAACTGCTCGGGTGTCCGCACCATCAAGAATGAGTCAAAAGCCTCTAAAGAAGAAAATGAGAGGTTAGAAAAAGAAACTGATGAACTGAAATTGAAAATTCAGAAATGTGAGAGTGAGATAAAAATAGTGAATGAAAAATATCAAGCTGTCCTAAGTGTGAATACAGAATTTAAGAAATCCATTGAAGATATTCAAATGGATAATGAGGACAAGCTTAAGACTATTGAGAAAATGACCCAAGGTTCAGATAACCTAAATGCTTTGTTAGGGTCAAAGGTTAACTTCAGAAAAGAGGGCCTTGGATTTAATTCTAGTGCAACAAAAACCTTTGGAATGAAAACTATTTCATTTGTTGCACAAAAAGAGAAAGGACCTCTAATTAGCATGAATTCAAATATTTCAATGAACAAAACTGCTAATCTGAAAAAGCCCAGTGCTGAGGAGAAGGGCAAACAAAAACTGATTGAGACTAGTAGAGCTAGCACATCCAAACAAAACCCCAAAGCTCAGTCTCAGGTTAGGGGTCAACCTACACAGTCTTATAAACCCCATGTTAAGGTCACCAAGTCTCCACCATCACCACCACCTATGAAGAAGACCCAATACACACCTATGAACAGGTCAGCAGGGTCCAAGGTGCAGGGGAGGCAGAATACTTTTAGAGCTCAACCCAAACATTTCTACCAACCTAGAGCTCAACCCAAACATTTCTATCAGCCTAGAGCCCAGTCCCACTTCTTTGCACAGTCAACCTATCCAAATAGGTCAGGATGGACTAGGACTCAAGGAAGGTTTACAGGTTATGGACATCAGGCTACACAGTCCTATAAACCTTACATTAGGAATTGGGTTAATGGGTATGGCTCTTGGACACCTAGGAACAAATATTTCCACAGCCAGCCCAATGATTACTATGGCCGAAATTTCGTGAATACATCTTGGCCAAGGCACTGGCACAAAAATAATCAATCTGTAAATAATCATGCTAGTGTCAACAAGAAAAAGTAAAACAAAAAGAAATCTAGAAAATCCACTGAACAGAACTGTTTGAAACAAATGTGGATTCCTAAAAGTCTGCTTTCTCGTTTTAATTGCTTTTCATCTTCTCTGGAGCCCAATCAGTCTTGGGTTCCAAACTTCTCTACCTGATTGTGTGTGCAGGTATGCCTGGCAGCCAAGAATAATTTGTGGTACTTGGATAGTGACTGCTCCAGGCATATGACAGGGGATAAGGCCAAGTTCTGCATGCTGATAGAGAAACGAGGAGGCCTTGTCACCTTTGGTAGCAACACAAAGGGTAAGATTGTTGGAACAGGTAAAGTAGGTAAGTGTACTACTTGTTACATTGAGGATGTCATGCTGGTTGAAGGATTAGCTTATAACTTACTTAGCATCAGCCAGCTATGTGATAAAGGATGCAAAGTGATTTTTGACACTCAATGTTGCAAAGTTTTTGAACCTGATTCCGAAACTGTTAAATTTTCTGGTAAGAGGATAAATAACACTTACATGATAGATTTAGATGATATTCAACAATCTAACCTATGCCTTACTGCTAGTAGAGAAGACTTAGTATTTTTATGGCATCGTAGGTTAGGTCATGCTAGTTACACTGTTTTGCATAAACTGAATAAGCATAGCATGGTTAGAGGACTTCCTGAAGTTTCCTTTAAGAAATAAAATAAAATCTGTGATGCATGCACTCAGTCCAAGTTAACTAGAAAGTCATTTAAATCTAGGACATCAAATCTGTCTTCTAAACCTTATGAGCTGATACACATGGACCTTTTTGGGCCAACCAGGTCTATCAGCTTATCAGGGAGGAGGTATGGATTTGTCATGGTAGATGACTTTTTTAGGTACACTTGGGTATACTTCTTATCACATAAAAGTGATGCATTCACAGAATTTCAGGAGTTCTGTCTTAAGAAAAACAAGAAAATTGAAAATATTCTATCTGATCATGGAGGTGAGTTTGAAAACTCACAGTTTGATGAATTCTGCAGGTCAAATGGAATTAACCATAGGTTCTCCTCACTTAGGACACCTGAGCAGAATGGAGTTGTGGAGAGAAGGAAGAGAACCCTAGTGGAGATGGGTCGTACACTCTTGGTTTAAGGTGGTCTACCAAGGAAGTTCTGGGCTGAAGCAGTAAATACAGCATGTTATGTAATTAACAGAGCTATGGTAAGACCTTCTACCCAGAAAACACCCTATGAGATCATAAAGGGTAAGAAACCTTCAATTGCTCATTTCAGGGTTTTTGGTTGCAAATGTTTTATACATATAAATGATAAAAGAGACCTTGATAAATTTGAAGCTAAAGGTGAACCAGGAATTTTTCTTGGTTATTCTGAAAACACCCGAGCATATAGAGTGTATAATCTGAATTCCAAAACTGTTGAAGAATCTCCACATATTGTTTTTGATGAATCTTTGGTAAAGTCTAATATTGGTCAATGCAGGAATGAAGACAATGGTGATATTCTGAAAGAAGGGAATTCTGCAGACAAATCCGAAGATGAGGAAGGAAATGAAGAGCTTAATGAAGAAGAGCCTACAGTTCAGGGGGAGGTAAATGAAAATCATGATAATGAAATTGTCAACATTGGATATCTAAAAGATCATCCTGTAGATAATGTGATTGGCAATTTGCATGACCCTCATAGGACTAGAGGCCACTTAAGAATTCAAAATGAATTGAATGCATATGCCTTTGTATCAAATGTAGAACCCAAGTCCATTGACTGTGCTCTTAAAGATGTGCATTGGATTAATGCCATGCATGAAGAGCTCAATCAATTTGACAGGAATAAGGTGTGGCACTTGGTTCCACCTTCTGATCATGAAACAGTTATAGGGACTAAATGGGTGTTCAGAAATAAAACTGATGAATCAGGGAATGTGATTAAAAATAAGGCCAGACTTGTAGCTGAGGGGTATAATCAGGAATTTGGAATAGACTTTGAAGAGTCTTTTTGCTCCTGTAGCCAGGTTAGAAGCAATCAGAATCTTATTGGCTTATGCATGTTCCCTAGGAATAAATCTTCAGCAGATGGATGTAAAATCTATTTTTCTGAATGGGGAAATCAGTGAGGATGTCTATGTGAGGCAGCCTCCTGGATTTGAATGCTTAGACTTCCCTAATCATGTCTATAAACTCATAAAAGCTCTCTATGGTTTAAAGCAAGCTTCTAGAGCTTGGTATGACAGGTTGAGCAAATGCCTCACTGATAAGGACTTCACAAGAGGTGTAGTTGATCAAACATTGTTCACCAAGGTGAGTCATTCAGATATTCTTATCAGTCAAATTTATGTGGATAACATTGTGTTTGGGTCAACTAACCCCAAATTGTGTGAGGAATTCTCTCAAATTATGACTAATGAGTTTGAAATGAGCTCAATGGGTGAGCTCAAACTATTTCTTGGACTGCAGGTTACACAATCAAAGGATGGTACCTTCATCTCTCAGTCCAAGTACATAAGGGATCTATTGAAGAAGTACAAAATGGAAAATCTCAAGAAAATAGCTGCACCAATGGGTACCTTAACCAGTTTGGATGAAGATCCTCAAGGTAAACCAGTGGACCAAAGGCTATATAGAGGTATGATCGGATCCCTTCTATATCTTACATCATCTAGGCTTGACATTCAATTCTCAGTGTGTTTATGCTCTAGATTTCAAGCTAGTCCCAAAGAATCACATCTTAAATCAGTGAAAAGGATTTTTAGGTATTTACTAGGCACCCAAGAGCTAGGTCTTTGGTACCCTGCCAAGTGTGAGTTAGAACTTCTAGCTTACACTGATGCAGATTATGCTGGGTGTCGAGTAGAGAGAAAAAGTACTAGTGGATATTGTCAATTCCTAGGTGGTTGTCTAGTATCTTGGGCATCTAAGAAGCAACACACTATAGCTTTGTCTACAGCTGAAGCTGAATATGTTGCAGCTGGTAATTGTGCTGCCCAAGTACTATGGATCAAGCACCAACTGGATGATTATCAGATAAAATTGGGATGTTTTCCAATGTTATGTGATAATACTAGTGCTATATGCCTTGCTAAAAATCATGTTCATCATTCTAGGACTAAGCATATAGAGATAAAACACCATTTTCTTAGAGATGTTGTAAATAAAAAGGAAATTGAAATGAACTTCATTAAAACTGAAAAATAAATTGCTGATATTTTTACTAAGCCTCTTGGGAATGAAAGATTTAAATTTCTTAGAAGAGAACTTGGCTTGGGTAATTTTCAGCATAATGAATAAACTCTCTAATGGCTTGAATAAACCTTGTGAATGTTGAATGTTGCAACAAACTCATGATCATGCATGACATTCATATTTTTTTTGGCATCACACTCATGATCATCATTGCATATCATTTAGTCATGACTGTGTCTAAGCTCTCTCTCATCTAAAACCACATGCATATAGATAGGGGGAGTATTGTTAGAATTCAGAATGGTCATCAAATTTATTGAAATTCAATTCCTTGACCCTGAATGAGTTGAATCTGACATATGGCAATCTGTTAGTCAGTTCTGATTCCTAAGCAATAGAAAACAGAATTCTTCACTTATAAGAACTTTAATTGCTTAAAGAGTGACTAAATAGTTTAAATTGTATAAACTTTAAAGTTTAAAGATTGCAATCAGTAAATAAGAAAGCTGAAAATTGATAAAGCTCTCAACCCTTATTTTATTTCATGTCAGACAAAGCCAATTATATCTGAAATCTAAAAACTCATCTAAAATCCTGTTAGAGAAGGCTAAGTTTGTGTATTGTCCTTAAACAAGTCATTCTGAAACAATTAAAGGATAGTTAAGAAAAATATTGGCAAACATTGAAAATTAATTGAAAAACACAATTGGCAGAGCAATGACTGGTAAATTACTGAGAAACTAAGTGATCCATCAAAGAAATGGACTATACTTAAGTCATGAAGTGTATCAGTTATCTCTGTATAAATGATCAAAACAATGGGGTGGTTTCACTGAGTACCTGGGGGTAACTGGCGTCTGATAAACGTGTACCCTCACACAAAAAGGTGTAAATCAGTTCTATTGAGTTTGATCATAGGCAGAATGGTCCATAATGTTGAGTATCTAGGGGTATTGGCGTCTGATAAACGTATACCCTTACGCAAAAAGATAAATGGTACTTGAATGCCCTAAATGAAATACAATGAAAAATGCTGTTCCTTCAAAAGAAATTTCAAGGATGTCAATTTGTTTAATTTTAATACATGACCTATTACCTCTTAACAACTTTTAATGAGTCTACGAAAGTAAGATATTCTGAAACTGAATCTCCCATGCAAATGTGATTTTGGTTTATTATTTTATCATGCACAGAAAACTTATCCTATGATTGTAGTGCATGAACTTAAAATTTATAACTTTTAAATCAGAACTCTATCTGAAAGCTATTTTTCAAGTCATATGACTGAAGACTCTGTGCTTTAGAATGCTTATTCCTGAACTACTTGTTCAGAATGCCAGTCAGATGATCTCTCTTGATTCTTTACCTTGTAATATCTTTCCCTCCTCTTTGTTGATGGCAAAGGGGGAGAATATTATCTGTTTGTTGAATTCCAGGGGAAGTGTATACATTGTTTTGGCAAAGGGGGAGATTGTTAGAACTTGCATTCTCATAGCATGCATTAGGAGTCAGTGTAACTCATAGTATTGCCATCATCAAAAAGGGGGAGATTGTTGTGCCCCTGTAGTTTTGATGATCTATAGTTTTGATGATAGCAATCAGTATGAGTCACAAGTCTATTCAGTTTATTCATCCATGCATTCTTAAGTCTAGACGTTGCTTGTGCAGCAGACACATTAAGTCCATACATCGCATGACTCGCTGGCTAGCAAGTCCATACACTACATGGCTCGCAGGCTAGCAAGTCCATACACTGCATGGCTCGCAGGCTAGCAAGTATGTACATCGCAATCGTCGCAGGCACAGCAAGTCCATACACTGCATGACTCGCAGGGTAGCAAGTCTATACATTGCATGCACAAGTTCAAAGTCCATACATTGCTGCATTGCTTGCACTTGTGAAGTCTATACATTGGTAGTTGTCCTGCAGCGTCAACACAAGTCCATACATCGGTTGCAGCACTGCATGCACACTCATGTCCATACACTGCATTGTGGCATGTACACTAGCAAGTCTGTACATTAGGCATCTTTACCTATGTAGGACTTGCAAGTATATACATCGTGCAGTCTGTACATTGTGGCTAGCAAAGCTTGTACAACAGTGTGTTAGCAAGTTTATACATCGTGCTTTGCTCAAGTCTGTACAACCCTTGCTTTGCTTAAGTCTGTACAGCCCCTCCTTTGGCAAGTCCATACATCGCCATAGCTCGTATGCAAAGTCTGTACAGAGCTTGTGCCTGTCTGACTAGCAAGTCTGTACATCATATGCGAAGTCTAGACATCGGTGAAGTCTGTACATTCATCAGCTTAACTTTCCAAGTCTAGACATCGGTGAAGTCTGTACATTCACCAGCTTAACTTTCTAAGTCTAGACATCGATGGAGTCTGTACAGCCTGTGTGTTCCATGACATCAACTCTATACATTGTCTGCTTGCATAACGTTGAGTCTGTACATCACTTGAACACTCATTGCACTAAACTCTATACACTGCATTCATGCACTGCAGGAAGTCTGCACATTGTGTTGCTTTATTCACACTTTGTTTTGCTAAGTCTACACATTGATGCACGTTTACTTCTGCATATTTGATGTCTGTACAGGGCTTAAGCTCTGCATATACAGAGTCTATATATTGCACAGCATTGTATTCACAAAGTCTGAACATGGCATAAGCCCTGCACGCGTAGAGTCTCTATAGGCCATAGCACTGTATTCACATAGTCTGTACAACGCATAGCCTCACATTCATAGAGTCTGAACACTGCATTGCTTCGCATTCACTGAGTCTATACTGCTTCAACTCTGCTTCATGAAGTCTATACATTGCTTCAGCTTTGTCTTCACATAGTTTGTACAACCCAATTGTCCTGCTTCAAGAAGTCTATACATTGCTTCAGCTCTGTCTATGTATAGTCTGTACATCAGTTAACCCTTAAACTGATAATTCCTTTCTAATGTCTGACAGGGACTATCTGCAGAGACTGATGACTTGGCTCGTGATCCAAGGCTGGACGAGGTGCTCAGAGTGCGACACGTGTACAACAACAAGACGAGATGCTGCCACGTGGTCCAAATCATTGGGCGGGAATTCAAATGCCACACACCCTTCGAATAGCTACTGGTATAAAAGGAATTCTTCTGCTTCAGAAGAAGTAAGAGATCGAAAGAGCATAAGCCAGAGCTAAAAGAGAAGTACAGACAGTGAGCGCCTGCATGATCCAAAGAGAGAAGAAGATTTAGAGAGAAGAAGAGAAAGAGAGAAGAGAAGATTGAGAGAGTTGAGTTGAGAGAGCTTTCGAGAGATCTTGTAAGTTAGACTCTTGGTTCAGATACCAGAGCTGATTCTGCTCATACTTGAGCTACATTCGTCTTGTTTTTACATTTCGTTTGTTTCTGTCTTTCTTGCTTTCGATGCACTTTTGTTATCAAGCTGTGAGGCAGCAATTGCAGTGGAGGTTTCCACTGGACAGGTGAAGCTATTATCCTCAGCAGGCGAGACCAGGTCTCGGACGGCTAAGCTGTATTGCCCAGTGGTTGCAGAGGATCTGTTCCTCTGGTCGGCAAGCTGTTAAGCCCAGCGAAGTTGTGTATCAGCGGTTGTTGGCAAGCTGTGAAGCCCAGCTGTTCAAGCTGTTAGTCAGCAGGATCCACATTCCAATTGGAGTGTGGGGTGGACGTAGATCTCTGGATTGAGATCGAACCACCTTAAAGGTCGGTGTCTACTGTGTGATTGCCTGTGGTTGTGTGATTTCAATGTGTTCCTTCTACTGCTATATAGTTGCTTGTTTTAATTCCGCATTAGAGTCAACTGTGTTCTAAAATTAGACATTAGATCTATTCACCCCCTTCTAGATCCACTCTCCGTGGTAATAGACTGCATCCATCTAACATAACATTAATGGTACAACCAACTCGGCGTCCTAGTGGGAATCTCAGGCTCGCGGAGAATTACAGAGTCCTTGAAATAAGATTTCATAGTCCATTGGAAAGAATATCCATTAGAGGGGTCCTCATGTCCAAGAATAATGTTCCTATAGTGCAAAGTGTGAACTAATGGACAACATACCAGAATATGTGCCATGTACTTAAAGAAAATGACTCTATTGATTAGAGAGAATGTGTAACAATATGAAATCATGATAAAACTCCATCAATACATCATTTAAAATCATGGAGTTAATACAAACTATAGTGCTTTGGCATGAAATTAACATATCCTTAAAATAATTCAAGATGCTTTTAACATGCGACACTTATCATGAACCAATTAATAAATTTAAAGTCATATCAACAGGTCAAAACTTAGATAACTAGGCATATTTATAGGTTAATGTGACTATTCTTCAATTCTATCTACAGTTACTCTGACGGTCGAGAATGGGGGCGTCACAGTGATTGTGACGGTATATCGTGGGACCATTACAGTGTTGTAACGTACTGAGTCTGGGCTGTCAGAGATAACAGAGAAATTTAAAAACAACAGAAGGTGTGACGGCTTGTCGTAAGGCCGTTAGATAACTGTGACGGTCTTACCTTGATGCGTCAGATAGTCTGCTGGCAGAAAAGATATTAAAAAATCTAAGGTTTCAACTTACATCTTGTCTGGAAATCATATATATACTTCCACATGATAGAGTGAAGGCTAACCTACTAGTATGCATGGGTTTTCTGTAAATTTGATAAGAGAGTTCCTTTTTAACTTAGTTAGGGTTAAGAGTATACATGTATGCATGTCCTACTAAAACACGAAATTCATGATCTATGATGCATGAAATCAATCAAAACCAGACGGCTTTTATCCCTAACAAGATGTTTTTGCCAATCATGAGATGACCTACCTCTTAACTAGGCATTATGCTTCTAATTTGAGCCTAAAAAACCGTGCCATAGTTCTCCTTTTCCAGTGATTTTCCAGCAATTTCCTACTACTCTAACTCCACGACCTCTTGACCTAAAGATGTGAAATTTTGAGGGTGAGAAGATGAAACTAAGGTGAACAAAAAGTTCTAAAGGATTGAGCTCTAATTACCTCGTTTAGACGTCATAATCTCTTGATCTTCAGGGGTCTTGCGTTCAGTTTCCTGAGTTATTATGGTCGAACCAGCAACTTTGGAAGCTTCAATCTCCTTGGTTGCTTGATCTCCTAACATGAAATTTAGAGAACTATTAGTCTAAAGTATACTAAACAAAGTCTTCTAAAGAACTTACCCGAAATTATGACTCCTTACCTTGATTCTTCACGAGCCAAAAGTAAGGGTCGCTCAGTTCAGAACTAGGTCCTATTTATAGGGTTTTGGCTAGGGTTTGAAGATTAGATCGATTATAGAGTCTTTAATTTGCCAGAACCTAATCTCTAAGAGTCCTTAGTAATGTTATAAACTCTCCCAAGTTGATCTCTTACAGATAGGATCCCAAAGTTCTAATCTTTATGCTCGTTCTTCCATTCACGGAACTATCAGGGTGTAACGCATCAAGACTGGTGCGTTAGGTTCATGTGACGGTCGCACGATAGACCGCTACATCCAACATGCACAGAATGCAACATAAATCAAACTCTTTTGTTAATTATCCATATTATTATCCATACAAATGGTATTTATCCTTAAAATACGTAAATAGGCTAAATAACCTTCTAGAATATGGGCCAAACTTAATGGGCTTGGTCCTTAAACCTTTTGAATTTTATTTAAATAGGCTAGGTTAATTATTTAACACAATTAGGCCTTATAATGACTTATTATTTCAATAATCTATTTATTAATTTTATTCAGCCTTTATAAATTCCTAATAAATTCCAGAAAATTCTATAAATAATCTAGAAATTATTATATAAATTCTGGGGCACTACACCCTCCCCTACTTAGAAGAATTTGGTCCCCAAATTTAATACATGGATTATGGAGAGTGTACTTACAGTTAATATAATTCTGAGAATCTTTTCCGCATGGCTGCTTCGGTTTCCCATGTTGCTTCATATGGCCATGTTTTCTTCCATTGAATCTTTACCATAAAAATAACTTTATTTCTTAGTTGACGCACTTCCCATTCCAGAATCTTTATTGGCATTTGCTCGTGCGTCATATCCTTCTGGATCTCCAGATTGTCATAAGTGATAATATGGTCAGGATCATATACATACTTCTTCAGCATAGAGACGTGAAATACGTCATGAACTCCTGCTAATTGTGGAGGTAAAGCCAGTTTATAGGCCACTTCACCGACCCTTTCAAGAATTTCAAACGGGCCAATGAATCTTGGAGTTAGCTTGCCCTTAATGCCAAATCTTCGAATACCACGACCTGGAGAAACCTTGAGATACGCATGGTCTCCTACTTGAAATTCTAAGTCGCGTCTTCGATTATCAGCATAAGATTTCGGCCTATCTTGCGCCATCTTTATTCTCTCTTGAATGAGCCTGATCTTCTCTGTAGAATCTTTGATAATATCGGGGCCTAGAAATTGTCTTTCCCCTATTTCATTCCAACATATTGGTGATCGACAACTTTTTCCATATAGAGCTTCAAAAGGTGCCATTTGTATGCTGGCCTGATAGCTGTTGTTATATGTAAATTCTACTAGAGGCAAGTGATCATGCCAACTACCTCCAAAATCAATAACACAAGCCCTGTGCATGTCTTCCACCACTTGATTCATTCTTTCTGTCTAACCATCAGTTTGTGGATGAAAGGCTGTGCTGAAATTCAATCTAGTCCCTAGTGACTGTTGTAGACCCTTCCAAAATTATGATGTGAATCGAGGATCTCTATCAGTTATAATAGTGACTGGGACACCATGTAATTTAACAATTTCTCTTATGTATAATGCTGCCAGGATATCCACAGACCATCGACTTTTGATTGGTATGAAATGTGTAGATTTAGTTAATCGGTCTATGATTACCCATATACCATCGTGTCCACCTCTTGTCTTAGGTAACCCCAAAATTGTTGACACCCATTTTTATCCTGCAAGTTGAGTCATTTCTCTTATTCATCATTTTGATGCCCCGAATTACCCATTATTTTGGAGCCTTTCTTGGATGGATTTCAAGCCCATTTCATTATTCCATTCCCTTTGAACCTTAGAGATCATTATTTCATAGAGCCCTGGAGCCTATCTTGTCACCTTCCGGCCTTCAAAGTCACCTTACGGCCCATTTAGGCCGGCTTCCCTCAAGCATTCAGCCCCCTTTCGTTGCGTAGTCTTGAAAACGGTCATTTTTCACCCCCTTTCCTATTTTTAAAATGTGTCCTTCACCAAAGTTGTTCATCTTTCAAATCCCTACAATTTATTCTTCTACGTCATTGGCCAGTTCTGCACCAATTTCAAGTTATTTATAATTTTTTGGCAGACTCCACTGTTCACCTATGTCCCGATATTCTTTATCTCTCTTCTAGCCCTATTTTCTCTCTCTTCTAATCATTTTCTCATCTTACTTTCTTCATAAAAGTTGTTCATTTTTGAGTTATCTATAATTTTATCTTCTACCACTTTTGCTAATTCTGCACCGTTTGGGAGATATGATCCAATTTTCAAAGTCGCGCAAGGTCTACCTTAAACGGTCGTACTGATGGCCGTTCATTGTTGCAAACGGTCGGTTGACGACCATTTAACCCTTAACGGTTGGTCGTCCGATCGTTTATCCAATAAGAGTCCAGCCTGCTCTGGACTCTTATCTCCACGAACCTGCGCGATGTGCCTATCTTGCGGCGGCCATAACTTCTAGAATACTTATCCAAATTGATTCCCATTTTTCCTACTTCTAGCCCTTTGTATTATCTTTAATTTGGTTCATAGAAATCAAATTTTGATGGGCTATATCTCCTGAAATCGTGGCCGCAATATCAGGTTTTTCTGCTTTTCGTGCAACCAAAAAACCCTGCAGATTAGGTTCTAGAGGCTTCTTCCAAGAGCCATAACTTCCACAATCTTCAACCAAAAAGAGTCCCGTTTGTTCCTACGCCTTATCTTGACTATTATCTCGAGAATGATCTAGAGATCTAGAGATTTGGTGGACTCTATCTACTGAAATCGTGGGAGAAAGTTGGGGGTTTCACCACATTTTCTATATAAACCTACCCAGATTTCCTGTGCGACGGGGGCGCGTTTCCAAGGCGACGGCGAAGCCATGTTGGATTGTTGACTCAACCCTTCGACCTTAGCCTGAAGAGGGAAGTATAAGCTTCATTTTGGTTTCTTGTTTGCTCAATTTCATCAACGTTTGCCCTCTCAACTTTGCCCCTACTTTTGGCAAATCATCACAGTTTGCTGATTTCTGCTACAAAGTCCACAACGGGGGCCTGTTCATCAAGCCGGTGCGGAGTCATGCTTCATCCTTTTCGTCCTCCCTCAACTCCATCTTGAAGAGGGGAGTATTAGCTTCACGTTGATTATATGTTTGCCTTATTTCTCATATCTTTTCCCCCTCTTCCAAGCCCCTACTTTTGAGGTTTCACCACACTGTTCTGCACTTTGCAGAAACTCAGATTTCTTGTGACGGGGGCATGTTTAAGTCACCGGTGCGAGGCCGTGGGGCACTCTTGATCCGTCCTTTCAACTCCAGGCTCTAGAGGGAAGTATAATCTTTGTGTTCCTTAGTTTTGGGCTCATTACCTCATCATCTTCCTTCATATTTTTATCTATGAGTTTTGCACTTTCATTCTATTTTTACACTTAGTCATTTTTCCTTGGGCTCGACTAGGTGATCTTATCCGGGACCTCCATAAGTCCCCGCGAGCCGTGGATTCCCACATGGACGCCGGGCCGGTTGTACCTTTCCACCCCATAGGCTTGCATTTGCATACATTGTGAAGGAGTTAACCCTAGTCAACCCAAAGTTTGGACCTTATTCCCTATAGGATACCTATCTTGAGGGAATTAATCTTAATTTAAAAATATTTAAAGGCCCACCAAAACTTTGACAATAAAATATTTCCCATCATATTAACTTGGTTGACTTGGGTGAAATCCTGCGTATTATTTGTGTTGTTTGGGCTTGTCCAAGCCCATTTGTGTCATTTTGTGTTGCATCCCACTATCCATATAGGTTTTGTCATTAGGCCCACTCAGGCTAGTCCATTCTGTGTGTCCATTTGTCTAGTCACATTGTCCTTGGTCCTTTTTTTCCCTTTGCATTATTGAGTCAGCCCCCTCTCTGATTCTCGAGCCCTCTTACTTCCCTCATTGTATTCCCTTGATTTTTCATGTATAAAGTCTCCATTTGCCTTCATGGAGCACCATTTTTCTCCTGTATATTACCCTTCTTCATCCCCATCTTCCTATTCTCGTGGGGATTCCTCTTTCCACACGGGCCCATCTCCTCGTGGCCCTTCCGACTCACAAGCAAATCTCATGGCCCACTTATCACCTCTTGTTTACCAAATGGACCCGGTCCTGGCCCAAAAACTCACCGCTAATCATCTTAATGGGCTTCATCCTTATAACGGGCCTCATTCATCTAATGGGCCTCCTTCCTTTAATGGGCCATATTCTTTGAGTGGCCTATCTTCCTTTATTGAGTCGCAATCTCTTAGTGGGCCTTATTCCTTCAATGGGCCTCGCTCTTTTAATGGGCCCCCTTCCTTTAGCGGACCTTCTTATTCCCTTAATGAGCCTGCTTCTCTTAATAGGCCCGCTCCTTCTAAGCATGTTGCTGCTGGCCCAATCAGTTCTTATTCCCACATTCATGATCCTTCTAGGCCTACATATCCTTCCACTCCTAGAATCGGCTTTCCTTCTTCTCAGTCCGGATCTCTTTATCCGGCCCAATATCATAACCCTGGTCCAAATCCACAATCTCTTGCTCAGGCTGGCTTGCGTCCTTCCCGATCTCTCCTCATTGAGGAGATGATTACTCAAGCCCAACGTCAGCTTGATGAACTTCAACGTCGAATTGATCCCCAATCTTCTTTGAGTGTCCCGTTTGCATTCCAGGGTCTTCAGCTTCCACCGCGTTCATAAATTCTTACCTATCGTCACTATGGTGGAGTTGGTAACCCCTATGTGCACTTAAAGGAGTTCATTTATGAGTCGGCCCAATTTCGACATGACCAATGCTTGATGTCCTATTTATTCGGTCTGTCGTTGGAAGGCCCGGCTCGGGATTGGTTCTTTTCTCTTCCGCAAGAGCAAGTTGTGGATTTTCAAGTCATCCAAGAGAGATTTCTTCAACAGTATCAAGACCAGGTTGGGCCCAAGTATTCTATGGTTGATCTGGCCCATGAAAAGATGAAGCCTGATGAGGAGTTCTCTACCTTTGCTGATCGCTAGCGTCACTTGGCCGCGCAAGTCCCGGGGCATATTCCGGAGGGAGAGCAGATCAAAATGATCATTTCTAATGCAACGCCCGAGTACCGCTTTATCTTAGCCTTGAATGATATCACCTCCTGGCAACAATTGTATAGCCGAGCCCGCGCTTTATCCGCCAACAACTCCTAGTTTCCCTTGACCCAGAGTCTCCTCCACCTTCTACGCCCACATACGCCTCCTATCCATCGCCTTCCATGAGTCAGCCCTCCACTACATATCCTTCCGCGAGTCAGCCTTCCGCTCCCCCACACCCATATACCCCCACATATCCCTCCACATATCAAACCTCCACGAGTCAGCCTTCCACCTCTTTATACCCACATGAACCTCCACCTCCTGTCAAGGGAACATTACACCCCGAGCAGGTAGATTCTGTCCACATACCTCCCACCTCACTTTTTGCTCCACACGTGCCTCCACCAAATCCTTCCCCTAACCATGCACCATTACCTATGCAACCCCCACTTCCTTCTCCACTTCCATCTCCATTACCTTCCCATACCCCTTGACATCCACCTTGCCCGAAGCAGGCTCCTCATCGTCCTCCGTTGCCAGAGTGTTTTTCAGCAATTTTCAGGGCTTTGATGGCCGCTCACGCGTTGCCGCTCCCTCCAGTTGTGCCTTGCCAACCCGCGGTCGGAGATATGCTTCAATTTTGTGATTACCATCGCCAGCAGGGGCATTTGGTTGAGGATTGCCCCGAATTCCGAGAGTATGTTTATGGCTTAGAAGATGATAAGAGGATTGATTGGGACGCCATGCATAAGGTTGTTCTACATCTCCGCAAGCAGCAGCAGTAACAAACAGCGATGCCCAGGCAGCCGTCTCTACAAGACCAGGGGCACCCCCATGATTCTTTATCGGGCATTGCACCTGCTCCGTCACCCACTCCACCACCCGATCCCTCACCTATTTCATCACCTACCCCAGCACCATCGCCATCTCCTACTCTGACTCCATCGCCGCCACAAACCCAAGCCTCTGTTCAGGCTAGTGCCTACCCTTCTTCTCCCGTCGCCACCTCTGCTACTTCTATCCCTAACACGGCTCGACGCGTTGTGTCGACACGTCGACGGTGGACACCACAATCTCCCTCTTCCCCCCACTCCGCCTTCATCACCATCCTCACCATCTCCATTGCCATTGCCATCATCTCCATCTCAACTGCCAGTTCTTCCATCAGCACTTCCATCTCCACCCTCACCTCCATCTCTGCCATCACCTTCGCCCGAGCCTGAGCTTCACCTTTACCCTCAGCCACGCCTTCACCTTCACCTTCGCCACCACCCGAGCCTATCATCACCACATCGCTTGCGCTTTCACTTTCCATCACCATCTCCACTGAAGCCCCCATGCCTTCCAAACCATCACCTAAGCCACCCAAACATATTCCCTCTACTTCCCCATCCACTTCCACCCCACGGAGTAGGTGTGCATTACCTCCGATACCTCTTGGGTCAGGTCCCCATGATGATGATGAGCCAATCCAAGTTTCAATCGTGCATTTCAAGATCCAGGATGTTATTTCCCGCATGCCGATCCGAGTCCTAGCCCTTGGCTGTTTTGGGGATGATGAGCCTACATATTCAAAGACGGTTGCTAAGAAGAGTTCCCTCGCACTAGTGCCAGTTTCTTCTCGAGTAAGGCCGGTGGCAATCTCATTGCTCATCGGAGGATTCACCATTAATGTTGTTATTACTCCTCGCTCGATTGCTGTTCAGTTCACTGGCCAAGAAGGGTTCTCTACTCAGATTGTGTTAGCCCATGCGACTGCCAAGAGCCTGATGGATTCCCTATTCAAGGGGCAATTGGCCATATCTTCTACATTTTCCAAGAACATTCTGCACATCTTATGCAATCTTCCTCAGTTTATTGGTGAATCGGCCACGTCAACGCCGCATATTACTCTCCCTCAGTTTTGTCCTGCTCTTCTGGTAAGGGAGTTATGCTTCATGCCCGATTACCGAGTGAAGATGCCGAATCTTATGCTGCTAATATCGAGTGATGAAACTCCACGGTTTTCTGATGTTCATCCGAGGGAGTCATCTATCCGAGAATGTCCGCCTATGGTTAGCACTAGGTATCTAGGGGCAACCGCCCCGATGAAGCTGCATATCCATGACCGGGCTAGGTTGTCTGCCAGATGGGCCCGTTATTTGAGGAGACATTGCATATCAAGAAGGTCGAAGGTCCGGGTCAACACCAGGCATACCCGTGTTCAAGAGATTGATGCTAAGAAGAAGCGGCGGCGTAAGTTTAAGGGCCGTCGATTGTGCACTAAGGGGTCCACTTCTTCCTCTTCCTTTCGTTCATCCTTTATATTGCTTAGCTCCCACCCTTGGGTGGTGTGCCTCCCTTCTTCCAATCCCACATCTATGATCTTCTCCTCTCTTTTCAGGTCTGTAAACTCCCATTCTTCTTTCCCCACTCATCCGCAGCCTCCGGATCCTCCATTCACTCATGATTTTAGGCCTCAGCCTATGTCATCCTTTCATCCCATTTTCGGGACTTCTTCTGATCCTTCCCTTCCGGTATCCCCGGGCTCTGCTTCTGATCTTTCCCCGGCCCTTTCAGGTGACCATCAGTCTTTTTCCCCGATCCTGTCGGGTGTCAATCATTTTCTTTCCCCGACCCTGTCGGGTGATTCTAATTCCTTTTCTCCGACCATGTCGGATGATTTTCCCTTTCACCCTCCTATTTACTCCTCCTCACCTTTTCGGGGTCATTACCCTTTTTCTTGCTATTTTCGAGGCTTTAGCCCGCCTTGATCTCAGTTAATCCTTGTTTATTATGTATCTGGTTCCTTGTTATCAGGGCCTCAGTGCCTTAACGAGGGAGTTCTAGCCCTCGTCTCTCTTCCATTTTATCCCTTCTTCGTCCAGTATGATGTCTGCCACTCCTCTGTGTCGAGGAATCCAATCCTTTGCTCTCCTTTTATCCTTTATCCTGGCAAGCAAGGAATACTCGCGCTCCTCAAAGCTCGATGATCGAAATCGCTTCAGGATGCTGGTTTCCACGCCATGGATCTGCAAAGGTATCTTTATTTTGTGCAAGAACGTGCTTTCATTTCCATTATTTTTATTATTTCTGCACATGATTCCTTAACATGATTGAGTGGCTTTAGGAGCCTTTATTTAATTAGATCTTAACTTTGTGTCAAATAAAAAAGTTAGCTTCTGCAACATCCTTAGGATGGTGATAGCTCCGCGCTGGGAGTCTAGTTTCTTTCCTCGATTGTTGAGGGTGACCTATGAGTATGGATTTTTCACACACTACACGGCAAGCCATAGCCGATCTCTCTGAGGCACACCGTTGCTGCTTTGGCCATACTTTGGGTATGCACAAAGGTCTTTTCTTTTCTCTACTCGGCCAAGTGCAGGGGCAAGAGATGGATGGATGAGATGACCAACCTAGGCGCTCCCTAATACGGGAGAGGTCTCAAATAGGGGAAGTCTTGACCCTCAAAAGTGAGCTTTCATGCTATATCTGGCCAATAAGGGCTACCAAAATGAGAAAATGAATCAGTGCAAAATTATGAATCAAAGGTATGGCAAGGGTGGCAGTACAGTTCCCCGCGGGACGTCATGAGCCTGGTCGCATGCGTACCTGATAAATATGGGTCTAAAAATCAAAGACACAAAGCCCCAGCACAACAGGCTATCTCTTTGAGGGGTAGTGCCCTAGAGGGAATTCGAGCTTTGATATCTCCCATCTTGCACGAAGCTTGTCTCCAATTTTTCTTCTGCTTCTCCCTTTTAGGCTGGGTTGTATCTCGGGTATGGCCTTAGTAGGGGCACCGTTCTTTAGATCGGTTGGTTGTGGTAAGCCACCCTCACATGCACTCCCTGCTTAAGGGAAGCCTTTAATGAAAGGAGTAGGAACGACGATCCCTGGGTAGTAGTTTGAGCCCGTATTTAGGTGCTGCGGATTGCTATGTCAAAATCAAAATTTCTAAAAAAAAGTAAACATTGTCAAAAATCCAAAAAAATCAAATACTTCAAAATTTCAAAAAAAAATTTAAATATTTCAAAAACCTAAAAAAATCAAATACTTCAAAAAAATCCAGAAAAATGAAATACTATTGAAAATCTAAAAAAATCAAAAAAAGATCACAAAAATTCAAAAAAATATGTCTTTTTCATGCATTTGTATTTATTTTAAGGATAGATACGTAATCTGTTTGCTAAGTGTGCAGGTTGTACTCAGGCATTCCTCGCTATATCTTTATGCTCTACCTCCTGTCCACATCTTTGATCTGTTCTTTCCTTCTTCGATCCACTCTCTCGATCTGTTCTGAAGCTCATGTCCTTCTCAGCTTTTGTTTGCAATGATCATATCTTTATGAGAGGGCTTTGCCTCACGATTATGAACCTGGCGGCTCTGCTTCATTCTGATCTTGGGTTTTGATTGAAGGGCGTATTTGTTTATGTCTTTTGTCCAGCCGTGTCCTTGTCACGTGTTTATGTCCCTTCGTGTTATCCCACACATGTTATTTTATCCCTCACCTAGTGTTGTTAGTTGTCTTGCACATGTTGTTAGTCACCCCTTTATGTCCCATGTTCTTGTCCCAACCGTGTGGTCATCCGTCATGTTCTTTTCCCAACCGTGTGTCATCCCACCACGTTGTTATCTTGTCACACTGTGTTCATGCATGCATGTTGTCTGTTCATGCCATTACATATGTGCTCGTTTACCTTTGTTATGTTATGTTGCATTGTCTCCCCATTTCATCTGATCGTTATGTTATGTCGTGTTGTTTGTCGTTCAGTTAATCGTTATGTTATCTACGCTATGTTTATACTTGCTTATCATATTTATCTTATACATGAAAATCCATAAAAATCAGAAAATGAAAATCCAAAAAAAATGCCATTTTTACCTGCACAGGTAAGTCAGGTATGGCTCTCTATCCCTACTCATTGTTGCATTACTATATGGTATCTATATTGTTATATTATCTTGAGAACCGGCTGGTCATTCACGTGTTCCAGGATCTGACGTTCCCCTCTAACAAAAATGATGATGATCTAGGTGCACATGTTTAATCATCGGACAGGCCGTTAGGTTGGGAAAATTAGGGAATGATGGTTCTATCACGCACGCCGTGGTTGCGGATAGTGTCTTGACCCTGATTGTTTCAATCTAGCAATACTATTCTCGAGTACTTTCTATTTTATGATTTCTTTGCATTCGTTTTGATGATTTCTTTATTTTAGCCCAGCATGCATCATGTCATTTTGAGCATTAACGTCTCGTGATCCATTCAAGGTTTCTCCTCAATAATGGTTAGTTGCACTTCATGTCTCTTGGATAAGAGATCTTCATTCCACTCTGAATTTGAACGATTTCTCTGATCTTTTCGCTCGGTCTAGTTGGCTAGTGTGATTCCTGTCTGGATTTTATCTCAGTTATATTTCTCCTACTTTTTACGTTGTGCTCCTTTCCGACCCCCTCATTGTTTGTGGATTATGTCCCCGATGAGCCTGGTCGTGCTTCCTTTTTTTCTTATTAGTTTAGTTCTCCAGACATGTCTCATTCTTGTCATCCAGTCCTGGTGGTTAGTTCGGCGATTTCGGGAGAATTTCTGTCGCTTGTTGGTTAAAACATGTGTCTTTTGCCTTGATGCCTGCTTATCAGTTCTCTCCACTTCATCTCCGCTTCATCTCCATTTCACGTCGCTGTCGCTTTTGCTCCATCTCCTTTCCATTTCACCTCCGCGTCGCTTTCGCTTGCTCCCTTGCAAAGCGGACATCAAAGATGGGCATCTGTTGACACCCATTTTTAGCCTGCAAGTTGAGTCATTTCTCTTATTCATCATTTTGATGTCCCGAATTACCCATTATTTTGGAGCCTTTCTTGGATGGATTTCAAGCCCATTTCATTATTCCATTCCCTTTGAACCTTGGAGATCATTATTTCATAGAGCCCTGGAGCCTATCTTGTCACCTTCCGGCCTTTAAAGTTGCCTTACGGCCCATTTAGGCCGGCTTCCCTCAAGCATTCAGCCCCCTTTCGTTGCATAGTCTTGAAAATGGTCCTTTTTCACCCCGTTCCTTTCCTATTTTTAAAATGTGTCCTTCACTAAAGTTGTTCATCTTTGAATCCCTACAATTTCTTCTTCTACGTCATTGGCCAGTTCTGCACCGATTTCAAGTTATTTACAATTTTTTGGTAGACTGCACTATTCACCTATGTCCCGATATTCTTTCTCTCTCTTCTATCCCTATTTTCTCTCTCTTCTGATCATTTTCTCATCTTACTTTCTTCATAAAAGTTGTTCATTTTTGAGTTATCTATAATTTTATCTTCTACTACTTTTGCTAGTTCTGTACCGTTTGGGAGATATGATCCAATTTCCAAAGTCGCGCAAGGTCTTCCTTAAACGGTCGTGCTGATGGCCGTTCATTGTTGCAAATGGTCGGTTGACGACCGTTTAACCCTTAACGGTCGGTCGTCCGACTGTTTATCCAATAAGAGTCCAGCCTGCTCTGGACTCTATCTCCACGAACCTGCGCGATGTGCCTATCTTGCGGCGGTCATAACTTCTAGAATACTTATCCAAATGGATCCCCGTTTTTTCCTACTTCTAGCCCTTTGTATTATCTTTAATTTGGTTCATAGAAATCAAATTTTTATGGGCTATATCATCTGGAATCGTGGCCGCAATATCAGGTTTTTTTGCTTTTCGTGTAACCAAAAAACCCTGCAGATTAGGTTCCAGAGGCTTCTTCCAAGAGCCATAACTTTCACAATCTTCAACCAAAAAGAGTCCCATTTATTCCTACGTCTTATCTTGACTATTATCTCGAGAATGATACATAGATCTCGAGATTTGGTGGACTCTATCTTCTGGAATCGTGGGAGAAAGTTGGGGGTTTCATCACTTTTTCTATATAAACCTGCCCAGATTTCCTGTGCGACGGGGGCGCGTTTCCAAGGCGACGGTGAAGCCATGCTGGATTGTTGACTCAACCCTTCGACCCTAGCCTGAAGAGGGAAGTATAAGCTTCATTTTGGTTCCTTGTTTGCTCAATTTCATCAACGTTTGCCCTCTCAACTTCGCCCCTACTTTTGGCAAATCATCACAGTTTGCTGATTTCTACTACAAAGTCCACGACGGGGGCCTGTTCATCAAGCCGGTGCGGAGTCATGTTTCATCCTTTTTGTCCTCCCTCAACTCCATCTTGAAGAGGGGAGTATTAGCTTCACGTTGATTATATGTTTGTCTTATTTCTCATATCTTTTCCCCCTCTTCTAAGCCCCTACTTTTGAGGTTTCACCACACTGTTCTGCACTTTGCTGAAACTCAGATTTCTTGCGACGGGGGCATGTTTGCATCACCGGTGCGAGGCCGTGGGGCACTCTTGATCCGTCCTTTCAACTCCAGGGCTCTAGAGGGAAGTATAATCTTTGTGTTCCTTGGTTTTGGGCCCATTACCTCATCATCTTCCTTCATATTTTTGTCTATGAGTTTTGCACTTTCATTCTATTTTTACACAGTCATTTTTCTCCCATGTTCTGCACCCTTCTATTTTCTTGAGTTTTCCACCCCATTTTCCACTGCTGTCTTCCCCGTTTTAAACTCTCATTTCTACCCTAGTTTCACCACAACACTCCCACCTTTCCATAGCATCCACTCTTTCCTCTTTTGGTGTTCTATCTTGTGAGATATTCATCATTCTTTGAGCCCATTTTGTGCACTGTTCTGAATTTTCTACACAGTCCATATTTTTCCCAAATCTCCGTTGTCATAACTTTCTGTCTCGACCTCCTTTTTGAGTGATTTTTATTCCTGCTTCTTTACAACACTCAAGTCTTCTGTCATCTCAAATTTTTCTTCATTTGGACTTCGTTTACCCTACTGTTTGCATCAGTCTTTGCACCCACTTTACACTATTTGCACAGTTTTTCTTGTGGCATGCACTTTTGCACCTTGTTCATCTATGTTCATCATGGCATATTAAATCAATTTCTTCATGTTAATCTCATCACAAGATACACACCTATTGTTTGCACCCTTCCATAGGGGTTAAAAACCCTCCCCGATAAGTTTGCCCTCCATCTTTCATGCTACTTTATGCACTTGGGCAGATTTCTACACTTGGCATTTTCTAATGGATTTTGCCTCTTGTTTTGTGTTTGTTTTGTAGGAAAGCATGGAAAGTGAGGCCCTTACCTTCAAGGAGAGGTAATCCACATAGTCCCTGCATCTTGATATTGAGCGTGATCATCCTCTTTTTCCAAGGTACACAATGCACTTAGTATTTTATATTCTTTTGGCGTTGTCATTCCTTGGTGGCGATCACGATATTCTTTTACATCTTTTATCGCCTTTGTCTTGATTGTATGATCATGCTACCATGTTTACATAGCCACATATTCATGTTATTCACTTGATTGGTGCACATATACCTTCATGCTTATTCATGTGATTTGTGGGATCGGCACGCATATACACATCCACATTTTCCACATCTACAATAATGAAATCCATCCCTATACTCTCCCACTTCCATTCGGGAATATTCAAGGGATGCAGTTTACCTGCGGGTCTAAAATATTCTATCTTTACTTGTTGACAAGTGAGACAGCGAGACACGAAATCAGCTATTTCCCTCTTCATGTTGGGCCACCGGAAATTTCTTTTGAGATCCTGATATATTTTTGTACTATCTGGGTGAATGGTATACCTGGATTTATGTGATTCTTCTAGAATCAATTTCTTCGTATCCTCATGATCCGGTACACATACTCGGTCTTTAGATAGCAATCTTCCATCCTTAATAGAAAAATTCGGCCTTTGTTCAACATTGGCCTTGATCTCCAATAATATAGGATCATCATTTTGTAGCTTGACCAGATCTTCTATTAATGTAGGTTGAGCTTGAATATTAGCTAGGAAACAATCTTCCTTCCTGTCAATATCTAAGTTCAACTGAGCAAATTGAGGAATAAGATTAGTCATACTAATCATGAGACTTGATAACATACCCATTGGTTTTCTGCTGAGTGCATCTGCTACAGCATTAGCCTTGCCATGATGATATTGAATAGCAAAATCAAAGTCTTTGAGATATTCTAACCACCTCCTCTGCCTCATATTTAGCTCTTTTCGAGAAAATAAGTACTTCAAGCTTTTGTAGTCTGAGTAGACCGTAAACTTTTCTCCATAGAGATAATGATGCCAAATTTTCAAGGCGAAAATGACAACTGCTAATTCCAAATCATGCACATGATAATTTTCCTCGTGATGCTTCAATTGTCTTGAAGAATAACAGATTACTTTTCCATTTTGCATGAGGACACACCCTAGGCCAATGCCAGATGCATCCGTATATACTTCGAATCCACCACCTTCCATCGGTAGTGCTAGAATAGGAGCTATAGTAAGATGATTTTTAAGAGTTTGGAAACTCTTTTCACATTCCCCTGACCAGACAAATGGATTTTCTTTTCTCGTGACTCTAGTTAAAGGAACTGCAATCTTTGAGAAATCTTTAATAAATCTTCTATAATAACTAGCTAGACCCAGAAAACTTCGTACTTCCGATACGGTCGTTGGTCGGCTCCAATTCTTAACGGCTTCTACCTTAGAAGGATCCATAGCGATACCTTCTTTTGAAATAATGTGGCCTAAGAATGAAACTTCCTTGAGCCAGAATTCACACTTATTAAGCTTGGCATAAAGTTTATGTTCTCTAAGTGTTTGCAAAGCTATCTTCAGATGTTATTCATGTTCTTCCTTTGTCTTGGAATATATCAAGATGTCATCGATGAAGACGACGATGAATTGGTCTAGATATGGCTGGAAAACACTGTTCATAAGTTGCATAAATGCTGCTGGGGCATTTGTTAACCCGAAGGCATTACCACGAATTCATAGTGGGCATAACGACTTCGAAAAGCCAATTTATAAATGTCTTCTTCTTTAATTCTAAGCTGATGATAACCTGATCTGAGGTCAATCTTGGAGAAATATTCTACTCCCGAAAGCTGATCAAAGAGCTCATCAATACGCGGCAACGGATACTTGTTTTTGATTGTAAGTTGATTCAGTCACCGGTAATCGATGCATAGCCTGAGAGAACCATCCTTCTTTTTGACAAATAGAACCGGCGCACCCCAAGGGGATGTGCTAGGTCTGATAAAGTCCTTATCCAGTAGTTCCTGCAACTACTTCTTTAGTTCTTTGAGTTCTGTGGGGGACATCCTGTAAGGGGCTATAGAAATAGGTGCTGCTCCTGGAATGAGTTCAATAGTGAAGTTTACTTCCCTCTCGGGTGGTAAACTGGGTAATTCGGATGGGAACACATCGGAGAACTCATTTACAATAGGAATGTCTGCTAAGATAATCTCCTTGGATTCGGTAACAATGACAGAAGTAAGAAAAGCTTCACATCCTTGCGAGATAAGTTTGCAAGCGTGAAGAGAAGATATGATAGTAGGATGTTTCTTGTACTTGATGCCAAGGAAGGAAAATCTTAGAAGATCGGGCTTTCGAAAGGATATAATCCTATTTCGACAATTGATATAAGCATCATGATCTACAAGCCAATCTACCCCTAAAATGGCATCATAAACTTTCATGTCAAGGCATACTAAGTTTGCGGGGAGATTATGACCTTCTACTATCACTTTGCTATCAGGATAATAGTTGGTAAGCTTTGTTCCAGAACCTAAGGGTGTGGTAATAGCGAGATCTGAAGGTAAGGGGACTGATGCAATTGATAATGTTTTTGTAAAAGTAGTGGAGATAAAAGAATGAGAGGCACCAATGTCAAATAGCACAAATGCAGGACGAGAATAAATTTGAAGAGTATCTTCCATAAGCCCACCATCCTTGGGCGCTTCCTCTTCTTCTAAGACGACATTGAGGCGAGCCTGCCTCCTACGTCCTTCACCAGACGATTGGTCTTTCATAAGGGGGCAATCTGGCATGCGATGCTCCCTACTTCCACAACGTAAACAAGCACCGAGGCGCTTCCAGCATTCCTCAACTGAATGACCAAATTTTTCGCAAAACGTGCAAGCTGTAGCAACTTGCTCCTTCTCTTCCTTGACTTTCCTTTGCTTATGGGAACTTCCACCATTCCCATTCCTGGATCTTTTCTTACTTTCACGGCTTTTGTAGGGCTCCGTGATGCTGAACTTTTCTTTCTTATAACACCGATCTGAGCGTCGGCTAGATTCTTCTCCTTTCCCTTTTAAATTTTTGACCTTCTCTAAGGTCCTTTCACACAAATACGCTCGTTGAACTATTTTCGCATAAGTACGGATGTTTTGGGTCCTGAGCTGTTGAATGAAACCGGGCCGTAATCCGTCCATGAACCGATTTGCCTTCAATAAATCGGTGCTGATAAGATGCGGTGCGTAAGGTGCAAGCCTTGAGAATTGCAGTTCATATTCGGCAACCGTCATCATTCCTTGCCGAAGAGCGGCAAACTCCATAGCCTTTCTCTCTTTTATGTGCTCAGAAAAGTACTTGACACGGAATAGGGTAAGAAAACCATCCCAGGTATGAGGGGCATCGGCCGGAGGTGCCGGAACCGACTTCGACCATGTTCGGGCATCTTTATTGAGTTGAAAGGTTGCGAGACACACCTTTTCTTGATCGGTGCATTGGATAACATCAAAGATATGATTCATTTCATCTATCCAGTTCTCTGCCTCGTCAGGATTAGAAGAACCGTAGAAATGTGGAGGGTTTAAGCTCTGAAAGTTGCGATGCAAATCACCAGCCCTTGCTCCTGCGCCAGCTTGCGCCATGGTTTGTAATGCCTGTGTAAGGTCAACAACAGTTTGTTGCATACCATTCCTATCTACGTGATGAGCCATGGTAATAATAGGGTACCTGAGAGAAAAATAACAACTTGTTATTTCTCATGAAACTGGAAGGAAAATCAATCTTAAAACTAATTAACTATCTTATCCCGGGTTCTACTCAATTCTCACATGGGTGTAGAAATTTCTTCCTTAGTTCATAGGTAGGGGTCCTTAAACCTTGGACTTATCCTATGACATGACTCTTCCTCCTAAGTCCTGAGACTTAGGCTCTGATACCAACTTAACTGTCACGTCCCGAGCCTTTATGACAGCGGAAGACTCGCTCGAGAAACGTGAACAGCTGGCATGGTAAGCCTCTTGCAAGCAAGAATGATCAGAGCGCAAGGCAATCACACACATAAATGTAATTGCACAATATTTTAATCAAAACTCCAACTTATTTCATTGATAATCAATATTCAAATACAATAACTTTCAACTTCTTTCAATCTACCAGACTCAAGAATTAGGAAAATTATATAGACTCAATCTAAACAATATAGACTTTCCTAAGTCTTCACTCTCATCTTGACAACACTTTCATTCGCTCTCGGACCCGCTACTTGTATAACCCGAATCCGAATTCGAATCACTTTCATTTCCTGAAAAGAATGGAAATAGGTAATGAGCACACTTGCCCAGTAGGTATCTTCGCATCAGCATGAAGGCATCATTAAAGTAATTAACATTTTAGCTCTAAAGAAATAAGGTAAAATCATGCGAATGCGATCAATCATGCGAATACCCAAAGTAACAAAGATGGTCGCTAAGATAGAATGAGAGCAAGTATGAACTAGCAAGAATGTAACAAGAACATGTTATGGCCTTTCAAGAACAAGAATGCAACGAGAATGTACTAGCAAGCCACATAATCATCACTCCAGTATCTTTTGCTTATGAGCAAGTACTTCATGAATTTCTGTGGAATATCAAGTAATGTACAAGAAAGTCATGTCGTGTCGTGGATCTCCACTTATTTATAGAGAAAGTACTCCCAGCGCAATGCGACGCTAGTAGCATCATACCCCATGGTTTATAATAGTATGTTTCCAGCAATCAGCCGAGAGGACTAGCATAGAGCCCTTGAACACAATCAGTGCTTGATCGCATATTCAAGTATAAATCAAGCTACTTCCACGCATGTAACAATAAAGTATGGCCAAGAATGTACAATTCAATAAGTTCATGATAACACTATTCAATTAATGAACGCTTCAATTTAATAATGCGAGAGTCAAGAATGACTTAAACAAGGTTATGCTTATGGAAATAAATCGCCAGCATAACGATACATTTCTTTAACTTTTATTTCATTATATTAAGCCTCTTTGGATAATATGGCAAGTTCTAGATCATCAATAATCCATCTAGAAACTTTGGAACATCAACCCTTGGGTCAAACCTCGGGTTAAACACTCAAACAATGTGACGGTCAAGGACTGGGCGTTACATGATGCGACGCTCCAGTATTCAGCCGTTACATTAGTCTGAATCTAGAAATAGTAAAATAGACTTAATGAGATGTGACGGTCTTATATTAGGCCGTTAGATGCTCCTGACAGTCCAGTATAGATCCGTTACATTGCTAGAACCAGAAACATCGATAGTGTAATCTACTAAATGGGCTTTAATGGTACAACCAACTCGGCGTCCTAGTGGGAATCCCAGGCTTACGGAGAATTACGGAGGCCTTGAAACAAGATTTCCTAGTCCATTGGAAGGAATATCCAAAAGAGAGGTCCTTATGTCGAAGAAATATGTTCCTATAGTGCAAAGTGTGAACTAATGGACAACATACCAGAATATGTGCCATGTACTTAAAGAAAATGACTCTATTGATTAGAGAGAATGTGTAACAATATGAAATCATGATAAAACTCCGTCAATACATCATTTAAAATCATGGAGTTAATACAAACTATAGTGCTTTGGCATGAAATTAACACATCCTTAAAATAATTCAAGATGCTTTTAACATGCGATACTTATCATGAACCAATTAATAAATTTAAAGTCATATCAACAGGTCAAAACTTAGATAACTAGGCATATTTATAGGTTAATGTGACTGTTCTTCAATTCTGTCTACAGTTACGCTGACGGTCGAGAATGGGGGCATCATAGTGATTGTGACGGTTTATCGTGGGACCGTTACAGTGTTGTAACACACTGAGTCTGGGCCGTCAGAGATAACAGAGAAATTTAAAAACAACAGAAGGTGTGATGGCTTGTCGTAAGGTCATTAGATAACTGTGACGGTCTTACCTTGATGCGCCAGATCATCTGTTGACAGAAAAGATATTAAAAAATCTAAGGTTTCAACTTACATCATGTCTGAAAATCATATATATACTTCCACATGATAGAGTGAAGGCTAACCTACTAGTATGCATGGGTTTTCTGTAAATTTGATAAGAGAGTTCCTTTTTAACTTAGTTAGGGTTAAGAGTATACATGTATGCATGTCCTACTAAAACACGAAATTCATGATCTATGATGCATGAAATCAATCAAAACCAGACGGCTTTTATCCCTAACAAGATGTTTTTGCCAATCATGAGATGACCTACCTCTTAACTAGGCATTATGCTTCTAATTTGAGCCTAAAAAACCGTGCCATAGTTCTCCTTTTCCAGTGATTTTCCAGCAATTTCCTACTACTCTAACTCCACGACCTCTTGACCTAAAGATGTGAAATTTTGAGGGTGAGAAGATGAAACTAAGGTGAACAAAAAGTTCTAAAGGATTGAGCTCTAATTACCTCGTTTAGACGTCATAATCTCTTGATCTTCAGGGGTCTTGCGTTCAGTTTCCTGAGTTATTATGGTCGAACCAGCAACTTTGGATGCTTCAATCTCCTTGGTTGCTTGATCTCCTAACATGAAATTTGGAGAACTATTAGTCTAAAGTATACTAAACAAAGTCTTCTAAAGAACTTACCCGAAATTATGACTCCTTACCTTGATTCTTCACGAGCCAAAAGTAAGGGTCGCTCAGTTCAGAACTAGGTCCTATTTATAGGGTTTTGGCTAGGGTTTGAAGATTAGATCGATTATAGAGTCTTTAATTTGCCAGAACCTAATCTCTAAGAGTCCTTAGTAATGTTATAAACTCTCCCAAGTTGATCTCTTACAGATAGGATCCCAAAGTTCTAATCTTTATGCTCGTTCTTCCATTCACGGAACTATCAAGGTGTAACGCATCAAGACTGGTGCGTTAGGTTCATGTGACGGTCGCACGATAGACCGCTACATCCAACATGCACAGAATGCAACATAAATCAAACTCTTTTGTTAATTATCCATATTATTATTCATATAAATGGTATTTATCCTTAAAATACGTAAATAGGCTAAATAACCTTCTAGAATATGGGCCAAACTTAATGGGCTTGGTCCGTAAACCTTTTGGATTTTATTTAAATAGACTAGGTTAATTATTTAACACAATTGGGCCTTATAATGACTTATTATTTCAATAATGCATTTATTAATCTTATTTAGCCTTTATAAATTCCTAATAAATTCCAAAAAATTCTATAAATAATCCAGAAATTATTATATAAATTCTGGGGCACTACAATGGCAGCACCACTCCGGTAATGAGGCTACATGGGAACGCGAGGATGAGATGCGTTTGTAGTTCCCATATCTGTTTGAGTAAGTTTCTCTCTCCTTTTCCTTCCTAAGGTTTCCTTCAAATTTCGAGGACGAAAAATTAGGAGGGAGAGACTGTAAGACCCGTGGATTACGGATTCTTATCGGATTTATTATTCGGAAAACTTTCCATGAATTTGGGTAATTTTTGTGGGCTTTTCGCTTGAGTAATGCATGATAAATCCATTTATATAAAGAATCTTAGGGAATGAAGGGGTATTAGCATAATTTGAGCTCTTTTAACCCCTTCTCGCAATTGGAGGTTTTATATCAAAAAAATATATATCAAACCCTTTTTTTCTTTTCTTTTCACCCACGAGAGGAACCCACGGTTCCCTCTCCCACCTCACGCACCACCCCCTCTTTCCCCCGTTGATTCTCTCGGCGTGCAACTCCACCCGGCCGCGGGCGGCTTGGAGGAGAAGAATCCTGTGAGTTCGGGGCGACGGTGGCGTGCTCGTGTAGCCGTGAAGGCGGGCTCGTGTGGTGGTGGTTTTTCTCCGTCGTGAGAGGCTGGTTTAACGCGAAGAACGGCGTCCTTTCGTTGTTCCAAGTAGGGGGATGGATTCCACTTCGCTTTTGCGTGTTTTTCTATGTATTAGAGTGGTGAATGCATGAATGAATGGTTACTTTGATTCAAAGAATGCATGGGAGTTGCTTTTGTTTTAAACCCTTATGAATTGATTATCATGGGCATTGTACCTTATGTTTTTGATGTTAAAAGCATGTAAAAATGGTGTATGACAGGTTCAAAAAGGTTAAACTTATGTAATCCCCTCGTTTTGAACGAGTTAAGAGGGGTTTAAAATGAATAGGGTATTTTCTCACCGTCCGGAACGGTAGCGGTCACCACCGGACCGCTACTGATGGGGTCATCACCATCCGTCCTCACACTCTCGACCATTCTCGTCACCGGAGGCGTACATCATGGTCTAGTCATTTATTTTGAGTCCTATGTATATTTCTTTATTTTATTTGAGTCATATCATTGTAATTTCCCTTTTATTTGAGTCATGTCCCTAGGTCTTGTGCTTATTTTCCTAGGTTTATGTGTCATTAGGTTTATTTAGTTAGCTATTGGGCCCAATTCATTGGGCTTGGCCCATGTGCGCCCCTATCTTGTTGGTTATTAGTCAATGTGTCAAAAATCAGGGTCTTATTGTAAATTGTGGGATCCCTATAAATAGGACCCCACTCTCTCCAATTTGAGGTAATGAATTATTGAGTAAAGAAAGTTTTCTACAAGAATTGTCTCCCCTCTCTCTCTCTCTCTAAGGGGTGGATTCCCCTCTCTCTCTCTCTTCTCTCTCTCTCTAAAGGGGGCGAACCCCATTCTCTCTCCTCCCCACCCCAATTTTGAAATTTTTATCTCTCCTCCCTTCCCAACCACCTCCACTCCCCACCTACCCCATTAAAGCCTCTTCCCATTCCCCACAACCCTCATCAATACTCCCCCCTTCCCAAGACCCCCTCCACCAATCCTCTCCTCACCACCCAACCCCCAACTACCCCTCCCACTTTCCCAAGCACCCTTCCCACTACCCCAAGCACCCCTCCACCTCCCTAGGCCTTTGAATTTCGAAATCCCCCTTCCCTCCACAGCCCTAGGTCACCCCCCTCTCTCTCATCTCCTCCACTCTCCCATTGTTCTTCTCCATCACCCCCACCTTCCACCATCTAGACTGGCGACCTGCAGAGGATCACCTGGTAGCAGCGGCCACCCCGACCACCTCCCCACGAATCTGAAGGCCCAAGAGGTACCCACGGAAGCGTCTGCCTGTCTTCTTCGCAACGGTGGTGGTTTCGTTGTCGTACGATCACCGAGCTGCCCGGGAGAGCCGTTCTCCCTCGACTGCGCGAAGCTCTCCTGACAGAGCACCTGAATGTGATTGGAAGCTCTGCCACGACAAATCCAACGTGAATCAGGACAAAAGTTCTTCTACAAAGATCTTTTTCGACCTGTCTACTTTCAGAATCAAGAGGCGGAACTCCAATCGGCATCCGTTCGCAAGAGTTATTAATTTCTTCCTCCAGGCGCTCGGATCTACCTCCACTCAGTCTGCACCGACCCATCCTTAGTGTTCAGAGCCCACCGGTCGACCTTGACATCAGCTGGCATCCCCGTCAGTCTTACTTCGAAGAGGACTCGTCAACGGTTCCAACGACTCCAGCGGTACCTGATTCTGAGCTTGGGAGCGGTCGTGGCACCATCTTCTTCCTACTGTTGGGAACCTGAAACTGTCAGATCCGAGGGTCTGCCACCCTGTTCAAGCCCCCACCCCGACCAGCAGCGGTGCCTGAAGAAATTTACAAAATTCTGGAGTCACCCTGTTCCAGATACGAAGATTCTCCAAGTGGTTTTGTCCACAACAAAATTCGGGGGAAGTCACAGCAGCAACATCTTCGACCAACTATCAGCACTCGCAGAGAGAAGACTGAACCGATCTCGGTCTTCATTCGGCATACTTTCCCCGTTTCTCCCCTCCCCGCTTGGCCGACTGAAGGCCCCTCCCCGCGTGGAGGAATATTTTGATTGTAATTTGAACCCCCACCCCTAGTCCAACCCCTTGCAAGGGGCGTAGTGCATGTAAATCTTAAATTTCAGGTTCGAAGCTTCATCGGCGCGGCGTGTGGAGAACACACGCTTCCCCGCTCGCCCACGTCTCCGACCGGAGCCAGTTTCTTCAAACCGGCTAGGTAAAATCTCGACCCTTGCTCTCAATTATCCTTGTTCATTTAATATTCTCCAATTACGCCGTCGGTAAGGAAGAGAGCGCCCGATCTTAAGGCTCCACCGCACTTTGTGTGACCACCGTGGGTGTGAGTGAGTGATCCGCATCCCTCGGCCAAGGCCAACACCTTGAGTTGAGTATCCGCCCCTCAAGAGGAGTTTTGCCTTAGACTTTGCTGGCCCTCTACCAGCAAGGGTCTTGTCCTATTTCCTCGACTCGGCATCCCCGAGTTACCCCCGGGTTAAGTGTGTGCGCCATACGAAGGTCCGCTTACGTATGCTTCTTAGCCTTGTGGTTGTGCTTGCATACTTAGGTTCGAGGAAGCATTGGTCTTGTGACCATCATCCCAAGGTGGTGTCACATCAATTGGTATCAGAGCAAGTTCACAACTTGTCTCTATCAAGTTGGTCCTAGGGCGTGTTTATGCATTTAGAGTCCTCGGTTGCATCTCTTTGGTCCACTAGCATGGCTACCCCTTACTGACCTTACCCATCGGCCCTCTCTATGAGTCCAAACCCCCAAGAGATACCTACCACTAACACACATAACCTCCCTGGCCATGTCAACTACCTCATGAAGGCCTTGACCCATGCCAATGAGCGGCTTGATAACATATCGGGTCGACTCAACCAACTTGGAGAAAATGGGCCCGCCCCAAGGATGGACGATAGAAGGACATGTCCCCCACCTCCCATATTTGATGGAACTCAACCTATTGACTATTTAGAGTGGGAAGTCTCGATGGACCATTACTTCACTTGGTATCCCATGTCCAAGGATGAGAAAGTCCGATTTGCCAAATTGCAACTTACCAAACGGGCCCACACTCATTGGTTGAAAATTGAAGGCTTAAGGATAATTTGAAGGAAAGCTCCCCTCACAACATGGGGGGACATGAAGGAACAACTTAGGGCTAGATATATTTTCCCCTCCCATTCCCAACACCAAAGCCCAAAGAGCATTTCAACTCCTTCATTTCCCCTTGGCCAACCCAAGACCCTAATCACGCATTCCCCACCATTTCCCACCTCTCCTACTCCAACCACAATATCTACATCCTACATCCAAGTCCTCACCACAACCATATGTCCACATACCCAATTGGACCCCATGTCCACCCCTCCACCTAGGCCCATAATGGCCACCACCCCCAAATCCAAATCCCCCCACCAAACCCGTACCCCACAAGCCCCCTTGGCCACCACCACAACCTCACCATCGTCCCGAAAAAGAGACACATCTCCCAAAACCCATCAACCCAAATCTTGTCACCCAACCCACCTTCCACTTCCAACCCCAATCCTACCCCAACCTAGGCCTCCACTACTTCCACTCCCAAACCCCACTCTACCAATCCCAATCCGAGTTTCCCTTTACCCTCCACCCCGAGAGCACCACACACCAACCCTCATCACCACAAAAGACCCCCTCATCTCCTTGGTAGAAGAACTCATACCCGATCCAATAGTTGTGAGAACTCCAAACCCACCCCCCACCTTGGAGGAAACCCAAGTCCAAATTGAAGAAGAAACCTCACACGATGGTCTTTACCTTGCACCACCCTCTCTAGTTGGGGCGGAGCTCATCTTAGGAGAACCCATTGTTAGTTGGCTAAAGGAGAGCCCAATTAGAGAGATCCCGGCCCATGTTTTCCCTCCCATAGAACAAAACCTTCCCATAGTGCCCTTCTTCTCCTATCACACCACAATCCAAGCATCCTATCAAGTGGAGACCTTAGAGGACCTTCTCAAGGGCATAGCATGGCAATTAGAGATGACTAGCATGTTGACCCATATGGTCGAACAACCTAGGAGCCTTAGCCTCATACACCTATGCATAGGGTCTATCACCTCGATTTGCACCATTGGTTGCTACACTAGCGACCTCCTTCTATTCCTCCCTACACCCGATGAGCCCAACCTTCTCCTCAATTTAGAGCTTCTTATCTCGGGTAGAAAGCCAAGCCCTCCACTCATGGCCGACCCACTTGCCAAGAACATTGGCCCAACTATCATGGAGAAGGATGACTTAGCACCTTTTGAGGATCTTGAGGACATGGAGTTCCTCCCCCTAGGTAACCCATTTTATGATCCATATGATCCATTCCAATGGGAGTCAAGAGACTCGTGTGACCCAAACACTTTATCCACCATGTCACGCCCCGAGCGCGGAAGATACTCGGATATGCGCGACGAGTTTATATCAATCATGTCCATCAGAGTAGTAGTGTATTCGACACCAAAAATAGAGATGCGCAAAATAGAAAGATAACCCAATCCTTTATTTCATAATGGATAGACTATTTCAAATCCAATACTCTATTCAATTAAAAAGGAAAAGTACATAGTTGACTCAAGAAAATAGGAAAAAGACTAGATGACACTTGGAAAAGCTCTAGCTCTTTCACTCTTGACCATTCCCATCCGATTGACTTCCCTCGTCGTCAGAATTACCTGAAAAGTAAGGGACAAACACGGAGTGAGCGAACGCTCAGTAGGAAATTATATCTCAGGAACTAGCAAGGGGTTTAAGTAATTACATTTTTCATGAATGTACTATAGCTATGCATGCTCGCATAAAACGACAAGATAGAGAGAGAATTTATCAATAAGACAGCAAGATGAACTAGTCACGAGCTTTCAGGAAAAGATAACAAGATATTCAAGCAAGTACTCTTTAGCAAGTCATGTCAAGGACTTTGGCTATCATGTATCAAGCAAGCAAGTAATTACCCTTTCTCGGGTCACGCAATTCATGTCAAGTCAAGTACGAGTCAAGTACAAGATTTGTGTGGAACGTCCAATCAAGCTAGTCATGCACTCGGTATAATGCCAGATACCTTATCATTCAACTCCCATGGGCACAAGTACTTTCGGGTGCTCCTCCCAGGACCAGATCGGGCCCTATATGCGCAGGCATTTATCATGTATATTTGACATCCACTCTTGTATATATATATATAGCCAATAGGGAATTTCAACAATTTAAGCTTGTAGACACGTAGGATAACTTTGAGAGAATGGGGTCCAAAAATACGACATTGGACATAGATAGGCGATAACAACGGTACAATCACGATGAACGATGAAACTAGGTGGAATTAGGTTCCCTTAACTCGGGTACCATGACAAACAAGTATGGACATTCTTTATATAGAATTGAGGTCCACATGAACAGTCTATCAAAGGCAAGATACCCTCATTCTTATTATAGAATTGAGGTCCACAAGAACATCAACAAATGGCATGATATCGTCATCCCATTTAGAATTCTCATGATATACTCTTTGCATATCATAAGGGCCGGTATACCATGTTTCTTTAGAGTGACATGGCATTCAATAGTGTAATGGGTTTTTAGGGTACAACCAGCTCAGTCGACCTTGAGGGAATCCAAGGTACGAGGAGTCTTACGGAGGTCTCTATGACTAACTCGCTAGTCCAAAGGAACGGAATGTCCAATGAGAGCTTGTATGTCAATGAGAGTTTAAGGGTGATCGATAAAACATCATGAAACGTGGGACTATACTCACGGAGTGGAGTAATAGTGCCTACATATATATATATATACATATAGTGAAACCCTCGGATAACAGCAATCGGGAAAAATCAGTAATGCAGAAAGTAGCGACTCTGGTAAAGTCATTTTTCGTAAAATTAACGCCTTAATCAGGGGCGTTTATATTAAATTTGACGACATATAAAGAGGTCGTCCTTTCCAATATTGCTATTTTACAGGATATTAAAAATCTGTAATTTTGTTGAAAACGCGCCTTGGGTAGGGGCGTTACCAGGAAAAAGGCGCCCTAGTCTGGGGCGTTAGTTAAACAAGAGACGACCTGGTCAAGGTCGTGAATTCACAATTTTACAAATTTCGAGGTAATGAATATTTCAGGAACATGGTATATAGTCAGGACCAGAAAAATAGCAGGATTACAAGAAATTGACCATGCATTAATTTAGAATCATGTTTGCATTGATAATTACTTTTTAAACATGCTATTTATTAATTAACAGGAATTAACGTCCATGTGCAGGGCGTCAAATCTGGAATTGACGACCTGGGCATGGTCGTGTCTTTTAAATTAACGCCCTTGTTAGGGTCGTTTCTTTCAAACATTCCGTAGAAAATAACCAGAACGCATGAAAACTATATGCATGAACTACCGATGATAATTATCTATAGTTATATGGTAGTTTGGGCTACGTTCCATGAGAAAATCCTACCTTATGATGATTAACTGGAGAACTGATGAAGACACGGTACTCTGCTATCAACAGAGTTGGATGAAAGGGGCAGAAGTCTTGGTGTAGATGTATCGACAGGTTCTCTTTTTGGCACGATCAGAAGCAGACGTTCGTCGATGAAGAACCCACGTTCTTCAGTAGGTTAAGATGACTTCTCTACAGAGAAATAAGATGAAGAAACATCAGTTTTTCTTCATAATACTTAACTGAAGGTGGAGGAAAGAAAAACTTACCCGTTAATCTTCTTAACCTGTAAGAAGAGAAGAAGAATAAGAATATTTAGTATTCTTTCATGAAATCGATAATCGGACGAACAGAGATACAAGAAGAACCTGCTGTTCTTCACATACCTTAGAATACTCCGAACGCCAAATAGCGTTCTCGGTTCAAGCAGTAGGTTATTTATAGGATTTCTAGAATCCTAATAGAGTTAGTGTTTGATTGGAAGTAATACTTCCATATTAGAGTTATTACTACATTCGAACTCTTCCTCATAGTTATCACCTTACCCTGGATAGACTCCTGGGTCGAACGAAACTCAAACTGAATTAGCGACCTAGGTCAGGGCGTCGAATTTAAATTGACACCTTGTCAAGCGTCGTTACTTGTTAAAACGCATCCACGAAAGGGACGTTACGCTAACTTGTCCTTTTTATTTATTTTGGTTGTTTGAAATTTGACGCCTTAACGTGTGGGCGTCCTTTCTTCAAAACACGCCTTAGGTAAGGGCGTTTTCTTGTAAAGTAGCGCCTTTATCTGAGGCGTTATTTCCATCAGGGTTTTAATTATTTTTATTCCAAGCTCTTTCGTTTATTTATTAAATCTTTTAATCTATTTTGATTTATTTATTCCTTTTAAATTTATCAAGGTTGCTACACCCTCCCCCACTTAAAAAGAATTTGGTCCCCAAATTCCATATCATATATTTACATTTGGAGAGTGTAGAGTACGTACCTTCTAAAATAAATCTGGAAATTATTTCCTCATAGATTCCTCGGTCTCCCATGTAGCTTCATGTTCTGAATTCTTATTCCATTGTACTTTTAGCATGGGAATAACCTTATTTCTTAGGACACGTACTTCTCGATCTAAGATCTTCATAGGCTTCTGTTCATACGTGAAATCTTTCTGGATCACTAGGTCTCCATATTCAATAATATGTGATGGGTCATGTACATACTTCTTCAACATAGATATGTGGAACACATCATGTACTTCGGACAGTTGAGGTGGCAATGCGATGCGATAAGCAACCTCGCCAACTCTTTCTAGTATCTCAAAAGGTCCGATAAATCTCGGTGTAAGCTTGCCTTTAACACCAAATCTTCGTATTCCACGTCCAGGCGATATCTTGAGAAATACATGATCTCCAATTTGGAATTCGAGATCTCTTCTTCTTGTGTCGGCATAAGCCTTTTGCCTTGTCTGAGCTACTTGCAATCTTTCCCTGATTACTCGTATCTTCTCAGTTGTATCCCTTACCATGTCTGGACCTAACAGTTGTTTCTCTCCAACTTCATTCCAGCACAAGGGTGATCGGCAACTCCTTCCGTATAAAGCTTCGAAAGGTGCCATTTGTATACTAGCTTGGTAGCTATTATTGTATGCAAATTCGACCAGAGGCAAGTGATCATGCCAGTTTCCATCAAAATCAGTGATGCATGCTCTAAGCATATCTTCAACTACTTGATTTGTTCTCTCGGTCTGACCATCCGTTTGAGGATGAAAGGCTGTACTAAAATTAAGTCTCGTCCCCAACGAATGTTGTAGTCCTTTCCAAAAATGAGAAGTAAAACGGGGATCTCTGTCAGACACGATTGAAACAGGAATACCATGTAATCTGACTATTTCCTTGATGTATAGTGCAGCTAAGACATCAACTGACCATCGACTCTTGATTGGCAAGAAATGCGCGGATTTGGTCAATCGGTCAATTGATAACCCATATTCCATCATGTCCTCTTTTTGATTTAGATAAACCCATGATGAAATCCATACCAATATCCTCCCACTTCCATTTAGGGATATCTAGAGGATGTAGCTTTCCAGCAGGCTTTTGGTGTTCCGCCTTGACTTGTTGGCATGTGAGACAGCGTGATACATAGTCCGCTATTTCTATTTTAATGTTGGGCCACCAAAATTTTTTTTTCACATCTTGGTAGATCCAGGATGAATCGTATACCTTGATCTGTGATCTTCATCTAAGATCTTCTTTTTCAATTCTGGGCAGTCCGGTATACCAGTTCTATTCTTGAACATTAATCTTCCATCAGAAGCTAGTTGGAAGTCCGATTGTCCTTTTAATCTGCCCTTGATTTCTACTAATGTAGGATCATCATCCTGAAGTGCTTGTATCTCAGATAATAAATCTGACTGTATGCTTACATGAGATAATGTGACACATCTAGGGTCCGTGTCCATGCTTATATTGAGTTCAGAGAATTGTTCTAGCAATTTCCATTCTTGAATCAGACAATTGGCTAACAGTGCTCTCGGCTTTCGACTAAGGGCATCTGCTACATGATTACCCTTTCCGGGATGATATTGTATATTGAAGTCGAAGTCCTTGAGATATTCCAGCCATCGTCTTTGCCTCATATTTAGTTCCTTCTGTGAGAAAAGATATTTGAGACTCTTGTGATCGGAGTATACAGTAAACTGTACTCCATAAAGATAATGTCTCCATATTTTGAGTGCAAATACTACCGCGGCCAATTCTAAGTCATGGACGGGGTAGTTCTCTTCATGCTTCTTTAATTGACGAGAAGAGTAGGCTATAACCTTCCCTTGTTGCATTAGAACACACCCGAGGCCAATGCCAGAAGCATCAGCGTATACCTCGAACTTTTCTCCTTCAATTGGCAATGCTAAGATAGGAGCTGTAGTAAGATGATCCTTGAGAGTTTGGAAGCTTCTCTCACATTCCTCATCCCATTCATAACGGATCTCCTTGCGAGTTAACCTTGTAAGTGGCACGGCGATTTTAGAGAAATCCTTGATGAATCGCCTGTAATAGCCGGCAAGACCTAAGAAACTTCGGATCTCGCTAGCATTGGTCGGTCTTTCCCAGTTCCTTACAGCTTCAACCTTTGATGGGTCTACAGACAAGCCATCCTTTGATATAACATGTCCGAGAAAAGTCACTTCTTCAAGCCAGAATTCACACTTGCTAAGTTTTGCATATAATTGATTTGTCCTCAATATTTGTAATGCAATCCTCAAATGTTCCTCATGCTCTTCCTTGGTCTTGGAATAAATCAATATATCATCAATAAAGACCACCACGAATTGATCCAAATAAGGCCTGAATATACTATTCATTAACTGCATAAAGGCAGCAGGGGCATTCGTTAGTCCGAAAGGCATAACAACAAATTCATAATGGCCATACCTGCTTCTGAATGCGGTTTTATGAATATCCTCGTCCTTGATTCTTAGTTGGTGATATCCGGACCTAAGATCAATTTTGGAAAAGTACATGGATCCTGAAATTTGATCAAACAATTCATCGATTCTCGGCAGTGGATACTTGTTCTTGACAGTGAGATGATTCAATTGTCGATAGTCGACGCATAACCTCATGGATCCGTCTTTCTTCTTTACAAATAATACAGGCGCTCCCCACGGGGAAGTACTTGGTCTAATGAATCCTTTCTTAATGAGTTCCATCAATTGCTCCTTTAATTCCTTGAGTTCAGCAGGTGACATCCTATAAGGTGCCTTTGAAATCGGACCAGCACCAGGGACTAAGTCGATGGTGAAGGCCACTTCTCTTTGCGGGGGTAATCCCGGCAAATCTTCTGGAAATACGTCCGAAAATTCTTGTACTACTGGAATGTCTTCTAGCTTAGCTTCCTTAGCTTCTTTAACTGTGACAAAGGCAAGGAAAGATGTACATCCTTTCCTGATGAGCTTGCTAGCTCGGAGAGCTGAAATAAGAGGGGATTTGCTCCGACTCTTGGGGCTAGTAAATATTAGTTCTGAAATTCCTTGAATGTAACCTTACTATTGCGGCAATCAACCGTTGCCTGATACTTGGATAACCAATCTGCCCCTAGTATAACATCATACTCTTTCAGATCTAAACATATGAGATCAATAGGGAGATTTCTGACCCTGAATCAATACTTCGCAGTTTTGGTAATGATGTGTAATATCAGTCTCATCATCCAGAGGAGTAGACAAAACTAGCTTTATCCATTCCGGTTCTAGGGGTAATGGGTCAGCAAACTTCTTAGAAACAATAGAATGCGATGCACCAGTATCAATTAAGACATATGCATTCCTGGAACAAACTTTCAATGTACCTTCCACTAAGCCGCCTCCTTCTACTTGCTCGGTCTCCTTGATTGCATGAAGACGAGCATTCTTGGTTACTGGGCGCTTTCCGTAACGGCTTGGTCGTTAAGTAATGGGCAATCGGGAATCCGATGCTCACGACTCCCACAACGGAGACATGCTCCTAGTTTCCTCCAGCATTCTTCTGCTCTATGACCCGCTTTATCACAATGTTTGCACACTGTATTTGGAGAGGTAGTGGTGATAGAGAAGGGCTTGGTCTTCTTGAACTTTTGGTCTTGTGAGGAATACCTCCATTGCTAGGCCTTTTCTTGAAGTTGGGTTTAAAGGAACCTGAACCTGTAACTTGTTCCTTCTTATCCTTACCACGAATCCTATCAGACAGTTCCGTGGCATCTTCTAATAGTTGAGCTCGGCGTACTATCTCTGAGTAGACTTGAATGTCCATCGGCGCCAGTTGAGTAATAGCTTGGGGCCTGAGCCCATTAAGAAACCTCCTAGCTTTCATTTTCTCGGTGCTAACTAGATGCTTAGCGTATCGAGACAATCTAGAGAATTGGGCCTCATACTCGGCCACTGACAAAGATCGTTGCTTTAATGCAGCAAATTCTGCAGCCTTCTTTTCCTGAACTCGGTCCGAGAAATATTTCACGTTGAAGTGTTCAACGAATTCTTCCCACGAAACCTGATCTTGATTTATAGTAGCCTCTATTGATTCCCACCAGCATCTAGCATCCCTTTCTAACTGAAAAGTAGCTAATAAAACTTTATCCTGATCCGTGCATTGCATAACACGGAATATACGTTCTATCTCCCTAATCCAGTGTTCAGCGTCATCTGGATCAGTAGAACCCGTGAACTTGGGTGGGTTCATGTTCTTGAAAGTCTGGTGGAGACTTCCTGCTCGTTGTCCACCTCCTTGTGCTACTTGTTGCAGCACTTGAGTCATGCCTTGAAGGGTACGCTGCATGTTGCGCCATTGAGCACGTTCGGCAGCCATTATCCTACAATTACAATAACTAGGTTAATATGTGATTGTATTTAAAGACTCATATACTATGTTAACTTTAACCCTTGGTTCTACCCAATCTCACTGGTTAAAGGTTTGAACATATCCTTGGACTTGGGTTTTCCTAGGAATTGAATACCCTAGGCTCTGATACCACAAAAACTGTCACGCCCCGAGCGCGGAAGATACTCGGATATGCGCGACGAGTTTATATCAATCATGTCAATCAGAGTAGTAGTGTATTCGACACCAAAACAGAGATGCGCAAAATAGAAAGATAACCCAATCCTTTATTTCATAATGGATAGACTATTACAAATCCAATACTCTATTCAATTAAAAAGGAAAAGTACATAGTTGACTCAAGAAAATAGGAAAAAGACTAGATGACACTTGGAAAAGCTCTAGCTCTTTCACTCTTGACCATTCCCATCCGATTGACTTCCCTCGTCGTCGGAATTACCTGAAAAGTAAGGGACAAACACGGAGTGAGCGAACGCTCAGTAGGAAATTATATCTCAGGAACTAGCAAGGGGTTTAAGTAATTACATTTTTCATGAATGTACTATAGCTATGCATGCTCGCATAAAACGACAAGATAGAGAGAGAATTTATCAATAAGACAGCAAGATGAACTAGTCACGAGCTTTCAGGAAAAGATAACAAGATATTCAAGCAAGTACTCTTTAGCAAGTCATGTCAAGGACTTTGGCTATCATGTATCAAGCAAGCAAGTAATTACCCTTTCTCGGGTCACGCAATTCATGTCAAGTCAAGTACGAGTCAAGTACAAGATTTGTGTGGAACGTCCAATCAAGCTAGTCATGCACTCGGTATAATGCCAGATACCTTATCATTCAACTCCCATGGGCACAAGTACTTTCGGGTGCTCCTCCCAGGACCAGATCGGGCCCTATATGCGCAGGCATTTATCATGTATATTTGACATCCACTCTTGTATATATATATATAGCCAATAGGGAATTTCAACAATTTAAGCTTGTAGACACGTAGGATAACTTTGAGAGAATGGGGTCCAAAAATACGACATTGGACATAGATAGGCGATAACAACGGTACAATCACGATGAACGATGAAACTAGGTGGAATTAGGTTCCCTTAACTCGGGTACCATGACAAACAAGTATGGACATTCTTTATATAGAATTGAGGTCCACATGAACAGTCTATCAAAGGCAAGATACCCTCATTCTTATTATAGAATTGAGGTCCACAAGAACATCAACAAATGGCATGATATCGTCATCCCATTTAGAATTCTCATGATATACTCTTTGCATATCATAAGGGCCGGTATACCATGTTTCTTTAGAGTGACATGGCATTCAATAGTGTAATGGGTTTTTAGGGTACAACCAGCTCAGTCGACCTTGAGGGAATCCAAGGTACGAGGAGTCTTACGGAGGTCTCTATGACTAACTCGCTAGTCCAAAGGAACGGAATGTCCAATGGAGAGCTTGTATGTCAATGAGAGTTTAAGGGTGATCGATAAAACATCATGAAACGTGGGACTATACTCACGGAGTGGAGTAATAGTGCCTACATATATATATATATACATATAGTGAAACCCTCGGATAACAGCAATCGGGAAAAATCAGTAATGCAGAAAGTAGCGACTCTGGTAAAGTCGTTTTTCGTAAAATTAACGCCTTAATCAGGGGCGTTTATATTAAATTTGACGACATATAAAGAGGTCGTCCTTTCCAATATTGCTATTTTACAGGATATTAAAAATCTGTAATTTTGTTGAAAACGCGCCTTGGGTAGGGGCGTTACCAGGAAAAAGGCGCCCTAGTCTGGGGCGTTAGTTAAACAAGAGACGACCTGGTCAAGGTCGTGAATTCACAATTTTACAAATTTCGAGGTAATGAATATTTCAGGAACATGGTATATAGTCAGGACCAGAAAAATAGCAGGATTACAAGAAATTGACCATGCATTAATTTAGAATCATGTTTGCATTGATAATTACTTTTTAAACATGCTATTTATTAATTAACAGGAATTAACGTCCATGTGCAGGGCGTCAAATCTGGAATTGACGACCTGGGCATGGTCGTGTCTTTTAAATTAACGCCCTTGTTAGGGTCGTTTCTTTCAAACATTCCGTAGAAAATAACCAGAACGCATGAAAACTATATGCATGAACTACCGATGATAATTATCTATAGTTATATGGTAGTTTGGGCTACGTTCCATGAGAAAATCCTACCTTATGATGATTAACTGGAGAACTGATGAAGACACGGTACTCTGCTATCAACAGAGTTGGATGAAAGGGGCAGAAGTCTTGGTGTAGATGTATCGACAGGTTCTCTTTTTGGCACGATCAGAAGCAGACGTTCGTCGATGAAGAACCCACGTTCTTCAGTAGGTTAAGATGACTTCTCTACAGAGAAATAAGATGAAGAAACATCAGTTTTTCTTCATAATACTTAACTGAAGGTGGAGGAAAGAAAAACTTACCCGTTAATCTTCTTAACCTGTAAGAAGAGAAGAAGAATAAGAATATTTAGTATTCTTTCATGAAATCGATAATCGGACGAACAGAGATACAAGAAGAACCTGCTGTTCTTCACATACCTTAGAATACTCCGAACGCCAAATAGCGTTCTCGGTTCAAGCAGTAGGTTATTTATAGGATTTCTAGAATCCTAATAGAGTTAGTGTTTGATTGGAAGTAATACTTCCATATTAGAGTTATTACTACATTCGAACTCTTCCTCATAGTTATCACCTTACCCTGGATAGACTCCTGGGTCGAACGAAACTCAAACTGAATTAGCGACCTAGGTCAGGGCGTCGAATTTAAATTGACGCCTTGTCAAGCGTCGTTACTTGTTAAAACGCGTCCACGAAAGGGACGTTACGCTAACTTGTCCTTTTTATTTATTTTGGTCATTTGAAATTTGACGTCTTAACGTGTGGGCGTCCTTTCTTCAAAACACGCCTTAGGTAAGGGCGTTTTCTTGTAAAGTAGCGCCTTTATCTGAGACGTTATTTCCATCAGGGTTTTAATTATTTTTATTCCAAGCTCTTTCATTTATTTATTAAATCTTTTAATCTATTTTGATTTATTTATTCCTTTTAAATTTATCAGGGTTGCTACACACCACCCACCTTTCCCTACACCAACTCACCATGTTTGACCCAATTCACTCCATCTTAGACCCGAGTTACACCTTGGGAGCCATGACCTTGGGCCACATATCCCTAGGTAATGAGGTTGTGCTCCACCCCATGATGACCACCTTTTTAGATCCATTCGACCCTTTCCAATGGGAGTTCAAAGGTTGTCCCACACCTATACACATGAAAGTCACCCATAGGAAAAACATGCATGTGTCTAGGCTTACCACACCACTTGGCATGAACACTATGTTGGGTCCATTCATTCATATCACCCACATGTCAAGTAGAAAGTACGAGTGGTCCATATTCGGATGTATTGGTCCACCCTCATTCATCATGGGTCTTAAGCATGTCAAAAGCATCTACGGATGTCCGGGTCCCCCGACATTCATCAACACTTTGTATGATAGGTTCACATATGGTTGCCCTGGCCCACCTAGGCCCACCAAAGTCTACATGATAACATTGCATGATAAGTCCACATATGGTTGCCCAGGCCCACCAAGGTTCATCAAGGTCCATATGGCATCATGGCATGATAGGTCCATCTATGGTTGTCCAGGTCCACCCATAACCACTAAAAGGATAGCATTCACAAAAATTGCATGATAACCTTGCAAGCGCATCAACAAGAGTCATGAAATCTACAAAAGGCCGACTGATTCAATGGCGTCACCAAGAAATCTAAATGGGTGATTCCGGGATGGTGAGGAATGAGAGGCTCTCACATAGAGACAACTCAAGATTGAGGTCTAGTGGGATCAGCCCCTTCCAGGTTTTGAGGTGCATTAGCCCCACTACTAAGTTAGGCCTCCTCAAGGGATACGGAGTTAACTTCAGTTTCAATGTGGAAAGCCTTGTGCCACACAAGGGACCCACGGTGGCACCAAGTGAGAATTTCAAGCCCCCTTCCTCCCTTGAGAGAGCACCCACCCCTCCCCATGTGAGCACCATCAGCCTAGAGAGCCCGACGTAAGCAACTTGAGAGAATATTGGATGAACAGGTAATCATCACTCGGAGCAAGGTGAACGGGCTCTACCTCGCTAGGTGAAAGAATCGGCTTCTTTCGGAAGACATGTGAGCGGTACCACCTCTTACTCGACAGAGTCGAGTTCTCCGCACCCCGGGAGTATGATGGGGTCATCACCATCCGTCCTGACACTCTCGACCATTCTCGTCACCCCGGAGGCGTACATCATGGTCTAGTCATTTAATTTGAGTCCTATGTATATTTCTTTATTTTATTTGAGTCATATCATTGTAATTTTCCTTTTATTTGAGTCATGTCCCTAGGTCTTGTGCTTATTTCCCTAAGTTTTTGTGTCATTAGGTTTATTTAGTTAGCTATTGGGCCCAATTCATTAGGCTTGGCCCATGTGCGCCCCTATATTGTTGGTTATTAGTCAATGTGTCAAAAGTCAGTGTCTTATTGTAAATTGTGGGATCCCTATAAATAGGACCCCACTCTCTCCAATTTGAGGTAATGAATTATTGAGTAAAGAAAGTTTTCTACAAGAATTGTCTCCCCTCTCTCTCTCTCTCTCTAAGGGGTGGATTCCCCTCTCTCTCTCTTCTCTCTCTCTCTAAAGGGGGCGAACCCCATTCTCTCTCCTCCCCACCCCAATTTTGAAATTTTTATCTCTCCTCCCTTCCCAACCACCTCCACTCCCCACCTACCCCATTAAAGCCTCTTCCCATTCCCCACAACCCTCATCAATACTCCCCCCTTCCCAAGACCCCCTCCACCAATCCTCTCCTCACCACCCAACCCCCAACTACCCCTCCCACTTTCCTAAGCACCCTTCCCACTACCCCAAGCACCCCTCCACCTCCCTAGGCCTTTGAATTTCGAAATCCCCCTTCCCTCCACAGCCCTAGGTTACCCCCCCTCTCTCTCATCTCCTCCACTCTCCCATTGTTCTTCTCCATCACCCCCACCTTCCACCATCTAGACTGGCGACCTGCAGAGGATCACCTGGTAGCAGCGGCCACCCCGACCACCTCCCCACGAATCTGAAGGCCCAAGAGGTACCCACGGAAGCGTCTGCCTGTCTTCTTCGCAACGGCGGTGGTTTCGTTGTCGTCCGAGCACCGAGCTACCCGAGAGAGCCGTTCTCCCTCGACTGCTCGAAGCTCTCCTGACAGAGCACCTGAACGTGATTGGAAGCTCTGCCACGACAAATCCAATGTGAATCAGGACAGAAGTTCTTCTGCAAAGATCTTCTTCGACCTGTCTACTTTCAGAATCAAGAGGCAGAACTCCAATCGGCATCTGTTCGCAAGAGTTATTAGTTTCTTCCTCCAGGCGCTTGAATCTACCTCCACTCAGTCTGCACCGACCCATCCTCAGTGTTCAGAGACCACCGGTCGACCCCGACATCAGCTGGCATCCCCGTCAGTCTTACTTCGAAGAGGACGCGTCAATGGTTCCAACGACTCCAGCGGTACCTGATTCTGAGCTCGGGAGCGGTCGTGGCACCATCTTCTTCCTGCTGTTGGGAACCTAAAACTGTCAGATCCGAGGGTCTGCCACCCTGTTCAAGCCCCCACCCCGACCAGCAGCGGTGCCTGAAGAAATTTAAAAAATTCTGGAGTCACCCTGTTCCAGATACGAAGATTCTCCAGGTGGTTTCATCCCCAAAAAAATTCGGGGGAAGTCACAGCAGCAACATCTTCGACCGACTATCAGCACTCACAGAGAGAAGACTGAACTGATCTCGGTCTTCATTCGGCATACTTTCCCCGTTTCTCCCCTCCCCGCTTGGCCGGCTGAAGGCCCCTCCCTGCGTGGAGGAATATTTTGGTTGTAATTTGAACCCCCACCCCTAGTCCAACCCCTTGCAAGGGGCGTAGTGCATGTAAATCTTAAATTTCAGGTTCGAAGCTTCATCGGCGCGGCGTGTGGAGAACACACGCTTCCCCGCTCGCCCACGTCTCCGACCGGAGCCAGTTTCTTCAAACCGGCTAGGTAAAATTTTGACCCTTGCTCTCAATTATCCTTGTTCATTTAATATTCTCCAATTGCGCCGTCGGTAAGGAAGAGAGCGCCCGATCTTAAGGCTCCACCGCACTTTGTGTGACCACCGTGGGTGTGAGTGAGTGATCCGCGTCCCTCGGCCAAGGCCAACACCTTGAGTTGAGTATCTGCCCCTCAAGAGGAGGTTTGCCTTAGACTTTGCTGGCCTTCTACCAGCAAGGGTCTTGTCCCATTTCCTCGACTCGACATCCCCGAGTTACCCTCGGGTTAAGTGTGTGCGCCATACGAAGGTCCGCTTTCGTAGGCTTCTTAGCCTTGTGGTTGTGCTTGCATACTTAGGTTCGAGGAAGCATTGGTCTTGTGACCATCATCCCAAGGTGGTGTCACATCAGCTACCGTGGTCTAAGCGGTCCCCACCGGACCGTTAGGCTGGCTTAACGGCCTCGATGAGACCATTTTTCGTGAAGTTGAGGCGGTGGAGGGGTAACGGTCGCTCGAGCGACCGCTACGGTCCCGTTGGCGGTCCAGTGAGGACCGCTAATGTCCTTTAGCGGTCCAATGAGGACTGCTAGGGTACCCCAACATGTTTTTCTGCCGTGGTTGTTTAACCGTGTGTTTCGGGTCGTACCTTTAGTGATGTGACACCAAGCGGGGAGGGGAATTCGAGTTAGAAGTGTTGAAAAGGCCGCCGATGCCGATGCTGTCCACTCTCTGCGCTTCAGGATAGACAGTCGGTTCTCTTGACACTGCGGCCACTCCGGATTTTTGCTGAAGATGAAACTAGTGGGAAACTCTTCGTAGCTGGACCAAGAAGACACCAGAATTTTCTTGATTTCTGTGGACGCCGATTCTGGTCGGGGCAGACAGTTGAATAGAGTGGCAGGTCTGTTGCGCAGACTGTAACGGGTTCTCAGCAGTGGGAAGATGAGGATGCTGCGACCGCTCCCGAGCTCAGAATCAGGCACCGCTGAATTCGTTGGTTTTTTTGACGAGTCGTCTTTGCAATGAAACTGACGGGACTGCCAGATATGGTCGGAGATGGCCGGTAGAGCTTGAACACTGAAGGTGGTCGATGCCGACAGAGTGGAAGCAGAACTGCATGCCCGGTGGGAGAAAATTGATAACTTCTGGATCCGGAAGCCAAACGGAGCTTTTCTTCTTGGGGATGAAAGAAGACTCAGAGTAGAATATTTTTGATGAAGAACTCCTGCTTAGATTCCCAGGAGGTTGGCCGCTGCAGATCTTCCACTCCGGCTCTGGTCTTCTGTCCGAGCAGTTTTGCGCAGTCGAGGGAGAATGGATCTTCTTATCAGCCCGATACTCGGATGGAGACGAAACCACCTCGCTTGGAAAGCTCTCTGGACGACCTTTCCAGAGATGTATGCCTTGACACTAGAAGATTCAGGGAAATGCCGGAGATGATGCAGCTTCTAGGACTAAATTTGCTTCCTACGACCTACAATGAAGTTGAAACCTTGTGATGGCAAATGGTGGTGGAATGAGATGGAGGGAAGGGGAGGGCGACCTTGGCTGGGTTGGGGCTGGAGTTGGGCAACCTAGGGTGTGGGGGGAATGGGAGAGGGGAGGGAATTTCAAATTTGGGCCTTGGGAGGAGTTATTTTAGCCTTGGGAAGGTGGTGGGATGCATGGCAAAAAAGAGTGGGGTAGTTGGGGGTTGGGAGGTGAGGAGAGGATTGGAGGAGAGCTCTTGGGGTTGGGGTGAGTTAATGGAAGGGTGTGGGAACTAGGGAAAGATTTATTAGGGGAGGGGAAGAGAGAGAAAGTGGTTGGGAGGGGGAGGAGAGAGAAAGGGGCGCACCCCTTAGAGAAAGAGAGAGATAATGAGAGAGAGAAAGAGAGAGAGAGAGAGGGGAATCCACCCCTTAGAGAGAGAGAGAATATTGGAGAATCCACTCCAAAGAGAGAGAGATAGAAGGAGGGTAAGGGACCTCATGTTGGAGGTAGTTTTTCAAATATTTTTGATTCACTTCATTGTTTTTAAAAGAGATGTTGCATGACACTTATATAGACTCCACTAAGAAGACCAAAAGACAACTCACCTAACACCTAACGCCTACTCATCATAACTCTCTTAGGAAGACTAAAAGACACAAAATAAAAAAAAGACTCTTACATAATAGTTGGAGACATAATTACTACAAAACATAAAACATGACCCATTAGGCCCATACATATGGCCCAATTAACATGAGACAACTAAAACATAAACATGAGACAACTAAAACATGAATATCTATTTGATAATTTTGTTGAAGCCGCTTGCCGATCCCGTCAAACCCCTCCACTTGGAGAAGGTTCCACCTCGAACCTTGATTCTCGAATCTCGAACTGCAGGACCCCGACTTGTTGGGACAAATCGGACGACTTGCTCTGATACCATTTTGATGTGACACCAAGCGGGGAGGGGAATTCGAGTTAGAAGTGTTGAAAAGGCCACCGATGCCGATGCTGTCCACTGTCTGCGCTTCAAGACAGACAGTTGGTTCTCTTGACACTGCGGCCACTCCGGATTTTTTCTGAAGATGAAACCAGTGGGAAACTCTTCGTAGCTGGACCGAGAAGACACCAGAATTTTCTTGATTTCTGTTGACGCCGATTCTGGTCGGGGCAGACGGTTGAACAGAGTGGCAGGTCTGTTGCGCAGACTGTAACAGGTTCTCAACAGTGGGAAGACGAGGATGCTGCGACTGCTCCTGAGGGAATCAAGCACCGCTAAAGTCGTTGGTTCCATTGATGAGTCATCTTTGCAACGAAACTGACGGGACTGCCAGATATGGTTGGAGATGGCCGGTAGAGCTTGAACACTGAAGGTGTTCGATGCCGACAGAGTGGAACCAGAACTGCATGCCCGGTGGGAGAAAATTGATAACTTCTGGATCCAGAAGCCAAACGGAGCTCTGCTTCTTGGGGATGAAAGAAGACTCAGATTAGAATATTTTTGATGAAGAACTCCTACTCATATTCCCAGGAGGTTGGCCGCTGCAGATCTTCCACTCCGGCTCTGGTCTTCTGTCTGAGCAGTTTTGCGCAGTCGAGGGAGATTGGACCTTTTGATCAGCCCGGTACTCGGATGGAGACGAAACCACCTCGCTTGGAAAGCTCTCTGGACTACCTTTCCAGATATGTATGCCTTGCCACTAGAAGATTCAGGGAAATGTCAGAGATGATGCAGCTTCTAGGACCAAATTTGCTGCCTGCGACCTGCAATGAAGTTGAAACCTTGTGGTGGCAAATGGTGGTGGAATGAGATGGAGGGAAGGGGAGGGCGACCTTGGCTGGGTTGGGGCTGGAGTTGGGTGACCTAGGGTGTGGGGGGAATGGGAGAGGGGAGGGAATTTAGAATTTGGGCCTTGGGAGGAGTTATTTTAGCCTTGGGAAGGTGGTGGGATGCATGGGGAAGGAGAATGGGGTAGTTGGGGGTTGGGAGGTGAGGAGAGGATTGGAGGAGAGCTCTTGGGGTTGGTGTGAGTTAATGGAAGGGTGTGGGAACTAGGGAAAGAGTTATTAGGGGAGGGGAAGAGAGAGAAAGTGGTTGGGAGGGGGAGGAGAGAGAAAGGGGCGCACCCCTTAGAGAAAGAGAGAGATAATGAGAGAGAGAAAGAGAGAGAGAGGGGAATCCACCCCTGAGAGAGAGAGAGAATATTGGAGAATCCACTCCAAAGAGAGAGAGATAGAAGGAGGGTAAGGGACCTCATGTTGGAGGTAGTTTTTTAAATATTTTTGATTCACTTCATTGTTTTTAAAAGAGATGTTACATGACACTTATATAGACTCCACTAAGAAGACCAAAAGACAACTCACCTAACACTTAACACCTACTCATCATAACTCTCTTAGGAAGACTAAAAGACACAAAATAAAAAAAAGACTCTTACATAATAGTTGGAGACATAATTACTACAAAACATAAAACATGACCCATTAGGCCCATACATATGGCCCAATTAACATGAGACAACTAAAACATAAACATGAGACAACTAAAACATGAATATCTATTTGATAATTTTGTTGAAGCTGCTTGCCGATCCCGTCATTTAGTATCTTTACATGCTATAAAGATTTGAAATGTGTATTTATGATCCATTTTGAGTCAGCTTCTCTTTCCTTTGTGACTGACCCACTAGTCGTAGCCCGACGACCCTTAGAGTCGGCCCACCGAGGAGAGGTGGCCGGGCAGTCCCCGTGTACGGTTTTTAGGCTAGCTTCCGTGGGCCCCTTGCTTTGCAGTAGCGTCCTGCTGGGGGGAAAAACTAGTAAGAGGTGTGGCTCAAAGCATTGAGCTTATGTGTGTACACGTGGTCAGGGGCGTGGACTTGCGCTGACGAGCGTGACCCGAACTAGTCCTTGTCTTTGGTTACAGTTACGGTGTCTTAGTTACCGTGTTCGAGGCGAGTGGGAGACACCCGAGACGCAGTATAAGTTGTCAGTGGACGCGTCTAGTCTTTCTTCTAGTGATTTTTCTCCTGTTGAAATTTGACTCTAATGGTGAACGAATGATTCATATGTGTAATTATGTGTTAATTAGCATGAATTATTCACATTAGCTATGTTCTTTAAATTGCTATTCCTGTACAGCTTCCTTTAATTGTTAAAGTTGCATGCCAGTTAGTTATTCCTTTATGATCAATTGTTTCTCTTGCACTTTTAGCGGCGAGGTAGGGATCTGCAGGACCCCTACTGAGTCAATGAAATGAGACTCACCCTTTATTTTTCAGGTGAGGTGCAGCAGTCGTTTTGTTTACCGTGTGGTTTTGGCGGCCAGTCGTAGTGCCAGCGTGGTCCACTCCGGGGTATGCCCCGTGTAGTTGTTCTCTTTTAGCTCTTGTATAGTATGTAACTATAGATTGCCGGCATGGCAAGGTAACTTTCGTAGATTTTCCAGAGCTAGTTTACAATAGCCCTCGGAGTAAATCACTTGTTATATCAGCACTCCGAGCTAGTAAACTTATGAATAAGGGATGCATGACTTTCATAGCATTCATGACTGCCACGGAAGTCGAGAAGGTTAAACTTGAAGACATCCGTGTAATTCGGGATTTTCCCGATATTTTTCAAGAAGATTTAACCGGCTTACCCCCGGAAAGGGAAGTGTCATTCACAATCGACCTTGTCCCTGGTGCTCGTCCTATTTCCAGGGCACCATACAGATTGTCCCTTGCTGAGCTGAAGGAACTAAAAGAGCAGCTAATGGAGTTATTGAACAAGGGTTTCATCAGGCCGAGTACTTCCCCATGGGGAGCACCCGTGCTATTCGTCAAAAAGAAGGACGGATCGATGAGATTATGCATAGATTATCGGCAGCTAAATCACCTTACAATCAAGAACAAGTATCCACTGCCAAGGATTGATGGGCTGTTCGATCAACTTTCTGGAGCTTTATATTTCTCCAAGATTGATCTTCGTTCTGGTTACCACCAATTGAAGATCAAAGAAGAAGACATTCATAAAACTGCATTCCGAAGCAGGTATGGGCATTACAAATTTACTGTTATGCCTTTCGGACTAACAAATGCCCCTGCAGCTTTTATGCAGTTAATGAACAGCATATTCAGGCCCTATTTAGACCAATTTATTGTGATCTTTATTGATGATATTCTGATCTATTCAAAGACCGAAGAGGATCATGAAGAACATCTCAAGAAGGCATTGCAGATATTAAGGGGAAACAAGCTATATGCCAAATTCAGCAAATGCGAGTTTTGGCTCGAGGAAGTATCTTTCTTGGGCCATATCATTTCGAAGAACGGAATTGCTGTTGACCCATCAAAGGTCGAAGCCGTGAAGAACTGGGAACGACCCACAAATGTAACTGAGATTCGGAGCTTCTTGGGTCTAGCTAGTTACTACCGACGTTTTATAAAGGACTTCTTCAAAATTGCTGTTCCCCTGACCAGGTTAACCCGCAAGGAAGTGCCTTATGAGTGGAAGGAAGACTGTGAAAAGAGTTTTCAAACTTTGAAGGATCTCGCTCCAGTCTTATCATTACCAATGGAAGGAGAAAAATACGAGGTATATACCGATGCTTCTGGTATTGGCCTCGGATGTGTATTGATGCAGAATAGGAGAGTCATTGCATACTCTTCCCGACAATTGAAGAAACATGAAGAGAACTACCCAGTTCACGACTTAGAACTGGCCGCAGTAGTATTCGCTTTAAAGATCTGGAGGCACTATCTCTACGGAGAACAATTCACTGTGTACTCCAATCATAAAAGCCTCAAGTACTTATTCTCCCAAAAGTAGCTGAACATGCGGCAAAGGCGTTGGCTCGAGTATCTCAAGGATTTCGACTTAACTATACAGTACCATCTTGGTAAGGGTAATTCCGTAGCTGATGCCCTTAGTCGAAAGCCGAGAACAGTATTGGCCAACTGCATGATACAAGAATGGAAACTGCTGGAGAAATTCTCTAAGCTTGATATCAGTATAGATAAGAAGAACATGTGTATTATTCTATCTCATATGAGCCTACATCCAGATTTACTACATGAAATCAAGAAGTTACAAGAAGAGGATCCCTCGCTAGTGGAGATAAAGAGCAAGCTGGACGAGAGACTGGATTTCAAGCTGGCACCTGATGGCAGATTACTATTTCATGAACAGACATGTGTGCCCGACTGTCCCGAATTGAAGAAGAAGATTATTGAAGAAGCTCATAGATTGAGGTACACAATCCACCCTGGAGCCACTAAGATGTACCAAGACTTGAAAAGAACTTTCTGGTGGTCTAACATGAAAAGGGAGGTAGCAGACTTTGTGTCTCGTTGCCTCACATGCCAACAAGTGAAGGCGGAACATCAAAAACCCGCCGGAAAGCTACATCCGCTGGATATTCCCAAGTGGAAGTGGGAAGACATTGGCATGGACTTTATCATGGGTTTGCCCAAGTCTAGGGGCGGATATGATGGAATTTGGGTAATTATCGACCGGTTAACTAAATCGGCCTATTTCTTACCCATCAAAAGTCGATGGTCAGTTGACGTACTTGCTGCCCTGTATATTAAAGAGATGGTTAGATTGCATGGAGTTCCCGTCTCGATCGTATCTGACCGAGCCCCACGCTTCACCTCTCATTTTTGGAAGGGTCTACAACACTCTCTGGGGACGAAACTTAATTTCAGCACTGCTTTCCATCCCCAGACAGATGGTCAGACTGAAAGGACAAATCAAGTTATTGAAGATATGTTAAAAGCATGTATTATAGATTTCGGCGGAAGTTGGCATGACCACTTACCACTAGCCGAATTTGCATATAATAACAGCTATCAAGCTAGTATTCAAATGGCTCCTTTCGAGGCGCTTTATGGCAGGAGTTGTCGTTCTCCAATATGTTGGGAAGAAGTCGGTGAAAGATAAATTCTAGGCTCAGATATGGTTAGAGATTCGACTGAGAAGATACACCTTATCAGAGAGAGACTTAAGGTAGCTCAGTGCAGGCAAAAATCTTATGCTGATAACAGAAGGAGAGATTTGGAATTTCAAGTGGGTGACCATGTATTTCTCAAGGTATCTCCCGGCCGAGGTATTAGAAGATTCGGTGTTAAGGGCAAGCTTACACCAAGGTTTATCGGTCCATTTGAAGTATTGGAAAGAGTGGGCGAGGTGGCTTACCGCATTGCCTTACCTCCTCAACTCTCGGAAGTGCACAATGTATTTCATATATCTATGCTGAAGAAATATGTGCACGACCCTTCGCACATCATCAATCATGCTGAATTGGTGATTCAAAGGGATCTTACTTATGAACAAAGGCCGATGCAGATCCTCGACCGCGAAGTTCGAGTTCTAAGGAGCAAGACGATCCCTATGGTAAAAATCTAATGGAATCGATGCTCGGAGCAAGAAGCAACTTGGGAGACCGAGGAATCTATGAAGAGAAGATACCCAGAACTATTTTAGTCGGCAAGTATCTTATACTTTCTACAGTATCCTTATGTAGTTGAAATTAATCTTATACAATTGAATTTGGGGACCAAATTCTTTTAAGTAGGGGAGGGTGTAGCACCTCGTATAAAAAAATGATAAAAAAATTATTATTATTAATATTTTGCAAATAAAAAAAAATTAATATTAGAGAGTTTATGTAAGAAGTGGGAACACGAAGTTATCATATGTAAAGATTATTCATTTAACAAGTGGTTTCCTAGTGTAGTTGGTTAAGTAACTTGCCTTTTAGCCCAATGACCAGGGTTCAAATCCTAACATCCACAATTTATTTTTTGTGCCAAATAATTATATACGATAGGCTAGCAATTAGACAAACCTACGTTGGCATCTGTCCTTTTCATACGTGAATAGTGCCATGAATAGTATCACTTTTTATTTAAAAAGAATTTTTCAAAAATAATTATATGAAAAAATAGAGAAAAATATAAGGATCTTATCCATGAAATTTCATAAACTAACTCCATCAATTTTTAAAGATAAAAATCTTTGAAGTTTAACTTGGAATCTTAACTTATGAATAGTGCACCCCAACTTACAGCACTTCGTAAAAGAGACACGAACAACCTATTTAAGTTGGCATCGCACTATGGGATGCTATTATTTCAGATCTTGTTCCCCTCCTGTCTACCAAAAATCCTAAAATCCCTATATTATACCCCTCTATTGAGGCAGAGACTCTTGCCTTCTCTGACATTCGAAGCCTTGCTGCAGAGAACGTGGGAGCATTCTCTGAAGCATTGTAGAGGAGGGAAGGAGCTGATCTTCTTCCTTTCTTCTTCCACCTGTACCCTTTTTGCCACCACACAGAGGTAGGTGATCTCGAGCTTTAACCAAACCATAGCTAATCTAGGTTATATTAGCATGTAAAATTAGTGATTAGTCTCATCTCCATGCGGTATTTAGCGGTTACACATCATGTTATTGTAGGTGTTCTCAACTTTTAACTAAACTAATAGCTAATCTAGGATGATTAGTCTAGGCATTTAGTCTTAGGCACATTTCCATACGATATTTAGTGTTTATAAAGCATGTGTTGGCTTAAATCTAAGATGATTAGTATGCCTTAGCTTCATACTTAAGATAATTAGCATGTATTAACTTTATACCCAGAATAATTAGCAAGTATTAGTCTCATATCTAGAATGATTAACATGTGTTGGCTTAAATCTAGGATGATTAGCAGGCATTAGCTTCATACTTGAGATGATTAGCATGTATTAGCTTCATACCTAAGCCGATTAGCATGCATTAGCTTCATACTTGAGATGATTAGCATGTAGTAGCTTCATACCTAAGCCGATTAGCATGCATTAGCTTCATACTTGAGATGATTAGCATGTATTAGCTTTATACCTAAGATAATTAGCATGTATTAGCCTTATACCCAGAATAATTAGCAAGTATTAGCAAGTATTAGTAAGTATTAGTCTCATACCTAGAATAATTAGCATGTGTTAGCTTAGATCTAGGACGATTAGCATGTATTAGCTAATATCTATATTTGATATAGTTCATGCTTTATTAAAGGGCCTGTCATTATGTCAATTTCTATGAAACTAAAATCACCATGTTAAAGATGTTATATGAGAGAAACTAAAGCCTAAAAATAGTGAAAGAAGAAATTATAGTCAAGAGGATGAAAAATGTGGAAAAAGACCAAGTTGAAAGAGGCCAAGTGGAAAAAGACCAAGTTGAAAGCACAATGAAATGATATTGAAAATAGGGGGTTCTAAGAAGGAGAATAATGAAAAATCTAGAGAGAATGAGAATATGTGAAAGAAGAGAAAGTCATAGATTGGAAGGTTAGGAAGAAGTTTTATGAAGAGTGCAGAGAGAGAAAATGAGAGGAAGAAGGTGAAAAATGTGAAAAAAACGAGATCTATAGGCGCAGGTGAACAATTACTGAGTAAAAAATAGAACCGTAGAAAATTAATTATAACTTAAAAACTAAGAAGAATTGGAGGATGTGGTAGAAGAAGAAAATCTATATCTACAAGAGAAGAAGAACTTTTGTGAAGAACTCAGAGTGAAAGGAGGATTGGAAGGGTATGAAAACTGGGGAACAAAAGAAAGCATCGACCCTGCCTGTTGACAGGGTTGACGCAGTACTGTTCACCGCGTTGACGCGATGAACTGATGAGTCGACCCTGTGAACTGGAAATGAACTGATGAGTCGACCCTGCCTGTTGACAGGGTTGACGCAGTACTGTTCACCGCGTTGACGCGATGAACTGATGAGTTGACGCGATGAACTGATGAGTCGACCCTATGAACTGGAAATGAACTGATGAGTCGACCCTGCCTGTTGACAGGGTTGACGCAGTACTGTTCACCGAGTTGACGCGATGAACTGATGAGTTGACGCGATGAACTATTGAGTCGACACAGCTTGCTCATTACGTTAACGCGATCATTAGGCTTTCACTTTTGCCATCTCCATTGATAGATGGCAGCCGGAGAGGGGATATTTAACTCCTGATAGGGTCCTCTAAACCCTGTATAATTCCCAGAAAGGGCATCCCACAGTAAGGGTGTCGTTTCTAAAATTGTCAGGTGGTCCATAAGGCACCTCTCTTATCTAGTTTTTCCGTGTATCAAACGTTACTGGTTTCCACTTCTAGTTCATCCCTACACATTAATGCACCCTTGGATTCCATTCCATAATTCTACCTTATATATCATACTGGTCAAACCTTGAAATTCCACATTGGCTATAAATGAGAGTGGATGTCGACATACATGATTAATGCTGTGCATATAGGGCCCGGTCTGATCCTAGGGGGAGCACCCGAAGGTACCTGTGCCCATGGGAGTTTATTGACCACGGTATTTGGCATTGCACCGGAGTACTTGCTTGCTAGGCTTTAGACATTCCACTCATTCTCGTGATATTACTTGATTGATTTGACTTGAGACCCGCAGAAGGGTAAAGTTTTGCTTGAATGAAATTGATAAATAGCCAATTCCAGTTTTACATGCTTGAATTTATATTACTTTCTATTACTTGCTTGACATGAGTTCTTACTCTCTTGAAAAGATTTCGTTAATTCCAGTTATTACTTGTTTGAATCTCTTGCTATTGTTGCATTGAAGTTAGAATCCTTATAATCTCACTTGTTATTCCTTCACTACTCTTGTCGATTTTTACAATCCTTGATATCTACTCATCTACATGCATAGCTTTACTGACATTAATTGAACTTATAAACCACTTAAAGCATGTTAAATCTTGAGATGTAATTCCTACTGAGCGATTCGCTCATCTAGTTATTTCTAATATTTTCAGGTAATTTGGATGTCAACCAACACTCGGAAGGGAATGAGACTGAGTGATGAGTGTTAGAGTAAAGTTATCAAATTGTCATGTCCTTTGTGTTATTGTATTAGTTCACTTATGTAAGTTGTATCAATTCATCTATGTCATTTGTATTAGTCAACTTGATTAGAACTGCTTAAGATTTGAAGCCTAGTCGTTGGACTCTGGGAACATATGTATTTGTCCTTTGATTAGTTGTGACAATTGTCAGCTCGTACTATTTGTATTAATTTCGAGTTAAATCTTAGTTATTTGCGCACTCTGATATTTATATGATTGACACGATCTATATAGATGCGTCACGCCTCCGGGTAATCTTCCGCGCTCGGGGCGTGACAGTCTTCGTGGTATCAGAGCCTAGGTTTTCAAACCTAGGGAACTAGAAAAAATAAACGGTTAGAAATTAAAATCTAAGTAAAAACTTGAGTCCAAGGATAGGTAAAACCCAAGTTCAAGGATAGATATACCTTACCCGGTGAGATGGATAGAGCCATGGGTTAAGTTCTACAATGACTTTCGACCTTACAAGTAAATCCGATCTTTATCATACTTAACTCTTTTGTAGGATCAGCGGTATCAGAGGGCTCTGGAGGCCCAGATGATGGAGCTCCGACTGAGTCTCGGCATAGTGGAGGGGAGGCTTCGGGAGAGTGAGGAGTGGTATCAGAGGGCGAAGGAGTGCGAGGCGTGACTTTGTCAGTCTGGTTCCTTCTCCATGGGTAGCTTCCTCGTTTCTTCGGCTGAGGAGCGTCGCAGCGCCTTCGAGGCTGGCGTGCCACCACAGGGCGAGGCGAGCACCGCCTCTTAGGGTTCACAGAGGCCCCCTAGGGATCCCCGTCAGAGGAGGGAGGAGAGAGATGATCAGGAGGGTGGTAGCGAGAGTTAGAGAGTTGCTTGATAGGGTGCTAGGCCCGGATACAGAGGGGGGGGTGAATGTAACCTTCTAGAAAATATAGCCCAAATTAAAACATTAAAGCTCAGATATGCGGAATAAGACTAATGAGCTGTCCAAGATGAAATGACAAGGCAACACATGGACAAATAGTTGGACTGCAACAATGCAGCCACCTGATCAACCAGAAACGAAGGCAGAGCTAAACAACGCAAACACACTAAGCAGAATATAATGCTCAAAGATAAACTCTCTAGATAATGCAACTAGCCAAGCATGCGCAACCTGTGAATGGGAGGTAGACGATATGGAGCTAACGCAAGGCAAACCACTGCACAAATAGTTTTAAGGTGGTTCGGTCCTTCAGACCTACATCCACCCCTCACTCCCAACCGGAGTGAGGCTTTACTAGCCAATGCTAGAACCAAGCAGACTCAGTCTGCAAACAGATGCTGCCACACAGCTTGACCAGGGGAACAGCCTCCCCTCTTCCTCCCAACTGGAGGGACACCCCAAGTGACTCCCAGCCACTTGGAACCCAGAGATCGAAGTCTCTCTTCCTCCAGACCAGGAGGGAACCAACCAGTGACTTCCAGTCACCAGCAAACCAGAGGTCGAAGACCTCTCTTCCTCCAACCGGAGGGACCCCTGGACTTGCAACCAGCAAGTCCAGAACCGGAGACAAGTCTCCCTTCCTCCAACTGGAGGGAACCCACAAGTAGCTCCCAGCTACTTGCAACCGGAGATCAGATCTCCCTTCTCCTGATCCACAGGAGGAACCCGACCTCACTAATGAGAATCGGAAGAACAAGGATAACCAAATAAAAAGGGAAAAGCAGAAACACGAAATGAAAATAACTTCAGCAAACAGAACGCTGAAAGACGAAATGCATAATGTGGCTCTCAACGGAGCTGACTGGCCTGGATCTGATCCACGGTCCAGTAGATAGATCTTCAGGTAAGCTTCTCTTCCTTTTCTCTTCTGTCTCACTTTCTTTTTCTCTTCTTCTTTCGCAGGCTCTCTCTGTCTCTTCTCTTCTCTACTTCTTCTGCTTTCTACTGCAGCTCTTTTCTTCTTCTGCTCTTTCACTCTCTCGATCTCTTTTTCTCTATTCTCTTCGGCTCACCCTCTCTGCTATTCTCTCTCTTCTTCTCTTTTTCTTCCTCTTTTCTTTTTCTGGATCGAAGGACTTTCTGCTCTTCAGGCTTCTACCTCGATCAACTTCATCTGTTGGATGAAGGCTTCCTTTTATAAGCAGCAGCCAGCAGGAGGGCAGCACTGGGCGCGTGTGACTTCCTCATTTCCCGCCCAGAACTTGTGGCCACGTGTCAGTCTCTCAGCCAGCTTCAACACACGTGTCACCATCCTGTCTGCCCTTCCAGCCTCGGATCACGTGCCTCCCATTCACTGAGGAATATTCTTCCTCGGACCACCTTCTTCTCTTTGTTTTTCTTCTTCTCCTGCAAAGAAATAAAACGATTGAAACTCAGGGCCACAAAAACTAAAACTCCATGAGGTATGTGATAGTAATACGAGATGCACTGTACTGAGAACGACACGAGATACACAAGATTACTACAGTACGAAATAAAGAGAGAATGACACGAGGTCAGATTAAAACAGCATGAGGTAAAAAGAGAACGACACGAGATACATACTAATAAGGCTAACACTACAAAGAGAATGACACGAAGTATCACTGTAACAAAATAACCACTATGAAGAGAACGACACGAGATACACAAGTAACACGAAGATACGAATACAAAAATAACACGACATAACAAACAGCAAAGAGAACGGCACGAGGTGAAGTGACACTTTACTAAAAAGACTTGAATACACACGAAAACAACTTGGACTGAAAATAACCCGAAGATGAAAACAGAAACCGACACGAAGTGTGGTTACAAAATAAGAAAGACACGAGGTCTAGGAAAAGCAACACGAAGATAGAAGACAGACACGGCTATCACGACACGTGATGAAGCAGTGAAACCAAGAAAAAAAACGACTCGAGGAACAACAGTAAGTGACATGAAAACACAAGAGCAAACATAAAGGATGACTCGAGATGAGCAACTAAATACTGAAGAAACGACACGAGGTTCACAGGAAAATGACTCGAAGTTCATCAGAACAATTCGAGCTGCTTCAGTAAACAACACGAAGACAATCAACAAATGCAGAAATAACATGAAGACACAACAAGAGACGGTCAACGAGACGCTGACTCGGTACAGACTTAAGCTCAAGCAAGACAGTCGATGTATAGACTTGGAATCATGGAGGCAAATGTATAGACATCTGAGGAAATGAAACGAGTCAGTGTACAGACTTCAAATTCCACCGACCAGTGTATTGACTTCAACAGTGAACGGCTGTACATACTTCATGTGAAAAACCCAATGTACAGACTTCACGCTGTACAGACTTTCCAAAGAGAACGAACGCAGTACAGACTTGAACTGAAGACCAATGTATGGACTTCAAAACAGATGCTAAGGCCAAGAGGAGTGTATAGACTTTTACGATGTATGGACTTGGTGATCTTCAAAGCACAATGTCCAGACTTTGCCACTGTATGGACTTGAAGAAATAGTGCAACGTATGGACTTGATCTCAAGAAATGTAAGCGATGTACACACTTAGCCAATGTGTAGACTTTGCCTTAGATGCTAAATGAGACGCTAAAGTCTGTATAGACTTAGCCTAAGATAATGCATGAACATATCAGCAGAGAAGCAATGCACAGAACAGAAATCAAGAATAGAAATCAAGCACAAGGCAATATATCACAGCATGACTCAAGCATACACATGCGTTCTTCACAATTCAGACATGGCACACTTATGCAATCTCCCACAGAAAAGGTCAGACATATTCAAGATAATGTGGTGAGTCATTCATGTTGCTATCATTAAAACATCACATCATCAACAAAGCACAAGGGGCACAACAATCTCCCCCTTTTTGATGATGGCAACATAATGAGTCACACTGACTCATCAAACTATTCTCCCCCTTTGACATAATCAAAAAGAAGGGAAATGGTTTGATAGTCAAATGCAGCACAACAAAGCAGAGAATGAGTCAAGGCTCTTTAAAAAGAAGATCTCCCTTATGACAATGAAACAGTTCTCCCCCTATCAACATGCATGATTGACTACTATCCCCTTAGATGAAAATAAACCATAACTCCCCCTGAAGCACAGGAATGGACTCTGGTTATCCAATAAATCAATCTGAAATCAGCCATTACAAAGAATCTGAATTCTGGTGAAGATACCACAGAATCAGAACTTATTGCAGAACAAAAAGAAGGGAAATGGTTTGATAGTCAAATGCAGCACAACAAAGCAGAGAATGAGTCAAGGCTCTTTAAAAAGAAGATCTCCCTTATGACAATGAAACAGTTCTCCCCCTATCAACATGCATGATTGACTACTCTCCCCTTAGATGAAAATAAACCATAACTCCCCCTGAAGCACAGGAATGGACTCTGGTTATCCAATAAATCAATCTAAAATCAGCCATTACAAAGAATCTGAATTCTGGTGAAGATACCACAAAATCAGAACTTATTACAGAACAAGATGGAAGATTCCAACAGTGTAGAGAGAAATACATCTCAGGAATCAATATGAAATCCACCATCATAAAGATTCTGAGGTTTAGAAGGCTACAAGTGAACAAGGTAATAAATGGAGTGGCACCTCACATTTGTATGGTCAGAAAAATGCAGATGGATTCAGTCAACTGATAAGAAAGGAGTTGACTATACAGTTTTTGTTGATCATGCATAAATCTGATCATGAGGGATTTGAATGCAAGGTCACAAATGATATGAACATGATTCAGTGTGACAAGGAATGCTCCCCCTGAATAGATGCCAATTGATATGTAAGTGATGCATGACATGGAAGCTCCCCCTCAATAAGTGGAATCTTATGAGATAGATGAGAGCAGACCAAAGGGGCAAACAAGGAGAAGTTCAGGTCAAAGAGCCAAGAACAGGTTCAATTAGCATATTTCTAAAGAGGCTTCAACTACAAGAATTTCAGTCAGATTTTCAAGGAAATGCCATTCTCATAAATCCAAAATATAAGTTTTCAAAGTCTTCCATTATAGGGGCTTATGAATGAGCTTTTTGAACAGCATGGTTTAAACATGATGTATGCACATTTTATCAATAAAATTCTGTATTGATATCTAAAACCATGTTTTAATAAAAATGAACCAAGCCCTCATATTTATCTTGATTATCCTCCCTTTGTCTTACACAATCAAATTTATTGACTTCTTTCAGAATTACATGCATCAATATTCAGATATTTCAATTCGTTCAACAATTTTCATGCTACAAATTTTACGAGCACTCTAGTTCAGTGCACACCTTGTAACTAGATGATATACCTTGATCAGAGGCCAATATCCCTAAGCACTTAGTGTGACTAACTGTCATGCTTTATATGAACAGAGATAGCATATACACATCATGACACACTGCAAATCATTTCTTGATGAGTGAGTTGTATTTCTCAGTGTGCATGTCATTGTTCTGCCTGAATTTTAATGAATTCTTAATCAGAGTTAACTATGGTACCTCATGACACAATCCTTTGGACATGTGTTTCTCAGTGACCAAGGTCATTGCTCTGACAGATATTACCCTTTAGACTTTTCACAAAACTTCATTACTTCAAGTCAATAATAATTTCATGTACTTAATCAGTTGAAGCCATGTATTCGAGAGTGCAGATTTCAGAAGTTTTTCACAAGACTCAGCATGAATCAGATGGTTAAGGTTTATTAAACATGCTTCAGATATGTCAAGAGATTTTAAAGTTAAACTCCATGAATACATTAAGCTTAAACCACATGAGTTATTTCAGACATTCATAAAAATGTATAATAGAAGATTTCTAGTTCAAGAATTTTCAGATTTATGATCGAGATAGTCCCATTGAAATCTTCATGAATGACTGATAGAAATTCTGATACCAAATGATACCAATTGTTATCAATTGATAGGAGAGATTTTGAAGCTTAAGATTTCAAAAATATGCTCAAGGTTTGGTCAAAGAGAATCAATGAAATGATATGCAATGAATTTTCACATGAGTATGCATTTGACAACCTATATGCAATGCATTGACTCCCCTTAACACTATGCATTCAGACAATCTTTTTGGCATTTTTTCATGAAATGTAATGCAATTTACTACATGCATGCAAAGACTCAACACTGAATGCTATGCAAAGATATGCAATTAACTCCCCCTGAAAACATGCAATGTTCGCACTGAAAACTGAACATATGAAACCAATTGATATTGTGACTTGTGCACAATCAGACTGTCCTATCAGATTTTTTTTTTTCAGAAAGCAATGGACAGATTTCAAACACCATTCAGATGCAGTTCATATTTTTCAATGTACTATATATGCAAATCACATATATGCACTTCAGATGAGGAGAGTTCAGAGGCATCAATTCAGATAATGCAGATGAAGAATGATTATGCAAAAATAGATTTAGTATGTCATGCAGTAGAACTAAACATAGGAAGTGCAAGAAATTTACCTGAAAGATTCAGGAAGGAGTTTTCATTCTTGAGTGCCTTAGTTTATTACCCCTTTTATTTCAGTCCAAAGGCACACCTGCATAGCAATGTTATTTTGCACAAACAGGTACCCAAGAACTCTTGGGTCCTGATATGACATTATTACTCCTAGCAGGTTTTCTCAGCACATTTCTGGGAGCAATTTTCAGATCTGATTTATGCACATTCTTGTTAGCATGAATTCTATGTGCATATGCATGAGATTTCTTGTTAACAGAATAAAAATTCTGTTTGCCAAAACCAGTTTGGTTTTGATATCCTGCCAGCCAACAGGTTGCAGCCCTGTGACCTGGCTTCCCACAGTTATAACATGAAAGTTTTGCAAGTTGTCTTACAGGGAATTTAGCATGTTTGAGATTCACATTTCTACCCTGAATATGCCAACAGTCCTTAACTGTATGGCCATACTTCCCACATTTGAAGCACTCATTGTGCTTGCCTCTAAAAATATTACTTCCAAAAACATTTCCATTTGCAGGGAGTTTAACAGATTTAGAATTGAATTGTCTACCCTGAGCATGCCAACAATTAATGGCTCTGTGGCCATGCTTTCCACATTCAAAGCATGAAATAGAATTTCTTTTAAAATAGCCTGACCAGCATTCAGATGTCTTGTGACCAATTTTGTTGCAGTTAAAACAGATGATATGCTGGTTTATTGAAACAGATTTGTTTTTATTAAAAACATGTTGGTTTGCAGGGAATTTAGTATGATATGAATAAAAGGTTTTCTTACCACTAGCAAACCAGTAATGAGCAATTGAGTGTCCTAATTTGCCACAATTAGAACATGTGACACTCCTTTTCTGAGGTGAAGGATTTTTATCATGAGATCTCCTAGCATTCTTATCATCCTTCTCCATCAACTTACACTCATGCATCAGATGTCCAACTTTATGACAGTAATGACAGATAATCTTCTTTTTTAGGTGCATGTGAGTGTGTGTGAGGACTGTGATCAGCAAACACTGATGGACCCTTTTTATTCATTTTCTGTTCTCCAGTCATTTTCTGATTTTTATCCTGTTTCTCTGTTTTCTTAGCCTTGTACTGAATTGGAGATGAAGTAGAAGGCTTTTCCTGTTCAGAAGATTTGACAAAGACAGTTTTCAGGTTGGCTCCATCAACCTTCCTCATGACTGGACTGTAACACAGTCCTTCCTTTTAAAAATTAATCTTTGTTCTCAGCTTTTTCTGAGCAATGGGCTGTTTGTCTTTAGAGGTGGTGGCTACATCTGAACCACTTACAAAAGACGTCATAACTTTGTTCTGAAGTTCCTTCTTGTTTATCTTATTGTAGCCCAGCCCTTCCTTCCTAGGGTTGATTTTTATACCTAGTAACTTGTTTAGGTTTTTCTGCCCATCAACAAATTTAGACAAGGAAACTTTCAAATCCTGAATTTCATTTTCTAAAGAGGAAATATGTAACTCATAACTGGCAATCTCTTGTTCACTGGAATTTACACATTCAGTTAACACCTTGTTGGCAGTTTTATATTTTTCAATTTCATTTTACAGATTGCTCAGTTTATTAGAATCTTCAATGCAAATAGTTTTTCCTCTTTCCAAAGTAAGAAGTCTTTCAGACATGCCACTGTTTAACAGCTTCAATTTTTCAATTTCCTTCATATCTTTTTGCTATTTTTCAAGATCTTTCTGTAATTCTATGTTTACAGACTTTATGACATTAAGTTTTTCAATCAGCAATTTGTTCTCCTGTTTAAGTTTCTCTGACTTTTCTTCATTTTCTTTGGAGAACCCTCTAAGAGAATCATTTTCTAATTTTAGCTTGTTTAGATCAGATTTAACACATTCAACTTCTTTCAGCAAATCTTTACTCTGAACAGACTCATGACAAGTTTGGCTAAGCTTCTTCTCAAGTTCAGAGTTTCTTTTACATGATCTTGATTCTCAATTTTCAGCAATGAAATTTGTTTCTTTAGCATTTGAATATCAGACATACAAGTATCATGAACATTTTTTAGTTCAGCACAATTTTCACATGGAGAATTGAAACTGTCTGACCTACTATTCTTCTTCAATTTTTTGTATTGTTTTCTTAACTGTTCATGAGATTCAAATAATTTAGCATATGCATTCTCCCACTCTTCTAGAGAAAAATTCTCGAAGACATTTACCTCATCATCATTATCTTCTTCATTTTGATTGCTGCCTTGATCGCTGCCACTTTGATTGCTTCTGTTGACCATCATGCAGTTGTCCACATCTATCTCCTGAATTCGCTTCAGTGTATCCAAAATATCTTTAGCCGAACTGCAATCAAAGAAACATGAATGGAAAGCTCTATCAGTAGCTGCCTTCATCAGATTTCTAGCTATCTGATTTTCTTCATGCTTAGACTTGTGACTGTCAGTCCATTTAGACTTTTTCTTTGGTAGTTCATGAGGGCCGTGTGAAATTACTTTCCAAAGGTCTGGATTCACAGATTTAACATAATTCTTCAGACTAGCGAACCATGCATTAAAATGCATACCACTGAAAATCGGTGGATGATCCATTGAAAACAAATCAGATTAATGCAACAGGAGTATTGATGCACTAAAAACAAATTAGCACCTAAGACTGCAAGATCGAATCTGCAGGTCACTGGACCTTGTATGCAGACACGTGCTCTTATACCAACTGATAGGGTGCTAGGCCCGGATACAGAGGGAGGGTGAATGTAACCTTCTAGAAAATATAGCCCAAATTAAAACATTAAAGCTCAGATATGCGGAATAAGACTAATGAGCTATCCAAGATGAAATGACAAGGCAACACATGGACAAACAGTTGGACTGCAACAATGCAGCCACCTGATCAACCAGAAATGAAGGCAGAGCTAAACAACGCAAACACACTAAGCAGAATTTAATGCTCAAAGATAAACTCTGTAGATAATGCAACTAGCCAAGCATGCGCAACCTGTGAATGGGAGGTAGACGATATGGAGTTAACGCAAGGCAAACCACTGCACAAATAGTTTTAAGGTGGTTCGGTCCATCAGACCTACATCCACCCCTCACTCCCAACCGGAGTGAGGCTTCACTAGCCAATGCTAGAACTAAGCAGACTCAGTTTGCAAACAGATGCTGCCACACAGCTTGACCAGGGGAACAACCTCCCCTCTTCCTCCCAACTGGAGGGACACCCCAAGTGACTCCCAGCCACTTGGAACCCAGAGACCGAAGTCTCTCTTCCTCCAGACCAGGAGGTAACCAACCAGTGACTTCCAGTCACCAGCAAACTAGAGGTCGAAGACCTCTCTTCCTCCAACCGGAGGGACCCCTGGACTTGCAACCAGCAAGTCCAGAACCGGAGACAAGTCTCCCTTCCTCCAACTGGAGGGAACCCACAAATAGCTCCCAGCTACTTGCAACCGGAGATCAGATCTCCCTTCTCCTGATCCACAGGAGGAACCCAACCTCACTAATGAGAATCGGAAGAACAAGGATAACCAAATAAAAAGGGAAAAATAGAAACACGAAATGAAAATAACTTCAGCAAACAGAACGCTGAAAGATGAAATGCACAATGTGGCTCTCAACGGAGCTGACTGGCCTGGATCTGATCCACGGTCCAGTAGACAGATCTTCAGGTAAGCTTCTCTTCCTTTTCTCTTCTGTCTCACTTTCTTTTTCTCTTCTTCTTCTTTCGCAGGCTCTCTCTGTCTCTTCTCTTCTCTACTTCTTCTGCTTTCTACTGCAGCTCTTTTCTTCTTCTGCTCTTTCACTCTCTCGATCTCTTTTTCTCTATTCTCTTTGGCTCACGCTCTCTGCTATTCTCTCTCTTCTTCTCTTTTTCTTCCTCTTTTCTTTTTTTGGATCGAAGGACTTTCTGCTCTTCAGGCTTCTACCTCGATCAACTTCATCTGTTGGATGAAGGCTTCCTTTTATAAGTAGCAGCTAGCAGGAGGGCAGCACTGGGCGCGTGTGACTTCCTCATTTCCCACCCAGAACTTGTGGTCACGTGTCAGTCTCTCAGCCAGCTTCAGCACACGTGTCACCATCCTATATGCCCTTCCAGCCTCGGATCACGTGCCTCCCATTCACTGAGGAATATTCTTCCTCGGACCACCTTCTTCTCTTTGTTTTTCTTCTTCTCCTGCAAAGAAATAAAACGATTGAAACTCAGGGCCACAAAAACTAAAACTCCATGAGGTATGTGATAGTAATACGAGATGCACTGTACTGAGAACGACACGAGATACACAAGATTACTACAGTACGAAATAAAGAGAGAATGACACGAGGTCAGATTAAAATAGCACGAGGTAAAAAGAGAACGACACGAGATACATACTAATAAGGCTAACACTACAAAGAGAACGACACGAAGTATCATTGTAACAAAATAACCACTATGAAGAAAACGACACGAGATACACAAGCAACACGAAGATACGAATACAAAAACAACACGACATAACAAACAGCAAAGAGAACGGCACGAGGTGAAGCGACACTTTACTAAAAAGACTTGAATACACACGAAAACAACTCGGACTGAAAATAACTCGAAGACGAAAACAGAAACCGACACGAAGTGTGGTTACAAAACAAGAAAGACACGAGGTCTAGGAAAAGCAACACGAAGACAGAAGGCAGACACGGCTATCACGACACGTGATGAACAGTGAAACCAAGAAAAAAAATGACTCGAGGAACAACAGTAAGTGACACAAAAACACAAGAGCAAACATAAAGGATGACTCGAGATGAGTAACTAAATACTGAAGAAACGACACGAGGTTCACAAGAAAATGACTCGAAGTTCATCAGAACAATTCGAGCTGCTTCAGTAAACAACACGAAGATAATCAACAAACGCAGAAATAACATGAAGACACAACAAGAGACGGTCAACGAGACGCTGACTCGGTACAGACTTAAGCTCAAGCAAGACAGTCGATGTATAGACTTGGAATCATGGAGGCAAATGTATAGACATCTGAGGAAATGAAACGAGTCAATGTACAGACTTCAAATTCCACCGACCAGTGTATGGACTTCAACAGTGAACGGCTGTACATACTTCATGTGAAAAACCCAGTGTACAGACTTCACGCTGTACAGACTTTCCAAAGAGAACGAACGCTGTACAGACTTGAACTGAAGACCAATGTATGGACTTCAAAACAGATGCTAAGGCCAAGAGGAGTGTATAGACTTTTACGATGTATGGACTTGGTGATCTTCAAAACACAATGTCCAGACTTTGCCACTGTATGGACTTGAAGAAACAGTGCAACGTATGGACTTGATCTCAAGAAATGTAAGCGATGTACACACTTAGCCAATGTGTAGACTTTGCCTTAGATGCTAAATGAGACGCTAAAGTCTGTATAGACTTAGCCTAAGACAATGCATGAACATATCAGCAGAGAAGCAATGCACAGAACAAAAATCAAGAACAGAAATCAAGCACAAGCCAATATATCACAGCATGACTCAAGCATACACATGCGTTCTTCACAATTCAGACATGGCACACTTATGCAATCTCCCACAGAAAATGTCAGACATATTCAAGACAATGTGGTGAGTCATTCATGTTGCTATCATTAAAACATCACATCATCAACAAAGCACAAGGGGCACAACATTGCTTGTACACTCCACCTTCCTCACTTCATGATGTACAACTGACTGTTTGCTTATGTGAAATGAAATGGTTCCTTGTGTTGTGTGTACTTTCTCTCTCCCATGCTTCTTTCCTTGCACTAAGTTGTTTCGAGGCACGTTTCACGAGACCTTATCCTAAAAAGTAGGGAATTACGCTTTACATGGAGGAACATGTTTCTTTCTTCTTTTCTCTCTCTTTTTTGGGCGTGTCTAGGCGCTGGGACGCGTCTTAACTTTCAATTTCAAATTTAAAATGCCAGGCGGCCCTTCTTCTTCCGTGCCTTGCCCGCAAACGAGCCCGCCTCCCGCCGAAATTTGCTCGCCCATCTTCGTCTTCTTCCACTCTCGACCGATGGAGTTCGGTGGACCAGATCGTGATGAAGGGAGAGAGGGGCAAGGGGCTCCTCGCCCGAGGAGGGACGCGCAAGAGCACAGAGCGGCGTCCATGGAAGAGGAGGGGCCCCTTCGGGCACTTGAGGGACCCGAGAAGCCCGATGACACGGAGGGAGGTGAACATGTCCCGGTAGGTCCTCCGATTTCCTCCTCTTTGATTCGTTTTGAGTTTGGAGTGAGCCGTGTGAGAGGGGGAAAGGGTTCGGCGAGTGGTTCACTCAAATGATGGACGCGTCCTTGATAGGAGACGCATTCTGTTGTTTGACGTAGACCCTTCTTTCTTGATGTAGGGCATGGCAAGGATCCTGGGCTTAGCTGATGAATGGGCGAGTGCAGATGAGCCGAGCCGTGTCAGGAAGGAGAGTCGCGGCAAGGCGAAGCTCGAGGACTGGCGCATACGTCCTCCTAGACAGCAAGGGAGCGTACTGGTGCAGGACAATGCTGACTTCCTACGGCAGTGGCGGGTACCTCTCCAATCTGGGGATGCGCGCGACATCAGCGGCTTGCGTGCCCAACTAGCAGAGGCTAGGCGGCAGCTGACCGTCACTCAACAGGAACTAGCGATCCTGGTAAAGCAGTTTTTTTTAATTTCTTCAATTTTTTTCTTTTTTTTTTTAAATTTGGAACTTAGCCGATGGCTGTTATGTTTGTTCCAGCGTGCCCAGCAGGTAGTGATGGCAGGAATGGCTGGCGGCGCATCTTCCAGCTCCTCGGCCCCTTTTCTTGAGATTGCCTCCCTCAGAGAGCAACTTGCAGGTGCGATGGCTCGCGTGGCCCGGGCTGAACAGGAGCGTGATGCCTGGGTAGCGACTATAGCGGAGCTACGGCGTCACAGTGAAGAGAGGCCACATCCGGACATCCTAGAGTTGAGGGTGTTCCTCCAGGTGGCCAAGAGAGAGGCAGAAAGAGAAAGACTAGAGAGGGAGAAGGAGAGGGAGAACAGAAGAGCCATGGAGGTCCTGGTGAGGGAGCTCCAGCTAGGCCTTAGAGTAATGGGACAGAGGCTAGAGAACATGGAGGTAAATTATGAGAGAGCACGAGAGTTCGGGACGCGACTCCGCCAGTCTGGCCACCTTTCTGTTGGTGGCTTCTTCGCCACGCCAGGGGAGCAACAGCGAGCCACTGCTGTGGAGCAGGCGCCACGAGGCGAGGCGGGTGCTGTACGGAGATCCAGAAGGCCCCTGAGGGACCCTCACCTCAGGGGAGAGGAGAGGGATGCCTAGAGGGATGAGCGTGAGCATGATGGGAAGAATTAGCGGGCTAGTGGACCCGCCTCTTCTCTTTTATGATGTTCATGACTGTAGTGTTCTGACAGCTTATGTAGACCTATGGATGGAGTGATTGTTGTTTCCTGTTGCTCATTTGTCCTCTTGCGCGTTCCTTCCTTCCTACGCTTCTTCTCTTTACACTGTTCCCATGTGATGTGTCTGTCGACACTCCGCCCTAAACGGAGAATCGCATCTTGCTGTGACTATTGTTCCATAGGAATCTGTCGTCAAAGCCAATAATGACCGTTCTGGCCCCTTCTCCTGGACGATCTTTCAAACTTTGCGGACGACCTCCATAACATGATAGGGCATCCCTAGACAGCATAGTGGGCGGGTCGTCATATTACACCGTCCAATAACTCACCCTGCGTGAGCGGTGAAGTGATACATGGGTCTGCAGGGCAGGTGCCCTATTGCGAGGGCTATCATTAAAGGTGATGGAGGCAGCTTCGGCTCGCACTCCCTTCCATTTCTATAAATATCTGCCTCTTGTTCTCCCAGGGACATCGAGAGCTAACTAGAAAAGTACAAATTCCCACGGGAGAGGAGGAACTCAGAATTCTGAGGTCTGGATGGAGGGCGAATCTTCCCACTCCTCGAAGAGAAGCAGGTCCAGCGGTAGCAGTTCCAGAAAACTCTCGGACCTCGAAGGGCACTTCAGCGAGAGGACCCAATCGCAACTCGTAAGCTGAGCTTTCCTGCCCCCTTTTCTCATTCTTCCTTTCTTCCTTTCTTTCCTTCTTTCTTTCCTTTGACAAAAACCTTCTCCATTCCTCGTGTATGCGCAGAGTGTGATGAAATCACATATTTCATGAGAGTTAGTAGTGGCAGGATACAGGGGTCTCCCGGATTTTCAGAAGGCCAGGCTAGACGTGATGGGATTTGGTGCCTTCCTGCGGATCGAGCCGATCAAGCTCGACCTGGTCCTGATCCAAGCCTTGCGTGAAAGATGGGACCCAGTGAGCCAGGCATTCTTGATGCCCTGGGGGCACATGGTGCCCAGCTTGGAAGATGTGGTCCGAATCATGAGCCTCAAGGTGGATGACGAGGCAGTGACCGGAGTCACCTATGCGGACTATCGAGAAGGCGCCCAGAAGCTACTGGGGTTGGACCTAGATGGTCGGAAGAACAGGTCAGTAGCCAGGGCATCTATCATGGAGGCATTAGGGCTCACTGATACTCGTCGACGGGACGATGAGTCCTTGGAAGAGTTCATGGAAAGGATGGAAAGAGGATGTCGTGCTGTGTACTGCACGGATTTTGGGAATTGGGAGAGATCCAACATGGATTTGAGGAGATTTCTCCTCTTCTTACTAGGAAGATTGATATTGAGCTCGAAAGGAGACGGTATCCATTGTCGCTTTCTGGAGCTGCTATCAGACCTTGAAAGAGTAGGGCAGTATGTCTGGGGAGCCGCCATGCTGGCACACCTGTTTACAGGTCTGTCCCAAGAGGCAGACCGTGAGATGACTGTGAGTGGTTTCACACCAGTTATCCAGGTATTTTTTTGGTTTTGTTTTGTTTTTGTTTTGTTTATTTTTTGTAATAGCCCACTTAAGGTACTGATTGCATATAATAATGTAGCTGTGGAGCTATTATTACCTCTCGATGGGGAGAGCTCGGCATTGGCGACCAGTGACGGTGCCGTTAGCCAGGCGGTGGCAACCCATCATGAGTGCAGCACCTCTAACCTACCAACTGATGGTGCTAAGGCGTGAGCTACAGGAGTTCCCTGCAGCGATGGTGGGATTTTTTTTGGGATTATTTTTATTTTTGGTTCTGACCAGCTAAACGGGTATGTACAACCTAACCTAGGTAAACTGGAGACCCTACTCAGGCATGGTCGATGTCGACCGACCATGGGTTTTAACAAGTCGTGCCCGGTTTGGACGGGACCTCTGGAGGCACTACCTGAATGAAATCGAGCCACTTCAGCTACGATTGGTTATGAGGACTTTAGGACTAGCTCAGGAATGGGTGGATACGGCTGTGCCACCTTGCGTCGGGAGAAAGACACGGGGACCGACAACCTGCATTGATTGGCGTGTGCGGTTCCCCGAACAGTATGAAGACTGGCAACGGGGTGGCACAATCGTGGAATCGCATGCACAGGATAGTGAAGACTATCTGCGTCTGTATAAGACAATGTACGCAGAGCGGCTCCAACCCCGGGGACTTGTGGAGGTAGATCTCCCTTTTTTCCTATTTTCTTCTTTTTTTTGTGATTTTTGTGGGAATGCTGACTTCTATAGCATGGCTGTAGGATGTCCGTGACACTATGATAGCAAGCTTACGAACTCGCCTAGCAGAGACGGAGCAACAGTTGGGTGACACCCGTGGAGCCTTGAGTGCCTCGGTAGGTGTATACAGTGCACGCTCCGAATCACGACCCTAGATTCACGGTGCTTGGCCACTAATTATCATCTCATGATTACAGCGCACCCAGATTGACGCGGCCTCATCGACGATGGGAGCCGGTGGAGTCTCTTCCAGCTTATGGTACCCTACCTCAGAACATGACTTGCTTCACGGGCAACTTGCTCGTGCCACACAGCGTGCCGCGGAGGCAGAAGGAATGCTCTCTATATAGGTAGGGGTTATACTATTGAATTCTCCTTGTTCATGCCTTGCCACATATCTGAGATGATACATCTGGTAGGAAAAGGAGACGCAAGAGGCACTTGCCCATGCTACGCAGAGGGAGGTTAGAATAGCAGAGCTGGAGGAGGAATTACGACGTCGTCCTGACGACGACTCTTCTAGGGATGCCATGGAGCTGAGGATCACCCTTCAGCTGGAGAGGGAAGACCGTGAGAGAGAACGGGCAGAGAAAGAAAGGGACAAAGAAATAGAAAGAGCTGGCAGATTGGCTGAGAGGGAGGAGCGAAGGGCGATGGAGGCCCAACTGTTTGAACTTTGAACTAGCCTTGGTCTCGCTGAACAATGGCTGAGAGATGGTGAGGAACGCTACCGAAGAGCACGAGAGCATGTCTTTCGTGTTAGTCGCTTCTTTGCTGCCCTGACGGATCAACGCCGGGGTGTGGGGATAGGAAGAGGAGTACAGAGCGGTAGAAGTACCGCTTTTCGTAGTTGGGTAGCACCCTTGAGAGCGTTTTGCCCGGAGAGTGGCGGGAGAAGTAATGTAGAGAGAGAAAGTGGAACTCAATGTACAATTTCTAGAAGGAATGGAATAAAAGGTTTATTTTTTTGTTGATTTTCCTTCTTACCATCTCGAATCCCTGCACACATCACTGAACAAACAATTCAGAATTTCTGTTCTGACTTGGCCCCTTGCTCAATAAGCAGGTGGTCATTTTGACTGTCCTTGATAACGGGTCAAGGGGCCAAGCCTTTATTAATGAAGGCAAGGGAAAAATGCGATGATGATGAATGCGACAGACAAACACACGAATGCAAGCAAAATTTAAAGTGAAATACTGCATACAAATGCAATCATGCGAAAATGATTTGTTTTTTTCTTTTTATTTTTCTGGCATTTTTTGTTGTTTTGTTATATTCATTTTTTTTTACAAATATCTACATTTTCTATTTTCCTCTTTTGTTTTTATTGTTATCATTTTTTGTTGCTAACGCCTGGTAAGCACCCATACGGCACCTAACCTACATGAGAACAGGGGTTTTCTACTAATCTCCCAGGTATCCTAAGCGCACATCTAGGTTGATTTGGGCCTCTAGACCCCTCGAATGATAATCTCGCTAGCTAAGGCTTACCCTGATGACAATACCGTCATGCCATGCTTAGGCTCCCAGTTGCTTCCGACCATAGGGATTCACCCAAAAGGTGTTTGAGGTAAATGATTTGCCCGACCCGGGTCTATCTCCTCACAACTCTAGATGGTATATGATGGAACACCCTGGAACCCTAACGACCAACCACGCGATGCTGACCCGGAATCAGACGTCGTCGCACCCATAGGTGACGCGCTTGCATTGGCCTAAGCCCAAGGTTAAATAAGAAGACATCAAGGCAGTAGACAGGGGTCTTGACCGGCCAGAAACACAGAGACTCCTTTGCAGCGATAGCTTTTACTTTTCAAAGTAGACAACCATACGCGTGTGTTAAAATAAGGTCACAGACCTTGGCGGGTTTCACCCTTTAGAAACTCCATCGAGCTTTCATCTTCAAAGGAAGAAGGAAGAGTATAGGGGGTAAACCTCCTGAGAGGACCGGCAAAACCGTTAACCCGGCGAGCCAATAAGGGCCCATTTAACTCTTCCCTTTCCGAAAACTTCGGATCAAATCTCGAGCATTTACATTCCATGGCCCCTTCTGCGGATTTAGATTTTTGCTTGGAGGGGTTTCATCGATGGAATCAGGCACGGTCATGACTAGGCTTTTCTTTTGATTTTGATTTTGTGCTTCCTTTTTGCGAGGGAGATGTAGTCATTTGACGTTGTGGGCTCCCTTTTATATGCCTGCGGGGACACTGCCCTCTTCTCGTGCTCTGATCGATGCTCGAGGAAATGGATCCTGCTCTTGCCTTAAGGGGTTTGAGTTTTGATTTCTTATGCTCAGCATTTTAAGGGCATCGGCTGTCTCATTTGGTCGAAGAGAAGAGAATAAAGATTACAACTTCTGGAGATCTTCTAGGTGAGGCCCCACCGTAGGTGATGCTACCAACTTTTTGGATAAAACACATGAGTGTGTACATGTTGGCTTCCTTTGAGCGAACATAGGCCGATGTGGCCGGACATGGATCTCCACGGTTCTGGCAGACCAAGACTTAATGGGCCCTATCCTAACATGGAGGTTGGATGCAGTGACTTAACTACATGGTAACTCCCAGGCATCGGCATTTTGAAATTTTATATATTTTTAGTGATTTTCAATATTTTTAGTGATTTTTTGATGTTTTCTTTCTTTTCATTTTTTTTTATTTTTTGACATTAAGATAAGGGTAGTACTTTTTAAGATAAAGCCCATTCCAAGGGTGGGATAACTCGGTCCCTTCGGCATCGACTAGTCTGTACGCGTTGCCAGGATGCACAGCCTGAATCACGTACGGTCCTTCCCAATTGGGTTGAAGTTTAGAACGTGGCTCTCCGGGTTTAACAAAAATTCTTTTCATGACCATCTCGCCAATTTTGAATTTTCTCTCAACGACTTTCTTTTGGTAAAAACGAGCGAGTCTATTTTGATACACACGTGCATGCTCGGCAGCGGCCAGCCGCTTCTCATCTAAGAGTTCCAACTAGACAAGGAGTGAATTACGACGTTCGTCGAGGGAAAATTCCTCATCCAATTGTACTCTAAGAGAAGGGATCAGAGTCTCGTACGGGACTACCGCTTCCATACCATAAGTAAGGGCAAACGGAGTTTGTCCGGTAGGGGTACGGATTGAGGTGCGATTGGCCCATAGAGCTTCGATAAGCTTCTCTGGCCAGTCTGAAAACTTACTAGACTCGCAGGTTTTCTTTATGATTTTGATCAATGTCTTGTTGGTGGCCTCTGCTTGGCCATTACCTTGTGGGTAATAAGGTGATGAATGATGCAATGCAATTGCGTACCTTTTGCAGAGGTCCTGAAGGTCATGAGAAATGAACTGTGGCCCATTGTCGGTGATGATTGTGCTTGGGACGCCAAACCTGGTGAGGATGTTCTTCATAATGAACTTGCAGACTGTTGACGCCTTAATTTTCACATAAGCTTCGGCTTCTGCCCATTTGGTGAAGTACTCCGTCGCAGTGAGGATGAAAGATTTCTGCTTGGTGAGGGAATTGGGATCACCTAGGGGACCAATGATGTCAAATGCCCACATGGAGAAAGGCCACGGGGAGGATATTGGATGAAGTGAGGAAGATGGTGAATGAATTTTGTCGGCGTGAAGCTGACACTTGACACATCTACGGACATAAACATCACAATCCTCTTCCATAGTGGGCCAGTAAAAGCCTTGCCGAACAATCTTCTTAGCATTTGGCTATTTACATGGCCACCGCATACACCTGAGTGTGCTTCCTCTACACATTTCCAAACCTCATCGTCAAAGACATCTTAGTAGAACACCCATAAGGCTTCTCCTGTACAGTAGACCTCCAACCAATGTGTATTTTTGGGCCACCCTTCTTATGGCTTTCTTATCCTCTGTGGTTGCTCCTTCAGGGTAAGACTGATCTTTGCAATACTTGACAATTTCATAGAACCAAGGTTTCTCCTCGTCGGCTAGTTCTTCTTCAAATTCTGCCAACATGATTTCCCTCTTCTCAAGTATTTCTCCTTCTTGGATCTTCCGTAGGGCTCTTTCTTTGACCTTTAAAAGGTAAGGGTTCTGAACAGCAGGGACAAGACGTTTGTAGATATTGATGGATTTAAACCCTGCACCTAGAGAGAACTTGAAAGATGAGGCCAAGGAGGCAAGGGCATCGGCCAGAATGTTATGTTCGCGAGGAACATGGACAAAGATCAGCTTGGTGAACAATTTGGCATAAGCGGAGACCAGCTCCTGATAGGGCTTGAGCTTGGGATCAAGGGTACGATATTTGGTAAGCACTTGGCAGAGAACAAGTTGACTATCACCCACGACTCACAATTCGGTGATATAGAAGGAATGGGCTAGTTCTAGACTAGCTAGAAGAGCCTCATACTCAACAATGTTGCTGGTGACTGGAAATGCGAGGTGAAATGCCTCTGGGATGGTAACGCCTTCGGGCGTTAGAAGGACAATGCCAATACCCTTCCCTTGGGAATTCAGAGCTCCATCAAAATATAACGTCCACATTGGCTCAACAGATTGGGTGATGGACATTAGTTCCTCATCTGAAAACTCTGATTGGACATGATCGAACTTGGGAAGAGGATGGTGGGCGAGATGCTTGGCTATGGCATAGCCTTTAATTACCTTTTGCTGGATGTAGGTGATGTCGAACTGAGAAAGAAAACTTTGCCAGCGTGCTAGCCTATCCGTAAGGATGGATTTCTCCAGAAGGAACTTGATAGGGTTCATGCGAGCAATCAAGTGGATCTCATGAGCCAAGAAGTAGTGCTTCAATTTCTGCACTACCCAAACGAGGGCAGCACAGGTTTTCTCCATGACTATGTACTTCTGCTCACAGGGATTGAGAAGTTTGGACAAGTAATAGGTTGCCCGTTCATTGCCTTCTTCATCAGCTTGTGCGAGGACGGCTCCCACGGAGTCATCCAAGACTGAGATGTAAAGGATCAGAGGTTTTTCTGGTTTGGGTGGAATGAGAACGGGTGGACTAGCTAGATATTCCTTTAACCCTTCAAAAGCTTTTTGGCATTTAGAATCCCAATGGAATTCTACTCCCGGCTTGGTCAACTCATAGAAAGGTCTACACCTTTGCGAGTGCTGAGACACAAACCGACGGATGAATTGCAGCCTCCCAATTAAACCTCGGGCTTCCCTCCAATTTTTGGGAGGTGGCATGTCCCTGATGGCCTTAGCTTTATTGGGATCTATCTCGATCCCCCTTTTGCTCACAATGAAGCCCAGTAATTTGCCCGATGATACACCAAACACACACTTTTTCGGATTTATTTTCAATTGGAACTCCCTTGATCTCTGCAAGACCTTAGCCAAAACCCTCGGATGTTCCACCTTGGTCCTTGATTTCACCAATAAATCATCCACATACACCTCCAGATATATATGCATCATGTCATGAAATATGGCCATCATAGCTCTTTGGTAAGTAGCTCCAGCATTTTTTAACCCAAACGGCATGACCACATAACAATATGTTCCTCATGGTGTAGTGAATGACGTCTTCTCCTGATCCTCTTCTGCAAAACAGATTTGATTATATCCTGAAAATCTATCCATAAATGAGAAGGTTTCATATCCTGCTGTGTTATCGATTAACACGTCAATATGAGACAAGGGAAAATCATCCTTTGGACACGCGCGGTTAAGGTCTCGAAAGTTGATGCAAATCCTGACTTTCCCATCTTTCTTCATGACCGGGATAATGTTTGTCACCCATTGAGGATAAAGGACGACTCTAATAAACCTGGCTTTATGGAGCTTGTCGACCTCTTCTTTTATTTTCAAAGCCATTTGAGGGTGGAAATGCCTTAACCTTTGTTTTACCGAGGCAGATCCTGGTTTTAGAGTTAAGTGATGTTTAACCAAGGCGGAATCCAATCCCGGCATATCCTCGTAGCTCCATGCAAACGTGTCCTTATACTCTTTAAGAACTTCGACCAATGCCTCTTCTTCAGAGGGTGGTAGATTATCACTTATGAGGATGATCCTAGGGTCTTCCTCAGTTCCCAAGTTGACTTCCTTGGTGGACTCTTCTACGGCGGCTGAAGGCTCGTCGAATCTCCTTATTCCACTAGCATATGCACCAGTCGCATCCTCATATTCTTCATCCCCTTCTTCAAAAGGATATTCTTCATCAGTGATCTCGTAGACTCCATACCTTCATCAATCACACAATTACCCTCACATTCTATCTCCGGTAGCTGGATGGGATTTTCTAGCAGCTGAGGGATGTCGAGAAGGGCCTGACACCTGGTGGTTAAATCCAGAAGGAACCGACGAGGGATTTGCCTACCCTTGGATTTCTTTTTGGATACTACCCTTGATTTATTATCCCTAGCTTGACTCACATTTTTTACAGAAGGAGAAAAGGTTGAAGGGGATGGTGAAGAATGTATAAGGAAAGACCCCTCAGAGGAGGAGTAAAAAAGGTCACTCATGGGACCTTGGATGAGTGGCCCGCAGGGCGGGACGCACTCGTGGGAGATGTAGGAGGTTTCCTCAATAATGATGTGTTGTTGAGGAGTTTGAAAATTGATGTTTTTTTTCTTTTTCATTTTGATGACAAAACAATGAAAAGAAATCGGAGGAGAGCGAAAAGTGGTTATAGCTAAAGGATTGGGAGGCTCGTAGAGCAGATCATGATTGAAAATCTGGCGCGGGTTGAAAAACTCGCGCAGCTAGGTGAGTAGAGAAGGGGACCTGGGAAGATCATCAGACAATTATCTAGCCCAGGAAGAAGACATCAACAAAGGCTGAGATGAGTGAATGGAGAAGACGGCGGCTAATGAGCCGTCGATGGCAATGTTGATGACGGATAAATATCCGCCGGTGACAGAGTCCTTCTGGCGAGGACGAGGATAGTTTGGAACCTTGGCAACAATAGTGATATTCTCTGGCATTTCGGAGATCAATGGCGGTCCTTCAAGCTGGGGAGGCGAGAACATCCTTTCCAGTGCAATAGAAATATCCCGTATATCAAACCACTTGTCCCATTCGCATTCTGGATCTTCGATCTTGCCTCTTTTGGTGACCCTCAGATATTTTTCAGCCGAATATACAGCATGTGATCCCCCGTGTGCTTCTTGCGGGTAATCCCCCATCTGAATAACGGGCCCTTTGTTGAAATGGTTTGATAGGGTCCATGTGAGGGGCTTTCAATCTGCCTTGAGTGGTCCTTTGAAGCCTAGGCCAAACCTGCGGTTCGACCTGATTTCCTTTGGTGGTTTCAGCCTACCTTGTAGTTGCGCACCCAGACCTTTGCCCTGTTGATAGCCGATATTCCTCATAATCTCCCAACCTTTGGAATGAAAAGGGAGACATGGCGTTGTCACCTTGATCGACTTCTTTGGTGCTAGCGGAGTGTGAGATGAATCACACACATCCAGCAGCGACAATATGGGCCGATGAGGCGGCCAAACAGAGGGCAGAGAGGTGTTGATAATATCTACTGTGTGAAGGACAGGTGTACTGACCACTTTAATAATTCTCCCATTATAAGGAAACTTTAAGCACTGATGGTTGGTGGAAGGCACAGCATCCATGGCTTCAATGTAGGGGCGACCCAGTATGGCCTTGAATGTGGGGTCCATGTTAAGGAAGTGGAATTCCGAGGAGACTGACACAGGGCCTAGCTCCACTTTCAGGATAATCATCTCTTGTGGCAGCCTTTTGCTATTGTCATAAGCTGTGACTGTGATCGAGGAAGGTCTTATCTGTTTCTCGTCGACCCCACACAATTGAAGGGTGCTCATGGAGATCACATTTATGGACGCACCAGTGTCTACAAGGCACGGGTTTATGGAGACTCCATTGATTTTTATTGCAATGCACAACGCATATTTTCGAGCTTCCTTGGGAGCGAGTTCGTAGTTGTGAAACATGATGGCCGGTTGTGTGTCTGTTGGTGTCAGGACGGTTGAAATTTTCTCTACGGGGAGGTCTTCATTCACCATGACCTTTTGCAGATATTCCATCAAGGCCGCCTGATGGGACGTGGACCTTTGAAGCAGCTCGAGGATGGAGATCCGCGCAGGTGTCTTGTCCAAGTGTTTCAACAAATCATACTGTGTTCCAGGGATAGATTTTTCTGGCTGTTCTCCATCGTCCTTCTCAGGCTGAGACTGCTCGGGGTTCTGGCTGTTCCAGGGGAAGACCCTGTGGAAAATCCTTCCACTCCGGAGCACCATTGCCTGCGGCTTTTGTACCTCTATGGGGGTAGCTGTGGGTTTTAACAGAGGTTTGAGGGGTAGTGGTGGAGAAATGGTTGACGAAGCTGGAGTAGCAATGGGAGCAGGGATTCTGATGAGAGGTTTGTTCGGTGGAGGCACGGTGGAGGTTGAGGGGATATCATATGGGGGATGAAGGATAAGGGGTTTGGAAGGTAGAGGTGGAGGCAAAGTGGAAGTGGATAATGCTTGAGGCGGGTAATGGTTTTGAGAGGGATGGTGGGTGATGATTGGTTTTGAAGGCATTGGTGATGGTATTGTGGAGATAGGCGGGGTCAGGTATGGTTGATGGGTGATGAGAGGTTTGGAAGGCATAGGGGTAGATGTAGTAGAGGTGGACGGTGTAGACACGCTATTTCTGACATCCCCTGAGAAAATCTCATATTACTATATGACGCCCCGCAGTGGGCCAGAAAAGCTTCGACCTTAGCCACGATGTTATTCAATCGGTCGAATGACCGGATCTCCATTCCTATCATCTTCTCCAGGACCTCTCTCCTGAGATTTTATTTGCATATTTATACAGCATCCTCCTGATGCGGGGGCTACTTGCACCTCATTCTGAGGTTTCTCCACCTCTTGATATAATCGAGGGCTGTTTCATTTGCCCTCTGTCTTGTTGAGTAGAGTTCGGCCACTGTGAATTCCCTCTCTGTAACTTGGAATCTTTCTCTGAACTTCCTCTGCATGTCCGACCAGTCGCTGATCGACCCGGCCGGGAGGCTGGAGTACCATTCAAAAGTGAGCCCCGTCAGTGAGGACCTGAAAAATTTCAGCATATATGACTCGTCGGTGGCCAGATCACCCATGACGGTCATGTAGTAGGTGACATGTTCCTTCAGGGATCCCTTATCGTTGAACTTGTCAAATTTCGGCGGCTTGCTAATCCCAGGAGGGAGCCGCTTAGCAGCATGGTGTGGAGGGTATGGGACCCTATATGCATCAAATGCGACGTAGTCACCTTCAGTTCTTTCAGCGAGCTTCTGCTCGATCATTCTCTCCACCATCATTTTGTTCATGACGGTCGGATCAACTGGTTCTGGGTAGAAATGCGCCGGCTGCAGGTAGGGGGTAACCAGGGTGGTCGCCTGTGGAGGGGAACGTAGTAATGAAGGTGTCTGGTGCACCTGTGGTAGCACCGGCGGCATCAACGGCTGTGGTGGGCGTTGCTGAGTCGTTGCCAGGCTCGGTTCTGCAGACTGGGGTACGGCATGGAGCCGTGAGGGGTCATTTCGGTTGACAGCTCCCCATGATGATTCGCCCTGTATCTCGGGCTGTTTAGAGGCTGAAGACTGCTCTGTCTTCTCCATCAATTACTTCTTCAGCAGCTCTATCTCCTGGCGGTACCTTTGTAGTATCATGAGTATTGCCGGATCCATAGCCGCAGTGCTGGGAATAGCTTCCGTTGTCTCCCCGGATGCACCCTCAGGTAGGATGTCGAGCATGTCATCTTTTTCTTCTTCTGTTGTCACCACATTGGAGGTCAGGACGGCAGGCTCATCACATTGTTGGACATGGGCTAGGGTTTGCTCCCCTCTAGCTGCTGCCAATAGTTCTCTTGCAGCTTCTACCCTCCAAGTGTTCGGCCCTGGCCTATCGGCAATCGAGCCAGCTCGCAAGGATCTTCTGGAAGCCTTCCATATTGGCCGGGTATGCTAGCCATGTTACAGGTGAAGATCTGCATTCTTCTCCTTCGTCTATGAACCTTCCTTCTTACATGCTCCGGGAAGGTCAGTCTCTCAAATACAGAGATTCTCTTTCTTTCTTCCCGCCGAGGGGCGGTCTCATCGGCTTCGACATCGAAGCCATCTTCGTAGCTATTGTCGTCGACAAACGACGTCATCCTTTTTTCTTCTTCTTCTTCAACTGCCGTTGGTGGGCAGTAGTCTTCTTCATCCGCGGCTGCTTGTAGTAGCCGTTGTTGGCCCAGCGAGGGGTTGCCTAGACCTCTGAAGTAATTCTTGACCATGTTGGTCATTTCTTCTTGCTTCAGTCCCTGATGTAGGACTAGGGATAGCTGTCGACCTCCGACGGGAGGGATATAAGCAAGCCGGGCTCGTCCGGCGAGTTGGTGGAATTTTCTTCCCATTGTAGGGATGGTGGCTTGTCGGGCGCAGGCCCTAAAGCTTTCAAGGCGTGGAGGTTCCACAACCGTCTCTTCTTTCCTTGGGGCCGGGGCCTTCTCCTTCTTCATTCTCATTTCGTCACTTGCAGGGCAGTGACGGGTTGGTATGACCTGGTAGGCGGGCTGGGTCTTTTTAGGGACCCAAACCTGCTTGAATTTCTTCGGCCTAGGGGCAAGCTTCTCATGGCCATGGTGGCTGACTTCTTCTTTCTCAGCTCTCCTTCCGGAGAGGGCTTGGTAAGAGTTGTGGACAGGTACGGCAGGGACGACCCGATCCGGGACCACCTGAGCGTCGCGTCCGTCTAGGAAGACGCAAACTCCACCAACTAGCATAGACCTACCGGATATTGAGAGACATCCGGTGACAGGAGTAGTGTTCCGCCGGAAGCCTCTACGCTAACGTCCTTCGGCATTCTTGGAAGGGATGGGGCGGGACCCATGGTTGATGTGGTGCACCAGGCAACTGGCGATAGGAACCGGACTCTTGAGCGAGCCCGCACAGCATCGAGCCTTCAAGGCCTCGACCTTCTTCGCAGTCTCCTCGGCAGGTTCCGAGGTCTCCACTTGAAGCATATCAACAAAGGACAACCCCAAAAAGTTGGGGAAGCCTACAGCAGCGGGGAATGATCTCAGGACAGTAGGCACCGCCAGGTACCCGTGCTCATCGTGGCCGGTGATGATAGCGGGGCCAAAGTTGACACCAGTCAATCCAGTTGATGCCATTGCTTGCCTGCAACACAAAACAAGCAACGATCAACAGTCTTTGGGAAGGCCTTGGGGCCCACATATCTCGGCAAAGAGATGAAAGGTGACACTGTTCCCACTGGGTGTGCCAGACTTGTTGGGTTGTTTTATTTTTTTATCAGGGGGGCAATCAACCAGTTAATTAATGACAGCCAACTGATTAATTGATCACGCAGGCGTGCCAGTCATGTGAGTGACGAGTTTGTTATGTGCTCATTCTGACCCTTGCGAGGCGAGAGTGAGATTCGGGTCGGGACCAGTAGCCCGCCATACCATAAAGGCTATGGCGTTAATTACATCCCCCATAAGGGAGTAAACCTTTGATTAATTGCCGAGATAGCGGGCTGTCCGAGGCCGAAAGAATATGCGAAAAGATAGACGTGACGAGGTGACTGAAATGATTTTATCTATCATGCAAGAGGGGCATGGTTCATTAAGTTGGAGACCCTCGATACGTGGCGGAGGACATAGGTCCGAGGACCACCGTCGCGCATAGCAAAGATTTCCGATCGGGCATAACCCGATCTTCCGTCAATGCCATTTGATATACCCGAGGGTCTATGCGAGCGTGCATGCATGATATTTATGGCTATGCTAAGCATGGCAATAGAGTTATGAAAGTCAACAGTGATTGATCAAATTTATTAATCTCCGCCAAGGGAGACGAAGGTGGTGACATAAACATGATAATGATAGCAAGACGCTAATAAACATGATAGTAAAAGCATATTAATAGGATGATTCGGACTTGAATAGCCCTTTTCTCATTCAGTTTATTATTGATTAGAGTTATGAATCCTGGTCGTGCGAGACGAAGATCGCTCCAAGGACGAGTGAGTGATTAGAGCAGCATGATGGTTTAAAATCGACGCGACCAAGCGTAGGGATAGGTTTCCCCGGCGCGGCCAAACATAGGTAAATGAGTTTAACCCCGCAGCCTTGACAAGCGTTAATCCGGCGCGGTAGGCTTGGGGCGTGCCGGTAACGAGCCGTTTGAAAATGAAATTTTATGAGTGTAAAGCTATTCCGGCGCAGGGGGATACCGCGCCGTATTAAGGCGTGTCGGATTATGACCGCGCCGTTTTAACTGATTTTTGATGATTTTTGAAGCCATTTTGGTTTATTAAGATGTTATTTAGGGTTTTGAAGTTAATTGAGCTGATTGCTTATTCAATTGGAGTCCAGAGCTCTCCAGGAGCAAAGTTATGAGCTAGTGCGAGGTTTATACTCGAGCACTAGGGTTTATTACTTGAGAACGTGTGTTTTATTGGGGCCAATTCACATAAGTGATCTCATTAGTTAACAGAGTCCTGCCGAAAATTGGGTAGCATCTCCCCCGTCTCTGCAGGATTGTAGGGGAGAAACGGGGTCATACTCACTTGTGGAGTAAGTCCCGTAGCAGCCGGTCGGCACGATGACAGCCAACAAATCCCAATCGGACAGGAAACCCCGAGGACTGGCCTACGAGGGGTACCATGACTCCGTGGGTTGAAACAGGCGGATAAGGCAGCTGACGAAGGAAGCAACAAATCCTGAGGGCTAGCCTACGAGGGGTGAGCAACCTATAACCTGCACTGTATCCAAGAGAGAGAGACGACTATCGGGGAGAGATGCCCTAAGGATGAGCCTACTAGGGGTACACCTCCCTTAGCCACCACAGGGTCCCGAAGGACAGTAGATTTAGATTGTTGGGCTGAAGCCCCTATTAATATTCACCTTATGGCCCCTTGAGACCCTCATCACTCGCAGATGGGGACCTTTGACCAAATGGTGATTCTGAGATACCAATGGGGTATGTCCCCCCTCCACGGAATATTGAAGCCAATGTTCTCGGAAACAATGAAACCCGACGATCATGAATCATGGATGGGATAAAAGGGTTAGCAGATTAATGCTCATAGGGTTAGCAAATTAATGCTCACGGGGGTTGATGGGTTAGCATTACGAGCTGCACCAATCGAGATATGTAAAAAAAACATCAGAATCATTAGCTTATAATGGATGCAGGGATTATAGAGACGACCCTGTTCACTCTGGACTATGAAGAAGTGCAGAGGGGTGAAGATAGGGTCGACCTCGGAGCAGGGACTAGCAGAGATGCATGCACGAGCGTGTCTCGAACCATGAAACCCACAATATACACACGGCAAGGCACGTCCCTTGCATTTGAAAGGAAGAGCCCCGGGGAGGGGGGAAGCAATATCAATATAGCCCGTATGGCTCCGGGCATGTTCGACTCCGCGAAGCAGAACTCAGCAATCGAACACACAGAGTGATCGGGCATGCAGACTAAGAACGGAACAAGAAAAGCATACAAGACACAACATCATTCATTCCAGTGACGGGAGATGAAAGATCGGGCATGTTATGAACATTCGGCGCACCGGCGTTGTCGCTCGGCGGCCACTTCATTGATTTCAAAGAAGAAATTACTGAGGGAGTACAGAAAGAGGACGAACAGATGGTGAGGGGGGAGGAGGATGGGCTCGTATCATCACCCCTCCTCCCCCTCACTTACACGACGACAGGAAGGAGAAAATAGAGGAGGGGTCTTCGAGAAACGATATGCGGAACCCACCTAAATTTCACCGATAAAACTAGAGTAGCAGACTCTCTTCTCCTTCTCTGACTTCGGAGGGCTTCAGGCGGAGAGGAAGGAGGTGGCGAGGGGAACGCTCTGTGAGAACCCTCTTCTCTCACAAGGAAACCCTCTCTCCCTCGAAGGTGATTGGCTCTCCGGCTCTCTCTCCTTTTCTTTCAATTCTTCTTCTTAATTCGCCCCTTCGAACCCCCTTTTTTTTGAAACCCCCTCGAGCCGCCACATATATAGGAGCAAGCTCGAAGTTTAATCCGGTGTGAGGAATGGCACGTCGGGGAAGGGAACTCCGTAGCCTTTAGCGCGCCAGAATAGGAGGGCGCCGGATATGGGGGCGTGCCGAATAAGGGCGCGCCATATTAACATTTCCCACTCGTCGCAGGTTAGCCGGTGAGTCCGGGGATGGTTCCGGGAGTCGCCATGAACATTCATCTTGCCGCCGTTCTTCAAAACCTCGACGGGAAGCCTTATTGAAGCTCTCAGGATGACGTATGACCCTTCTCGGAACCTCGAGTGTCTTTGGTTTGAACACGCTGGTTTTCCGCTGACACGGCTTTCGGCACTATGATCCATGCTGCTAGCTCGGTCTGGCTTGTGTTCAAAGCTTCTTGGAGGGTGGAGTAACACTCGAGATAGTTCCGCCTAGGCCGGGCGATCATTCGGCCACTAACGGGCCCAACTTGGCAAGAAGCCGTACCCGTGCCGGGTAATCAGGATCTTCTGCCGATAGAGCCCTCGGTCCTCCATTCTGAAGAGCCAAGGGAGTTCTTCCATCTTAGGAGAGTCTTTCACGGGGTGGCGGGCCACCAGGTAGACCGCTGTCCTTGGTCGGACAATGGGTGTAGTGTATGCGGCACGACGGAGTCGATACCGGTTCATTGGACATGCTTGGTCTCACTGCCGGTTGATTGTGAATTCATCTCATTTCTCCTTAGGTGAAGTCCCCGCTGTTCATACAGGGTGACCTGAGGCTCTGGCAGCTTGAGCGGGCTTCAATATGTTGATATCTATCGGCTTCTGTGCTTCAGTAGGCCGTGTCATTCATCTTTGAGGCCTGATCGCCGTGAATCATATTTTGAGTGCCAACAATGATGTGGAAGGCTTTACACTCATAAAATTTCATTTTCAAACGGCTCATTCCCGGCGCGCCCTAAACCGGCGCGCCCCAAGCCTACCGCGCCAGACTAACGCTTGTCAAGGCCGCGCCGGGTTAAACTCCTTTACCTACGTTTGGCCACCCTGGGGAAACCTATCCCTATGCTTGGTCGCGTCGGTTTTAAACCGTCATGCTGCTCTAACCACTCACTCGTCCTCAGAGCGATCTTCGTCTCTCAAGATCGGGATTAATAACCCTAATGAATAATAAACTGAACGAGAAAAGGGCTATTCAAGTCCGAATCATCCTATTAATATGCTTTTACTATCATGTTTGTTAGCGTCTTACTATCGTTATCATGTTTATGTCACCACCTTCGTCTCCCTTGGCAGAGATTAATAAATTTGATCGATCACTGTTGACTTTCATAACTCTATTGCCATGCTTAGCATAGCCATAAATATCATGCATGCATGCTTGCATAGACCCTCGGGTATATCAAATGGCATTGACGGAAGACCAGGTTATGCCCGATCAGAAATCTTTGCTATGCGCGACGGTGGTCCTTGGACCTATGTCCTCTGCCACGTATCGAGGGTCTCCAACTTAATGAACCATGCCCCTCTTGCATGATAGATAAAATCATTTCATGTGACCTCGTCACATCTATCCTTTCGCATATTGTTTCGACCTCGGACGGCCCGCTATCTCAGTAATTAATCAAAGGTTTTCTCCCTTATGGGGGATGTAATTAACGCCATAGCCTTTATCGTATGGCGGACTGCTGGTCCCGACCCGAATCTCACTCTCGCCTCGCAAGGGTCAGAATGAGCGCATAATAAACTCGTCACTCACGTGACTGGCATGCCTGCGCGATCAATTAATCAGTTGGCTGTCATTAATTAACTGGTTGATTGCCCCCCTGATAAAAAAATAAAACAACCCAACAAGTCTGGCGGATTAACCCCGCACCTTATTAGCATTCAAACCGCGCCGAATTAAGGGCCGTTCCGAGCTTCCGTCAATCGAAGAGGAGATCAATCAGGGCGAAGCTCATTCGTCGGTCTTGCTGCAATCGTGCCTTGCTCGCAATAGGTATCCATCCCCCTACCTCCACCGAAGATCTCAGGCGCCGAAATGGTCAAACCACGCCGAAAACCATCACACGAATAACCCACGCTAGCTTCGAATCCACGAATGGGATTGTACCAATGCCACGCTCCGATACTCGTGCCATCACGCTCCAGGTCAACTCTATGTCGTCACCACCTCGTCTAGCTCCGCCACAGTAGCACGCCTAGGGGAGAGGAGAAGAGAGAAGAGAGAATGGAGGGAGAGAAGTGAGAGATCATGAGAGAGGAGAGAGGAGAGAGTGGAAAGGGTTAAAAGGGAAAAGAAAAATAGGAAATTAGCAATTTTCCTAAAATCTGATTTTCTGCACGAAATTTCGTAAACTCAGAAAAATACGAAAAAATAGTCTTCGTGATTCTCGGAACGAGCACAATACACATGTAGCGTTCCGGAGTCTCAAAACTCAACGGTTCACTCTCCACGGGGTTCCGCAAGTTATTCAAGGTAAAAATCTGAGTGGATCGTAAAGCACTATCAGGGACCCACGAAAGTGCTCCGAAAGCTCTCCGATTCTGATCCGAAGAATTCAGGGTATTACAGCCTCCCCTCCTTAGGAAATTTCATCCTTGAAATTTAAGGAGTCAACATAAAAAAGGGAAGAACAATCCCAAATGTTGGCAATGCTCTCCAAGCTCCAGCCAAACCTCGAACACAAAACATGATAACACAATTCTTGAAGCACACAATTCAGAGGGACACTGCCAGACCACAATCATAGGCACACGCTCCAGATCTCAAGGCACATTGATCCACAGAACGAGTATGGCACACAAAAGAACACAAGTCTGGCACCTCCGAAACATCATGGCATTATCGCTATTGTCTCACAGAACAAGGAGACACGATCCATGCCACGAAACAGTCACCGATAAAAACACACACGGCAGATGAAACAAGCATATGCTCTCACGAGGAAAACAACCATCTCAACTGACTGCTCCAACCATCGGCTTCCGCACCATGAACATCAAATGAAACTAGCACGCAGAACGCCAATGACAGTACTGGACCAAAAGCATAATCAAGTCAGTCCTCACTCAGACATTACATCTGATTCGAGTTGCATGCCAACTCTACCAAGATAGAAGAGTACAACAAAACCAACCGATAAGATCTCGATCCACACAATTCCAAACTCAGACTCACAAGGAACTCCTCCCAAGCTGACCACAGCACAAACCATCACGCAACCTCAAGCAACACCTGTAGAATCCCTGGCTCCGTTCTTAACACAGAACCATGGAACACAACTGCAAGCTGGGTCACATCAAGGCCAAATTACAGCTGAACACACGGCTAAAATGTACTAGCCACTCACAGCTTACCAACAAGGACCCACAACAACCTCTCAAAAAAATGCATCTCGAGGACCATGATCTTATCCCGAGAGCACAACTCCCAAGAAATATAGAGAAAGAAAAGGGTACTCGACCAGCATATGCACTGACATATTTCCCCAATTCTCAAACCTACTAGTGCCAACAACCATAGTGCCTCAAGCAACGGCATGGCAACCAACAACATCAAGGCACACATAGCCAAGATGAAGTTACACCGAGGAAACAATCCTCTCGGCCAGTCAGAATCTTCCAACCAAACGATCCTCGACCTGTGGGTTATAAGTCCACACGCTTCTGATGCACACTCAACACCACACACACATGCATCACAGACAACTCGGCATCCGCATCTCAGCACACACCTCGGCGCCAACGTAATTCACGAAACTGTAATATACGACGCCTCGAGCACCGATCCTGCTAACAATCGATCTTAAATCACCAAAGTGCAAACCATCGTGTTGAGGTGCTAGACTCGGATTCAGAAGGGGGGTTGAATGAATCCTTTGAAAATTTTGACCAATTAAAAATTAATTGTGTCAATCAGAGATGCTGAATAGGAACTAACTAGATTCTACCGAGTCTGAAGGGTAGCAAGGAGCTTAATCAAGTAGTGAACTTGCAGCTGACATGCTCACAGGACATGGAGAGAGAGATCAGCCTATACATTCATTTAACGGAGCAGGATAACCAAACCATAGTAGATAAGGAAACTTTTAGGTGGTTCGGTCCTCCGACCTACGTCCACCCCACACTCAAACTAGAGTGTGGCTTATTGCTGCCAAACAGCTTGAAATCACTGGGCCTCACAGCTTGCCTACAAACCGCTGATTCACAGCTTCAACTAATGGGCCTTACAACTTGCCGTCCGCTAGGCAATACAACTTGGCCGTCCAGAGGAATCCACCTCTGCAGTCGCTCACACACAGCTTGAATGGAAATGTATGATGAAAGAAAAAAAAAATTCAGCACCGAAAAACTGACAATAAGATCAAACAGAATTGTTCACATAGGAGCGCAGTGTCTTGGATCTGATCCGGAAGACACTTAAAAACAACAGATCTGAAGTAAATACTGATGCTGCTTCACTTCACACTCTTTCTGCCTTCTGCTCTCAGAACCTCTTTGTTTCTTCTCTCGTACTTCTTTTCTTTGGATCATGGGGGCACTATCTCTCTCCGCTTCAGCTTTCTATCTACTCATTGATGGAATGGTTTGTCTCTGGTTTTCTCTCTTGACCCACACACTGCTCTCACTTCTCTTCTTTTTCACTATACTCCTTTTTTTTCTTCTTTTTCTCGAACCCTTTTCCTCAGCATATATATATGTGTCTGCTCCAGAACCTTAGGCGTGTGGATACCCCGTTTCTCACCTGAAAAGTTGGGGCACATGTAGGAATATTCTGGGCCTCTATCTTCCTCAGATCACGTGCCATTTACCTGGTGAATGCATAGAAAAACTATCTGAAAAGGAATAAACATTCTGTCACTTTCTTAGCACAAGTCTTACCGACGTAGCGAGTAAGTAAGCATAAACTGCACTGAGTAGGAGTTACCAAGTCAGACATTGCACTGACTTACTATAAGGTGAGCAAGAGGTTGCACCAAGTTGAAGTGAGCAAAGACGAGAGATGCACTTACTTGAGAAAACGCATGACGTCATAAGCACGAACCATAGAGTCCAATAGTGCAACAGATATGCACCGACAAGAAACCACAAAACACAAGGATACACTGACTTTATTTTTGCCAGAATGGAAAGTTTGCACCGAGTTGATAAAGAAGAATGCACGGACAAAGGAAGATGCAAGACATAATTTGCACCAAGCCAAGAAAGCCCGTCCAAGTAAGAACTTGCACCGAGATGGCAGAGAGAAAGACGCAGAACAAAGAGAGATGCAAGCCAAAGCTTGCACCGAGTTGGATTTGCACTGAGATAAGAAATGAGCAGACTCAACAAGTGCATTCTAGACAAGAATTGCACCGACCCAGATATTGCACCGAGAGAGTAACGGGACGACAGTGTGTGTGCGTGAACAGAAACTGCACCGAGGCAAGCACTTATGCGTGAAATGCAGAACAAAGCTAGACTTGCACCGAGCTAGATTTTTAGCAATACAACACATGCACTGACTATGATTTATTCTATGAAATAACATGCACCAAATGGACCATACAAACAGATAGAATTGAGGGATTTAAACACCTTAATCTAAACATGATTCATAGAAAGGCATTATCAAAACTTGGGTTCCAACAATCTCCCCCTTTTTGATTATGACAACTATGAGTCATGTATGATTAAACCATTTAAAGAAAATTCAATACTCAACATTTAAACCAGTGTGTTTACAGTTTGTTGGAGCATGTTCAAAACTTATTCACACGTAGACAAGATAGAAAATGCATAGACAAGATAGAAAATGCATTGATCACAATAGGTGTGCGAACGAACAAAATACAAACATGTAACATGTGAGAACAAAAAGAGGATACTTCTGCATGTATTAAGAAAGCAACATTAGTGTTTGAATGAACATCTCTTTTCACAAAAAAGATATTTGAAACAGTAGATCTTTTCCCCCTTGTCATTTTACTCAGCATAAACATACCCAGCAGCACATATGAGGTCTTCTTGTTGCATGAGGTCTTCTTCTCTTCTTCTATCCCTTTATCATTATCAAAAATAGGGAATTGGGAGAAGTTAGTGACCTCGGTAACTCCCCCTGTCTCTTGGAGGATATGCTGAACTGGAGCCAGAGATGGGAAGTCTATTCATCAACGAGGTGTGAAGATCTCTAATGGAATCTGCCAGTTTATCGAGTTTTGATGCACAATATTCCCCAGTCTTTCCACTAGGAAGGTGGTTGACTCTTGTTTATTGATAGATTGTTGAACGGTCTCTGAGAGTGTCTGTAAATTAGACTGGACAATTTGAAACTTTTTGATGATTTCTGGCTGACTGGCCGCTATCTTGTTTAATGATCCCTTTATCTGTTCAAGCTCAATTTTCAGATCAAAAGTATGGCTAAGAATTTTAGCCATATTGCTGAAGATGGAGATTTGGGTATCTTGAATTTTGCTAACCATGTCACCCACTCGAGTGCTGATACCCATAAGAGATTCTAAAATCTCTCGTACTGCTTCTTCAGTTTTTCGTTTAGCAGATAAAAACTCTATCCCTTGTCTCTTGACAACTTTTTCCAAATGCTTTAATTGGGAATCTACTTTGTCCAGTTGAAAGGTGTTGAACAGAAATGGTTTATTCATCAGTTCATTCTGATTCAACACTATCTCAGTCAGATTTGCCAGCATCTGTGCAATGTTAGGCTCAGCACTAGGTCTTGATGAACTAGAAGTGGATGCACTTGACTCTGGAAATTCAGTAAAATACTCATGTTGTTGTTCAGGGGGTGGAGGAGGTGGTATGCCAAGACTAATCAATTCTCCAAAATGTGGACCAAATTCAGGAGCGTGAGAGAAAGACATTTTTGGATACATTCTGTGGTGAGGGGCAGGTCCCATAACATATTCTTGTGATTCTTCTTCAGCTGCCCCTGGAGCTGGAGCACTTGGTTGCTCATGTGGAGCTTCTTCAGCAGATCCTTGAGCTCCTTGTTGTTCATCTTCTTGTACATTGACCACAGACTCGGCAATTTCTTCATAAATTTTGTCGGTCTCTTCTGTCAAAATCTGTGTAACCATCTCAGACAGTAATCCTTCATCTGCTTCAATTTCTTCTTCACTTTCCTCTTCTACACCTTGTGTATCAGCCTCTTGTATTTCTGCTTCACTAGGTTGATCTTCCTCTTATTCTTGCTGAACAAGTTGCTGTTCCTACTCAGATTGTACTCCAAAGTTATCAAATAGCTCACTGATATTTTGATCCAGCTGTTTTACAATTTGGGCATCAGTTAAATCCAATTCATGAATTTCTTGTTCTAGTTGAAGATCCTTGAGATTCTTCTCAGCTATCATAGGAAGAATTTCTTCTTGACGAACCTGAGGAGGCTGTTCTGACACTGACCCAACCTGGGTCTTTATATCCCTTTCCAATGGAGTATCCTTTGTAGAAGGAGTACTCGTTCGTTTAGTTCCTTTCAAGCTCATGAAAGTATTAATGAAGCCCATGTTGTAGATGTTTATCTTGGGGATCGATGACACAACTTCACCATCTAGGGAGATGGTTTCCTCTTTAAAGATTGTAGTCAAAGGGGCAGCATAAGGAAAGTATCTTCTTGACTCTTTGCAAGTTCCCATAACCTGAATAATTACTTGCGGCAAACAGACTCTAATTTTTTTCAGCAAATCGTAAAGAATAAACCGTTGGGAATCTGTCAGTCTTCCCCTTCCTCCAACTTGTGGAGTGATCATAGAGGTGAGAATGTGATGGAGCAGTCTCTTGGGTGCAGAAAATTTGTTGGAGTTGAAATGACCGAGCTTAGTCTGTTGCTTGTCATGGATGTTTCTAGGCAAGTCAGTAATGAGGGCAAAAGTATCATGTAGATTGAATGTAAACCCTCCTTCGACCTCTCCATCTACAGGAATTCTTAGTGTCCTGTGTAGGGACTGCCTAGATAGCTCTATCACTTTTCCTTTGACCAGAGAGAAAACTATAAAATTATCAGCATCGTACCTCTAATTGCTATAGAATTATGCTACCAGATTAGGGCAATACACCCGATGCATGCCTAAGAATTCTTTCCATTGTTGGAACTCAAACAATTCTAGCACATCAGGGAACTCGGAAAGCATTTCTTGATCATTGAAGTCAACATACCGAGGAGGTATAATCTTCCCGGCTTCCAATACTAGCAGAGGTTTCTTTGTAGCCTTGGTAGACATATCTCCCTTTCTTGTGGTAGAAGCTGCTTTCTTATGCCTTTTTGCCTTTTGAGGTTGCTCTGCGGCCACCGTAGACGTAGCATCCTCTGGCTGCGGCTGTTCCACTACCTTCCTCTTCCCCTTACTCGAGGCAGACGGAGAGGACATGGTGGAAGATTAACAAGTGGAAGATAAGAGATAGAGAAATGCCGCAAGAAGGGTGAGAGAAGTGACTTGGGAAGCCAAGGTCGTGTTTTGCACAGAGGCGAGGTACAAGAAACGCGAGAGCTGGAGAGGGTTTCGAGCGGGAAGGGATATGTTGGACAGTGGTGGTAAATAGGGTTTGAGAGTATTATCTAATATACTATCTACTTTACCAATCTCAACATATAATACCCAAAACACCCTTTACCTTACGAAAAAAGACCTTTCCTCTCTTTTCATGATTTTCAACGTATGGGACTATATCGAATAACATGAAGTCTTCAGAAAATATCTTTTGAAGTGAAATCAATAGGAATAAAACAATTCCATCCATGATTACCCTCAACAAGATATGCCGTTAATTCTTACTAAACATTTTCATTTGCCAGCCCTGAAGAGAAACCCATTTTTATATAGAGCTTAAATTAGTTTTGATTTTTCTTGAAGCCACACCAGAGTCAACCATATGAATATTAAACTATTATAAAAGATTGAGCATTCTGGTTCTACACCATTTTACTCAAGGAAGCATGTTGATTAGACACCAGAATCCCTGGTTACTCAGTGTAGTTTTACCTTACTGCTTCAAAATTTTTGAACAGAGATAGCACTTATCATCATGACATAACCTTTGAATTTCTTTGAATCAGATGGTCAGTTTCTCAAATAATGTGCCATTTCTCTACCTCCTTTTGACAAACAATTTTATTTGCTTATTTTCCTTTGATGTCGTATTCTCTGGTCTGTCAACAGAATAATCCTAGAACAAGTTTAAGAACCATATAAACATTAGATTCTTCGTCAGGTTGACCAACTACTCATGATTTTCAAAATTTTAAGAAATCTTTTAAGATGTTCCATTTCAGACTGTTTTATGACCATTGAGTCTACATTCAGAGACACTTGTGGAAACTTTAAGATAGGATATAATATCCATAGGCAGAAAATCACGGTCTAGTTAAGATCAACAATTTCGTTCTTAGTTAGGGGTGTTCTTAGTAGTTAAGTGTTGAGGATTAGAAAAGGTAATAGATATCAGATTTTAACTCCCCCTGATTACCACATTCTATGGACTTGTTGAAAGGGAGAAGAGAGCAAAGATGAGCATGAAGATATGATAGATGTTTTCCAAAGAGCGAAGTTTAGAGTTCAGAGCCAATCAGTTACTCAGCCTAAGAGATTTGTTCCATAGCTAACACCCTCTAATGTACACAGTCAGCTTCTAATTCCTCAGCTTGAATAGGAATCAGTACATTCAAAAAGGACACTTGTCAACAGCTTTCCAATGAACATAGACTGTCTCAGCAACATCACATAATAACTCATATCACCACTTCAGGTCACTATCTAAGCAGACATACATCTGAAAGCTCCAAACAATTGCAGCACTCAAAATTTGATCAGCTTTTCACAAACAGACAACCCATCATTCAAGCAGCTAGGCTCTCAAACACTTTGACTTCCCCTCAAGAATTGCTAGAATTCCACCCAACCAATATTTATTTTTCTTAGAGTGCACATATTTAACATGACAGTATGCATAGAAAATTCTACATGCAACTTGACCCCTGGTACCTGACGAAGGCAAGCCTCTACGCATAGCGTGGGTTTCCAGGCAGAAAATAACTGCCCTTCTCCCAACATACTATTTTATATACTATAGGGTCGTGCAAGCCTACTTATCTAATCATGAACATGGTATCATCCATCATTGATTTATTTCAATTATTCATGTAACATTCCACATGGATCATTTGCTCATATAATTTCAGTGAAGAGATGCACAGATAATATGATGATATCAACTATGACACTGTTGAATATCACATAGAATGCAAATATGTATCATGATAACTCAAGAAGATACTACTATAAGGCCAGAGTTTAAGACAATTAGACAACTAACCTGAAAGATGCAGAAATGGGGTTTTTCATGTTCTGGTGCCTCGGCTTATTTACCCCCTTTTGTTTCCTCCGAGGCATACCTGCAAGATCAAGTTATTTTGCAGAATATGGAACCCAAAAACTTTTGGGTTATGCTAAGTAAGTAGCACCTTTAGCAGGTGTACTCCGAGAATTCCAAACTTTCCTATTGTCATATTTTATAGAATGACAGTCATTCATGATATGTCCCATTCTCCCACAATAATAACAATGAATGAGCGATCTTAGATTTTTCTTGACACGATCATCATGGAATTTTTGTAGATGGACATGAGTTAAGTAATTTCTATCATAACGATCATTATTTCTTTTCACATACCAACATTCAGATTCATGGTGGCCAATTCTTCCATAAGCAAAATTTTTACTACTAAAAACATTTTTATTTAAAGGGAAGTTTCCAAATTTTGAATTGACTCTCTTTCTTTGAGCATGCCAGCAATGGGCTCCAATATGGCCCGACTTCCAACAGTGGTAACAGTGAATTTTCTTCTTCTGAACTGCATGGTGAGTGTCTTGAGTTTTCCCATCGTGAAATTTCTTTGAGGCCCGCTCATCTAGCTCCATTGTCCTACACTCATGCATTTTATGACCAATTTTTCCACAGTAATGACATGAAAAGGTTTTTGTGTTTGCATGTGACTGAATGGGGAAGCCTTTTCTAACATGTAGTTGTTCAGGACAATTTTTAGAGACATAAGAAACTTTAACAGCATCAGATGAAGGTTTGGTTTTATGTTATTTTCACTCTTTTTCTATTTTCTTCCATTTTTTAAATTTTTACTTTGTTCTTCACTTCTCTTCGCCGTGAACTGAAATACAGATGAAGTGGAAGGTTTTTCTTGTTCTGAACTTTTAACAAAAATAGTTTTCAATTTATTTCCATCGACCTTCTTCATTACTGGATTATAACCCAGTCCCTCTTTTTGAAAATTCACATTATCTCCAAGCAATTTAGTCAAATTATCTTTTCCCTTAACAAACTTTGACAGGGAACTCTTTAGATCTTCAATTTCAGCTTGCAAGAAAACAATGTAGTCTTCACAAGAAATGACTTGAGTATGCAAACCATCATTTAGACTTTTCAAAGTCTCATTCTCCTGTGTTAACTTCAATTCTATATTCACTTCTTTTTCTTTCAAGACTGATTTTCCTCTTTCAAATGCCATCAGTCTTTCAGACAAAACTGTATTCAGAACCATCAGCTTTTTATTTTGATCTTTTAGATAACCATTTTCTTCAAGCAATTTGTCTTGGCATTCATCAATTTCCTTTTTCTGTTCAAGCAATGAATCATTTTCTTCTTTCAAGGATCTGATTAGATTCTTCTGCATATTATCACCAGAATCAAGATATTCAATCAATTCCTTTAAGAAGGCACATTCATTATACGAATTTTCATTTTCAAAAACTTTATTATTAAGACTTTCATTTTCAGATTTTAATCTGTCTATTTCAGATCTCTCCTTTTTCATGTCTGATTTTAAATTTTCATTTTCAGCGTTTAAGCGAGTAACTTCAGAAATCATTTCTTTTCTTAGTTTTTTCTTTTCAAACTTGACTCTATCATATTTATTCAATAAATGCTCATTCATGGAGAGTAAATTATCATAGCTAAAATTCTCAGCTTCAGAATTTACCTGGGAGGATGAGTCCTCGGACTGATCTCTGACCATCAAACATATTTCCTCATCACCACAAGATCTTCCCAATATTTTGTTGAAGATTTCCATTGCGCTCCTGCATTCATTAACACATTGAAAGCAATTAGAGTCTATTGCCCTTTTTGTTAGATTTAGGGCCTTTTGATTTTCTTTAGATTTCAGTCTGTCTGAGGATCTCCATTGAGATTTGTCCTCTGGAACTTCATATGGACTGTGATATATGAGTACCCATAAGTCATAATTCAAATGTATCACATAGTCTCTGAAATGACCGTACCAGCCATAGAAATCCGAACCGGTGTATACAGGAATTTCAGCCATAAGAACAAGACAAAACAGATCAGATTAAGACCAAAGCTCAGAATTAGATCAGATAAAAAATAATGCTAACAGACAGATCAAATCAGATCGCACCGAATCTAAATCAAGGAACGAATCTGTAGGTTGTTAGACCTTTTGTGCAGAAACCGCTCTGATACCAATTGTTGAGGTGCTAGACTCGGATTCAGAAGGGGGGTTGAATGAATCCTTTGGAAATTTTGACCAATTAAAAATTAATTGTGTCAATCAGAGATGCTGAATAGGAACTAACTAGTTTCTACCGAGTCTGAAGGGCAGCGAAGAGCTTAATCAAGCAGAGAACGTGCAGCTAACATGCTCACAGGACATGGAGAGACAGATCGGCCTACACATTCATCTAACGGAGCAGGACAACCAAACCATAGTATACAAGGAAACTTTTAGGTGGTTCGGTCCTCCGACCTACGTCCACCCCACACTCAAACCAGAGTGTGGCTTACTGCTGCCAAACAGCTTGAAATCGCTGGCCCTCACAGCTTGCCTACAAACTGCTGATTCACAGCTTCAACTGCTGGGCCTCACAGCTTGCTGTCCGCTGGGCAATACAGCTTGGCCGTCCATAGGAATCCACCTCTACAATCACTCACACACAGCTTGAATGGAAATGTATGATGAAAGCAAAAACAAAATTCAACACCGAAAAACCGACAATAAGATCAAACAGAATTGTTCACATAGGAGCGCAGTGTCTTGGATCTAATCCAAAAGACACTTAAAAACAACAGATCTGAAGTAAATACTGACGCTGCTTCACTTCACACTCTTTCTGCCTTCTGCTCTCAGAACCTCTCTTTTTCTTCTCTCGTACTTCTTTTCTCTGGATCGTGGGGGCACTATCTCTCTCCGCTTCAGCTTTCTATCTGCTCATTGATGGAATGGTTTGTCTCTGGTTTTCTCTCTTGATCCACACACTGCTCTCACTTCTCTTCTTTTTCACTATACTCCTTTTTTTCTTCTTTTTCTCGAACCCTTTTCCTCAGCATATATATATGTGTCTGCTCCAGAACCTTAGGCGTGTGGATACCCCGTTTCTCGCCTGAAAAGTTGGGGCACGTGTAGGAATATTCTGGGCCTCTATCTTCCTCGGATCACGTGCCATTTACCTGGTGAATGCACAGAAAAACTATCAGGAAAGGAATAAACATTCTGTCACTTTCTTAGCACAAGTCTTATCGACGTAGCGAGTAAGTAAGCATAAACTGCACTAAGTAGGAGTTACGAAGTCAGCCATTGCACTGACTTACTATAAGGTGAGCAAGAGGTTGCACCAAGTTGAAGTGAGCAAAGACGAGAGATGCACTTACTTGAGAAAACGCATGACGTCATAAGCACGGACCATAGAGTCCAATAGTGCAACAGATATGCACCGACAAGAAACCACAGAACACAAGGATACACTGACTTTATTTTTGCCAGAATGGAATGTTTGCACCGAGTTGATAAAGAAGAATGCATGGACAAAGGAAGATGCAAGATATAACTTGCACCAAGCCAAGAAATCCCGTCCAAGTAAGAACTTGCACAGAGATGGCAGAGAGAAAGACGCAGAACAAAGAGAGATGCAAGCCAAAGCTTGCACCGAGTTGGATTTGCACTGAGATAAGAAATGAGCAGACTCAACAAGTGCATTCTAGACAAGAATTGCACCGACCCAGATATTGCACCGAGAGAGTAACGGGACGATAGTGTGTGTGCGTGAACAGAAACTGCACCGAGGCAAGCACTTATGCGTGAAATGCAGAACAAAGCTAGACTTGCACCGAGCTAGATTTTTAGCGATACAACGCATGCACTGACTATGATTTATTCTATGAAATAACATGCACCAAATGGACCATACAAACAGATAGAATTGAGAGATTTAAACACCTTAATCTAAACATGATTCATAGAAAGTCATTATCAAAACTAGGGTTCCAACACATCGTGCCAAGAGCCACAGCACAAGCCTAAAAGAACGCTAGTCTCAACTTATCCTCGCGTCCCGAATCAATCACTGAACCTTCACAGCACAACAACGGCCAAACACGGCAGGCCGAACACGGTGCACAACGGCCCCCAATCCACAAACTGGGTCCAAAGCCAGGCCATCGCTGAAATAAGAGAAAACCAGGTTCAAAACTAACACAGTCCACACATAAGCAGACACAAGACTAAGGCTTCACGGAGACAGCATTCCCAAAGCTTACCTTGAAAAGACGCCACAAGACAGGATGAGAAAGATCAAGCTCGACTAACAGCAGCTCACCAGGAAGGAAATCCTTGGTTTTCCCGAGCACTCTCTCAAACAAGGCATCCAAACGACCACCTTAACACAACCTTAACACCTCAGGGGCTGACCAAACCTCAAGCTGGGAAGGCCAAAACAACAATAATCTCCTTAGAGAACATGCACGGCCATCACACTAACGATATTGCCACCAGCCATTTGAACATGCCACAGAAAAATCTTGAACACCGCACCACAGATTTACACCTACCGGCGAACTCTACCAAGCGCAGCAAAATCGAGACAAACACCATGACGAAAGAAAAATGCTCCATCAGAACCTGACGAGAGCAAAACCACCTCGCACAGCGCAAACACAGCACACACAAGCTCTCACGCAAGAAGCAAAGCAATAAAAGAGCACAAAACCTATGCCAGCTGCCGACTGTACTGGACCTTATGTACTCTGAGCACTGCAATATCTCAAATTCCCATGTACTTTCACAAACATACGCTCAGATAGCTCAGAAAAACTTTGAATAACTCTAAACTCTGCTCTGATACCACCTATGATGACCCAGACTCCGGATACCGGGTAAACCCGATACCACTTGGATTCTGAGAGGCCTCCCAAGAGCGGTAAAGCTCCGAAGGGATAGAAAGGAGTGTGAGAGTACATTGAACTTCCAGATAAAGCAGTAAGCAATTAAATTTCTATGATCAGGATTGCTAAAATAACAGAAATAAAATTACATTTTCTATAACAATTAAAACTAACAGAGTCCAATCCAACTAAAGTACAGTACACCAAGAAAGAGAACGTACTCTCAAGTCGGGGGAAGCCCGATGCTGGCAAACGCTGGCAACTAAGAACCACTACATTGCACCTCCAAGCACGAGGAAGAATAGCTACACCTGAAAAGTCAGGGGTGACCGTCGTCTCACTGGCTCAATAGGGGTCCCGTAGATCCGTACCACGAAACAACATAGTAACAGTAGTGCTAAACAACTAAAGCAAAGTAGTAATAGCAGGAGTAGGAACAGTAAAAGTAAAGAGGAAAATCCATACCACGGAAACACGATAACCGATCAAACCTCGACCCTCTAAGCTACTCCAAACAGCAACATAAAGGCTAACCTTGATCTCACAAAGTCGGGAGTTACCGATCCATCGACAAATCATGAAACTCATATCGCGAAGGCCTACCAAAATAGGCAAAGGCCCTACAACTACTCCTATCGATGAAACATGAATTCTCAGACTCACAGTCGAGAATCACTAAACCGATACAAGGAACTCTGGCTACACTGCCAGGACACATCACAGACAAAAGCCCAACTCAAGACAACATGGTATAAAAGTACCAATACATACATGATCTCACCGTCGTGTACGCTACACTGACCTCGAGTAAAGCCAACCATAGAATACCCAACAAGTCACGTCAACCATGATGGAAACCAGCCACCAAAGCCACAAGTCACGTGTCAAGTGACAGAAGCACCTCCTCACTAGGAGAAAAGCCAGATGTGTCCACTGACGCCTTACACTGCACCTCAAGCATCTCCCACTCACCTCGAACGCGGTAACTGAGGCACCTAACAAGTACCAAGGAACAACAATAACGAGTGACTAGTCAGGGTCACGCCCGTCGACGCTGGTCCAAATGCCCCTGACCACGTGTGCACACACAAGCTCAACATCTTGAGCAAGGCCTCTAGCTGATTTTCCCCTCTCGTCGGACTCTAACAGCTTGACAAAAGGGCCCACGACAACCAGCCTACAAACCGTCTCAACCGGGAACTCACCCCGCCACCACTCCCAGGTGGGATGACATACGAGAGTGTCGTCAGGTTATGACTAGTGGAGGCTCACTAGACACAGAGACTGAAAATAGAGAACACTGAAGTACAAATAGGCTAAGTACGCACCTGTGGCGTGTACTACGGAGCATAAGGCAGCTCACAACTGCTACCAGACTCTGGACAGACAACTAGACATGTTGACACAACGATCCTTGAGTCACAAGACTCGAGTCAAGATCGTCGCACAAAGCGGTAACACGCCGCCAATCAGCCTAGTCCCTAAGCCAGATCATGGTAAAACATAGTGGAAGATGACACACAACAGCCGAATCCTCACATTAATAATGAGTCCTTGGCCTCCAAGCCATACAACGGACTTACAATTTCGTATAACACAAAAACACGGAACACGAGGGATCACAGAAGCCCTCAAATCACATGAACACACAAACCAAGGTAAGATGATACCTCCAAGCATCCAAAACCAGGTCTCGATCCTCACAGGATAGCCGAGACACTCACGAGGTCACGTGTCAACAGCTGCGTCACAACTGGGCTGACCAAGAACCATAATGATCCTTGAAACAACACGAAATACTACTCGGTACAATGGCACTCCTAGACACCCTATAACACAGTCACAGCCCTCATAGGACGTCCAAGACATCCACGGAACAATGGGATAACCAAGGGGTCGAAGCCACCACAATCGGAAGCCAAGCCAATAGCGAAAGGGACACCCAGAAGGCAGTCGCGGTCGCGAGATAGCCGTGGTTATACCAGATGCGGTTCTCAACAAGCCGCGCTCACCCAGACACGGTTAAAGACTAGCCACGTTTACACAGTCGCTATTCCAGACAAACCGCTTCTTGCCCATGAATGGAAAACACATAAAGAGAGAAGGAGAAGACAGAGTCGATGCTTCACGAAGCGGAGTCGACTCCAAGATAGATGCGGTTCCAAGATAACTGCGGTCATCCAGACGCTGTTGAGCGTTGACCGCGAGCATCCTAGCCATGGTACGCCAAAGACTGTGTCTAGAAGAAGACAAGGCAGGTGGAGACGAAGATAGGTAGACACGGTTTCAAGCCAACCGCGGTCGTCAAACGTAGTTGAACGCTGACCGCATTCTCCCACCGCCACATGCATGGAACCGAGAAAGCCCGAAAATGGTCACGGTTCAAGACCAACCGCTACCAAGGTCGAGAGTCAAACACGGTTTCTGGTGGACCGCGTTTAGCCTCCATCCCAAAATCTGCAAGACTTTACAAAACGCGTTGATTCCACGCCCCAATCGCTCCTAAACAACGGGGAAACATCCCTAGAGTCGATATCAACCTTCCACAAGTCGGAAGGGATCAAACCATCCACAGAACGGCTAAAAATGGGCGATTCTCACGAATCGACCCAAAATGAGTCACATGGACAAATGGGCTCATACCGGCCCCAAATCACAACCAAAAAATGGGCGATTCTCACGAATCGACCCAAAACGAGTCACATGGACAAACGGGCTCATATCGGCCCCAAATCACAACCAAATGGATTCAAACTAGTGGGAAATGAATCCTAACATGCCAGGGGTTCAAATTTTACCATTTAATGTGAAAACCATCGCCTAGAACGGCAAACACGTCTCACACTCTCCGAACATGATTTCACCCTTAAAGCTAAAAAACCTGCTCAAACTCACACTGTTTGGCTCCCAATCATGAGAGGAAGCAGGAAATGAGTAGGGTATCCATCCCCCTACCTCCACCGAAGATCTCACACATTGAAACGACCAAACCACGCCGAAAACCATCACACGAACAACCCATGCCGGCTTCGAATCCACAAATGAGATCGCGCCAATGCTACGCTCCGATACTCGTGCAATCACGCTCCAAGTCAACTCCACGCCGTCACCACCTCGTCCAGCTCTGCCACGATCATGCGCCCGGGGGAGAGGAGAAGAGAGGAGAGAGAACGGAGGGAGAGAAGTGAGAGATCGTGAGAGAGGAGAGAGCAGAGAGGAGAGAGTGGAAAGAGTTAAAAAGAAAAAGAAAAATAGGAAATTGGTAATTTTTCTAAAATCTGATTTTTTGCACGAAATTCTGTAAAATTAAAAAAATATGAAAAAATAGTTTTCACGATCCTCGGAATGTGCACAATGCACATGTTGCGTCCCGGAGTCTCAAAACTCAACAGTTCACTCTCCATGGGGTTCCGCAAGTTACACAAGAGAAAAATCCGAGTGGATCGTAAAGCACTATCAGGGACCCACGAAAGCGCTCTGAAAGATCTCCGATTCCGATCCAAAGAATCCAGGGTATTACATAGCCACTTCTTGGCCAAAGTTATCGAGCACTACATGTCGTTCTTCAAACTGATCTGACAAGCTCATAAGTCATTGGAAAAGAGAGGGCATGTAGATTGGGACCAGGAGTGCGAGGTTTCCTTTGAAGAACTCAAAAGGTATTTATCCTTACTTCCCATCCTTTCCAAGCTCCGGGAAGGCGAGCAACTATTTCTTCACGTCCATGACCTCAAGCACACTGAGCATTGTGCTCACCAGTGAGGAAGAGATAATAATGAAGCCAATGTATTACGCTGGTAAGGTTCTCCAAGGGGCGGTGTTAAAGCATCCCAAATTTATTTAATAATAAAATTATGTAGCAATCGAGAGATTTTCTTAATATTAAATTGAAATTCCCCTTAGGCTAAAATTTGACCAATTTTTAAAAATTATGAAAAATTCATAAACATGTAGAGGATCGGATTTATAGATACCTTGTCTTTTTGGTCGACCCCGAAATAAAATTTAATTAGGCCGGAATTAGAGATTCTTGGGTTAAAATCAGAGTTTAGATTAATTGGCCCTTAATTTGCCAAATTCGAACCCAAATGGAGCTCAAATGGGCTCAAACCGGACCCAATCGAATGGCCCAAGCAGAAGGCCCATTTCCCCTCTGTTCCCCCTGCGCAAACCCTAACCCTAGCGGCGTAATTTTGATCAGGAGGCGGCGCGATCCGGTCAAGTGCGAATATCGCGCGCGATGATTTCACGGCTCTCCCTCGTCCATATCCCACTTTAAAGATCAACCCTAGCTTTATAAAATGAACCCTAGAACTTCCGAGAGTCCCCATTTGCCGAGGCAGCCGGCGGCATGCACATTCGTGGGTGGAGACGTCGAGTTTAGGAGCAGGTTTTCCTTTACGATTCCAGCACCGACGTCCCTTCTTCTCTCGTTTAAGGTAGGTTCCTCCAGGCCAAATGATAATTAACTTATACCATCATGTGCAACATCGAGTCCTCTTTCTTTTTATACCAAATGGCCCAATTGTTATTTAGTATAGCGATCATGATTAGGTTTTTAAGCAAGACCTGTCGAGTTAGGGTTTCCGTAACGTTCCTTTCTTGTTAGATCAATCTAAGATAGGTGTCTTGCAGGCTAAACTTTAATCAAATATATCTATATTGTGCAGTTTTTCGTTCTCTTTCCAGTGATAGTAAAATCCCTTATTTTTATGGAGTCTATCGAAAATTATATCAAGTTTTCTCTAGGTCTGTCGTGGTTCACCGGTGGTCAGGGCCTGGATCTAGACGCGGCTCACCAGTGACTGCTATTGGGAAGCCGTGGTCACACAACCAACCGCGTTCATCCGGCGGTGATTTATTTTTAAAAATAGGTTAAATGGATGAAACACGGTCGTTAATCGACTGCTACCCTGAAGTAGCGGCCCCTCCCTGACCACGTTCTGCCCCCTGATTGCTGGCAACTCGCTGTGCTTTTTGCTGTGTTTCCAGTCAACTAGACAACATGTTCTATGCTAGAAACGCATGTAATAGCTAGGGATTTTGAAACAACATTAAATCTAGAGCCTTTTTCTCATCATGATCAATTGATTAGCACTATTATCTCGTGATTGAACTTGCCAAACAGGCAGATTAATTGTACCATGATCTACCCGAAATCGTCATAACGCTTGTACTATACTTCCTGTTATTGATTAAAATTGCTAGGCTTGTTTGAGGGTCATGCTACTCCGGTGGTATTGGCTCACCGCACACTCCCGTTTTTCACGTTTTAAACCTCTCAATCTTGTGATAGTCGGGACTCTCTGCCGGATATTCCTTCCGTCGGACTAGGACCGCTATTACGGAGCCTCCGTAAGACCCCGCGAGCCTGAGATTCCCACTAGGACGCTGGGCGGGCTGTACCACGAAAGCCTGAACCCAACGACTTGACCGGATTTCATTTTGGGGCAGTCCGGGTTGTGACTATTCCGCCCTGTCTCGACGAGGATGCGGCCCTTAGGGGACCGCTACCAAGCGGTAGTGGTCATGGGCGGACCACGTTATTCTGGCTATCCTGATTCGGCTATGGCCGATGTGCTGGTTCTAACTAGTCAACTGACCTCGTCTAAGTCAACTTAGCCCCATTCAGGTCGACCCTTGTCACCTCAATGACCAAGTTTATGCGGATTGGACCCTGCTCCAGCCCAGCCATGCCCCAGGTCAACTGAGGACCATGCCATTCTGATGGGTTGGCTATATATTTTTCATGCCTTGAATATCCCGATAGCTGTCTTCTCTAGACTGCCACCATCAATAGTGGTTCCCTCCGAACCGTATTATCTTGGGTTGTGCATCGACTCATTTGGTTGGTGCGTCGACGTAGGCCTTATTGCTGTCTCCTTGAAAACGGTCCCGACTAGACCGCGATATCACAGTAGCGGTCCTGTTCTGACCGCGACCTTGTTCCAGAACTTGTTTTCCGTGATTCTTGTGTGCTTGTTGCAGCCGTGTCAAGGGTAGCACTTGGGCTGTCATCTGGTCCCATTCGACTTCCAAGTAATATTCCTATGACTTCTCGTCCAAATTTTATTTGGAATGATTCTTGGTCTTAGAGATAAGTTACATAACTTAACCTTGGAATTCTTGGTCGATTCCAATGAATGTCTAGATTTTACTTGGGATCTTGGATCCGCCAATCAATGCCAGCGCATCATGGAGGGCCCGATCTGGTCCTGGGAGGAGCGCCCGAAAGTACTTATGTCCCGGGGAGTTTGTAATGACAAGGTGTGGCATTGCACCGAGTACTTGCTAGCGTGTTGTCTATGACGTTCATTCCTACATGAAATTTTGTCTTTACATGACTTGTTATACTTGCGTGCTTGTTCGGCCAATTCTTGGAACATTGTTAATCGCTGTTCTACTCTATTCTTGGTTATTCCCTACATTCATGTCCTTTCAGTATGACTATAGTCATCTGTTATCAGCTTTATCTATTATTTGATGTTTTCAGCATGACATTATTAAATTGGCTTATCACTTATACATCACATGTTATAGAACCAACTAAGCATTCGCTCACCCAGTTTGTCCCCCTTTCAGGTAGCTCTGAGGATACGCAAACTGATGGGGACAGGCGAGAGTAAAGATCTTGGAGCGAGCAAGTTAGAAGTCATGCCTTGCGATTGTCGTAGTATAGGATAAGTCAGGATGTGTAGTGATGTTCAGTTAATGAAGAGTTGTAGTAGCTGTTTAATTTATCTTTGATTGGGTCAGTTTGTAAGATGTCAGTTTGAACTTGTAAGCGTTGAATTTTCTTATTGATTAATAAGGTTGGTAGTTCCATGAGTAACTTGTTCTTTTGCATTTTTGTATCTATTTACTTACGTTATCGCTCTAATTGTCATGAGTGATTATAACTGCTGTGTTCTGATTTTCCGCATCGGGGCATGACAGTTTTGTGGTATCAGAGGCTAGGTTTTCTAAAGTCTCTAGGTTTCTGGAAGTATCAATAGAACCCATGACCTTGGTCCAGTCTAAGGATCCAACCTAGTGAGATGGGGTAGAAACTCGGGTTAAGTTAACTAATAAATTCCAAAAGAGATTTTGATAGGTCGTTTCTAATTAACTCCTCTACGTTGTAGGAATCTGTTACGATGGCAGCTGAGCGCGCGCAGTGGAGAGACATGCAACGTACGGTGCAGGGCTTAACCCAGGGCCTCTAGCAAGTAGCGCAAGGGGGTACGCACCATGGAGCCGGTGATCTCCATCAGAACTTTCGAGGCTTGAGTCCCTCACCTTTTGGTGGTTCTGCAGACCCAGACGTGGTCGAGCATTGGCTGAAAGAGATGGATCAGACTTTCAAAGTTATGCAGTGTAGTGACCAGGAGCGAGTCCTTTTGGCCGCATTTCAGCTGGAACGCGATGCACTTGCTTGGTGGGAAGCCGTGGAAGCCACGCTAGGCAATAGGCGTGCGACATGGGATGAATTTAAGGAGCACTTTAACAGCAAGTATTTCTCAGACCGTGTGCAGGAAAAGAAGGCGGCGGAGTTCGCTGCTCTGAAGCAGAGAAACCTAACAGTCATTGAGTATGAAGCACAGTTCACCCGATTGTCTCACTGTGCACCGCACTTGGTATCTACTATGAAGATGAAGGCCAAGCGATTTTTGAATGGGTTAAAGCTTCACTACATCAATCAATTGGCGTCGATGGAGATCCACAACTACGCCGAGATTGTGAGAAAGGCACAAGTCCTTGAAGATACCATGGAGATGATGTAGAGGATCTGAGGAAGAGACAATAAGAGAGAATCGACAACTAGTTCTGGGAATTTCAAACCCATGAATGGCAAGAAGAGGCCCAATGGCGGGTTGGGTTCATCGAGGGATAAGAAGCCAAAAGATGATGATAAGAAGGCAGGTTCGACTACCCCATCTAAAGCTGTTTGTAAGTATTGTGACTGGCCAAGTCACAAGATGGAGGAGTGCTGGCGCAAGCTAGGTGCTTGTCTGCGTTGTGGTAGCAGGGACCACCGGATCCCTGAGTGTCCTCTTATCTCTGACCAAGCTGCACCGAAAAAGCCGCAAGGAAGCCAAAGGCGGCAGGGCAAACTCCAAGCTCTCCAGGAGAATGAAACAGAAGTCACCAAGGAGGGTGGATTGGTCGAAGGTACTCTTATTATTCTCTCTAAGCCAGCGTTCGTTCTTTTCGACACAGGAGCAACTCATTCATTTATTTCTCAGAATTTTGCTAAGTTTGTATATGCGAAACCTATGTTAATGGATTATCAATTAGAAATTTCAACCCCTATCGGTTCAGGTTCAGCTATCAAGTATTATTATCCTTCTAGTGAGGTCCTAGTTAATGGTCAAAATTTGCCAGTCGATTTAGTATGTATGAAGATGAAGGATTATGATGTAATCCTAGGAGCAGACTGGTTAGCTAGATATGGAGCTAGCGTTCATTACAAATCTGGCTCAGTGTCTTTTTATGAGCATCCCGAGCTTTCCTTTGTTGGAATTAGGCATTCTAGGGCTGTGCCAATTATTTCGGCACTTCGAGCCGAGAAATTATTAAAGAAAGGATGTCAGACATTCTTAGCCTTGGTCTCTTTGACCGATAAGAAGGAGTTGGAGCTGAAGGACATTCCTATTGTCCGAGACTTTCCTGATGTATTTCCTAAAGATTTGCCAGGACTTCCCCCGGAGAGGGAGGTAGTTTTCTCTATCAATTTGGTTCCTGGCGCGTCACCAGTCTCTAAGGCTCCGTACCGTATGTCCCCTGCGGAGTTAAAGGAATTAAGAGAGCAATTGTTGGAGTTACTGGAGAAAGGGTTCATTCGTACGAGTACATCCCCGTGGGGAGCTCTAGTGCTTTTTGTAGGAAAGAAGGATGGTTCGTTGAGGCTGTGTATTGATTATTGCCAATTGAACTAGCTTACTGTCAAGAACAAGTACCCGTTGCCAAGAATAGATGAGCTATTTAATCAGATATCGGGAGTGCAGTACTTTTCCAAGATTGACCTCCGATCAGGGTATCATCAGTTGCGAATCAAGGACGAGGATATCTTTAAGATGGCTTTTTGAAGCAGGTATGGGCATTTTAAATTTGTAGTAATGCCTTTTGGTCTAACGAATGCTCCTGCAGCTTTTATGCAGTTGATGAATAGTGTGTTCCGGCCGTACTTAGACCAGTGGGTTGTGGTATTCATTGATGAAATTTTGATATATTCCAAAAGCAAGGATGAGCATGAAGAGCATTTGAGGATGGCATTATAGATTTTGAGGGACCATCAACTATATGCAAAGTACAGTAAGTGTGAGTTTTGGCTGTAAGAAGTGTCATTTCTAAGTCATATCATTACTAAAGATGGAATTGCAGTTGACCTCTCTAAGGTAGAGGCAGTGAGAAATTGGGAGAGGCCTATGAATGTAACTGAGGTTAGAAGTTTTCTAGGCCTAGCCGGTTATTATCAGAGATTCATTAAGGATTTCTCCAAGGTTGCAGTATCTCTGACTAGGTTGACCCGTAAGGAGAATCGATTCGAGTGGTCAGAAGAGTGTGAGAAGAGTTTCCAGGCCCCTTGTAGATTTGTTTAATATACTACCCCACCCCCTTTAAACTAAAACATGCATAAACATGTGTATGAAGCAATCATGGAAGTATGAACAAGAGGGTAATAAATAGATGAACTAACCGTGATCGCCACCAAGGTTCCAACAACGCCAAAGGGATGAAGAGATGGAAGAAACGGCGTCGTGTACCTTGAAAAGATGAAGACTTGATCGCGCTCAAGAGACGGGTGCGGGGAACTTTGTAGATTCAAACCTCCTCTCCTTCCAGCCGACTAGATGAAGAGGGCCTCACATTCATATCATGCTCTCCTGCAAAATAAAGATCAAAACACAAGATAAAAATCCATTAGAACATGCATGTGTAGTATCTATCCCGCAGTGATAAAGTAGGGGTAGAAATTGAGGGAGAACGCACTGGGGGGAAGTTTTTAACCCCTGTGGATGGGTGGAAATAATAGGTGTGTGTGTTGTGGATGCATGAGAGTTGAAATCACGAATTAAGATGAGGAGAATAGAGAGAAAATGATGACGCAAAATGTGTAAAAGTGCATGTGTAGCAGAAAGTGCAGAAAACTGTGATGATTTGTGATTTTAAGGAGAGGAGAACTAAGAGTATAGATCACGAAATCAAGCCCAAAAAGATGGAATGAAAAGCTAATACTTCCCTCTTCAAGCCAGGGGCAAAGAGAGGGGATGACGTTACAGCATGGCTTCGCCCCGAACCGAGAAAGAGCCCCCCATCGCGACTACGAACTGGACAGTTTATATAGAGTTTGTAGGAAAATCCTTATCTTCCTCTCACGATTACCGGATATATAGTCCAAGATAAATCAAGTTCTATGGATCAAACTCGAGACAATACTAAGGACAAGAGATAGGAACAAGCGGAACTTGATTTGGAGGAGGATTCTAGAAGATATGCTCACCGCAAGATAGGCCCATTGCATAGAAAAATAGAGTTTGACTTGTACTAGGACACATAAATCTCAAACTTTTGACCAAGATTTTGAGAGATATAGCCAATGAAAATTTGAGTTCTATAGATCAAACTCGAGATAATACAAAGGGCAAGAGATAGCAACAAACGGGGGTCAATTCGGAGTTGTATTCTAGAAGATATGGGCGCTTGAAGATAGGCACGACGGACATATTTTGAGATAGAGTACAGCGCAGGCTGGACTCTTGGGCTGGTCTAGCGGTCTATCGCAGGGTCGCAAGGGGATGTCAAATGGTGTAGGGGGTGACCACAAGGCTCCAGGGGTGAAAGGGAACGATTTTGGATAAGTTTATAGAAAACGGTCTAGTGAATGACCATTTTTGATGTCCTAGCGGTCTAGCAAATGACCGCTAGGCTGCTGGAGGAAAATTTCCAGATAGACTTTGCGCAACTTTGGAAATAGGAGCATATCTAGAAAATGCTTTAGAATTAGGGAACGTGATAGAAAAAGAAATTGTAGATAACGGAAATATGAACAACTTTCATGAAGATAGTAAGATGAGAAAACGAGTGGAAGAGGGAGAAAATGGGGTTAGAACAGAGAGAAAAAATTCTCGGACGAAGGTGAACATCACAGCATGAATGAAAAATACAACTGACTTGAAATCGGCGAAGAACTGGATAATGGCATAGAAGAAGAAATTGTAGAGCGTTGAAAGATGAACAATGTTGGTGAATGACACATTTTGAATAGAGGAACATAAGAGGATGCAAAATGAACGTTTTTAGGACTACGCAGTGAAAAGAGCCGAATGCTTGATAGAAAGTTGATCAAAATGGGCTGCAAGTCAACTTGGAAGGCCGAAAGTTGATAAGATAAGCTCCAGGGCTCTATGAAATCATGATCTCCGAAGTTTAGAGGCTGTCGAATAATGAAATGGGCTCGAAATCTGTCCAAAGAAGGCTATAAAATAATAGGTAATTCGGGACATCAAAATGACGAATAAGAGAAATAACGCGACTTATTGGCCGAAAACAGGTGTCAACAGAGCGAAAGCGACGCGGAGGTGGAGTGGAAAGGAGATGGAGCGAAAGCGACAGCGATGAGTGTTAGCGTAGAGAAGAGTGATATAGAAGGGGGGGGATGAATAGATCACTCCCAATTTGAACAACTTCAGCGAAAACTCACTATTTCAAAATACAACCCTTCAGATAAGGCTAAATAATGCAGCTAACGTAGTGAGAAACTAAGACAGGATACTAAGGTGCGATTGGAAGAGCCCGTCCACACACAAACACAATGCCGAACAGAAGGAAAGCACAATGATAATACCAAGCCACAGAGGAGACAAGAGATTTTAAGGTGGTTCGATTGTAGTCAACAATCTACATCCACCCCTCACTCCAACTAGAGTGAGGATTCCACTAGCCACTGCTAGAAAGCTGCAGACTCAGTCTGTGAACAATGTGCTGCCACACAGCTTGACACCTGGATCTGCTACCAGCAAGACCAGAACCGGAGATGCCTCTCCCTTCCTCCAACCCGGAGGGAACCTGCTAATGACAACCCGTCACTGGCAAAAACCAGAGATCACAGATCTCTCTACCTCTGCAGCCCAGAGGGGAACCGGAGTAACTCTCCCTTCCTCCAAACACCGGAGGGTAACAACTCGAAATCAGATATATGAAGAAATAAAAGTAAAAACAGAAATGTAAACAAGACCAACGATGAACACAAATCATTTCAGAAAAATCAAATACAAATGTAGCTTCCGAAGAAACAAATTGGACTCTTCCCTCTCACTCAAACTCTTCTCTCACAACAATACTCTCAATTCTTTTCTCTCTATCTTCTTTCTGGAACGTGGAGGCTCTCTCTCTTTTCTTCTTCTGCTCAGGGATTTTGCTCTTCAGCTTTTTCTCCAGTTCAATCCATCTAATCGCAGAAGGCACCTTTTATATGGCATTCGACCTGAGTTTCAGGCCTTCACACGAGGGAGTCTCGTTCCCTCCCTTTCCAGAACATTGTCGGATCACGTGCCAGGCATCATCCTCGGTTCACGTGCCCAATCATTGACCTGTATCATCTGCAGGTAGAGACAAAGAAATGTGATTAGTTAGTTCAGTCAGATACGAATGTATATACATTAGGATAGCAGATAAGTAAGTGTGTACACTGAGGGAGTGTATAGACTTGTAAGTCCTCATGCGACCTCAGTGTATAGACTAGCTAAATAATGCATTAGCACAACAGATGAAATGTGTGGACTTCTATGAAGTGTACGAGGCCCTCGAGTGTATAGACTCAGGGATGACAAATAGGCAAGTGTGTCAAGTGTGAGAGTGTGTAGAGTTGAAGTTCTTCAGCGAGCTCAGTGTATGGACTTGTAAGTGTTCATGCGATCTCAGTGTGTAGACTTCATTCAGCAGGCTAGACAATGGATGTATAGAGTTGGTCGTGTGAAGGAGGACGAGTGTAAAGACTTGTAATGAAGAGCAGCAATGTGTAGACCTATGAAGCACAACTGTATGCACTGTATGGACTTCAATGTATAGACATTGATGTATAGACTTCGAAGAGAACAATGCATGAAGGCATCGAATGTGTAGACTTAGAAACAGCAATTAAGCAAGTGTTTCAACCTGAGAGTGTATATACTTGCAGGTGATATCGAGTGTATAGGGTTGAAGGATAACTGAGTGTCTAGACTTAGAGATGTTTAGACTTGCCAAAGAGCTGGACGATGTACAGACTTGAATAAGTGAAGTCTGTACAGACTTGAAGGTTCACAGTGTGTAGACTTTGGCAAGGCAACGTCAGTAAAGTTCCCAGTGTACAGACTTACTGAGCTGAGCGTACGTAAAAGGTATGAGGAATGTATAGACTTACTCAGTTCAGTTCAGAACGTAGGTAAAAGTCCCAATGTATAGACTTTCCCTGAGAATGCAACCGCTGTACAGACATGCTCAACCAGCCCGATGTACAGACTTGGAATATCGACAGAAGGATGTACAGACTTGGAAAACTGATGCCAATGTACAGACTTCACCTCGTTCAAGCTACAATGAATGAGTGTATAGACTTAATGGTCTCTCTAGCTGTACAGACTTGATCACAGGCTGATCAGTCGAATGTATAGACTTGCTTCCACCGACCAATGTATAGACTTAGTAAGCGTGAGACACTGAGTGAGACGGTGGTTGAGACGATGTACAGACTTCAGGTCAAATGATGCAGCTACAGTGCAGTGTAGACTTCCAAACTCTGTACAGACTTGTAGCTTGAGACAGTGATGTACAGACATGGAATCAATGAAGGCGTTGGCTGTACAGACTTTGATGAATGCCGCTCGCTGTACAGACTTCGAATCAAGGCATGAATAGTGAAACAATGTCTAGACTTGGATGCCCAAGCCAATGTATAGACTTGTGCAGTGCAGCCAGTGTGTGGACTTGAACAGTGACTAGAGGCTGTACAGACTTTGAGTCATGATGTGTGAGACGAGGGACAGTGTATTGACTTTGAGATGGCAGACGTTGATAGACTTGTGGTTCAACAGAGTGTATAGACTTGGAAGATGAAGAGCGATGTGTAGACTTTGAAATGAACGGGAGAATGTATAGACTTGACCCCTTGAAAGGTTGTATACACTTCAGATGCAATATACAGTGCCGTTGTATGGACTTGAACTCAAGGAATGACTGTACAGACTCTAAAGGCTTAGCGGAGGGTGTACAGACTATGAATATTAAGTTCAATGTATGGACTTCAAGTGAAGACCAATGTACATACTTTGAATATGAAATTCAATGTATGGACTTGGAGATTAAAGGAGGGGTCGACCCATCAGAGGTGGGGGGTCGACCCATCAGTGTACAGACTATGCAGACAATGTGTAGACATGATCAAGTAGTGCAAATTTATCTGACAACTATATGAACTGCACAGTCCTACATGATGAAGCATGTATTATTCTAGAGATAGTAGATTGATTTATAGTGTGAGACATCATCAAAACCGTAGGGATGCAACAACGAGAAATGGAGATGAAGCAGATATGAAGCGTAGAGAACTGAAAAGTGGGCATCAAGGTAAAAGACACCCGTCACAACCAACAAGCGATAGGAATTCTCCCGAAAACACCGAACTAACCACACGGAATGGATGACGCAAATGAGACAAGCCTGGAGAGGTAAACTAAGGGAGAAAAGGAAAGACGACCAGCCTCATTGGGGACACAATCCACGGACAATGAGTGGGTCAGATAGAACACAACGTAAGAGCTGGAAAATGAGAATAAGATTGAGATAAAATCCAGACAGGAATCACGTTGGCCAACCAGACCGAGCGGGTAGATCAGAGAAATCGTTCAAATTCGGAGTAGAATGAGAATATCTTACTCAAGAGAGCTGAAGCACAATTAACCATTGCTGAGGAGAAACCCTGAACGGATTACGAGGCGTGAGTGCTTAAAATGACATGATGCATGCTGGGCTAAAATAAAGAAATCATAAAAATGAATGCAAAGAAAGTAAAAAAATAGAAAGTACTTAAGGATATTATTGCTAGACTGAGCAAGACGGGGTCAAGAGTCTTCTTGCTAGCACGGCGTGCGAGACAGAGTCTATCGTCCCCCACCCGACTCAAACTAACGGCTTATCCAACGATTAACCGTATGTTCCTAGATCATCATCATTTTTGTTAAAGGGGAACATCAGATCCCAGAACACATAGACAACCAGCCGGTCCTTGAGAGGCTATAATAATGTAGATATACCATAGAGTAATGCAACAATGAGAAGGGATAGAGGGCCATACCTGACTTACCTGCCAAGCGAGACGGCATTTTTTTGGATTTTATGATTTTTAAGGATTTTCATCATAAGACAATAACAACATGAATGAACATGATAAATAAGCATGAGCATAACGAAGATAATATAACGATCAACCGAACGATAGACAGCACAACATAACATAACGATCAAATGAGGGGAAAACAATGCAACAAGACAAACAAGCGCACCTGCAATGGCATGAACAAACCACATGTATGCACGACGAGCATGGTGGGACAAGATAACAATGCGGTGGGATAACACACGGTTGGGATAACACACGAGATATAGAGGGACGACTAACAACATATGCAAGACAACTAACAACATGCGGTGAGGGATAAAATAACATGCGTGGGACGACACGGAGGGACATAAACATGTGACAAGAATACGGCGGGATAAAAGACATGACAAATACGTCCTTCAATCAAAACCCAAGATCAGATGAAGCAGAACCGCCAGGTTCATAATCGTGAGGCAAAGCCCTCTCATAAAGACATGATGAGATGTTAAATAAGCTGAGGAGGACTAAAACTTTAGAACAGATCAAGAGAGTGGATTGAAGAAGAGAGAACAGATCCGAAAGATGTGAACATGAGACAACGTAAAAAGATGAAGAGAGGAAAACTTGAACACCTGCAACCTGCAACCTGCACACTTAGTAAACAGATTACGTATATGTCCTTTAAACAAATGCAAATGCATGAAAAAGAAAACAAAAGACACATTTTTTGGATTTTTGTATTTTTTTGATTTTTTGGATTTTCAATAATATTTGATTTTTCTAGATTTTTGACATATTGGAATTTTTGACATATTTGATTTTTTTTAGAATTTTGATAATATCTGATTTTTTTGGATTTTTTTGAAAATATTTGATCTTTTTTTATAGATTTTGGTAATATTTGATTTTTTTGGATTTTGACAATATCTCATTTTTTTAGATTTTTGAAATAGCAATCCGCAACACCTAAAGACGGGCTTGAACTACTGGCCAGGGATCGTCGTTCCTACCCCTCTCATTAAAGGCTTCCCTTGAGCGGGACGTGCATGTGAGGGTGGTTTACCACAACCAACCACCTCTAAAGAATGGTGCCCCTATTAAGGCCATACCCACGATACAACCCAACCTAAGAGGGAGAAGCAGAAGAAAAATTAGAGACAAGCTTCATGCGGGATGGGAAACATCAGGACTTGAATTCCTTCCAGGGCACTACCCCTCAAAGATACAGTCTGTTGCGCCGGGGCTTTGTGTCTTTGATTTTGAGACCTATATTTATCAGGCACGCATGCGACCGGACTCATGACGTCCCGCGGGGAACTATACTGCCACTCTTGCCATGCCTTTGATTTCATAATTTTACTTTTGATTCATTGATTTTGATAGCCCTTATTGGCCAGATATTGCATGAAAGCTCACTTTTGAGGGTCAAGACTGCCCCTATTTGAGACCTCTCCCGTATTAGGGAGCGCCTAGGTTGGTCATCTCATCCATCAATCTCTTGCCCCTGCATTTGGCCGAGCAGAGAAAAGAAAAGACCTTTGTGCATATCTAACAAAGTATGGCCAAAGCAGCAACGGTGTGCCTCAGAAGAATTGGCTATGGCTTACCGTGTAGTGTGCGGAAAACCCATACTCAATGGTCACCCTCAACAATCGGGGAAAGAACTAGACTCCCAGCGTGAAGCTATCACCAGCCTAAGGATGCTGCAGAAGCGAACTCGTCTTGACTAAGCTTAACTAAGCAAATTTCTAAAAGCCACTTAACCATGTTGAGGAATAGCATTATAAGCATGCGCATGAATAACAATAAGAGTAATAGCAAATTCTTACACAAAACAAAGATATCTTGCAAATCCATAGCCTGGAAACCAGCCTCCTAAAGCGAGAGCTTGATCATCGAGCTTCATATTCCTTGCTTGACAGGACAAAGTGGGAGAGGACAGCAAAGGGTTGAAGATTCCTCTACACGGAGGAGCGGCAGACACCAAAGTGGACGAAGAAGGAAAAAAAAGAAGAGAGATGAGGGCTAGAACCCCCTCGTTAAGGCACCGAGACCCTGATAACAAGGAACCAAAATACAGAAGAAACCAGATCAGCTGAGATCAAGGCGGGCTAAAGCCTCGAAAACAGCATGAAAAAGGGCAATGACCCTGAAAGGGTGAAGAAGAGTGAATAGGAAAGTGAGAAGAAGAATCATCTGACGCGGTCAGAGAAAGAGAATGGTAGACACCCGACAAGGTCGGGCAATGAGAATGAGAGACCCGACAGGGTTAGGGAAAAAGAACCATAGACACCCGATAGGGTCAGGGAAAGAGAATGAGGACCACCCGACAGGGTTGGGGAAGAAGAACGCGAATCACCCGACAGGGTAAGGGAAGGAGAATAAGGACCACCCGATAGGGTCGGGGAAAAAGAATGAGGACCTGAAGATACCAGAGGAGAAGAATCAGAAGATGTCCCAAGATCAAGATGATGAGAGGGCATAGGCTGAGGCCTAGAATTGTGAGAGGAGGAAAAATATGTAGGATCCGGAGAAAAAGGAGAGGAATGGGGACGCACAGACCTACGATAGGAGGAGAAAATGATAGGATCATATGGAGGAAGGTACACCACCCAAGGGTGGGAACTGAAGGAAGGATGAATGAAAAGAAGGGGAGGAAGAGGTGGACCCCTGAATGCACAATTGGCTGCTCTTGACCTTGTGCCACCGCCGTTTCTTAGCGGAAACAGACTTGTAATGGACCCACCTGGCGCGGGCTCGAATCCTTGGGCACCTTGCCTTGCTATATCTTCTCAAATAGCGAGCCCATATAGTAGACGGCCATGCCCGACTATGAACATGTAGCCTTACCGGGGCGGTTGCCCCTAGACACCCAGTGCTAACAACAGTAGATGGACATTCTTGGACAAGTAACCCTTTAGAGAGATGAATATCACAAGCCCATGAGGTTTTATCTCTCGGCACTAGAAGCATGAGATTCGGTAACTCCACTTGGAACTCAGCCTTGAAGCACAACTCCCTTGATAGAAGGATAAGACGGCACTGAGGGAGAGTAATACACGGCGTTGACATGGCCGACGTACTAATAAACCAAGAGAGATTGCATAGAATGTACATAATATTCTTGGAGAATGCTGAAGATATGACAAACTACCCCTTGAACATAGAGTGCATAATCTACTTGGTGGTCGTATGAGTTAACACAATTCGGGTAGAGTGCCCTTCTTGTCCTGTCATCTGAATGGCAACAGAGCAATGAGAAATAATAGCATCAACGATGAACTCTCTGGCGAGCAAAGAGATTGCCACCGGCCTCGCTCGGGAAGAAACTGGCAACAATGCGGAGGGGCTCTTCTTGACAACTGCTCCTTGAAACATAGGTTCATTGCCCCCAAAGTAGCCAGAGATCGGGACTCGGATTGGCATGCGGCATATGAAATCTTGAACCTTGAAATGAAAAACCGGCAATGAATCGTCCTGACTCGGCTCATCGTCTCCCTGGGTACCAGACCCAAAGGGCACCAATGGCAATGTACACCCGCTCCATGGGGTGGAAGTAGAAGTGGAGGGAATAGGTTCAAATGGCGTGGAGGGCTGAGGGTTAGAGGTGATGACAGGCTCGGGTGGTGGCGAAGGCAAAGGTAACGGCGTGGCTTGCTCAGGCTCGGGCAACGATGGGGAAGAGGACGTTAAAGGCAGTGGAGACGGTGGAGGTGATGGAGGCAATGGTGGTAATGGGTTAGGCGATGCGGGCAATGGGGGTAGTGGAGATGGAGATGGAGAGGGTGAAGAGGGAGGTCGTGGTGCCCACCTTTGACGTATCGGCACCACGCGACGAGTGGCATTGGGGGTAGGAGTAATGCTGGGGGAAGTGGCGGAAGTGGTGGTACCGGCCTGAGCAAGAGCTTGGGTTGGTGGAGTTTGTGGAGATGGGGTAGGAGACGGAGAAGGTGGAGACGATAGGGTAGGAGATGGCCTAGGTGAGGGAATGGGTGATGGAATAGATGACGGAGCGGGCGTAGCGCCAGATAAAGAATCACAGGGGTGCCCCTGGCCTTGTAGTGATGGAGATGGCTGCCTGGGCGACGCCTGCTACTGTTGTTGCTTGCTGCGAAGATCTAAAGTAACTTCATGCATTGCAGCCCAATCAATCCTCTTCTGGGCTTCCAAGCCATAGATGTAATCCCAGAACTTAGGGCAATCCTCAACCAAATGCCCTTGCTGGCGATGATATTCACAATATTGAAACATATTCCCGACCGCGGGTCGACAAGGCACAGCCGGAGGAAGTTACAACACGTGAGTGGCCATCAAAGCCCTGAAAATATCAGTAAAACACTCCGGTAACAGAGGATGAGGAGCCTACTTCGGGCAAGGCGGATGGGGTAAAGGTGGAGAAGGTTGCGGAGACAGAAGCGAAGGTTGCGTAGGCAATAGTGCTTGGCTGGCGACGGAGGGATTTGGTGTAGGCATATGTGGAGTGGGATGAGAGGGTATATAGATGGCATCCACCTACTCGGGATGTAGTGCTTCCTTGATCGGGGGTGGCAGCGGATGTGGGTATGAGGAGACGGGAGGCTGACTCATGGAGGGTTGATATGCGAGAGTGTACGAGTATGTAGAAGTGGGAGGATATGTGGCGGAAGGCTGACTCATGGCAGGCTAACTCATGGGAGCGTAGGATTGGCAAGTGGAGGGTGAGGTGTAAGTGGAGGTGGATGTGGCATAAGACTCGGGATCAAGGGAACCTTGGACTTGTTGGCGAATGAAGCGGGCTCGGCTATATAGTTGTTGCCAGGAGGTGATGTTGTTGAGGGCCAAGATGAAGTGATACTCGGGCGTTGCATTGGATATCAACATCTTAATCAGCTCCTGCTCCGGCATGTACCCCGGGACCGGCGCGGCAAGCCGATGCCAGCGGTCAGCAAAGGTGTAGAACTCCTCATCGGGCTTCATCATCTCATGGGCCAGATCCACCATAGAATATTTGGGCCCATCCTGGTCCTGAAAATGCTGAATAAATCTTTCTTGCACGAATTGGAAATTCATGATCTGCTCTTGCAGAGGGGAAAAGAACCAATCCCGAGTTGGGCCTTCCAAAGACAGACCAAATAGATAGGCCATCAAACCTTGGTCATGTCGAAATTGGGCCGACTCACAAACGAACTCCTTTACGTGCACATACAGGTCATCGACTCCACCATAACGGTGATATGCGGGGATTTGGGAAGATGGCGGAAGCCGAAGACCTTGAAATGCGAATGGAATACTCAAAGAGGATTTGGGATTGATTCGGCGTCAGAGTTCATCAAGCTAGCGTTGGGTTTGAGCGATCATCTCCTGAGTAGGGAGAGATCGAGAAGAATATGGGCCAACTTGAGCAAGAGGTTGTGAACTCGGACCAGGATGAGGGTAATGGGTCGGATAAGAGGATCCGGGCTGAGAAGGAGAAGAAAAGCCCATTCCAGGAGTGGAAGAATATGCGGGCCTGGAAGAGGCGTTGGCATATGGACCGATTGGGCCAGCAGCAATATGGCCAGAAGGAGTAGGCCCATTAGAAATTGGGCTAGCAGCATATGAAGGAGAAGAAAGAGGCTCATGAAGGGAGGAGGGCCCATTATGAGAAGAATGCCCATTAAGATGAGATGCAATGAGACGTTGGGCCTGGGCCGGGTCCATTTGGTGAATAAGACTTGAAAGATGGGCCATGAGATTAGCTTGTTCCTCGGATGGATTAGAAGGACCACGGGAAGATGGGCCCGAGTGGGAAGAGGATTCCACACGGGAATAGGAAGAAAATTGGGAAAAAGGATGGTACAAGGAGTTAAAATGATGCTCCATGAGGGCAAATGGAGACTTAATACAAGGATATTAAGAAGAATACAAGTGGGGAAGCAAGAGCTTAATGGGCTTGAGGACAAGAGGGGGGTTGACCCACTAATGCAAAGACCAAGGGAGAACAGACCAAGGACAATGGACTAGATAATGGACACACAAAATGGGCTATCCTAAATAGGCCTAACAACAAAGAATATGCGAATGCGACACAAAACACCACTAATGGGCTTGGACAGGCCCAAATAATGCAAACAATGCAATGTGAGAGTTTTCACCCAAGCCAAATAAGTTAATATGATGGGAATTATTTTAAGGGTTTTAATAGACCTTTTAATGATTTGAATTAAACACAATTCTCTCAAGATAGGAATCCTATGGGAATAAGGTCCAAACTTTGGGTTGACTAAGGTTAACTCCCTCACACTTATGTAAATGCAAGCCCAAGGGTTGGAAAGGTACAACCGGCCCGGCGTCCGTGTGGGAATCCACGGCTCACGGGGACTTATGGATGTCCCGGATAAGATCACCTAGTCGACTCCAAGGAATATGGAGGCGAGAGGATCACTTACCAAGGTAGCAATTCGACTATGATATGCAATGCATGGCCCTATATGCACCGGAGTGCATGCAAAAATCTAGCATAAAAGTGAATAATGATGGCACGATTTAACAATGCAAACACAATGATATGAGTGCAAACAATATATGAAAATGAAGACAATACAAAGGACAAAAAGGCAGGACTGGGAAACAACACAATCAGAACCTGGAAGGCAAAGAAATCATCAATGCAAAATGTACCTGTGAATCTGCCCCTGAACCTGCATGCAGATTTTATGTACAAAATGAAAAAATAGAGACAAGATTTGACTATGCAAACGTGACCCAAATAATGCAAATGAGATATGGATGGAAAGACAATACAAAGGGCTACGCAACGGGCTCAAGAACAGAGCAATCGGACCCCGATAGGTCAATCAAATCGTCCAAGAAAGTTCCCATGAACCTATGCGCAGACTGTATGCATATTTTATGCACAAAATGCTAAAATGACGACAATATTTAATTATGCAAATGTGACCCAAATGATGTAAATAAAATATGGATGGAAAGATAATACAAAGGACTACCCAATGGGACAAAAATCAGCGCAATTATATGTTGGGAAGGCAATCAAATCATCAATCAAAGTCGTACCTGTGAACCTGTCCCTGAGCCTGCCTGCAGACCTTATGCAGAAAACTCAAAAAGTATGATAATATTAGACTATGCAAACGTAGCCCAAATGATACAAATAAGATATGGATGGAAAGATAATACAAATGGCTATCCAATGGAACAAAAATCAGTGCAATCGGACTCCGGGATCAAAAGTTATGCCTCAACGAATAGGGCCCCGTGAGCACACGCGCAGGCCTGCCAGAATTCACAAGCGGTCTACCAAATGACCATTTGCATGCCCCTTGCTGTCTACCAGAAGACCTCCAGGATACCAGAGCCCTTAAAACGCCCGAAACAATGGAAGAAAGAAGAAAATACTACCTAAACATGGACATGCACACACCCAACTTACAAAAGAGCATGAAATCAAATGTGATGGGCATCGGCGTCCCACCGTGATCGCTAAAAAATTGTAGATTTGTTTAATATACTACCCCGCCCCCTTTAAACTAAAACATGCATAAACATGTGTATGAAGCAATCATGGAAGTATGAACAAGAGGGTAATGAATAGATGAACTAACAGTGATCGCCACCAAGGTTCCAACAACACCAAAGGGATGAAGAGATGGAAGAAACGGTGTCGTGTACCTTGGAAAGATGAAGACTTGATCGCGCTCAAGAGATGGGTGCATGGAACTTTGTAGATTCAAATCTCCTCTCCTTCTATCCGGCTAGATGAAGAGGGCCTCACGTTCATATCATGCTCTCCTGCAAAACAAAGATCAAAACACAAGAGAAAAACCCATTAGAACATGCATGTGTAGTATCTATCCCGCAGTGATAAAGTAGGGGTAGAAATTGAGGGAGAACGCATCGGGGGGAAGTTTTTAACTCCTGTGGAAGGGTGAAAATAATAGGTGTATGTGTTGTGGATGCATGAGAGTTGAAATCATGAATTAAGATGAAGAGAATAGAGAGAAAATGATGACGCAAAACGTGTAAAAGTGCATGTTTAGCAGAAAGTGCAGAAAACTGTGATGATTTGTGATTTTGAGGAGAGGGGAACTAAGAGTATAGACCATGAAATCAAGCCCAAAAAGATGGAATGAAAAGCTAATACTTCCCTCTTCAAGTCAGGGTCGAAGAGAGGGGATGATGTTGCAGCATGGCTTCACCCCAAACAGAGAAAGAGCCCCCCGTCGTGACTGCGAGCTGGACAGTTTATATAGAGTTTAAAAGAAAATCCTTATCTTCCTCTCACGATTCCTGGAGATATAGTCCAAGATAAATCGAGTTCTATAGATCAAACTCGAGATAATACTAAGGACAAGAGATAGGAACAAGCGGGACTCGATTTGGAGGAGGATTCTAGAAGATATGCTCACCGCAAGATAGGCCCATCGCACAAAAAAATAGAGTTTGACTTGTACTAGGGCACATAAATCCCAAACTTTTGAGCATGATTCCGAGAGATATAGCCAATGTAAATTTCAGTTCTATAGATCAAACTCGAGATAATACAAAGGGCAAAATATAGCAACAAATGGGGGTCAATTCGGAGTTGTATTCTAGAAGATATGGGTGCTTGAAGATAGGCACGGCGGACAGATTTTGAGATAGAGTCCAGCGCAGGCTGGACTCTTGGGCTGGCCTAGCAGTCTATCGCAGGGCCGTAAGGGGATGGCAAACGGTCTAAGGGGTGACTGCAAGGCTCCTGGGGTGAAACGGGATGATTTCGGACAAGTTTCTGGAAAACGGTATAGTGAATGACCATTTTTGATGTCCTAACGGTCTAGCAAATGACCGCTAGGCTGTTGGAGAAAAATTTCCGGATAGATTTTGCGCGACTTTGAAAATAAGAGCATATCTAGAAAATAGTGCAGAATTATCAAAAGTGGTAGAAGAAAAAATCGTAGATAACCGAAAGATGAACAACTTTAATGAAGAGAGAAAGATGAGAAAATGAGTGGAAGAGGGAGAAAATGGGGTTAGAACAGAGAGAGAAAATTCTAGGACGCAGGTGAACAGCACAGTATGCCGGCAAACTGTGAATAACTTAAAATCGGTGGAGAACTGGCCAATGGCGTAGAAGAAGAAATTGTTGAGCGTTGAAAGAAGAATAACGTTGGTGAAGGACACATTTTGAATAGAGGAATAAAAGGGGATGAAAAAGGGACGTTTTCAGGACTGCACAGCGAAAAGAGCTGAATGCTTGATAGAAAGTCGATCAAAATGGGCCGCAAGTCAACTTGGAAGGCCGAAAGTTGATAAGATAAGCTCTAAGGCTCTATGAAATCATGATCTCTGAAGTTTAGAGGCTGTGGAACAATGAAATGGGCTCGAAATCCATCCCAGGAAGGCTCCAAAATAATGGGTGATTCGGGACATCAAAATGACGAATAAGAGAAATAACGCGACTTATTGGCCGAAAACGGGTGTCAACACCCTTGTGCTGGCTTTACCTTCGGGAGAAGGAGGATTTGAAGTTTATACAGATTCCTCGGGTATTGACTTAGGCTGTGTGTTGATGCAACATGGTAAGGTAATAGCATATTCATCTAGACAGTTGAGGAAGCATGAAGAGAACTACCCTGTCCATGACTTAGAGCTCGCTGTAGTGGTGTTTGCCTTAAAGATTTGGAGGCACTACTTGTATGGAGAGACCTTTGTTGTATTTTCTGATCATAAGAGCTTGATGTATTTATTCTCTCAGAAAGAGCTTAACATGAGGTAGAGAAGATGGCTTGAGTATTTAAAGGATTTTGATTTCTCCATAGAGTATCACCCTGGGAAAGGTAATGTAGTGGCTGATGCTTTGAGTCGGAAGCCGATGGCTAAGTTGTCAAGTCTTATGTTGCAAGAGTGGAGGATGCTAGAACAATTGGCAAGCCTAGATCTCAATATTGGTGAGAAGAAAGATCGGGTTATGATCGCTCATGTTTAGCTTTGTCCAGAGGTGTTGGCTGAGGTTAAGACTTTGCAAGATAATGACCCATGGCTGGTAAAGATTAGAGAAAGATTGAATAATCGACCAGATTTTCTGTTGGCCGATGATAACAGATTATTATTCCGGGGAAGAACTTGTGTCCCTGATTCAGTTGAGGTAAATAGCAAGATCCTTGACGAATCCCATAGGTCCAAGTATACTATCAGTCTTGGAGCTACTAAGATGTATCGGGACTTGAAGAGGACCTTTTGGTGGCCAAACATGAAGAGAGAAGTGGCTGAATTTGTGAGCAGATGCTTAGTATGTCAGCAAGTAAAGGCTGAGCATTTCAGACATGTCGGGAAGTTAAAGCCTCTCGAGATACCACAGTGGAAGTGGGAGAGTATCGGCATAGATTTTATTATGGGTTTGCCTAGAACTTTGTAGCGGTTTTGATGCAATTTGGGTGATTATTGATCGATTGACTAAGTCCGCACATTTCTTGCCCATCAAGTCGAAGTGGACAGTGGACGTGTTGGCTGCTTTGTACATGAAGGAGGTAGTGAGATTGCCCAGAGTGCCTATGAACATTGTGTCTGATAGAGACCCCAGGTTCACTTCTCATTTCTCGAAAGGATTGCAGGAGTCCTTGGGAACACGTTTAAATTTCAGTACTGCCTTTCATCCTCAGACGGACGGGCAGACCGAGTGGAGGAACCAGATTATAGAAGATATGTTAAGGGCTTGCATGATTGACTTTGGAGGTAGCTGGCATGAACACTTGGCCCTGATAAAATTTTCCTACAATAACAGTTACCAGTACAGTATCCAGATGGCACCGTTCGAGGCCTTGTACGGAATAAGCTGTAGATCCCCTCTATGCTGGGATGAGGTAGGTGTGAAGCAATGGCTTGGATCGGATCTTATTTCGGAGTCATCCAAGAACGTCCAGACTATTAGAGACCGTTTGCAAGTCGCACAATCCAGGCAGAAGAGCTATGCGGATAATAGAAGAAGTGATTTAGAATTTCAGGTTGGCGAGCATGTATTCTTGAAAGTCTTATCTATGAGAGGAGTTCGAAGGTTTGGAATCCGTGGCAAGTTGAGTCCAAGATTTGTTGGTCCGTTCGAAATTCTGGAGAGAGTAGGAGAAGTTGCCAATAAGTTGGCATTAACACCTCAATTGTCAGGCGTGCATAATGTCTTCCACGTGTCCATGCTACGAAAGTACATTTACGATCCCTCGCATATCATTCAGCATGCGGACCTGGAGCTGAAGGAAGATCTATCCTACGAGGAGAAGCCCATCAATATTTTGGACCGGAAACAACAAAAACATAGTAATCGGTCCATACCGATTGTCAAAGTTCAGTGGAGTAGACGTGGAGCTGAAGAAGCCACGTGGGAGTCGGAAGAAGCGATCCGGAAGCAGTATCCCGATTTGTTTTAAGGTTAGTAATCCTGGGTTGTTGCATCCCTACGGTTTTGATGATGTCTCACACTATAAATCAATCTGTTTTTATCTCTAGATCAATTCATGCTTGATCATTTAGGATAGTGCTGTTCATGCATATATGCAAGTCTACACATTGCTTGTAGACTACACAAAGTCTGCACATGGTTACTTTGATGCTGCGTCAAGTCTATACATTGTTGCATCATGTGCTTCATGCATTAGCCAAGTCTGTACATCCGACTGTCTCATTCAGCGTCTCAAAGTCTATACATTGTTGCATCATGTGCTTCATGCATTAGCCAAGTCTGTACATCCGACTGTCTCATTCAGCGTCTCACGCATTGCAAGTCTATACACTGTCTGCATTGCACGAGCTGAAGTCTATACATTGCACGAAGTAAAGTCTGCACATTGCCCAGTCTGCATCTTCCAAAGTCTATACATTCATGAGCCTTGGCTGTACATCGTCTGCTGCATGCCACTTCAAGTCTGTACATGGTCTTGGCATATGCATTTATAAAGTCTATACATCCATCAGTTGATAGTTGGCCAAGTCTATACATTATCTAGCACACACACGTTCAAAGTCTATACATCCGTCTCATTCAGCGTCTCGCGCATTCAAGTCTGTACATCAATATCGCTGCATACATCAAGTCTATACATCCGTCTCATTCAGCGTCTCACGCTTTCAAAGTCTGTACAGCGTTAGCCTACAGTGCATCGTTTCATGCATCATCTCTCTCAAAGTCTGTACAACGTTAGCCTACAGTGCATCATCTCTCAAAGTCTGTATAGCCAGCTCTGTCTCACTTAGCGTCTCATCAAGTATGTACATAGTTTGGCTGCATAACACAAGTCTATACATCCGCATGCTAGCAAGGCATTCATCAAGTCTATACACTCTTTAACTCAGTTCGCAGCTGAGTCTGAAGTCTGTACAGCCTTTGCATTGCACATACTTTAAAGTCTATACATTGTTTGTTTAACTCCAGCCTTTGCATTAAAGTCTATACATTGGATATGGTTGTGCATCACAAAGTCTGTACACTGCTTTCTCATGCACGCAATCAATGTGTGTACAGCATGTGTTCGCATCGGTTAAGTCTATACATTTGCTATGGCTTGTTCATGCATCATGTCTATACACGCTTTGTTAAAAGCCTGAACTAACTCGATACATTCCTTTCTATTATGTTCATGCATCCCTCAAGTCTGTACATTGAGGTCGCATGAAGGCATTCAAGTCTATACATTCTCACATTGTACATACTTGCCTATATACTGCATCTAAAGTCTGTACACGCCTAGTTCAAAACCTGAACTAACTGGTTGCATCCTTTTCTTCTGTTCCTGCAGATTGATGCAAGCTGATGATTGGGCACATGATTCGAGGTTGGTGCCTGGCACGTGATCCGAGGTGTCTCTAGAAAAGGAGGGGGCGAGCCCTACTCACGCCACACGAGTGAAGTCATGGAATTCAGGTCGAAAGCCATATAAAAGGATGTCCTTTGCGAATGAAAGAGTGAACTGGAGGAAAAGCTGAGAGAAATCAGTGCCTGAGTAGAAGAAGAATAGAGAGAGCCTCCACGTTCTAGAGAGAAGACAAAGAGAAGAATTTGAGAGAATTTCTGAGAGAAAAAAAGTATTTGAGAGAGAGAGAAGAGTATGTGACTGTGAAGATCTGCTTCTTCGGAAGCTACATTGTTTTTGGTTTTCAGAAATGATTGTCTTCATCGATTGTCTTGTTTTCTATTTTTCACTTCATCTTTCTTATTCCATCTTGTTACCCTCCAGTGTTCGGAGGAAGGGAGAGATTCTCCGGTTTCCCTCTGGGCTTCAAAGGAAGAGAGATCTGTGATCTCTGGTTTGCCAGTGACGGGCTGTCACTAGCAGGTTCCCTCCGATTTGGAGGAGGGGAGATTCGTCTCCGTTTCTGATCTTGTGGGTAGCAAGATCAGGTGTCAAGCTTCTGTGGGTTGCAGAGCTTGGGTTGAGGGATTTGTTTCCCTTGGTTTGACAAGCTGTTCGGCAGCATATGTTGGCAGACTGAGTCTGCTGTTTCTAGGCTTTGCTAGTGGAAGCCTCACTCTGGTTTGGAGTGAGGGGTGGATGTAGATTGTGGACTACAATCGAACCACCTTAAAAATTCTCTGTCTCTTCTGTGGTTTGCTTGTTACTGCTGTGTTGCACTTCCTCTGCTCGTCATTTTGCTTCACTGTGAACAGCCCTCTCGATCGCACTTACTTATTTTGTCTTGGTTATTGACTGCTTTAGCAATACGTTTTGCTGTATCTGAAGGGTTTTAAAATGAAGTTGTGGTTTATCGCTGAGAATTTAATTTTAGGGAGTGATCTATTCATCCCCCCCTTCTATATCACCTTACGCTGTGCATATCAATTGGTATCAGAGCGGGTTTGCATCAGGTGGACCAACGGTCAGGGTAATCTTAATGGTCCTCGAAGTTTCATGCCTGAGGGTCAATCCATTAGTCGCCCTCCATTCTTTGATGGTAATAACTATCTCTTCTGGAAAAATAGGATGGAGGTGTTCATCAGGGCACAGAGCCACAAGTTGTGGAGGGTAATCACTACAGGGTCGTATGATCTGCCACCGAACGAGGACGCGTGGATAGATGATCATGTCAAGTTATCTTCACTTAACTGGACGGTGCTGAACATCATCCAGTGTGCTATACACCCAGATGAATACGCCCGCATATCAGCCTATAAGACGGCCAAGCGAATGTGAGATGAGCTGTAACTAATCTACGAAGGTACAGCTCAAGTGAGAGCCACAAAGGTAAATCTCTACACCTCTGAGTATGAATTGTTGTGGACGTCAAAAAAAAATGATGATGATCATATAGCATGCACGTCTTAGCACTCAAGAGTGAGTCAAAGATGGGAAGGCTGAATAAACCCTATGCTTCCTCCAAGAAGGATGAATACCTACCCGGTGCTCCGCCGCCCAACAAAGAAGCCCCTCGTGCTGAAGAGATGGCCCCCGCTCTCCAGTCGGCATTGCCGAAGGCCGAATCAAAAGAAACTCAAGAATTCGCACACATGTTCGGCACGCGCCGGAGATCACTCAAAGCTCAGAATCGGGATTTAGAGGCCCCGAACTAAACACCCCGGAGGCGGTGCATTATAGCTAAAGCAGCACGGGAGGACAAGCGTCCGTCTGAATAGCCGCGAAGCCAAGATGAATTCTAAACCGGCGTAGCCTGCACTTAAACCGGTGCGCCCTTGCTTGGCCTTAAACTGGCGCGCCCACTTGCTTATGTTTAATCCGGCGCGCCCCTTGCTTATACTTATTCCGGCGCACCCCTTGCTGATGCTAGGCCGACATGCCCCTTTCTATGTTGTTAATCCGGCGCGCTCAACACCACGCCGGTTTAACTCAAATAACATCCCATCCGCCAGCCGATACCCTGTTTTCGCATTAGCCTGGTGCCTAGAGGGCATTCAATGCTCTGAAGCTCTATCTCCATGGGCATTCAATGCTCTGAAGCCGTGTTTCCACATCCGTTCGACAACACAGTGGCGAAGGCATGCATCGACGGTGGCAGCAGTAGCAGTAGATCGCCCAACAAATCTATGAATATCCCATCCTCGGATGAACGACAGCGTACGGCACAAATCGGCAGCGTCCAGCATAGCACGTCGATTTCAGACCTCGACGCGGACGAGGTGAAAGTGGCGGGAACACTCCTGAATGCCCATTCTATAAAATGGCAAGTCTGAAGAAGGAACAGGTTCGGTTGGTTCATTCGGCTGATGGCTGGCCATCGAAGAGAAGAAGAAGAAAAGAGAAAAGAAGAGGCTTCGTCCCCGCGCCCGTGAGGTGAAGAAGAAGAGAGTGAGCGTGAGAGAAGAGAGGTGAGCTCGGAGGGGGAGGAGCTTGTGCTCCGTTCCCCCCTCCCCCGCCAATGTATTTCTTTCCTCTTTCTCTGATGTGTTTTCGTTCCTTCGGGGTAGATCCCCTCCTGTATCTTTTTTTTCCTTTCCCTTGCGGATGAACAAAAGGAATGATTTTTTTGATTGGCATGAGTAGTGTTCTACTGCCTTGATCTCCTCCCCTTTCTCCCGGTTCTCTTGTCATCCAGGGACCTTGGAGACCTGCCTCTCTGTGGCACGGCCTTCAGGGGAACCTGTCAGGGGATGAACATTCATGGCCTCTCACGGCATACACCCGTCCCGCCTACGAGATCATCACCCTGAGTTGCTGGAACTCTTGAAGGCTGGTCCTCGAGTCTCCACAGGCACTTATGGGTTAACGGAGGCCTCACTCCAAGTTTTGAGGTTCACCCTGGAGCTTTGCTCCGTTTGGTGTTCCCCTATTTGTCTCTGGCAAGCCTCAGTCTGGGGGAGGTGCTGCCCATTTTTCACCAGGAACAAACGAATCAAGCTATTCTCTGAGGGCCAGAACATCACATGTTGGCAACCTCTGAACCAAACCAAACAACCCTGCACAATGAACACTTCTAATAAAACATTCATATTTTCATGCTAATCCACCTTAATAAACAACTAAAACACTTTATCTTCCTCCCTATCAACTTAATCCACCAATTAAACGAATAAACCAATCAACAAGTCAATCTGTGGGTTGAAGAAAGAAGAAACAGAGCACAAAAGAATGAAAGAAAATCTCATAAAACCTCGCAGAAGCTTAACCCGGCGCCCCTTAATCCGGCGTGGGCTAATCCGGCGCGCTACCCCCCCGCGCCGGATTAGCTCCACACTCAAATCCACTTCAGAATTTCGGAGCTCAAACCGGCGCACTATACTGTTCATTGCCCTAAACGGGCGCGCCCCCCTTGGGCTCCATTAACCGGCGCGCACCCCTTTGCTCCATTAACCGGCCCGCACCCCTTTGATCACTAAACCGGCGCGCACCCCTTTGCTCACTAAACCGGCGCGCCCATCCCTTGACCTCTCTCTTAAATCGGCGTGCCTAAGAGAGAAAGAATGCTCACTAAACTAATCAAAAGTTTCCCCCCTTCCATAATCCAAATTTAGTTCCAGGGGCGCTGCCCCCGGAAACCCCCGCAAAGGGGAGTTGCCCCCTTGACCCCCACGACCTGACCGGGCAGGTCAAACCCCGCGACCTGACCGCACAGGTCGATCCGCGTGCAAAGGCGCACGATGGCGAGTTCGGGCTCCACATTTAACAATTCACACCCCCGGACTTGGTGCAAAGAGAAAACCAATGATACCTTGTGGTATCGGACGTGGACCTCGGAACCTCCGACATAGTCATGATCCGAACACATCTCGGGCCAATAGTTCGTTAACTCGACCCGCTTCTCCCGGGATCTAATCCCGCAACCCCACATTGAACTTGTCGTGTCTACGGCAGACATTTGCACGGTTTTATCATCATCTTCGATGCTTCAAACGTGGACTCGCGTCCGAACAATGAATGGTCCGACCGTGACCGACACACACGTATACCGTGGAACCTTCGTTTCCCAAGACTGTGCGTGAAGAGAAAAGTAATGCCGTCCTGTGGCATCAGACATGGTCCTTGGAAACCCCGATATGGCCATAGTCCGCAACCACCTCGGGCCAATAGATCATCAGCTTGACCCATCTTCATCGGGATCTGATCCCGCACCCACATTAAACTTGCCGCACCTATGGCAGACATCCGTACGGTTTTATCATTGTCCTTGACGCTACTAATACGGACTTCCATCTGAATAATGAATGGTCCGTTAGTGACCGACATATATATGCCGGGATCTAATCCCGCGCTTGCATTAAACCTACCGTACTCACGGCAGACATTTGCACGGATTCGCTTCCGTCACCGTCTTGTTTTCTATACGGATCTTTGTCCGAAGATAAAATGGTCCATGAATGACCAACAAAATATGAATGGAACAAGACGGCTCTCGTCTTCCCCCAACCACACGTGTGGGAATATCAATAAGACCTTCGTGAGTCGCGTTTCGACCTTGGGTTCGCCCCCAACCATGGTCATCGCCTGACCCACATCGTAGGCCTATAGTCGGCTATCTCTATACACATCTTTGTTTTGGAATATAGTCCCGGGACACTTTCCCGCTGCCCTTCGGCACCGGAAATATTAATGATGCCCACGCAAGCCTCGTTTGGACCGCGGGAGGCGCCCCCGAAATGGTCCTGACTCGATCTCGCACCGGGCCAATAAACTCGCTGATTTCTGATCACTCTAACCGGGGTTCAACCGAATGTCTCCTATCCCTTTGAACAATAAACTTGCCGTACCCCCGGCATACATATGCTCCGGTTTTCTCGTGACGATTACGCGATTCACAAGCCGGACACTCGTCCGAACATCAAATGGTCAACACACGACCGACATGATCTCGAATGCTTTCTTCTCACCCTCGCACGGGGATTTCAATGTTTCCTAATAGACTTTTCATGTAACTAATTTTCCGGCCATGAGGCCCCTTTTCCCGGCGATTAATCAAGGGTGTTACCCTCTCCGAGGGGATGTAAATGACGCCGTGACCTTTATGGCGCGGCAGGTTCCAGTCCCGACACGAACCACACAATCGTCTGATTAGTCAGATCGAGCGCACAATAAATCGTCACATTTTTGACTGGCACGCCCACGCACTTAATAAACGCCAATAAACAAATAACCAACGATAATAAATAAAAAGTGCATCCACAAGTCTGGCACGCCTGGTGGGACTGGAACCACCCTTCATCTCTTCGCCAGGATTCGGGGCCTCATGGCCTCCTAATAAACAATGTGTGTCTGCTTTGATGAATTGCAGGTGTTGTCTTCACCAGCCCTGTGGGGGGAAAAGCCGGACCAGGCGTAATTATCTTTAGGGCCTCCAGGACGCTACTCTGAGGCATATGCAGCTTTCAGGAATCATGAAGGACGCTAAAAAAAGAGAGAAGAGGAAAAGAAGAGAGGGAGGGGAAATCAAATCCCCCTTTCCAAAAAAAGAAGAAAAGAAGAATATAAGAATAGAAGGGAAAAAAATGAAATGATAAGAAGAGAGAAGAAAGGAACGAAAAGGGAAGAGAAAGAATCGACGAGAGAAGGTTGTGCGGCCATATCCGTCGGGGCCCGTGCTGAACGAAGATTACCACTGTGGGATTGGTGCGGTGGAGCGAACCACTCATCCCCCTCCCTGAGGGAGTGAGCGCTCTCCTGCGCACCCGCCTTTGGTCTATTACAAAAAAAAAGAAGAAAAGAAAAGAAAGGACAAAAAAAACTGGCAAGCATCGCCGACCAAAAAGGACAAGAAGAAGGCCGACATCTCGCCCGACTCTAGGAGGGTCCGAGTCCATGGTGCCATGCCCGGGCCTGTTCCACCTTCCTGCTGCCCCTATCTGGGAATGCTTTGTAGCAATGAGGCCGAGCACGGCCACAAATCTAGAAGAGAGCATTCATCCACCCCGCCATAGGAGTGTAAGACACAAAAGAATACACCCCGACTTAGGGGCATTTGAAGAAGCAACACACCCCGCCACGGGGGCATAGAAGCCTTAAGGAACGCACCCCAGCTTACTGGGATCTGAAGAAGAATTACACCCCACCTTGCGGGCATCAAAGCAACAATACACCCCACCTTGGGTGCACGAGAAGCAAACAACCCCCAGTGTGTCGGGGTAGAAAAAAAAAAGAGAATCCACCCCGCTCTGGGGCATAAGAAGAAAAGGATACACCCCGGCTCGGGAGCACATGAAGAGAATCCACCCCGACTTGGGGGCACATAAAGCAAAGTTTACACCCCGGCTTAGGGGAACATGAAGAGAAATATACCCCTCTCTGGGGTCGAAGAAGCAGAAGGATCCACCCCGACTCGGGGGCACGCACAAAGCAAAAGTTACACCCCAGCCTAGGGGCGTTTGAAGAAGAAACTACGCCCGCTCTAGGGATATATGAAAAGACACACACCCCGCCTTGAGAGGTAGAAGAAGCAGAATACACTCCGCCCGGGGTGCACAAGAAGCAAAGCACACCCCGACTTGGGGGACATATGAGACAAAGAATACACCCCGGTTTAGGGGTATCTGAGGGAGAAATATACCCCGATATGGGGGCATATGAAACAAAAACACACCCCAGCTTAGGGGAATACAAAGAGAAATATACCCCACCCTGGGGTAGAAGAAGCAGAGGAACCTACCCCAGTTTAGGGGCACTCGAAGAAGAACTACACCCTACCATGGGGGCAGAAGAAGCAAAGACCATACCCCGCCATAGGGAATACAAAACAAGAACTCACCCAGGCCTAGGGGGCACACGAAGAAAGAAACACACACCTTGCCTTGGGTACACAAAAAGAGAAACACACCCCGGCCTGGGGGCATAAAAAAAAACAACACACTCTGCCCAAGGTGCACAAGAAGCAAATACACCCCGCCATGGTGGCACAGAAGCGAAGAAGCAGAATCCACCCCATCCTGGGGGCATAAAAGCATGAAGTTACACCCCGACTCGGGGGTACATAAAGAAGAAACCCATCCTGCCTTGGGTGCACAAGAAAAGAAGAATACACCCCGCCTAGGGGCATAGAAGCCAGAAAGAATACACTCCGGCCTGGGGGCACGTGAAGAGAAATATACCACGCCACGGGGGGCATAGAAGTCAAAAGAATACACCCCTGTCTAGGGGCACAAAAGCAAAGAGGCCTACCTCCCGACCTAGGGGGCAGATGAAGAAAAGCTACACTCCAACCTGGGGGCATGTTAAAAGAATACACCCTAGTCTGGGGGCATCAATGAGAAAGGAAGAGCAGAACAAAAAAACAACCATGAAGTGGACGTGGTCTTTGAACCCGCCTCTTCACAATAAAAAGAAGAGCAGAAAAGAAGAGAACAGTCATCAGGCATACGTGGTCTTTCCACTCGCCTCCCCGCATAAAAGAAGAAGAGAAGAAAAGAAAGTGAGCCTTGAGGCAGACATGGTCTTTCACCCTCTACCTCCAGCCATCCAACAAATAGACTTCGCATGTGGTTGGCGTCACGACCTTTAGTCTAAGCCGACACAAAACCTCCTGCCAACGGGGCGTTAAACCGACTAAACCTTCTGCCAACGGGGCGTTAAACCGACTAAACCTTTCACCTACGGGGTGTTAAACCGACAAGACCCTCAGCCATCGGGGCTTCAATCCGACAGATACTCAGCCATCGGGGCTTCAAGCCAACAGATATCCCACCATCGACCTCCGGGTCGACAGCTATTCAATCATCGGCCTCCGAGCTGACATCTACCCTAATCATCGGCTCCTAGCCGACAACTTCCCAATCAAAAATTAACATTTTCACTTTGGTTCGGATCCTTCTCCGACCAGAGAATCAAAGAATCGACATTTCACTCTGGTTCGAATCCTTCTCCGACTAGAGAATCAAAGAATCAACCTCCCACTCTGGTTCGGATCCTTCCCCGGCTAGAGAATTAAAGAATCAACCTTTCACTCTGGCTCGGACCCTTTCCCGATTAGAGAATTAAAGAATAAACCTTCCACTTTGGTTCGGATCCTTCCCCGGCCAGAGAATCAAACAATAAACCTTCCACTCTGGTTCGGATCCTTTCCGGGCCAGAGAATTAAAGAATCAACCTTTCACTTTGGTTCGAGTCCTTTCCTGGCCAGAGAATCAAAAATAACCCTTTCACTTTGGTTCAGGTCCTTCCCCGGCCCGAGAATCAAAGAATAAACCTTTCACTTTGGTTCGGGTCCTTCCCCGGCCAGAGAATCAAAGAATAAACCTTCCACTTTGGTTTGGGTCCTTCCCCGGCCAGAGAATCAAAAAATAACCCTTTCACTTTGGTTCGGGTCCTTCCCCCGACCAGAGAATCAAAGAATCAACATTTCACTCTGGTTCGGATCCTTCCCCCGACCAGAGAATCAAAGAATCAACCTTTCACTTTGGTTCGGATCCTTCCCCGGCCAGAGAATCAAACAATAAACCTTCCACTTTGGTTCGGATCCTTTCCGGGCCAGAGAATTAAAGAATCAACCTGTCACTCTAGTCCGGATCCTTCCCCGACCGGAGAATTAAAGAATCAACCTTTCAATCTGGTTCGGACCCTCCCCCAGCTAGAGAAAAAAAGAATCAACCTTTCACTTTGGTTCGGATCCTGCCCCGGCCATAGAACAAAAAAATAGAGACCTTTATCTTCGGCTCTTGCAGCCCGTTTCCCAATTTTGGCTCTTGTAGCCCGCTTCCCTGTGGCTCTTGTAGCCTGCTTCTCAGCTTCGGCTCTCGCAGCCCGCTTCCCGACATCGACTCTCGCGACCGGCTTCCTAATTTCCGCTCTTGCGGCCCGCTTCCCAATTTCGGCTCTCATAGCCTGCTTCCCCAATTTCGGTTCTTGCGGCCCGCTCCCCTAATACCTTTTACTACCACTACACTTATACGTAACGACAATATGTTCTTACGCAAAAAAAAAGAAAAAGAGAATAAAAAGAGAACAAAAAATGCTTGGTTACCCTGCTTGCATGCTTGCTTATAATATAGAGTAATACACGCCCTTCAATTTTCTAGGACCTTGTTTCCTTGCTGAATAATAATTCTGCCCCGATTCCGAATGCACGTGCGTCACGGCATACGCTCGAAGGGAACCCAATTATGATGGGTGCACACGTCAAGGGGAAGAGTCATGGCTGAATCGCTAAGCCCAACTCACAAAATAAACCTGAGGCGACGTTCCCACACTTAGCACTCAACGTGTTCAATAGCTTTCAACTATGGGGATTGTCCGAATTTCTTCTTAGCACTCTACGGATGCTTGAATTCATGCACTCGCGTGAAAGGTAATCGTGAGGAAAAAGCTGCCTACCCCCACTATAAAAAAAAGAAGAGAAAAAAAAGAGAGAAAAAGAAAAGAAAAGAGAGAGAAACGTGGAGCCGAGTAGCCGGGAATCCCCACTGAAATAAATGAGGAAACTCGCGCGAAATGGTGAAGCGAATTATAATAAGGATGAATCCTAGTAGCCGGGAATCCCCATTGAGACACATGAGGAGACTCGCGTCAAACGGTGGAATCCGTAATAAAATTATGATAAGGATAAATCCTAGTAGCCGGGAATCCCCATTGAGACACATGAGGAGACTCGCGTCGAACGGTGAAATCCGCTACCAAAATAAATAGATGGGGGCTGTGTGAAGCTACCGAAAGTCGAAAGCCTGAAACTAATGTGTAGGCGCTAGAGTAACCCTCGAGTGTTGCGTAGAAAACCTACATATCCCTATGTTTAGGGCCTTTTACTCACACGTTTGCTCCTCCACTCCACAAAGAATTACCTCGGGTGAAATGCGTGAATTTAAGCTATGCATGCAAGACATGCGATATCCTCTTGACGGGCGTACCACCCCTTAGTCGTGCCTCGTGGCCCACACTGCATTTGCGAATTATGGGCGTTGTCCCTATCCCATCCCCTATAGAGGGAGCTACCTTATATGTATTTATGTTATGCTTGCTGATGAATGCCTGCATGCTTGAATAAAGGAAATAATAATATAAAAAAAATAAACTCAATTTTGGCCATTGTGGCCTACTTTCCCAGTTCTGGCTCGTGTAGCCCAATCTTGGCCCCCACGGCCTACTTCCCGTCTCTACGGCCTGCTAACCTCCCAACTTTGGCTTCTATAGCCCGCTTCCCCAATTGCAGCCTTCGCGGCCTACCTCTGCAACATCAACTCCGGCCCTCATGGCCCACTTTCCCGGGTTCGGATTTCACAGCTGGTACTCCCGACGCTTTGAAGAACATCAAATCCTTTCACTCTGGTTCAGGCTTGTTGCCCAGCTAGAGAACAAACAGGCCCCTTTCACTCTGGATCGGACCTTCCGTCTGACTAGAGAACAAAAAGATCCTTTCACTTTGGCTCAGACCTGCCGTCCAGTCAGAGAACAAAAAGATTCTCTCCAATCTAGATCGGACCTTCCGTCTGGCTAGAGAACTAAAAAGATTCTCTCCACTCTAGATCGGACCTTCCGTACGGCTAGAGAACAAAAAGATCCTCTCACTTTGGCTCGGACCTGCCGTCCAGTCGGAGAATAAAAAGATTCCTTCCACTCTAGATCGGATCTTCTGTCTGGCTAGAGAATAAAAAGATCCTTTCACTTTGGCTCGGACTTGTTGTCCAGTCAGAGAACAAAAAAGATTCTCTCCACTCTAGATCGGACCTTCTGTCCAGCTAGAGAACAAAAAGATCCTTTCACTTTGGCTTGGACCTACCGTCCAGTCGAAGAACAAAAAGAATTCTCTCTACTCTGGTTCAGACCTTCCGTCCAGTCAAAGAATTGAAAGACCCTTCATACAGCTAGTGCCCCCGGCGCATTAAAGAATGAAACAACCTTTCACCATGGCCCGAGCTTGCCATTCGGGTAAGGAATCATCCCCTTTTCCTTGCGCTAACACTAGCCGTGTCAGCGACTTGACCACCCCTCCGTCCCTTCGGGTTCACGAACAATCCTTTTGATTTGGACCTTCCGTCCAGGTCGTTACATGAACCAACTCTTCTCTCTGTCCCTTCGGGTGACGAATACCCCTTTTGATTTGGACCTCCCGTCCAGGCCATTGAATCAACAAGTTCCTCTCCCCATCCCTCCGGGTGACGAACATCCTTATCGAATCAACAAACTCTCCGCCCCGTCCCTTTGGGTGACGAATCCCTTTCAGTTTGGACCCACCGTCCAGACCGTTAAAAGAATAAACCTTCCTCTCTGCCCTCATGGCTCACTTCCCAATTATCGGCCCTGAACCGACAGCTTTCAATTATCGGCCCTTGAGTCGACCGCTATCTCATTATCGGCGTCCGTGCCGACAGCTATCCAAACTTGTTCAAAAAAAAAGGAAGAGAAGGAAAAAAAAGGGAAACAAGAAAAAAAGAAGGGAAGAAGAAAAAGAAGGGAAAGAAAAGAAGAAGACAAAAAAGAGAAGAAGAAGAGAAGAAGAGAAAGAGAAGGGAAAACAAAAAAAGGGAGAAGAAAAAAAAAGAGAAGAGAGAAAAATCATCATCAAAGCCTCCGAGGGATGTCGACTCGTCAAGTCCCGTCGGAAATCAAAATATTTTTAGTCCCACCAACGCATAAGACCAGTGGCCCAGACCTTTCGTCTGGTTCCATGAACAAAGATACCCTTGCTTTGGCACTAACCCCATGCCAATGAACGAACCACGTCAGCTCCCGACACCCTGTCGGCATTGATGAAGAGAAAAAGAGACAAACATACCACGTCAGTTTTCGATGCCCTATCGGCACTGATGAAGAGACAAAGAGACCAAGCATACCACGTTAGCTCCCGATGCCCTGTCGGCACTGATGAATAGAAGAAGAGACAAACATACCACGTCAGCTCCCGACACCCTGTCGGCACTGATGATGAGAAGAAGAGACCAAACAAATCACGTCAGTTCTCGGCACCTTGTCGGCACTGATGAACAGAAGAAGGGACAAACAAACCATGTCAGCTCCCGGCATCCTGTCGACACTGACAAAGAGACAAAGAGACCAACAAACCAGGTCAGCTCCCGACACCCCGTCGGCACTGATGAAAAGATGAAGAGACAAACAAATCACGTCAGTTCCCGACACCCCGTCGGCACTGATGAAGAGAAGAAGAGAAGAATAAACTACCTCAGCTCCCGACACCTTATCGGCACTAATGAAGAGAAGAAGAGACAAACAAACCACGCTAGTTCTCGACGCCCTGTCGGCACTGATGAACAGAAGAAGAGACCAACATACCACGTCAGCTCCCGACGCCCTGTCGGTGTTGACAAAGAGAAGAAGAGACATACAAACCCTATCAGCTACCGACACCCTGTCGGCACTGATGAAAAGATTAAGAGACAAAGAGACCAAAAAATCACGTCAGCTCCCGACACCCTGTCGGCACTGATGAAGAGAAGAAGAGATCAATAAACCACGTCCTGATGAGGAGACAAAGAGACCAAGAAACCATGTCAGCTCCCGGCACCCTGTCGACACTGATGAAGAGACAAAGAGACCAACAAGCCATGTCAGCTCCCGACGCCCTGTCGGCACTGATGAAGAGAAGAAAAGACCAACATACCACGTCAGGTTCCCGACACCCTGTCGGCACTAATGAAGAGAGAAGAGACAAACAAATCATGTCGGTCTCTGACTTCCTATCGGCATCGATGAACAAACCTGTGGCCCAGACCTTCCGTCTAAAGCCATGAATAAAAGACCCTTGCTTTTGTACTCACCCCTTGTCAATGAATAGACCACCTCAATATTACCACTCCCAGTCCCACCGACGAATGAACCCTTGGCTTGGACCTTCCGTCCAAGTCGATGAACAAAAAAGAACCTCCTTGCTTTGTTCGGACCTTCCGTCCAAGTTGATGAACAAAAAGAACCTCCTTGCTTGGCTCAGACCTTCCGTCCAAGTCAATGAATAAAAAAAAAAGAGAAGAACTTTCTTACTTGGCTCGGACCTTACGTCCAAGTCGATGAACAAAAAGAACCTCTTTGCTTGGCTCGGACCATCCGTCCAAGTCAATGAATGAAAGACCCCTGCCTTGGCACTCACCCCGTGCCGATAAATAGACCACGTCAGCTCTCGACACCATGTCGACACCAACAAATAAACCCTTCGCTTCGAACTTTCCACCGGAGTGCATAAAATCCTTTTCACTCCATTGGAGCCCTTTCATAAGCCTTCGGCTTGGACCTCCCATCCGAGTCGATGAGTGAACAATTCTCCTGAACCCAGCACGCGTCACCAACTCCCCCTTGGGATTATCCTCATCTAAGTCATTTTAGGCCTCCTGCCTAAGACGACGCATAGACCCTTCATTCTTGCTTCGGTATTCACCCCATGCCGATGACTAAACCCCCACTCTGACATCTCAGTCCGCGTGCATATGCGGTGAAGCGATCCCCTCATCCCTTCGCTGAAGGAGTGAGCGCTTTCCCGTGAATTTGTACCGGACCAGCATCCCACTGGCTTGGAAGAACAGACGTCCTGTCGAAGAGCTCTACACTCGCGGGCCCCGCGCACTCGTCCCTCGTTTGTGCCACCCACGAGCGGGGGGCATTTGTGGACGTCAAAAAAAATGATGATGATCATATAGCATGCACGTCTTAGCACTCAAGAGTGAGTCAAAGATGGGAAGGCTGAATAAACCCTATGCTTCCTCCAAGAAGGATGAATACCTACCCGGTGCTCCGCCGCCCAACAAAGAAGCCCCTCGTGCTGAAGAGATGGCCCCCGCTCTCCAGTCGGCATTGCCGAAGGCCGAATCAAAAGAAACTCAAGAATTCGCACACATGTTCGGCACGCGCCGGAGATCACTCAAAGCTCAGAATCGGGATTTAGAGGCCCCGAACTAAACACCCCGGAGGCGGTGCATTATAGCTAAAGCAGCATGGGAGGACAAGCGTCCGTCTGAATAGCCACGAAGCCAAGATGAATTCTAAACCGACGTAGCCTGCACTTAAACCGGCGCGCCCTTGCTTGGCCTTAAACCGGCGCGCCCACTTGCTTATGCTTAATCTGGCGCGCCCCTTGCTTATGCTTATTCCGGCGCGCCCCTTGCTGATGCTAGGCCGGCATGCCCCTTTCTATGTTGTTAATCCGGCGTGCTCAACACCACGCCGGTTTAACTCAAATAACATCCCATCCGCCAGCCGATACCCTATTTTCGCATTAGCCTGGTGCCTAGAGGGCATTCAATGCTCTGAAGCTCTGTCTCCATGGGCATTCAATGCTCTGAAGCCGTGTTTCCACATCCGTTCGACAGCACAATGGCGAAGGCATGCATCGACGGTGGCAGCAGTAGCAGTAGATCGCCCAACAAATCTATGAATATCCCATCCTCGGATGAACGACAGCGTACGGCACAAACCGGCAGCGTCCAGCGTAGCACGTCGATTTCAGACCTCGACGCGGATGAGGTGAAAGTGGCGGGAACACTCCTAAATGCCCATTCTATAAAATGGCAAGTCTGAAGAAGGAACAGGTTCGGTTGGTTCATTCGGCTGATGGCTGGCCATCGAAGAGAAGAAGAAGAAAAGAGAAAAGAAGAGGCTTCGTCCCCGTGCCCGTGAGGTGAAGAAGAAGAGAGTGAGCGTGAGAGAAGAGAGGTGAGCTCGGAGGGGGAGGAGCTTGTGCTCCGTTCCCCCCTCCCCCGCCAATGTATTTTTTTCCTCTTTCTCTGATGTGTTTTCGTTCCTTCGGGGCAGATCCCCTCCTGTATCTTTTTTTTTTCCTTTCCCTTGCGGATGAACAAAAGGAATGATTTTTTTGATTGGCATGAGTAGTGTTCTACTGCCTTGATCTCCTCCCCTTTCTCCCGATTCTCTTGTCATCCAGGGACCTTGGAGACCTGCCTCTCTGTGGCACGGCCTTCAGGGGAACCCGTCAGGGGATGAACATTCATGGCCTCTCACGGCATACACCCGTCCCGCCTACGAGATCATCACCCTGAGTTGCTGGAACTCTTGAAGGTTGGTCCTCGAGTCTCCACAGGCACTTATGGGTTAACGGAGGCCTCACTCCGAGTTTTGAGGTTCACCCTAGAGCTTTGCTCTGTTTGGTGTTCCCCTATTTGTCTCTGGCAAGCCTCAGTCCGGGGGAGGTGCTACCCATTTTTCACCAGGAACAAACGAATCAAGCTATTCTCTGAGGGCCAGAACATCACATGTTGGCAACCTCTGAACCAAACCAAACAACCCTGCACAATGAACACTTCTAATAAAACATTCATATTTTCATGCTAATCCACCTTAATAAACAACTAAAACACTTTATCTTCCTCCCTATCAACTTAATCCACCAATTAAACGAATAAACCAATCAACAAGTCAATCTGTGGGTTGAAGAAAGAAGAAACAGAGCACAAAAGAATGAAAGAAAATCTCATAAAACCTCGCAGAAGCTTAACCCGGCGCCCCTTAATCCGGCGTGGGCTAATCCGGCGCGCTACCCCCCCGCGCCGGATTAGCTCCACACTCAAATCCACTTCGGAATTTCGGAGCTCAAACCGGCGCGCTATACTATTCATTGCCCTAAACCGGCGCGCCCCCCTTGGGCTCCATTAATCGGCGCGCACCCCTTTGCTCCATTAACCGGCGCGCACCACTTTGATCACTAAACCGGCGCGCACCCCTTTGCTCACTAAACCGGCGCGCCCATCCCTTGACCTCTCTCTTAAACCGGCGTGCCTAAGAGAGAAAGAATGCTCACTAAACTAATCAAAAGTTTCCCCCCTTCCATAATCCAAATTTTGTTCCAGGGGCGCTACCCCCGGAAACCCCCGCAAAGGGGCGTTGCCCCCTTGACCCCCACGACCTGACCGGGCAGGTCGAACCCCGCGACCTGACCGCATAGGTCGATCCGCGTGCGAAGGTGAACGATGGCGAGTTCGGGCTCCACATTTAACAATTCACACCCCCGAACTTGGTGCAAAGAGAAAACCAATGATGCCTTGTGGTATCGGACGTGGACCTCGGAACCTCCGACATGGTCATGATCCGAACACATCTCGGGCCAATAGTTCGTTAACTCGACCCGCTTCTCCCGGGATCTAATCCCGCAACCCCACATTAAACTTGTCGTGTCTACGGCAGACATTTGCACGGTTTTATCATCGTCTTCGATGCTTCAAACGTGGACTCGCGTCCGAACAATGAATGGTCCGACCGTGACCGACACACACGTATACCTTGGAACCTTTGTTTCCCAAGACTGTGCGTGAAGAGAAAAGTAATGCCGTCCCGTGGCATCAGACGTGGTCCTTGGAAACCCCGATATGGCCATAGTCCGCAACCACCTCGGGCCAATAGATCATCAGCTTGACCCATCTTCATCGGGATCCGATCCCGCACCCACATTAAACTTGCCGCACCTATGGCAGACATTCGTACGGTTTTATCGTTGTCCTTGACGCTACTAATACGGACTTCCATCCGAATAATGAATGGTCCGTTAGTGACCGACATATATATGCCGGGATCTAATCCCGCGCTTGCATTAAACCTGCCGTACTCACGGCAGACATTTGCACGGATTCGCTTCCGTCACCGTCTTGTTTTCTATACGGATCTTTGTCCGAAGATAAAATGGTCCATGAATGACCAACAAAATATGAATGGAACAAGACGGCTCTCGTCTTCCCCCAACCACACGTGTGGGAATATCAATAAGACCTTCGTGAGTCGCGTTTCGACCTTGGGTTCGCCCCCAACCATGGTCATCGCCTGACCCACATCGTAGGCCTATAGCCGACTATCTCTATACACATCTTTGTTTTGGAATATAGTCCCGGGACACTTTCCCGCTGCCCTTCGGCACCGGAAATATTAATGATGCCCACGCAAGCCTCGTTTGGACCGCGGGAGGCGCCCCCGAAATGGTCCTGACTCGATCTCGCACCGGGCCAATAAACTCGCTGATTTCTGATCACTCTAACCGGGATTCAACCGAATGTCTCCTGTCCCTTTGAACAATAAACTTGCCGTACCCCCGGCATACATATGCTCCGGTTTTCTCGTGACGATTACGCGATTCACAAGCCGGACACTCGTCCGAACATCAAATGGTCAACACACGACCGACATGATCTCGAATGCTTTCTTCTCACCCTCGCACGGGGATTTCAATGTTGTAAATGACGCCGTGACCTTTATGGCGCGGCGGGTTCCAGTCCCGACACGAACCACACAATCGTCTGATTAGTCAGATCGAGCGCACAATAAATCGTCACATTTTTGACTGGTACGCCCACGCACTTAATAAACGCCAATAAACAAATAACCAACGATAATAAATAAAAAGTGCGTCCACAATTGTTTAAGATGAAACCAGAGGAGAACATCACTGAAATGTATGCCAGGTTGTCTTTGATCACGAATACTCTTAAGGGGCTAGGGAAAGAGATGGCTGAAGCAGATGTAGTCAGGAAGATACTTAGGTCTCTAACCCCAGCATGGCACACTAAGACCATCGTGATAGAAGAGTCGAAAGATCTGATGACTATGACAGTGACTGAACTCATAGGATCACTCATGACCTATGAGATGAACTTTAAAAGAGGTGGTGAAAGAAGTGATAGGAAGGGCAAGAATATTGCTCTCAAGGCATCCCGCAACAAGGGTAGCAGCAGCAGTATGAAGAAGGAATTTGCCTAATGGCAAACAGTGAAGAGGAGGTAACAAATGTCTTTGAAAATTTTTCTATTGATGACTGGGAAGATGCCTATGCTGAATTATTAGATAAGTTCAATTCACTTAGTAAAGAGCATAGGGTTCTGAAAAGAAAATTCAATACCAATGTTGAAGAACAAACCCAAGTCTGTGAGGAAAATCAGAAACTAAAAGAAGAATTAGAAGAAATGACTTCCCTAAGAAAAGAAAATGAAAAGCTCAAGGAAGAAAACCAGGAGAGTCACACCCAGCTTAACGAACTCAAAATCAAAATTGAAGAAAGCCTGAATGAAAATAGAGTGAACTCAGATAAATATGAAGCTGTTAAGAAAGTGAACGCTGAACTCTTAAAAAACTCTGAGTCCCTGCAAAAAGAGCTGGAAGACAAACAGAAAGTTTTGGAAAAATTTGTCCAAGGAAAAACAAGTATGGATGCTATACTAGAGACAAGGGTTAACTTCAATAGGGAGGGTCTAGGCTATGACCCAACTAACAAGAGACCCTTTCAATTCAAATCCACCACCTTCTGCCCAGAGAAGGGAAAAGAGAAGCTGGACACACCATCCAGCTCAAATAGCAATCAAGGAGCTCAATGTCCGAAAGAAAGTTCGACAAACAATGCTGGTCGACCATTTAAATTGGGAATGAATTTTGTGAAGAACTTCACTAAGCCCACTCACCAGAACATAAATGGTAGATGGACCAAGCAAGTGGTTCAGAATAAAAGCTGGAATTACTACAAACAGATGGATCCAAACAGGATGTACTGGAGAAATAACCATCATCCTCAAAAACCTGTTAATCAACAAGCTCACAGGAGATATCCCAGGAATGGGAAGCCTAATGACTGGAATAGAGCTTACTTCTCCAGACCAGCTGGACATAACCCCGGTTATAATTTCAATAAACTCGAATTAAAGGTGCCAGAGAAAACCATGTTGAAGCAAATCTGGATTCCTAAACATCTGCTTAGAGATTTGAATAATGTCTTTGGACCCAACTCATCTTGGGTTCCAAATCACTTTGCTTGATTTTATTTGTGTAGGTCTGCCTGGCAGCTGAGAACAACAAGTTGTACCTCGACAGTGGCTGCTCCAGGCACATGACAGGAGACCGATCCAAGTTCAGCAAGATAGAGATGAAGGTAGGGGGTCTGGTCAAATTTGGAGGAAAGGATAGAGGTAGGATCATTGGAGTTGGCACAGTAGGTAAGTCTTCCACAAACTCCATTGAAAATGTTCAACTTGTGGAAGGTCTTCAACACAACCTGATTAGCATTAGTCAATTATGTGACAAGGGTCACAGGGTTGTGTTTGATGATAACTCATGCAAAATTTTCGAAATAAATTCCGATGTGGTTAAATTTGTAGCCAACAGGGTGAAAAATGTCTACATGATAGACTTAGACGCTGAATCTGAACCTAATCTTTATTTATCTGCTAATTCTGAAAATGATGCTTTTGAATGGCATAGACGTCTAGGCCATGCTAGTTTCTCTACTTTAAATAAATTGGTCAAGCATGATTTAGTTAGAGGCATGCCTAGAATTAAGTTCAATTCTATTTCAAAATCATGTGATGCCTGTGCTCTAGGCAAACAGACCAGAAATTCTTTCAAGCTAAGATCTGAGCCATTGTCCTCTAGACTAATGGAACTTCTCCATATGGACCTCTTTGGTCCTACTAGGACTCAGAGTCTTAATGGGAATAGGTTTGGCTATGTGATCATTGATGACCACCCTAGATTTTCATGGATCTTTTTCTTAGCCAATAAAAGCGATGCTTTTCAAAAGTTTAACCAGTTTTTCAATAAGGTCAAACAAGAAGGAAAATACAAGATTTGTACAATTCAATCTGACTATGGGGGTGAATTTGAAAATTCCATGTTTTCTGATCTTTGTGAAACAGAGGGACTAACACACAGGTTTTCTTCTCCCAGGACACCTGAACAGAATGGAATTATGGAGAGAAGAAATAGAACTATTGTGGAGATGGCCCGAACCATGCTGATTGAGAGTCAATTACCAAGGAAGTTCTGGGCAGAGGCGGCCAATACAGCAACTTATATAATCAACAGGGCCATGGTAAGACCTATTCACAAGAAAATACCCTATGAGCTACTAAAAGGTAAGAAACCAAACTTGGTTCATTTCAGAATTTTTGGAGCTAAATGCTTTATTCATAATAATGACAAGAAAGATTTAGATAAGTTTGAAGCTAAAAGCTCCTCTGGAATATTTTTAGGATACTCTGAAGTGTCAAGGGCATATAGGGTCCTTAACAAAACAGACCAGAAAGTTGAAGAGTCTCCACACATCCTTTTTAGTAATGAGAAAGGTGTTACTAACATTGAAAATATTGACAGGGATTCCAATCATGATGGGGATTTCCTAGAAGACCAAGAAGAAGAGAAGACTCAGCCGAGTGGAACATCAAATCCTCCCAACCAGGAAGGGCCAGAAGAAACAGGTGAGTCTTCAAAAAATGCTAGACTTCTTAAAGATCATCCGATAGATAATGTCATAGGCAACCCTGAAGATCCTCTTCGGACTAGGTCTCATTTTAGGAATGTTAATAATCAAGACCTAATTGCTTTGGTCTCACAAATTGAACCCAAATCAGTAGAAGAGGCCTTGGCTGATCAATCTTGGATCAATGCTATGTGTGAGGAATTAGGTCAGTTTGAAAGAAATAATGTCTGGGAGCTTGTTCCAAGACCAGAAAGTGTTAATATCATAGGAACTAAGTGGGTGTTTAAAAATAAAATGAATGAAGATGGAATCATTTCCAAGAATAAGGCCAGACTAGTAGCAAAGGGCTATTGTCAGGAATTTGGAGTTGACTTCGATGAATCCTATGCACCTGTTGCTAGGATGGAAGCAATAAGAATTTTGCTAGCTTTTGCATGTTCCAAGAATATAAAACTCCAACAAATGGATGTTAAAAGTGCCTTCTTAAATGGAGTCATTAAGGAAGAGATTTTTGTTGAACAACCACCTGGATTTCAATTCTCTCCTCAACCTAACCAAGTTT